>JAOEGL010000002.1:333906857-334506857 GCA_034509955.1 Urosaurus nigricauda
CAAACTTGGGGGCAAAAACCTAAAACAATGTGTGGCTGTATTTCATGAACTTGGTAAAACACCTGCCTGATTTTTCTGTGGTTTGTTTTCTGCATTTGGAGGAAACCATTCAGGCTGCAAATCTCAACCTTGTGATTGCCCCATCACAATCGTGCCCTAGCAACAGTCCCTCTAACCTTTTCTTTGTGCCTTTGCTAATCCTTATCACTTTTTTACAGCAGTTTGACTTAATAGGTTTTCTTTGCTGTGCTTATAGAGAAGCCTTCCCAATATCCATTTTGAAAGTTTATCACATGGGAGGAATTTCTCTCAATTTCGAAAGAAATGGAAGTGAGGCCAGTTCGGAATTCAGTAAATTTGCTAGTTTAGTGAATTTACGTGAATTCGTATTGACACTGCATTGCATTCAGAAGTGCCCGAAATTGCCTCCCAGTGCCCAAAATTGCATGTGATAGTTTCTCACGCAATCACGTGAAAACCCACGATTGTGTTCGGAAGGACTTCCCTTTGCCCAAAAATGTGTGTGATCAGCTTTCACGTAATCATGCGAAACACCATGATTCCATTCAGATTGCCATTGGATTATATTTCCAATTCCCTTCGTGTGATAAATTTTGTTGTCCAAACAACAGTCTCTCCTATCTTTCTTCTGCTGATTCTCTAATTCTTTCTTACCTTCTGACTCCAATGTAATTGGTTCCAATTGGATCCTTTTTATGTTCAGAGCATGGCTCCCCTCGGCGTGATTGGGCCCGAACAGGCAGGCCAAAATAAAGTTGCTTCAGGTCACTTTGGAAGTATGCTGTTTAAATGACACATGCATTTTAAGAGGCCAGAAGCTGTGCTAAAGCTGCGCTTCAGTCTTTAAGACTGAAACATGGCTTTGGCGTGGCCTGTCTGTTCAGGCCCATTGTCTCTTGGCCATCCTTCACTTTGGCTGGTTTCCCTGTGCCTGACTGTGATAATCTGTGGCAGTGTTTTCTGTAAACATATCTTTCTTCTGAAGCACCATGTTACAAGCATATGCTATGCCCTTATGGTGGTTTTTCACCACAAACTCAGCTACCTTCACATTAGGTTTTCCCAGAAATTAGAGTTTGCATGCCACCCCATACATGACAAGAAATCTTTGGTTGGTTTAATAGCAGGCACTCCCTCCTTTCTTCCACTGAAAAGTTCCTCTGAATGCCCCAACCGGTATGTCAGATTGTAGCAGGGTCAGAAAAGCCTGGAAGAACACAGCATCTGAGAGTTGATCTTAGGAGGAAAGGAGGGAGGGTGGGTGGGTGACCCACTGCTTAAGAGATTTCTGATCCTTGTGGTGACTTCTATCCCCTTCCCTTCACCCCCAAAGTCTTCTTTGAGTGGAGTCCACTGGTCTCCCTAGTGGAGGGTCATGAAGATCACAGCACCATCTCACCCCAATAATCCCTCTCTTTCTAAATCAAGGTGGGGTAGCAGAAAATCTCTCCCACTGGATGCCAATCGGGGGCCTCATTCCCACTATCTTTTAAATCGGATCGCAAATCAGTTTGAACCGGTTCAAACTACCCTGGTTCCCACTCAAAACTGAATTGCTGATTCTGAGGGAGGCAATGCACTATACACATTTAATCCATGTCTTTTACGATAAATCGATTCTGTGCAAGGGTGAACCAGATGCAGATCGGAACTGATTTAAATTTGCCTTCGGCTGGCTGGAGCGGGTCCATTTTGAATCAATTTATGCATTAATGTGAACCACAGGTAGATTATTTTAAGAGGGGAATGCGATTGGGGTAAACGTAGTGGGGCACATCGATTTATCTATAAGTGGGAATGAGGCAAAGGACAGGTAAAATCCCTTGGCTTTTGAGTGACAGCAGAAGCCAACGTGAACCATTGAGACGGGGTGGGGGGGGGGGAGAGAGATGATGACATGCCAAGCATCCAGGAAAGGAAGCCACTCTTGGGGGTAGAAAAATCCTCTCTATCTTTCTCTCTCTTTTTCAACCCGCCCCCCACAGTACTTACATACACAGAGCAAGAGGGGAGAGGGAGAGGCTGCGTTGTGAAATGGGGAGGCTCCCAGGACTGAGCTGGTCCATCACAGTTTTGTTTTTGTTTTTCAGATGTAGCTAACGGCTTTTACAGCCTGAGAAATTTGTTGATATATTGGGGACATTCCAATGGAAGGCTTAATTTTAAAAGTTGATTCTTATAAACCCACTTCCCATGAGACTGAGTAAAAGACCCAATTGTCAACGTGCTTGAAAGGTGCTGGTGTATGCTTCAAAACTGATGCCTTGAGAGTGATAAAACAGATTAACCCCATGGTCCTTATCAATTATGAAATTATGTAAGGATTATGAAATCCATTCAGTCACAGACATATACCTCCAGGTTATGACTTCATACCCTGCCATGGTTTCTTATTAGCCTGTGGGGCCTCCTTAATTTTAATAGAATAACCAAATTAAAGAGTTTGAAGAAACCACAAGGTCCATCTACTTCTGTCCCATGCCATGCACAGAATCCCTGCACATGCTTTCTGCATTTAAAAGTTATTCAATTGTTTTAAATGCTTATAATTTTCTTGTTTTCCTCTATCCAATCTCATTCACTCAGTAAGACTACTCTTTTGGGAGTGATCAAAGGAATCTGGTCAAGATTTCCTTTTCTCCCTCCACAAGCCAAATATTTATTAAATATAGAACTGGCTTTGCTACCACCATAAAAGATCTCTCTTCTCACTACTAACTTCTGTCTGTCAATAATTCCTTAGACATATTTACCTCAGTATCTGTACTCTAGATCAAGGAGGTTCCACCACCACCATCGCCCCTTTCCCTGATCTGAAAAGAGATGGAGTTCAAGATGACTTACCCACAGCAGAAGACCTTGAGTAGAGCAAGGCAAAGGAAGGCAGAAGGTACTGTTGGGATAGTGAGAATCTCAAGAGTTTTTATAGGATTCTTTTTCAGTCTTGAAGGCAGGGCCCAGTGATGCTGGCATTAATTTGGTGAAATTACAAATCATCACAAATTGTTTAAGGTGTCTGCCTTCGTTGTGTAACTATGAAGACACCTGACATCAGCATAACTTGGTCCAAAATAATTGCTTTCATGTTCCAGTAATACATGCTTTAAAGTGTGCTTGTAATACTTTGGGGCTTTCTAGATTGGTAGCAAAGTGTGACATGAAGTTGCCTTTTCCTTAATGCTTAGCAGCTGCACCACAGCCTTTAGATGGAGCTGCGCTGTTCCGCAGTTTTTAAAAAAGAAGCTGGGAAAACCAGCACCTTTTTAAAGGCGCTTCTTCTCCCCTAAAACGCAAAAAAAGCGTTTTCATGGCACACTTTCCCTTTTTCTCATCTAAAGGCTAGAGTTTCATGCAGCCATGAACACACTTCTTTTTGCCAATCTAGAAAGCCCCTTTGATGCATCTTTGCTTTACTGTATCTTTGCTGTTCCCTTAATAGGCTCTGTGGTGTTTTTGTTCATTAACATTGATTCTGTAGAGAAATCAGACCGAGACAGCTGCCATCTGGTAAGAATAGTTTAATTGCTCCTGATCAACTGCCAATTTAATTGACAACGAACTTGGCAAATCCATTCCTTTTATAGACAGAGACAAACAATTAAGAAATGCAGGATAATTGATTAATCATAGCATTATTCCACACAAAGGAATAATGACAGGAATAATCATGCAAATAATGACACTTGGCCAGAGAGTTTTTCTGGTTTGAAAGAAGAAGGTGGAAATGCACAATCCTTTCTGCCTCTCTAGAACCTTATCTGTGAATCACAGAATTATTGAATCACAGAGTTGAAAGAGACCACAAGGGCCATCCAGTCCAACCCCCTGCCATGAAGCAATCACAATCAAAGCATACCCAACAGATGTCCATCCAGCCTCTGCTTAAAGACCTCCAAGGAAGGAGACTCCATCACTCTCAAAGGGAGTGTGTTCCACCGTCGAACAGCCCTTACTGTCAGGAAGTTCTTCCTAATGTTGAGGTGGAATCTCTTTTCCTGGAGCTTGCATCCTGTTCTCTGGAGCAGGAGAAAACAAGCTTGCTCCCTCCTCAATGTGACATCCCTTCAAGTATTTAAACAGGTCTATCATATCACCTCTTAACCTTCTCTTCTCCAGGCTAAACATCCCGAGCTCCCTAAGTCGTTCCTCATAGGGCATGGTTTCCAGATCCTTCACCATTTTAGTTGCCCTCCTTTGGACATGCTCCAGTTTCTCCACATCCTTTTTGAATTGTGGTGCCCAGAACAGGACACAGTATTCCAGGTGGGGCCTGACCAAAGCAGAATAGAGTGGCACTATTACTTCCCTTGATCTAGACACTATACTTCTATTGATGCAGCCTAAGATTGCATTGGCCTTTTTAGCTGCTGCATCGCACTGTTGACTCATATTCAACTTGTGGTCTACTTGGACTCCTAGATCCCTTTTCTAAATCCCTAGATCCCTGTGTTTTTATTTGTTTCTAATGTTGTCTCTGTTTTTATTTCAATTAAAATTAATAGACAATTTCTCATTCATTTCCTCTCATTCCTTTGTTTAAACATTTACTTCCTTTTCTTCAGTTCTTGGGTATAATTATCAACATTGGACTTTATCACACTGGGAGTTTGCTGGGAAAAGCCAGGATTAAAAAAGCATTTTCCCAGCAAAGTCCTGAGATCGCAGTGAAGATTTTCAGATGACGTCGCAATTACAGAGGATTTATCCCGGGAATAAGAAAATCCTGTGAATGATTTGTTGCTGGTTATTACTTGGTTATTTCCAGGATAAATCCTCTGTAATCGCAATGTGTCTGAAAATCTTTGCTGTGATCTCAGGACTTTGCCAGGAAAATGCCTTTTTAATCCTGGTGTAAATCCCAGCAAACTCTCCGTGTGATAAAGTCCATTACTGAGTTGGAATTATCTGCTTACAAAAGCTAGATTTGTTCATCCAACAATTCTATGTATCTCAATTTCTCTATATTTCCCCTTCCACTACTTTTCCAAGTAAAACAAATGTCTTTCCCCCTTTTTGTTTCTGTCTCTACAATACTTTTACATTTCCCTTTTTCTGTTTGATTTACTTCCTTCCTTATTTATATTATTGATATGATATCAGAGATGAGGATGAGGCAGTGGCATCACTAGGGTGTTTGGATTGCACTGGGTGACATCTCACAAGAGAGATGATACCTGGACAGTCCCCCCCACCTCCCTAACATGCACCATGGCATGCATTAGGGAATGAGAGAGTCTGGCACACCCCCATCCCTGCCCCACACAGCTTGACTTCTGAGTAAAGCTACATGAGGGAGAGGGCCCAACATCCCCCCTGTCCTTCCCCCATGGAGGCTGATGTCCAAGTAAAGCCATGCAGGACAGGGAGGGAGAGGGCTCACTCTCCCCATCCCTGCCCCACGTGGCTTTGCTTGTGAGTAAAGCTAAGGGGGACAAGGAATTGGGTGCAAGCCCTCTCACACTGGGTGACACCCCAGTGTGGAATGCCTCTGGGATGAGGATGAGGTGCAGTGACTGCCACCTTTCAAGCAGAAAGGAGACACCGAAGCCTTGGGCAGATGTCCTTGGTTCAAGGAAGAAAGGGCAAAGGCAGGCTTATTCCTGAACAGAAAAAACAAAACAAAAATAATTACCATGGTGGATCTACATAAATTCAACCTAGACAATGAGGAAGTAAATATAGTTAAAGAGTTCCCATACCTTGAATTAAACATTGATCAGCATAGAAACTGCAGTCAAAAAATAAGAAAAAGACTGGGAATAGGAACGCCAGTGATGAAAGAAGTAGACAAGATCTTAAAATGAAAAGATATTCAGCTGAACACTACAGTTAGAATTGTCCAATCCATTGTATTCCCAATCACCATGTATGGATGTAAGATCTGGACAGCAAAGAAAGCAGATAAAAGAAAATCATAGAATCATAGAATCATAGAATCATAGAGTTGGAAGAGACCACAAGGGCCATCCAGTCCAACCCCCTGCCGTGCAGGAACTCCAAGTCAAAGCATCCCTGACAGATGGCCATCCAGCCTCTGCTTAAAGACCCCTAAGGAAGGAGACTCCACTACACTCCGAGGGAGTGTGTTCCACTGTCGAACAGCCCTTACTGTCAGGAAGTTCCTCCTAATGTTGAGGTGGAATCTCTTTTCCTGCAGTTTGCATCCATTTTTCCGCGTTCTAGTCTCTGCAGCAGCAGAAAACAAGCTTGCTCCCTCCTCAATATGACATCCCTTCAAATATTTAAACAGGGCTATCATATCACCTCTTAACCTTCTCTTCTCCAGGCTGAACATCCCCAGCTCCCTTAGGCGTTCTTCATAGGGCAAGGTTTCCAGACCCTTCACCATCTTAGTTGCCCTCCTTTGGACATGCTCCAGTTTCTCCACATCTTTTTTGAATTGTGGTGCCCAGAACTGGACACAGTATTCCAGGTGGGGCCTGACCAAAGCAGAATAGAGTGGCAATATAACTTCCCTTGATCTAGAAACTATACTTCTATTGATGCAGCCTAAAATTGCATTGGCTTTTTTAGCTGCCGCATCACACTGTTGACTCATGTTCAGCTTATGGTCTACTTGGATTCCTAGATCCCTTTCACATGTGGTCTCATTCAGCCAGGTGTCCCCCATCCTATATCTGTGCATTTCATTTTTCCGCCCTAAGTGCAGAACCTTACATTTCTCCGCATTGAATTTCATTTTGTTAGCACTGGCTCAGCTTTCTAGTCTATTCAGGTCATTTTGAATTTTGATCCTGTCCTCTGGGGTATTAGCTACTCCTCCGAGTTTAGTGTCATCTGCAAATTTGATAAGTATGCCCCCAATTCTGTCATCCAAATCGTTAATAAAGATGTTGAATAGCACTGGGCCCAGGACAGAACCCTGTGGGACCCCACTGGTCACTTCTCTCCAGGATGAAAAGGAGCCATTGTTGAGCACCCTTTGAGTTCGGCCAGTCAACCAATTACAAATCCATGTAACAGTTAACTTGTCTATCCCATATTTTGCAAGCTTGTTTGCAAGAATGTCATGGGGAACCTTGTCAAAGGCCTTACTGAAATCGAGGTATACTATATCCACAGCATTCCCTTCATCTACCAAGCTGGTAATTTTATCAAAAAAAGAGATCAGGTTTGTTTGGCATGACTTGTTTCTCTGAAACCCATGTTGGCTTTTTGTGATTATGGCATTGGCCTCTAAGTGTTCACAGACTCTCTGCTTAATGATCTGCTCTAGAACCTTTCCTGGAATTGATGTCAGACTAACTGGACGATAATTGTTGGGATCCTCTTTTTTTCCCTTTTTGAAGATGGGGACAACGTTTGCCCTCCTCCAGTCTGCTGGGACTTCTCCTGTTCTCCAAGAGTTCTCAAAGATTATTGCCAATGGCTCTGATATTACATTTGCCAGTTCTTTTAATACTCTGTAGTTTATCTGGTCCTGGAGATTTATATTCATTTAGGTTAACCAGGTATTCCTGTACTACCTCTTTACTTATTCTGTGCTGAATTTCCTCTATTCTGTCTCCTGTTCTATTATCCTTAGGTTGAGCACCCTTTGCCTTTTCTGAGAAGACTGAAGCAAAGAAGGTGTTGAGTAATTCTGCCTTTTCTCTGTCCCCTGTTAGCATTTTGCCATCTTCTGCACGCAGTGGCCCCACTGTTTCCTTCTTCTTCCTTTTGCTGCGGACATATCCAAAAAAGCCCTTTTTATTGTTCTTAACCTCTCTAGCAAGCCTGAGTTCATTCTGCGCTTTAGCTTTTCTGACTTTACCTCTACATGTGCTGGCTATTTGTTTGAATTCCTCTTTCGTGATTTCTCCATTTTTCCATTTCTTATACATGTTCCGTTTAAAACTTAGCTCAGTTGAAAGTTCCTTAGTCATCCATCCTGGCTTCTTGGGACATCTTCCATTTTTCTTCCTCATTGGAACTGTTTGAAATTGTGTCTTCAATATCTCCCTTTTGAGAAACTCCCATCCGTCCTGAACTCCCTTTTCTTTTAGTATTCCTGACCATGGGATCACTCCCAGTATTTCTCTAAGTTTATTGAAATTAGCTCTCCTAAAGTCTAGAGTGCGTGTCTGACTATGCCTAGCTTCTCCCTTCCACTGTATTACAAACTGCAGGAGAACATGGTCACTTCCACCTAAGGATCCAACCACTTGCACCCCATCAACTAGGTCTTCCCTGTTGGTTAAGATCAGATCTAAAATGGCTGATCCCCTTGTTGCCTCTTCCACCTTTTGGACAATGAAATTGTCTTCCAGGCAAGTGAGGAATTTGCTAGACTTTGAGGATTTGGCTGAGTTTGACTTCCAGCAAATATCAGGATAGTTGAAGTCACCCATCACTACTACATCTCTCTTTTCTGAGTATGTGATTATCTGTTCTAGAAAGGCATCATCCAATTCCTCTGCCTGAGTCGGGGGTCTGTAGTAGACTCCCACAGTAACATCCCTGTTATTTCCCTCTCCTTTAATTTTTATCCAGATGCTCTCCACCTGGCTTCCAGTATTGACTTCCTGCATCTCTTCACTGGTGTAAATATCCCTGACATATAATGCTATTCCTCCTCCTTTCCTGCTTGGCCTGTTTCTCTTAAAAAGGTTATACCCCTCTATTTCTACATTCCAATCATGACACTCATCCCACCAGGTTTCAGTGATGCCTATTATATCATATTTCCCTTGTTGTGCTAGCAGTTCAAGTTCATCCTGCTTATTTCCCATACTCTGTGCATTAGTGGAGAGGCATTTAAGACCATGTGTCCTCTTTACTTGCTGCTTTTGCACATTTTTTTGCCTCCTACTGTTGGGTCCTTGCACTGTTTGCCTTGTTCCCTCTATGCCACTTGGACTATTCTCTCCATCCCTTTTGCCTTCCAGTATAATGTCTCCCTCCCCCACATAACTCAGTTTAAAGCCCTCCTGATCAGATTCTTCAGACTGTTGGCAAAAACGTTTTTGCCAACTGGCGTGAGATGCAGTCCATCCCTTGCCAGAAGTCCCTCCTCATGGAACCGCAGCCCATGATCCAAGAATCCAAACCGTTCTTGGCGGCACCATCTATGGAGCCAGTTATTCACCTCTGCTATTTTCCTCTCCCTTCCTGGACCATGCTTTTCAACTGGACCATGCCCTTCAACTGTGTTTTTGTGTCTTTGTATGCACACATGTACATAGCAGTGGCTGTTCCTTTTCGTGATACTCTCAGGCTCTCCTGCTCTGTCCCTGATGTCTGTCCCTGCTGCTTTTCCTCATCATCTCTGACAACAGAGAGAGATTCAAAGCGATTCTGTAGCTGCAAGCCGCTCACAGAACGTTCCCTGGTTTCCTTACTTCTGTGTGTGACCTTCCTCCAAGCATCTACCTCTGTTGTATGTGGAGTGACCTCCTCCGCCCCAACAACTTCCTCTGTCAACACATTTGAGATGTAGTGCTAAAGAAGAATGGGGAGAATACTGTGGATGCCCAAACAGACAGACAATTGAGTCCTGGAAGACCAAATGCCAGATGGATAGACTTAATCAGGCTGGCCATGATCTCTAATTTGCAGGTCCTAAGCAGAGCAGTGGAGGATAGGGAGGCCTGGAGATGTCTCATCCATTGAGTCTCTATAAATTGAGGTCATAGAATCATAGAATCATAGAATTGGAAGAGACCACAAGGGCCACTCAGCCCAACCCCCTGCCATGCAGGAATTGCCAATCAAAGCATCCCTGACAGATGGCCATCCAGCCTCTGCTTAAACACCTCCAAGGAAGGAGACTCCACCACACTTCATTGACTTGATGACAGCTAAGAACAACAACAGCAACCTAAGAAAAGGATAGAGACATTAGCAGCAGAATGGAGTCATCTACACATTTTGCTTTGCAGTGTGACTATGCCAGTTATTTCACTCACACATTCCCAATTTGCTGTTCACACTGTTTATCAGATGAGAGGGATTTCTCTTTATTTCGAATGGAGCCAATTGGAGCCAATTCGAATTCACGTGAATTCGCTATTTTAGCAAATTCACGTGAATTCCAATTGCGTTCGGAATGCGTTCAGAATGACTTCCCATTACCTGAAAATGACTTCCCGTTCCCCGAAATTGCGTGAGATACTCTAATATGCAATAACGTAAAACCCATGATTGTGTTCGAAATGACTTCCCTTTTGCCTGAAATTGCGTGAGATACTTTAATACGCAATAATGTGAAACCCCATGATTGCGTTCGGATTGCCGTTGGATTATACTTCCAATTTCTGTTGTCTGATAAACTCCTATGTGTTTTTCTGTGAGTTCTGTTGTCCACATGTGTCAGCACTACCAATAAAGATAGAGAGGATAGTGCAGAGTATGCAGATGTATTCAAAACAGATTCAAGGCATGTAGTTTTATCCTGCTTGATCCTGGATCTGTCTTCATTGGTTATTTTCAGAGCCAACAATGAAAATCTTTCAGGAAAACTAAAACAAAAAAACAAGACCCTGAGATAAATTATCCTGGGATTTGTGTTTTTTTGGCAGGCTGTTCCCAAACTTAACCAGATGCATTCGACTGATTGAATAAACCCTTAGTAAATTTGAGAACTATTCATTCAGAGGCTTAGGAATTATCAATAGAAAAAGAACTGAATTTCTTTTCTCTTTGTTACTCCATTACTAAAAATGCATCAAGTGGACAGATTGTAACCAAGGGGCCATTCAGACTACGATATAAACCGGTTTGTAACCCGGATTAAATTTGGGAAGTTCATACTGGCACCATTTTTTTCTCTAGGGAATCTGGTCTTGCACACCCGATGTAGCGCAAATCCCCCTCAACCCGGTTTTCCAAAAGCGGTGTATTTACTGTTTCTTTTCGGAAAACCTGATGCAATCGAATGTGAACTTGGCTCCAATCATGATTGGGTCATGTTCAGGGGAGGGGTAAAGGTCAGGACTCCCCTCCCTTCAACCACAGGCTTTGATGCGGTGCTGTCTAATAGTTTTTGCAGCAGGAGTGCTTCATCGGGCACTTCTGCATTTTTTATTATTATTTTTACAATTTGATAGCTTATGCGCATTCTACATGGGGCTCTTTAAACAGGAGAGGAAACCCCCAGTCCATATATGGATAGTTGGCTTCCATATATGGATTGGGGTCCCCTCTCCCTTTGTTTAAAGAGCCCCATTCATATTGAGCATTTAAACAAAGGGAGAGGGAACCCCAATCCATATATGGAAGCTAACTATCCATATATGGACTGGGGGTTCCCTCTTCCGTTTAAAGAGCCCCATTCATATTGAGCATTTAACTGAAGGGAGGGGGGAACTCCAATCCATATATGGAAGCAAACTATCCATGTATGGACTTGGGGTTTCCTCTCCCGTTTAAAGAGCCCCATGTAGCATGTGCATAAGCTGTCAAATTGTAAAAATAATAATAATAAAAAATGCACTCCTGGTGCTGAGAAAAATAGAGGAGGAAGAGGAGGGTGGGAGGATCCTCACAAGCTGCACTGCTTCCAGCCCTATGCTCCATGCACATAAGTTGTCAAATGTAAAAAAGTATTTAAAAAAAGCAAAGCGCCGGATGAAACACTCGCACTGCCAATGGCTGCATCAGACGTCACCATGACATCATTTGATTGACAACTAGGAGGCTCCATCTTAAATCGTAACTTGTGTAAGTATGAACTTCAGCGGGGTAAAATGCACCGGGGAGCATCAATCGGGGCAAAGTGTAGTATGAACTTCTTTCTGGAGAGATTCGGTAATGGCATGGTGGATCTGATCCAGATCTAACCAGGGCAAATTGGCTAGTGGGAATGGGGCCTTAATTTGGAGGGAAAGTCTGAAGTGCCATGATATAAAATGTAAGCTTTGTGGACTATGCAAAATTCATTCTGCAAGACCCTGGGGGAAATCCTAATATTTTTTCATACATACTGAGACTGATGTAGCTGTGACTAATGTTGGAAAGTGAGGAACCCTCATATAGAAAGTCCTTCAACCTCCAAAGCCCTTGAAACAAAGATTCTTAGCATTTCTGTGTACTAAAACTTCTCTCTGTTTGGGGAAGCCGCTATATTAGTTGGTATGGACTAGGATCTGGGGAGGATCCCCCTCCCCTTAGTGCAGTATGTGAATATAAGTGACCTTCCCACTGTCTCAGAAAGGCCTTGTCTAGGAAGGGAGGAAAGGCAGAATCCCCAAATGGCATGCTGTCAGTCAGTTTGCAAGAAAGGGATGGGGGGCATAGACAGTAATTCTCCCTGGACCAATTTCTCCTCCATCCCAGCTGGCTTGATTTTGGGGTTTTCCTTGTTTTCCATCAAATCAGAAGGGATGCCATAGAGGCCTCTGTGAGGTGGAGGCACCTTATCGGAAGAGCAAAAGTTTCACCAAACAATGACCTATTTAACAAAGCTTGCAATTTACAAGCAGAACTCATTAAGAAAGCTAACCCAATGATTTGTGAGGAACACAAACAACAGCCAAAATTAAGAAACACTTAATTTCTGCAGATGAAGGGAATAATCTTGCTTGGGCAGAGTTGTTTCAGTAGGAACGAGGAGGACAGACATGTGAAACTCTTTGTGCCTCTCATTTTTAGAGTTAGGACCTTACTTATATTTTTAATTGTTTCTCAAGATGTCTGGGTTTTTAAAAAATGTATCTTGGTGTATCTTAGAGGTTGATATATCCATGCATTTATACACCATGGCTGGTAATTTTATGACTATTTTGTACTGGCAAAGATTTATTTCCTTTTTCAAACATACAAAGAATTAATTTTGGGAGGCTGATTTTTATAGCCTTTACTTGTCCTTCCCTTCCTTCCTTCTTTCTAAATGGTGACTCTCTAGAATCTAGAGAGTAGATCTTAAGACTTCCATCTAGGATGCAACTATATGGAGCGGGGAGAACTGAGATCTCAGTTCCCACCATGACCACCCCAAGTATATGTGGGCTGTGGTTCAGACCCTGAATCTGTGTGGAAAGATTGTTCTCCCTGAACAAAAGATTCCCCCATCCATCCTGAACAGAACTATCTAGCAGCCTGTACCAGGAGCAAATAAGGACAATTTTAGGCCGGCATAGACCAGCACAATACTCCGGCTTCCTGGTGGTGTGGGGGCATGGCATATGGATGATTTACACCCTGATGCTGGCATCACACTGCCCGTCTGACCAAACAGCAGGCAGCATTGCAACACTCCAGCCATTGTGACTGAAATGCCACCCTTTTTCTGGAACAAAAAGAAGTACCATTTTGCCACCTTTTTGCTCCAGAAAGAAGCCAGAGTGGGGCCGCAGTGCACGGTTGCTATGGCACTGATCCGGCTGTTTCAGGAGTGGTGTCATGCCACCTTTTTGGGCTAGTCTGTGCCAGCCCTTTATTAGGACAAATCAGAAATTTATAAGCTCACTATGGCCCGATTTAGACCGCCCCCTTTGGGGCGGTCTCCACCCGCCTTCAGATTTGGCAGGATGGGGCCGAGGCTGCCATACCGGCAGCCTCAGCGGCCCCATCCCGCCACTTCTGGAGATCACGGGGAAGCGGCAAACTGCTGGTTCCCTGCGGCCTCTAAGTGGGGTGCAGCGGGTGCCCTGGGCGCCCGCTACACCCTGCTTGCGGAGGCGGGGCTTTCTAAAAGCCGCAGCAAAGGCCCGCCTCCAAAAATGAGCTCCATTCAGAGCTCCTTTTTGGTGCCACGGAAAGGGCGCGATTTGCGCCATCATGCAGTGCTAGAGCGTCATTATGTGTGCAGCACGTCTAGCAGATGCGCACATGATGATGCTCTTGTGGCGCATCCGTATGGACGCCGCCTAGGGAGGGTGTAGATACTGCGCCCTCCCCAACCCTAAAGGTGGGCTTTTTAGCCCTAAACGCGCCGCAAAGTGCCCGTCTAGATCAGGCCATTGTGACAATACAGAAAGGTGAAGGCCCATGTGTGAAGTACAGAGGTTCTCATTGCTTCATTAGGTGAAAAGTATTAGTTCAGAATTAGTTTTAACAATCAACAATAGTTTGTTCATTTTGACTTCTGTTTCCAACGGCAACACCAACCGCAGCGCTGTGGGGCAAACAGGATTTAAACAGGAATTAAACAGGAAATGTCCTATGTTAAACATAAGGCATTTCCTGTTTAATTCCTGTTTAACTCTAGTTTAAATCCTGTTTGCCCCCCTTGTGTGATAAACCTCACAGTGTTCTGTAACCTCCTTTACAGATACTCTCTGACAAGGGCAATCGAGAGCTACGGGGCTCATTTGGGGCTTGGAGTGAGGAGCTTGAAGGGTCATCAACCAAGGTGAATGATGCTTGCAGCCCTCCCAAAGCCAAAGGGCAGCCACACTGTGGTAAGGGAAACTCCCTAAAGTGGGCTTAAGGGTCTGGCCAGGAACCTTGTTTTTAGGCAATTGGAACAAACCATTATTTATAACAGAAAAAAGCAAATCTTACCAGGAGGGAAAGACTCTTTTTGGAGAGATTCCACATTTTCTTTTTCTTTTCATTAACCCTTTTGAGATGTAACAAAGGGAGTTAAAAATTGACGTGTTGGGTTCTCTTGGTTTGTGAAGCTAACTCTTTTGTGATGCAACAAAGGTAACAGAAGCACTTTTTTTCTCCCTTGTTGATAACAGCGGATTAATTTTTCTTTTCTGTTCTTCTATTTCCCCCCCCTTTTCCTTTTTCTCTGGATTCAGCTACAGGGAGTTAATTTGACTTACAGCATTAAAGGAACATTTCTTATGCGTCCCAACACATACACAAACCTATAAAGCATTTTTTACTTGCTTTGGACATACAACGTTTTTGCTTGCCTGGGATAGAAACTACAAAGGCTTGTGAATGAACACTTTGAACTCTGTTCAGGTTTGTTTTTTTTTTTCTTCTTAGGAGAAACTGAAAGTGGGTAGAGACACTTAAACTGGATTTCTCTCTCTCTTTTGCCCTGCTCAGAATTTTTGCCTGCCTTGGATAGAAACAGCAAAGGCTTGTGAACACTTTGTACTTGGTTCAGTTTTTTGTTTTTTGTTTTTTCTGTTTGGAGAGACTGAAAGTGGGAAGAGACACTTAAACTGGATTTGTCTGGAGTTTATCATACGACGGAATTTGGGGATATAATGCAATGGCAATCTGAACACAATCATGGGGTTTCACGCAATTGTGTATGAATGTATCTCACACAATTTCGGGGAATGCAAAGTCATTCCGAATGCAATCATGGGGTTTCACTTAATTGTGTATTAGAATATCTCATGCAATTTCGGGCAATGGGGGATCATTTTTGGGAAATGGGAAGTCATTCTGAATGCATTCCGAATGCAATCGGATTTCTCGTAAATTCGCTAAACTAGCGAATTCACGTAATTGCGAATTGGCTCCATTCGCAATCGAAAGAAATTCCTCCCATGTGATAAACTTCTCTCTCTCTTGCGCTGCTCAGCATTTTTGCCTGCCTTGGATAGAAACAGCAAAGGCTTGTGAACACTTTGTACTTGGTTCAGTTTTTTGTTTTGTTTTGTTTTTTTCTGTTTGGAGAGACTGAAAGTGGGAAGAGATACTTAAACTGGATTTCTCTCTCTCTTTTGCCCTGCTCAGCATTTTTGCCAGCCCTGGATAGAAACAACAAAGGCTTGTGAACACTTTGTACTTGGTTCAGGTTTTTTTCCAATCTTATTTGATTGATTTCTCTTGCAATAAACTGGGGCAAAACCGGAAAAAATTGATTTTCTTGACACTACTTTTCAAGCAGTTCTTTTTAAAAAAATTGATGCCAATGCACATTGAACAAGTGAACAATTCAGGATATGAATCAAATTATTCTGGAGAGGAGAGACAATAGCAGAGGGGCTGGCCAGGGGGTGCCACTGATCCAGCCTTTTCCTTGCAATCACGCTGCCATTTTTACCAACCACATGGAGTGGCTAACGGATAATGGAGACCTCCTGTTAAATGTGGTGGACATGAACGTTTCACCATGGTGTTTCTAGATAGGAGGACAGTGTGCTTTATTTATTTATTTTAATTTTAATACTTTGATCGATTACACAGTTTTTTTGATGGAGAAAAATGCAAAAGCATTTGTGGTGCTGAGAACTGGATACAGTATTCCAGGTGGGGCCTGACTAAAGCAGAATAGAGTGGCACTATTACTTCCTTTGATCTAGACACTATATTTCTATTGATGCAGCCTAAAATAGCATCGGCCTTTTTAGCTGCTGCATCGCACTGTTGACTCAAGTTCAACTTATGGTCTACTTGGACTCCTAGATCTCTTTCACATGTAGTCTTGTTCAGCCAGGTGTCACCCATTTTATATCTGTGCATTTAATTTTTCTGCCCTAAGTGCAGTACCTTACACTTCTCTGCATTGAATTTCATTTTGTTAGCATTGGCCCAGCTTTCTAGTATATTCAGGTCATTTTGAATTTTGATCCTGTCCTCTGGGGTATTAGCTACTCCTCCTAGTTTAGTGTCATCTGCAAATTTGATAAGTATGCCCCCAATTCTGTCATCCAAATCATTAATAAAGATGTTGAATAGCACTGGGCCCAGGACAGTGAAAGCATAGCCGCAAAGCTGTGTAACAAAAGGCCACAACAGAAATGCTGCAGAATGTCGGGCAAAGGCCAAAGCACTGAGGAGAAACTTCAAGTGGGCCAGCTATCTAGCCAACACAAGTGGGAGTGGGCCAGTAACTATGCCTTTTGTATTTGTTTTAATTAAAGGACTTTTTTTTTCTGGGGATGCCAGTGTTGAGCCCAAATGGGTCACATCAGCAACAGAGATTAGGTTCGTTTCGGGAGGTTGTGGTCATCAGGACCCTGGCATGGCGCCCTATTAGCATCAACAGCCGGCTGAAGGCTCTGGGGAGCTCTTTTGCCACGGTAAGTACATCAAAAACTATCGTGTCCAATGGTGGGAAAATCCATGAATGAATGGTAGTAAGATTCTATTTTGGGGCCTGTTTTTTCATCTCCAGGTGGAGGAGGCTGCATTATACGGGACAGCGCTCTAGCAGGGATTTTTAGGCCAGGTTTGCATGGGTGCGAATGAAAAATTGGTATGGTTCTCATCGAGGCTAGACAGTTATTGTTATTGTTATTTTTGTTGTTGTCATTGTTGCTAGTGTGTTTGTTTTTATTAGTAGTATTATTTCCCTGCATATGTCGAATAGTCTTGTGGTATCAGTACTTCTCCATCTGTTATTATATCAGTTCTCAGAAATTCTAAAAATACTTTTGATTTCAACAGTTTTTTAAAATCTTCAAAAATTTCCTTGTGAAATCAACAATTCAACATGTACACATGAAGGTTTCAAGAATGTTTTCACTACTTCAGATTTCTAGACAGAAATTTTAAAAACCCTAAAATCCTCAAATTTGACATTGAAATTTGAAATGTTAGACTTTTGTAGCACTACCTGTTCCAGACCAGTTGTACCCAATAAGGGACCCTTTGAGTTGGGGGCACACTTTTCCATCTATAGATATGCCATTTTTAAATACTGAAAATACATTCTGAATTTTAAAATTTGAAATTTAAAGTGATAATTTTGATCTTTGTTTTAAAGTGATGATTTTGCTCATTCTGTTCCAATCCTATCATAGGCAAAAAATTGACCCTTTGCATTAGTTGTACACTTTTCCATCTGTGCCCATCCCGATTTATAACAATAATTTTTTTTCAAACTTCATAAAATTGTAATTGATAGTAAAATTTTTAGATTTATTTAGCTCATTCTATTCCAAAACTTCCATGAGAAATGAAGGTCCGTTTACAGTGGTGTTACCATTTTCCATCTGTAGATATCCAGCTTTTATACAATTTTTTTTTCAAAATTTTAAAATTTGAAATTGCAAGTAGACTTTTTACATTTATTTGGCTCATGCTGTTCCAATCCTATTATAGGCAATATACTTTTCCAGCAGTGGTACAGATGTCCACCTATAGTTATCGCTACTTATACAAATTAAATTTTTTTAAAAAAAATTAAATTAGTGGTTGATGTTAAAAAATTTGGATTAATTTAGCTCATTCTGGTTCAAACCTTTGATGGGCAATGAGGGACCCTTTGCAGTAGTGGTGCACTTTTCCATCTGTAGATATCCCGATTTTGTAAAAAAAAAATTTTAAATTACAATTTTAAAATTTGCAATTGATAGTAAAAAAATTAGTTTTATTTGGCCAAACTTATTGTAAGCAAAGATGAACCCTTTCCAGCAGTGGTACAATTATCCATCTGTAGTTATCCCGACTTATACAAATTTACATTTCTAAAAAAAATTTTAAACTAGCAGATGATGTTAAAAAATTTGGATTACTTTGGCTCTTTCTTGTTCAAACATTTCATGGTGCACTTTTCCATCTATAGATATCCCAATTTTTTACAATTCTAATTTTTTTCCAAAATTTTAAAATTTGCAATTGATTAAAAAAAATAGATTTATTTGGCTCATGCTGTTCCAAAACTATTATAGGCAATGATGAGCCCCTTCCAGTAGTGGTACAGTTTGCTGTCTGTAGTTATCCCGATATATACCAATTTTTTTAATTAAAATTTATAAATTTGCTACTGCTGTTAGAAATTAACTTAGCTCATTCTGTTTCAGACCTTTCATAGGAAATGATGGGGTAGTGGTGCACTTTTCCATATATAGATCTAATTTTAAAAAAATTATACTACGATTTCATACATTTGAAATTGAAATGTGTAAATGTTAATCGTGCCCCTTTTGCCCTGGATGCCAAGTTGGAAAACCCAAGAGAACATCCTTGATCTGTCCTTTTTGTGAAACTGAAATTTCACTCCTGATGGTGTGCAGATTGTAGGAAGGAAAAGTTTTTTAAAACCCCACAGGAGGCTGTGCTGTGCTGTGCTGTGCTACAGGGATGCTCTACGGGCAAAGAAAAACCAGGGAGGTGGTCCTGGACTGTGAATTTCAGAGAGAAAGAGATCCATGGGGACTGGATCTCATGGGAAATGTAGAAAAATCTATGAAAACAATCTAACACTCTGGACTGATACAAAGGAGTTTATGACACAACAGAAATTGGAAGTATAATCCAATAGCAATCTGAACACAATCATGGGGTTTCACGTTATTGCGTGAAAGCCAATTACACACATTTTCGGGCAATGGCAAGTCCTTCCTAACGCAATCGTGGAGTTTCGCGTTATTCCGTGAGAAACTATCACGTGCAATTTCGGGCACTGGGAGGCAATTTTGGGCAGTTCCAAACACGATGCGGCATCAATATGCAATCACGTAAATTAGCTGAACTATTGAATTCACTCAATTCCAAACTGGCCCCACTTTCATTTCTTTCGAAATTGAAATTCCTCCCGTGTGATAACTTCCAAAGAGATCTATAAACAAGATCCTGTTTGTAGAAAAGAAACCCACATGGTTGTACATTTCTGACTTCCCCTCTCTTGTGTCCTTATTCCCAAAATGATTCATGTGCTGAAATTACAGGTGTTTCATGGGTATTTGGATAAATCTTGGCTCTCCATCACCCTACCTGTTCTTGATGTTCCTCCTCGAGGGCTCGAGGTAATTATCTTCATGAATCCTGCCTGAATCCTGCATTGTCAGCTTTATTTAATACGTCACCATCTTGTGAGTATTTTCCACTCCAGATCTAGATGCCTGCATCCCACAGGGGTCTGTCTCCCTAGCCTCCCCTCTACCTGGCATGTGGGAACTCCATCACCAACAAAGGGAAGCCAAGGTGGGTGGCAGACCTATGAAGGAACCTCCCAGGGATGGCTCTCAGTTCCTTCCTGGGACTGAGAACTCCACCTTCTCTTCTGTGCTATCCTCAGTCTCCCACAAAAGCTCTCAGAGATAATAATAAATAAAAATCTTTTATTTATATTTCCCGCCTCTCCCCATGGATTGAGGTGGGAGCACAACAGACAAAATCAATGTCACAATGTATACATAAATTTCTTTAAAACCTCAATCAAACAATCAATCATTAAAACAAATCTAACAGTGCCATTGCCAATCCAGTGTTCAAATAATCCAGGGGAGGTGGGGTATTCCCTAGAATCAATTATGGTGGGTCAAATGGGTAGGTCCACTGGAAGAGATCCATCTTAAGTGCATCCTTAAAGGCATCTAGAGTGTTAATAAGATGGATCTCTACCGGAAGGCTATTCCAGAGTCTGGGGGCAGCAGTGACGCATGATCATCATATACTAGTTGGTATGATGAGATGCCGCTCATCATACCAACTGGCATTTATCCTCTCCTTCAGCCACTGTCTCCCCTCACCCACCCCATCATCACTACAAATATGGATCTTTCCTTCTGGTGGAGAGGAAGCAGGGGGGATGAAACAGGATGAGGCTGTGGGTTCCCTCCTGCAGCTCCTTACCTGGCAGAAGGGGAAAGAGTTAGCCTGGATTATCTTCCATCTCCAGAGGGAAGAATTCAGCATGCCAGCCTCCATTTGATTATCTCTCCACCACAATTTTATTCTGGGTACAATCTTTGGCGCTGTACAGATGGCCCTTTTGGGCTGTCCCCGCGGTGTGATTAGGATGGGGGAGCGCGCAGCATTTGCACGCTCCCGAGTCCTAGCATGTAACAACACCTGCATTGTTACGTAGCGCCTTTTATACGGCGTACATAACGATGCCATCGCAACTTCGCAGCTTCTATATTGAGTTGTGCAGTTGTGACAGTGTAAAGGCACCCAATGGTGCATTTTCTTTTTAGTGCGTCGTATTTTCTGTTTAGTGCGTCACACTTTTTAACTGCACACCTTCGCTGCAGCGTCTAGCTGCTGCGGCGAAGGTCTGCAGCAAGAAGAGGAGGCTACAGACCGCCCTTTTTGAATTACTCACACCTTGCCACGCCAGGGTAATGTTTTCCTTTCAAATATATCTAAAATATAAAATGTGTGTTGTATGTCTTCAAGTTGTTTCCAACTTATGGTGACCCTAAGGCAACCCTATCATGGGGTTTTCTTGGCAAGATTGGTTCAGAGGAGGTTTGCCATTGCTTTCCCCTGAGGCTAAGGGCTTTATCACACAGGGGAAAAACAGGGGTTTAAAAAAGCATTTTCCTGGGATAGTCACATGATCACAGCAAAGAATTTCACACACATGGCACTTAAAGAGGACTTATCCTGGGAAGACCCAGGAATGCTCCAGCAACAAATCATTCATGGGATTTGCCGGAGTATTCCCAGTTCTTCCCGGGATAAGTCATCTATTGTCGCAACGCTGTGTGAAAATCTTTGCCGCGATTGTATGAGTGTCCTGGGAAAGTACCTTTTTAAACCCCCTAATTTTCATCTGTGTGATAAAGCTTGTGGCTTGCCCAAGGAAAGGAGGAAGGCAGTTGCAAATCTCCTCTGAATAGATCTTGCAATGAAACCCCCTGAAAACCCTCATGAAAACTACAAACCTTCTAAAACACAAACAGAATTTAAAACAAATAAAAGTGAATCCGCCTGGCTTCCAATGTACCAGTTTATAGTTATAATTATCTCTTATTCCTCCTCCCTCTAATTTCAAACTACATTATTAGATTGCTGCATGTAATTATTATTTGTGTGCTGGCCACTTCCGGTTGGGCTCGGTGGCAAGGGCCGATCAAATCTAGGAAGACTCCTAGAGGAGATATCGCCGCGTGGTGATCCCCAGTACATTACTAAATTAAAATTACCAGGGAGCATACTAATAAAGGGGAGATCTCAATCCCCGCAAAGGGGTGAGATTGCTGGCTCAAGAAGTGCTCCGGTGAGACCCAGAGAGGCAGCGAAGGCGGCTGAGGGAGAGACGCAGGAGGAGAAGCCTCGCAGCTGGAAAGGGTAAGGAGCCAAGGGCAAAGAGACGCCGCGCGGTCTGAAGCCGCGTTGGAAGAGCGGCACAAAACCACCACCAATTTTAAAACAGTACAAGCAAATAATTATAGCTAACAGAAAGCAAGTTCTTGTGAAGAGGAGAGTGAAAATTAAAAGGACCTGACAAGATAGCTACTAAGACTAAGAAATTTCAAAAGATCAAATAACTCTATTAAACAAAGCATAATAATAATAATGAGACAAGACCACAAATATCAAATTCTACACTTTTTCTAAAGACAAAAAAAGGGGGGGGAAAGAAGGAAGATTAACACTATAGAGTAAAGAGTATCAAGAGAGAAGACAGGAATTATTGAAGCATCTTTATCATTACATAAATTAAAAATTAGTGATCTTATTAGTGTGAACAAATAATTCGAAATAGACTTTGGACTACCGATTGTGCATATCAACATGGAAATTTAGTCACGGAATTAATTTTGAAACCCGCAACAAGGAGGAGAAGACAGATTAACTTGAAAAGGATTAATGAACTGTGTTTTATGAATTTTGCTTGAGATCATTTATATTTCTACTTTTTGATTCTTGATTCTTAGGAAACAACAAGATTATACAAAATCAATTACAATCCAACTAACCAACTTAAAATCATTACAAGGAAAAAATTAACTAATTGTCTCACAGATTACTTGTACTATATAAAATAATAATAATATTAAAAGCTACAGTCTGATTGGAATTAAACATACAAAGTATCTACAGAAAAGACATAGCTGCAATAAACATAACTACAGATAAGAATCTCAAAGACAGACAAAACAAAACTGAGAGAAAAACTTTCCAAGGACAAGAAACTGCAAGTCATAGCGGAAGTGAGTTACAGTGAGCTCTTTAACAGGAAGGGGAGACATCTAGTGGTGAGAGGAAATTACAGACACAAAGGAAGACAAGATAACAATATCTATTAGATACCCTACAACGACATATATACCAAAAAGAAAGAATATATAAAGACGCCACCTGGTGGACGAATACATATAAATAGAAAATAGAGTCACCACAACTTAAACCTATTGGCACACAAACAAGAAGTGAATAATTAAATAATTGATTAAGGAGAAAAAAAAGAAGAAAAAATACAACAACTAGGAAGCAACAAACAAGAAGATAAACAGAAAAATATTAAGAATAACTCTTTTCAAATAATTAAGAAAAATTAAAAAAAATCAAAATTAATTAAAAAACAAAAACAAATTAACAGGTGGATATTAATAGTAAAAAATGGCAACAGGACTGAGAAAATATAAAGGACCAGAACAAAGAAGACCATCTACAGAATTTAACACTAAACAAATGGAACAAAACGTGATTTTAGAAGAGATTAAGAAGCTGAACCAGGGGATGAAAGACATGCATCTTGAAATGAGAGAAATGAAAACAGAACTGAAACGAGACCTCAAGACTGAAATCAAAGGCCTAAAACAAACAATAGAAAAAGTAACAAAAGACTTAAAAGAAACAGACATAAAAGTAGAGGTGTTGGAAGTAAAAACAAAAGAGCTAGAAGACAAAACGTTGAAATTATCATTGGATCACGAAAGAGAACAAGATCTAAGGGCTTTATCAGACTTAAAAGCAAGAGAACGATGTTTAAAAATAAGAGGCCTGAGAGAAATACAAAACGAGGACTTATATAATTATTTAATCCCGATTTTGGCAGATTTTGTGGAAATACCATGTACAGAACTCTTGAAAGAGATAGATAAAATCTTCAGAATTAATTCTAGAATTGCAAGGGAAAGAAACCTTCCAAGAGACATATCAATTTATTTTGTACGAACTAAAACGAAAGAACTGGTTCTTGAAAAGAGTTATGATAAAAGACTGATTGTAGACAAAGAAGAATTGATGATTCTGAAAGATATTCCCGCTAGAATTTTGAAAAAGAGATCAGAATATAAATTTTTGATGGCATCTCTTAAAAGACATAATATCCCATACAGGTGGGAAATTCCAGAAGGAGTTTCTTTTACTTTTAAGAAAAAAAGAGTGAAAATCAATACATTAAGCAAAGCAAGAGACTTCTTACGATCATTTAAAAAGAACTTGGAATTAACTGATGAATCAAAAGACACGAATGAACCATCCTGTGAAGAGGAAGAATCCGAAGGAGAAGGTAATTCGAGAAATCAAGAGGAGACTGATGAAGGAGATGGAGGATTAGAAGAGGCTTAATATCATAACAGGTCAGTAGTGGTTATCAAAAAGAGAAGGGACGAGATAAACAGAACAATGAACTTAAAATTTTTATCATGGAACATAAAAGGGCTCAACACGCCAATAAAAAGGAAAAGAGTTTTTCAATATTTGAAGAAAAAAAAATTGGGATATCATATGTCTTCAAGAGACTCACATCAAAGAGAAAGATGTGAGTCTCTTGAAAAATAAAAAATTAGGTCACGAATTCGTATCTGCAAACAAAACAAAAAAACGGGGTAGTGATGTATATAAATCCAAACTTATTATCCAAGGAAATATTTAATGATCATAAAGGGAATTATGTAGGGATAGAAATCAAAAATGGGGATTATAAAGCACTTGTAGTGGGGGTGTATGGACCACTAGACAACAAGGATAAATTTTATAAAAAACTTATGAATATAATTTTGGAAACAAACTATGACAATATGATCCTAATGGGTGATTGGAATGGGGTTTTAGAACCCCTAATAGACAGAAAATCAGAAAACATAATTTAAAAAAACCAAGGGAAATTACCGATTGGTTTCTTTAACATGATTAATAATTTAGAGATAGTGGATGTTTGGAGGTCCAAATATGGGGAGGAGAAAGATTTTACATACTACTCTAATAGACATAAATCTTTTTCAAGGTTGGACATGTTCTTTATATCTAAAAAGTGGTTGAAGAAAGTTGTGAAAATGGAGTCAATGCCAAAAATTTTATCAGACCATAATCCTATACAGTTAATAATAAAACATGAAAATAAGAACATGTCCTGGCGACTTAATGAAAACTTATTACATAAAAGTGAAATATTAGAGAAAGCGAAGAAAACATTGGAAAATTACTTTAAAGAAAACTGGGGCAAAGAGGTAGACGATTTGACGGTGTGGGATGCAAACAAAGCTGTGATGAGGGGGTTTTTTATTCAGGAAAATATAACTTGGAAAAGGAAAAAAAGAGAAAAGATTGACAAAATAAGTAAAGCAATTAGGGAAAAAGAACAGAAATTGAGAGAAAATCCCCAAAAAACAGAGCTTACAAAGGAAATAAATATTTTACAAAAACAAATATCAATGTGTCTTACAGAAGAAATTGAGAAAAATATGAAATTTTCTAAACAATATTATTTTGAAAACGCAAATAAAGCAGGTAAATGGTTGTCATATAGGTTAAAAAAAGAAAGGGAAAAAACTTAATTTTGAAAATTAATACAGGTGAAGAAATAATTACAGATCAAAAGAAAATCAAAGAGAATTTTTATAAATTTTATTCACAACTATATAAAAAACAAGACATAAAAGAACAGGAGATAATTAAATATCTGGAAAAGATTGATGTTACTCCCTTTACTAAAGACCAAAGAATGGACTTAGAACAACCGATTTCTAGAGAGGAAGTTAAACAGGCGATAAATGAGATGAAGAACGGAAAATCTCCGGGCCCAGATGGATTCCCGGCTATATACTACAAGATATTTATAGAACAACTTGTAGAACCTTTACAGAAAGTGATGAACTCGATAAAAGAAGACAGATTTCCTAACACTTGGAAGGAAGCAAATATTACTTTGATTCTTAAACCAGAGAAAGATCCACAAGAGATGAAAAATTATAGGCCAATTTCTCTGCTTAATATAGACTACAAACTATTTTCCTCTATATTAGCTAATAGATTAAAAAAGATTTTGACAAATTGGGTGGGGGAAGAACAAAACGGATTCTTACCAAAGAGATACTTAAGAAAAAATTTAAGAACAATGATAAATATTTTTGAATTGGTTAAAGATAAAAAAGATAGAGAATTGGCGGTAATTCTAATAGATATGGAAAAAGCATTCGATAAAATAAATTGGAAAATATTATTTGAAATTTTAAATAAATTAGGGTGAAATGAGACATTTCAGAATTGGATTCGAGCGATTTATAAGGAACAACAGGCTCACTTGATTATAAATAAAGAAAAAACTAGACCTTTAAGAATTCAACAAGGCACTAGGCAAGGCTGTCCTTTATCTCCATTATTATTTATTACAGTTTTAGAAATGCTAATTAAAAAAATAAAACTAAATAAGCAGATACAAGGGGTAAGGGTTAAAGGAGAGGAAATTAAAATTTCAGCTTTTGCGGACGATTTAGTGTTTTTTACAGAAAATCCTCTAGCAAACATAGAAACCTTAAACAATGAACTTAAAGAACTTGAAAAGGTATCCGGATTAAAGGTAAATGAGGGAAAAACAAACATATTAACTAAAAATTTAAGCAAAAATGAGGAAATAAAATTAGCAGAGAAATCAGGCTACAACATCGTGAAAAAAGCAAGATATCTAGGAGTAGATATATAACAAATAACAATAATGATTTATTTAAAAACAATTATAATAAATTATGGAAGCAGATAAAAAGGGACCTAGATAACTGGAAATCATTAAAACTCTCTTTGTTAGGAAGAATCGCCTGCATAAAAATGATTATATTACCCAAACTTTTATTTTTATTCCAAACAATCCCAATTATAACTAAAGAAAAACCTATAATGGATTGGCAAAGAGACCTAACAAAATTTATTTGGATGGGAAAGAAGCCTAGGGTGAGATTAAAAACCCTTCAAGATGCTAGAGAAAGGGGAGGATTAGCAGTCCCAGATTTGAGATTATATTTTCAGGCAGCTTGTTCAATGTGGATCAAAAATTGGGTAAATCTAAAAGATGAGAGATCTCTAAAATTAGAAAAAGGTGATATACATTATGGATGGCATGCCTATCTCTATTATAACAAAGAAAAGATAAACAAAGACTTCAACAACCATACTATCAGAAAACCTCTTCTTTGGATTTGGAAAAAGGTTGGAGAAACATTATCATTAGAGACATCACCTCATGAAGCCTTCTTTAAAAGAGAAAAAGGTCTAAATAAAAATTGGTTAAAATATGAACATCTTTTAATTAAAGAAAATAACAAGTTTAGATTCAAAATGGAAAAAGAATTAAAAGATAACAATATAAATTTACATTGGTATCTAAACTGGCAACTAAGGGAAAGGTTTAAACAAGACGAAAAAGAAAATAATAAGATAATGGAAAAAACAGAACTAGAGATTATATTAAATCGGGAAGATAAAGGCATACTCGCAAAAATATATAAATTTTTACTAAAGTTAGAGATGGAGAAAGAAGTTATAAAAAACAACATGGTCATTTGGGCCCAAAATCTGGGACACAATATTGATTTAATTCAATGGGAATTCACATGGGGGAAAAGACTGAAATATACAAGGAGCCAAAACTTAAGAGAAAATTATTATAAAATGTTTTTTAGATGGTATCTAACACCAGATAAATTGGCTAAAATTTACGGAGTAGACGACAAATGTTGGAAATGTCGGAAAGAAAAAGGAACTTTTTTTCACTCTTGGTGGACCTGTAATAAAATAAGAAAATATTGGTGGGAAATTCATAGATTGATTTGTAACATTTTAGAATTACGTTTGGAGTTTAAACCTGAATTATATTTGTTGAATATTATGGATTTAAATTTAGAAAAAAAATATGGCAGAATTTTATTTCACTTGACCGCTGCAGCCAGATTAACATTGGGAAAAACTTGGAAAGAGGAAAGAATCCCAGATATTGAGAATTGGATTAACAAAATATATGATCTCGCAGAGATAGACAAACTATCCCGACAGCTGACTGATGGTAACACTGAAGAATTTGAAAAAGACTGGAAAAAAGTGATAACTTTTTTGCAACAAAGAAATGGACTTCTTTCAACCGC
This sequence comes from Urosaurus nigricauda, assembly GCA_034509955.1. Taxonomy (NCBI): domain Eukaryota; kingdom Metazoa; phylum Chordata; class Lepidosauria; order Squamata; family Phrynosomatidae; genus Urosaurus; species Urosaurus nigricauda. The sequence continues at coordinate 333,934,712 of JAOEGL010000002.1, forward strand.
GGGTTTCAATGAAGAGTGATAACTGGATTAGTTAACTGAACTAACGACTTGTTATTACACTGTTAAATCACTGTTGTATTGCAAAAAGCTAAAAGTCTAATATATATATATATATATATATATATCTTATGATTTCACATATAGATTTAGAAAAATGTATGATAGGAGTTATTAATATAAAATTGGGTCATAATTACTGGATAATAGGATTATTTGACAAAAATTCAAATATATTGTAGCATACAGATAAATTTATGCATGAAATTAAAGAGGGATCACAAATGAAGTTATGGTTATAATCTCACGCACAAGACAGGAAGGTGTTGTTTGTAAATGTCATGTCCATATAATTTAGAAGGTTTAGTAGGAATGTATGATTATATGTGTGTGGTAGGATTAGAAGGAAGATCATTGTCACAAGATCAAATTTAGAGGAAGAAAGATGGTGATTAGAGGTAAAGAGGGTTCATAGTAAGTAGGAGGAAGTAAGAGTAAGTGAGAAAGTGGCGAGTGAACAAGTGAGACAGGAAGTATTAAGAAGAAGGGAAACTTGAAAGAAGTTCCAAGGAATAAGAAAGAGAACAGGAAAGGAAGCTAGATAGCTAAGAGTGATCGGAATGATTGAAGAGTAATGTATGGTCTTTTATTGTTATTTACTGTTATTGTTATTTTATGTTGTTATGTAAACAGTCTGGTATATGTCGATTGGTTATTTGTTATTTGTAACACATGTTATTTGTTATTCGTTATTTGTTTTTTGTCTAATAAAATTATTTGTGTGCTGGCCAAATGCTGAGGACCTGTAGTTCCTAGTGTTCTTTGGGAGGGTCATTAAGCAATGCTAAGAATCCCTTGGTTTCACCTGCTTTGGAGGAGGATGAGGAGGGCCTTCCTCTTTCGGCCTTCTCCTCCTCCTTTGTACTTTGTACATCAGTTTGAGGACAAATGGAAAAATAATCCAGTGAGGCTCCCGCTCTGGATGTTGGCACTCTTGAATGGGGCTGATGGGAATGGCAACGGAAGGCTTGGACATCCAGTAGGACTGCCATGCTAACTGTTAGCACTCCTGGCTGGACTCGCGGAAAGTGCAGTCCAAAAACCAGAAAGGAAGAGCTTGGACATCTAGTGCGGATCCCACTCTGGCTTTTGGGAATCCTTATGGGGAGTGATGAGAACTACAGTCCAAAAACAGAAAGGGAGGGCTTGGAAATCTAGCCGGGCTGCCACTTTGACAGTTGACACTCCTAGATGGAGTTGATGGCAACTGCAGTACAAAACCGGCAAGGGAGGACCTGGATATCTGGTGGGACTGCCGTACTGGCTGTTGGCACTCCTGTCTAGAATTGATGGGAACTGTAGACATTAGGCAGCAAGGGCTGTCTTTAACATCTGTTGGGGTCCCACATTGGTAGTTGGCATCCCTGCCTGGGGCTGATGGGAAATTTAGTCCTAATCCAACAAGGGAGGGCTTGGATGTTTAGCAGGGAACCCACTCTGGTTTTTGGCTACATCTGTCTACGGCTGATGGGAACTGCACTACCAAACCAGCAAGTGGGGGGAGGGCTGGATATCTTGTGGGCTTTTGGCCCTTCTGGCTGTGGCTGATGGGAACTGCAGTCTTAATCCAGCAATGGTGGAACTGGACATCTAGAGGGGCTGCCAATCTGGCTGTTGGCACTCCTGGCTGGGGATGATGGGAACAGTGGTCCAAAACTAGCAAGGGAGGGCTTGGACATCCGGCGTGGCTATCACTCTGGCTGTTGGCACTCCTGGATGGGGCTGGTGGGAACAAGCAGCTTCATTTATATACCGCTTCATACTGCCTAAGCAGTGTCTAAGGGGTTTATAACTGTAAGCTACTTGCCCCTAACAATCTGGGTACTCATTTTAGCGACCTCAGAAGGCTGCAAGCCGGAGTCAAGCTTGAGCCCTTTTGCTGGTATTGAACTCGCAACCTTATAGAATCATAGAGTCATAGAATCATAGAGTTGGAAGAGACCACAAGGGCCATCCAGTCCAACCCCCTGCCATGCAGGAACTCCCAGTCAAAGCATCCCTGACAGATGGCCATCCAGCCTCTGTTTAAAAACCTCCAAAGAAGGAGACTCCACTACCCTTCAAGAGAGAGTGTGTTCCACTGTCGGACAGCCCTTACTGTCAGGAAGTTCCTCCTAATGTTGAGGTGGAATCTCTTTTCCTGCAGTTTGCATCCATTGTTCTGTGTTCTAGTCTCTGCAGCAGCAGAAAACAAGCTTTCTCCCTCCTCAATATGACATCCCTTCAAATATTTGAACAGGGCTATCATATCACCTCTTAACCTTCTCTTCTCCAGGCTGAACATCCCCAGCTCTCTGAGTCGTTCCTCATAGGGCATGGTTTCCAGACCCTTCACCATCTTAGTTGCTCTCCTTTGGACCTGCTCCAGTTTCTCCACATCCTTTTTGAATTGTGGTGCCCAGAACTGGACACAGTATTCCAGGTGGGGCCTGAACAAAGCAGAATAGAGCGGCACTATTACTTCCCTTGATCTAGACGCTAGACTGCTATTGATGCAGCCTAGAATCGCATTGGCTTTTTTAGCTGCCCCATCACACTGTTGACTCATGTTCAACTTGTGGTCTACTTGGACTCCTAGATCCCTTTCACATGTGGTCTCATTCAGCCAGGTGTCCCCCATCCTATATCTGTGAGTATTTCATTTTTTCTTTCTAAGTGCAGCAACTTGAGACTGGGAGTTCCTGCATGGCAGAATGGGGTTGGACTGGATGGCCTCTTTGGGGGTCTCTTCCAACTCTATGGTTCACACCGGAAGTGAGGTCATAGGTAAGCCGCCATTTTCCCCTCCCTCGCCCACATTGACCTCTCTAGGAGTCTGCTCTCGCTGCTCCTGGGAGGAGAAGGGGCGGGGCTTCTTCCTGCAGAGAAACAACCAACACCTGACTCCAGAGAAAGAGAGGCGCCCCTTTGTCGGTGTGTGTTCAAAGGGATTCCCTTGAAATGGAGGGAGGGAAGCCAGGAAAGAAGGAGGGAGGGCCAGCCTGGTTTGGGGGTAGGAGTAGGGCCCGGGTTCGAATCCTGCTGGGCCATGGAAACAGGGACCTACTGAAACAAATGGCAGTCCTTGCCCAGAGGGGATCATTGGGGAATCCTTGCCCGTAGAGAAACAGTTATGGATCCCTTTCTGGGTGTGGGAAGTTTCAGAAACTCAGCTCCTCCTGGGCCCAGTGCTATTCAATGTCTTTATTAATGATTTGGATGAAAGAATTGGGGCATACTTATCAAATTTGCAGATGACACTAAACTGGGAGGAGTAGCTAATGCCCCAGAGGACAGGATCAAAATTCAAAATGACCTGAATAGACTAGATAGCTGGGCCAATGCTAACAAGATGAAATTCAATGCAGAGAAATGTAAGGTTCTGCACCTAAGACGGAAAAATGAAATGCACAGATATAGGATGGGGGACACCTGGCTGAATGAAACTACGTGTGAAAGGGATCTAGGAGTTCAAGTAGACCACAAGTTGAACGTAAGTCAACAGTGTGATGCAGCAGCTAAAAAGGCCAATGCTATTTTAGGCTGCATCAATAGAAGTATAGTGTCTAGATCAAGGGAAGTTATAATGCCACTCTATTCTGCTTTGGTCAGGCCCCACCTGGAATACTGTGTCCAGTTCTGGGCACCACAATTCAAAAAGGATGTGGAGAAACTGGAACCAGTCCAAAGGAGGGCGACTAAAATGGTGAAGGGTTTGGAAACCATGCCCTACGAGGAACAACTTAGGGAGCTGGGGATGTTCAGCCTGGAGAAGAGAAGGTTAAGAGGTGATATGATTGCCCTGTTTAAATATTTGAAGGGATGTCATATTGAGGAGGGAGAAAGCTTGTTTTCTGCTGCTCCAGAGACTAGAACGTGGAACAATGGATCCTTGGAGGTCTTTAAACAGAGGCAGGATGGTCATCTGTCAAAGGGGGTGCTTTGATGGAGAGTTCCTGCATGGCAGAATGGGGTTGGACTGGATGGCCCTTGTGGTCTCTTCGAACTCTATGATTCTATGGGCTAGTATTCTCTTATTATACTCTATGGTCAAATATTCCCCCAATGCTTCTCTTTGGGCAAGTATTCTATTATTGTGAAGTCAAAGGCCTTCTTGGCCAGCATTCATACTTTTTGTGGGGGGTTTTGGGCTATGTGGCCACGTTCTAGAAGAGTTCATTCTTGATGTTTTGCCAGCATATTTGACACACACCTTGGAGTGTGGTGGAGTCTCCTTCCTTGGAGGTCTTTAAGCAGAGGCTGGATGGCCATCTGTCGGGGATGCTTTGATGGAGAGTTCCTGTATGGCAGGGGGTTGGACTGGATGGCCCTTGGGGTCTCTTCCAACTCTGTGATTCTATGATTCTATGTCAGGAGTAACCTTACTAGAAGATGGCCATATAGCCCAAAAAACCCACAAAAAACTATTTTATTATTCTCTATGGACAAGTATTCTCCAAGCATTAACAAGTATGGTTTCCCTGTGGGCAAGTACTGTTGTCTGTTTTAGTACATCCCATGGAAATGGCTCCCCGGATCCCTTCACTCTCTCAGCTCCAGAGAACCTCTTGAGAGGTCTGCCTTTTAGGTTGGGAAGCACTAGAAAGCACAGTATTAGTAACCCAAGTGTCATCCTGTATCCCACCTTTTTGAGCTCTTATTTCTTATATCACTCAAGTAGGGCCGGTGAGCTGCCAGCCTTTTCCTGATTTGTTTGTTGGTGGATGTCTCAAAACACCCAATTCAAAACCCCTTCCCAAAAGACCTGTGCCATTTTCTCTTCCTTCTCCAAATTCCACGTCTCGAAACCTCACTACTGTGAGGAATTTGCTAGATCTTGAGGTTTTGGCTGAATTTGATTTCCAGCAAATATCAGGATATTTGAAGTCCCCCCATCACTGCTACATCTCTCTTTTCTGAGTGTGTGGTCATCTGTTCTAGAAAGGCATCATCCAATTCCTCCATCTGACTTGGGGGTCTATAGTAGACTCCCACAATAACATCCCTCTTGTTTCCCTCTCTTTTAATTTTTATCCAGATGCTCTCCATATGGCTTCCAGGATTGAAGTCTGGGGTCTCTTTGCAGACATATAATGACATAATGCTACTCCTTCTCTTTTCCTGTTTAGCTTATTTCTCTTAAAAAGCGTATACCCCTCTATTCATACCTTACAATCATGAGACTCATCCCACCAATTTTCAGTAATGCCTATTACATCGTATTTGCTTTCTTATCCTTCTCCACATTCCATGTGTTGAAACCTCACTGTTTTTTCAGGTCAAGAATCTTGGTAGAAGAAATTCCCTCTGAATTCCCTGCAGCTGAGAAGTCTCCATTGGACCCCAGGCAATGGAGTTCGCAATGGAGGAATATCCAGAAGAAGTAGAACAAGGTAAGGATGAACATTCTCTGTTCCTGTCTTTTCTGTCTTTTCTATTGTTGTGTGCTTTCAGGTGATTTCCATTTTAAGGGTTTTCTTGGCAAGATTCGTTCAGAGGAGGTTTGCCTTGCCTTCCTCTGAGGCTCAGAGCATGTAACTTGCCCAAAGTCATAGAATTATAGAATCATAGAGTTGGAAGAGACCCCAAGGGCCATCCAGTCCAACCCCCTGTCATATAGGAACTCCCAATCAAAGCATCCTCAACAGATGGCCATCCAGCTTCTGCTTAAAGACCTCCAAAGAAGGAGACTCCAACACACTCTGAGGGAGTGCTTTCCATTTTATTATTATTCCTTATTAATCTTTTATTACAAGTTTATTTAAAAACAAAGGACAGTACAACTTAGCCTCACTACAGCCATAACAACCTTTCTTAATCTTTTAAATCATACATTCTTTCTCACACAATAAAATTAACTTCCTAATGTTTGTAGTTTCCCAGATATCTTTTGTACTAATGTAAGTATTTATTTTCCTCATTTACTTCATTATAAAATGATTTCTACTTAGGACCTTTCTTGCATTGTTTCCCAAATATTTTCATATCTATGTAGTTGAACAGTTTGCTAAAATAATTTTTAAAACGAAACAATCCCTATCCATATTTGGTTTTACTTAAAATTTGCTTACCCTTATTTTTGCTATATTTCATATTTTGACATTTTTCTCTATTAATTCTGGTGTATATTTCAGTATGTGTTATATTTTAAATAAAGAACAGACATCGGAATATCATTTAGATCGACAAAAAAGTTAAAATATAAGAATACTTCTAGTCAAAAAAGCATTTCTTAAATATGCCTCTTATTTTCCATTTGTTCTTTAAGCTAATTCATACTTTATATTCCATTCATCTTTAATATAACATAGAACATTATTCCAGTTCTTTATAATCTTTATAATCTTATAAGTGTGTTCCATTGTTGATCAGCTCTTATTGTCAAGAAGTTCTTCCAAAATTAAGGTTGAATCTCTTTTCCTGTAGCTTGCATCCATTATTCCCTGTTCTAGTCTCTGCAGCAGCAGAAAACAAGCTTGCCCCATCCCCAATGTCACCCAAGGAGTTTCCATAGCCAAGTGGAAATTTGAACCCTGCATTTCAGAGTTGTAGTCCAACCCTGAAACTACTGCAGTATGCTGCAAATAATTTCCTCAATGGATGCTGTTGGATTTTTTGGTCTGATAAGGAACATCCATGTTCTGCTCAAGATTGTAGGAGTAGAGTTGTGTGTGCAGGATCACTTGGTTTCCAAATACACCTGGAGGTGTGCATTCGGTTGCAAAAAAACCTGCTATTCCACTCAGCCTTGAAGTTAGGCTTTAAAGATCATCCTCAAGATGGAGACAAAGCCCTTTTCTTTTCTTTTCTTTTTTAAAAGACATTCAGTTGTGCCAGTTTTGGGGTTCCAGTGGGCTCTTCATCAGGAAAGGGAAGATAGAAGGCAGGAGGGGGAGCCTGGAATTCTAAAAATTGGATGCAGCCACAAAGTTAGGCCTTAAAGATCTGTTGGTATTCTCTTTTCCCTCCTTAAATAGATAGGGATTTGCTGCATGGATCCCCCCCCCCCACCAATTCACACTAACTAACTAGGGAAGCATAGTTAGAAAAAGGAAATTTCTGCTACTCTTCTGATTTAAAGCTTTTTGTTACTCTGCAGATTTAAAGCTAGACCCTAACAGGCTTGGCTTTGACATTTTTGATATTTCAGTATTTTTGTTTCCTTACCAAAGGCTGAAGCCTTAGGAAACTTAAATTACCCTACAAGATCAGCCTCAAGATAGAGGCTCAAGGTCCCAGGATAGGTGGGTGGAGATCACCTGATACCTCTTAACCTCTGTTGGGATCTCTCTTAACATTTTTCCATCTTCTCCATGCAATGGCCCTAGCAATTCCTTCTTCCTTTTGCTACATATTTAACCAGATAGCCCCCTTTAAAAACTAGTACCACCATTTGTTACTGCTTTAATCTTTAAAGCCTACGGTACACATATCTCCCAACTTTGCTTTAGAATAAAGCAGACTTGGAATGAGAGGAGGGGAGGGAGGTGTTTTTCTTGAAATCCTGGGAAGGAATCTGGGAGGTTTTGGAGGGAGCCAAGACAAGAGCAAAGTGAACATTCAAAGGGCCCAAGAAGGCAAAGCCAGGAAAGGAGCTACTAAGAGAGAGGAGGAAGTAGAAATCCAAAACTCATTCTGTGGTGATAAATAAATAAATAAATAATAATAATAATAATAATTTTTATTTCTAACCCGCCCCTCTGGCCAAGCAATTGGGCCAGGGTACAACAGAGTTAAAACAGTCACAATAAAAACATTTCCTACAACCCAATCCCTAACCTCCCACCCCTTAAAACTGAATTAAACTAACACAAATTAAACAACCAAACAGGAATACAAGCAGTATAAAATGATAAAACCAGTTAATCTTTGTGCAGAATAGGCGGTGGCATGAGGGTTCATAAAGCCGGGAACTAGCTGGAAAATTCTAGGACTAAACTTTGGAGCAAGGAGAGATTAAACAGTTTCCGGGAAGGCCTTCCGGGAGAGATGCATCTTTACAGCTTTTTTAAAGCAGTCAAGGATCGTAATAAGATGGATCTCGTCCGATAAACCACCGGGCAACCAATCCCTCCAGTGTAGAGAGGGATTCTGGGAGCCCCGAGGAACCCCAGCCTCCCCCCCCCCCCGCCCCATCTTCATAACAACCTGCACCAGAGAAGGAAGCCATTTAAGTGAGAGGTAAAGAAGCCTGGAGGTTTACTGTGGGAGGAACAAAACAGTTATGTGCACTCCCAGTATCACCAGATGGCCATGTTGGCCTGATATGAATTTAAACTGGGCTTTGGTTTTAATGTCATGTATAAGGGGGATACTATAGTTTTGTGAGTCCAATTCTGAGCTTGACTGGGAAGTTTGCTTTATAATTAGCATTGGCAAGAGTCCAACTCTGTTCTAAGGCCCAAAGGGGCACTCTTTCAGGTGCAAATTACACTCGTTCCTCCACATTCGCTGGAGTTAGGAGCACAGGACCCCACAAATGCAGAAAAACAGCAAATAACAAAAACATTTTTTCTAACCTAAGAGAACCCCTATCTAGGAATTTCTAGGTACTCTAGAGCAGCTCTATGGTTAACATCTGCCAGACATTAACCATAGAACTGCACTGGAGGAGCTATATATGCCTAGTGGAGTGTTCTCTCTTGGAGTCTCTAGGTCCTTCAGTACCACTTTTGGTTAAAATTGACCATAGAGTTGCACTGGAGGACCTAGATATTCCTAGAGAGAACATATTAATAAAATCCATGAATAATCAAATCTGGAAAAGTCAAAGCCACAAATGTGGAGGCACGAGTGTACAGTGGTCCCCCAGGATCCGAATCCCCTGGGGAACGAAATCCCCGGGACCTGAAACCGCCGGGGGCGGAAAAAAGCCCCCGGGATGCGAAGAAAACCCCGGGTTACGAAAAAAATTCGCAACCCGGAAGCTTTAAAACAGCGCGCTTCCAGCTTCCAGCGTGCTGTGCATTGGTGAAAGCGGTCCCCCGGGTAACGAACACTTCCAGGATACGAAGGTAATCCTGGAACGGATTACCTTCGTAACCCGGGGGACCACTATACAGGTTTTCAGGAAGGACAGAAAAAAGACAGGGACACCTTTTTGCCACCAGTCATTCAAGCAGTGAGCTCAGTTTTTGAGAGAGGCAGAAGAAATGTTAAACAGGGAGAAGGATAAGCATGATGCATCTAAGGCTAATTTCTAAAAAGAGCCCTTCTGAATTTTCTTGGTGGGGAAGGCAAGGTAAATGCCTAGAGGTGGCTGGAGAGCAAAGTAATAGGGTTGGAGTACCCCCAAATTTGATTTGTTTGTGAAAATGAAGGGGGGGAGAGAACAGGACCCTTTTGGTGCCAATGGTGGGGGGCTGTATAGTTTTCCAAAGGGAGGGAGACATAGCGGGAGGTGGAAGCAAAGAAGCCCACTTCTCCCCCCAAAAAGTGGGGAGGGTTCTCTAGCTACAAGGGCTCTTCTCAACTCTTGAAGGTCTCCATGGGGCTCTGATATTTGGGAAGGAATTCAAAAGGGATCGCATCTTTGCTGGCCCGGTGAGTGGGTGGGTGGGGGTATTTGGTTCTGGACACACCTGGGGCAGTGGCATCACAGGGGAGTGCAGACAACACCAGGTGCCATCCTAAAGGAGGTGACACCACTGCTTTTCAAATACCTACCTTTTGGCAGAAATGGGCTGTAGCATTCATTAGCTTCCCTTTAAAATGCTTTAAGAAGTGGTGGGAATGGGGTGAAGCTCAGTGGGAGGAAAAGGAGCGGGCCCAGAATTTTTTAAAATTAAAATTTCAAAATTTAAAATTTTGAAATTTTAAAAAACTTTTTGAAAACTTTGAAAACTTTTATTCTTTATAAATTTTCTTTAAAAATATCACATTTTAACTCACTTTTCACTATGTATATGCAAATACATTTAGGTTATTCATATGATATTGTAATTTGAAGGTATCATTTTGATTTTGCTAGTTGTTTATATTACAACTATTAACATATCCTTCCTTTTGTGTAATTGTAGGTGAAGAGAAGTGGGGGAAGGTGAAGCTAACCTCTCTCCCATTTCGCTTTCCAAGAAGGTGGTAGCATTCCTTCCTCCCCAGTAATCTTCCAGAGACACATACATCTAGACTGGTCTGTTGTTTAGAGGAAGAGGCTTTAGCTAGAGACAGTTTAGATGATAGACTTTGGGCCAAAACAGACAGCCATGAAGGAGCAGCTTGAAGCCGCCCGCACCAAAGACTGCAACAAATACATGCTGTGGTCCCAAAGGCACCCTCTGCCCCCAGCCCAAATAGGAGTGGAAAAGATCCACTCCTTTTGGGGTTGGTTTTGGGTCGCCTTAGGCTTCTGTCCATCATCAAAATGACATGCCTCTGGAGTGGCTTGAAGCACCACACTCCCAAGCCACTCAGAAGCCGACTTTTCCAGCTGGTCTGTTCGGGCCCTTAATCAAATACATCACAAAGCAGAAGGTGTTCCAACAGACTTTAAGTCTTGGAAGAGGGAAGTTGGGAATGGAAGATGGGAATGCTCTGAAAGGAGCAAAGAGCCCAAGAAGGGCACCACCAGACGAGAACGGGAGGGGACCCAAACAACAAATACATGCTGTGGTCCCAAAGGCACCCTCTGCCCCCAGCCCAAATAGGAGTGGTGATAAACCCACTGAGCGGACAGTCAATCACTTGTGAATGTAGGCAGATTTTGGGAGGCACACAGAATCCTCACCCCCCCCCCCCTTTATCTTCACAACAACCTGCAAACCAGAGAAGGAAGCCATTTAAGTGCGAGGCAAAGAAGCTTGGAGAGTTGCTATGGGAGAAACTAAATATTTATTCACACTCCCAGTATCACTAGAAGGGCAAATTGGCTTGATGTGGATTTAAATTAGGCTCTGGTCTTGATGTCAGGTGTTAGGAGAGTATTATAGTTTTATGAGCCCAGTTCTGAGATTGATTGGGAAGTTTATTTTTGTTGTTAACTGCCCTAGAGTTGATTCCAATTCATGACATCACTGTGGATGAGACAATTCCAAGATTTCCTATCCTCCACTGCTCTGTTTAGATCCTGCAAACTCATACCCATGACCTCCCTGATTGAGTCTATCCATCTGGCATGCAGTCTTCCTCACTTTCTTCCACCTTCTACCTTTCCTGGTATTATTGTTTTTTTCTAATGAGTTTTTATGAAGTGGCCAAAGTACGACAGCCTCAATTTGATCATCTTGGCTTCCAGTGAGAGTTCAGGTTTAATCTGTTCAAGGACCCATTGGTTTGTCTGTCAGTCCTCTTTAATTGTCAGAGCAACATCCTGTGGAATCTTGGAATTTCCCAAATTCTCCTTGGGAAAAAGGCCTTCCCTGGCCCTAAAATGGCTCAGAAAGGGCCCAACAGTGACAAATATTCCTCCACTTAATCAGTGAATGGAATATATACCATCTGATTAACTACCAGTATTTGTGAAGAGGGGGCAAGAAAATAGGCAAGACATGGAGAAAAAATATATAAAATTATGAATTCTGGATCATATAGTTTTTACTATGTAAATAATATTTTAAGCGTTAAAAAAAGGGCACAACAGTGACAAAACTGCCTCTACTTCCCCTAAGGGATGTTGGGGGATACTGCGGAGCAAAACATTTTTCTTTTCTTTTCAGGTGATATAATGGGAGATGCTCTCTGAGATCCAGCACGGGGCCAGAGTGATCCCCTAATTACCAACAATTGTCCATCACCATCTGAGAAATGTCTTAGGGCTGTTTTAAGGCTCCTCTCTGGAGCCTGACCCTCACCTAAACTAGGATCCAACTCCCAGCCTCCTTCCTCAGCATTTCCTATTGATTTATTTGTATATTTATTATTCTAGCTTTCTCATCAAATGGGTTTCAAAGTGTCTCTTTCCTACGTCAGACCTCTGTGTGCAAGTTGTGAGAGATAGCGAGAGAGAGAGAATGCATAAAATAGAATGTCAGGGAAGAGATGTTGAAGGTGAAATGCTGAAACAGTGCAGATAGGCTTGAGAGCAAGTGGAAAAGTTGAAAAATGGGGGAAGAAATTGCATGTGGGAGTGAGGAGAGGAGAGCAGGAGCAAAACTTGCCTAGTTTCATTGTTGATTGCAGAGGCCCTTCCTCTCTTAATGCTGAGATTCAGTCTTATTTGTTCTTCTTCTTTTTTGTAGAAGAATTTGTATTTCATCATGGAATGCACACAGGAGAGAAGCCATACCAGTGCCTACTGTGTGGGACATGTTTTGCTCGGAAGTCACACCTTAAAACACACCAGAGAGTCCACACAGGAGAGAAACCATACGCATGCCAGGAGTGTTGGAAATGCTTTGGTGATACATCACAGCTAGTGAGACATCAGAGAGTTCACACAGGAGAAAAACCATATGCATGTCAGCTGTGTGGAAGATGTTTTGCTTGGAAGTCAGACCTTGTGATGCATCAGAAAGTTCACACAGAGGAAAAACCATACAAATGCCTACACTGTTGGAAGTGCTTTGCTCACAAGTCAGCTCTTGTGAGTCATCAGAGAATCCACACAGGAGAGAAACCATACAAATGTCTGTGGTGTGAAAAATGTTTTACTCAGAAGTCTCACCTTGTGAGGCATGAGAAAACCCACACAGGAGAGAAACCATGCAAATGCCAGCACTGTGGGAAATGTTTTGCTGACACTCCACAGCTTGTGACTCATGAGAGAGTCCACACTGGAGAGAAACCATATAAATGCCAGCAATGTGGAAAATGTTTTACTCAGAAGTCTCACCTTACGAGTCACGGGAGAGTCCACAAAGGAGAGAGATGATACAAATGCTAGCAGGGAACTGTTTTTCTCACACGTTACTCCTTCAAATACAGCAGAGAGTCCACACAGGAGAGAAACCATGCAAATGGTCTCAATGACTGCCTTGCGGCTGTAATGGATTGGGTGAGAAAAAAAACGATTGAAACTTAATCCAGACAAAACGGAGGTGCTCACAGTCACAGGCCCGAAACCAGATTTGGGAATACAACTTCCAGTCCTGGACGGAGTCACACTCTCCTTAAAGGACTCTGTTCGCAGTCTGGGGGTACTCCTCGACCCGTCGCTCCACATGACATCAGGTGAATGTGACGGTTAGGAGTGCATGTTATCAGCTCCGGCTGATATGCCAGCTGCGCCCTTTCCTGGAGATGAGGGATCTGGAAACTGTGATACACGCACTGGTAACCTCCCCTTTGGACTACTGTAACACGCTCTACATGGGACTACCCTTGTGCCTAACCCAGAAACTACAACTGGTCCAAAATATGGCAGCCAGACTTCTCACTGGAACAGCTAGGAGAGAGCACATCACTCCTGTGCTTAAAGCTCTCCACTGGCTGCCGACCAGTTTCCGGGCACAGTACAAGGTGCTGGTTTTAATTTTTAAAACCCTACATGGCTTGGGTCCATCCTATCTAAGGGACCGCCTCTTCCCATACAAACCTCCCCACCCCCCACCCCCCCGCACACTTTGGTCTTCTGGGAGGAACCTGCTGCAACCCATGAAGACCAGGCTGGTGCAGACCTCCCAGAGGGCTTTTTCGGCTGTTGCCCCCAGGTTGTGGAATGACCTGCTGGATGAGATGCGTCTTATTTCATCTTTAGAAGGCTTTTAAAAAGCCCTAAAGAGGCATCTCTTCCGGCAGGCCTTCCCAGAGAATGTGAACATCCCCCGGCTCCAAACCTAGGTTTTAGAGTGATTTTTTTCCCCCAGCCTCCTTCCCCTGCTTCCACTTCTGCACAATCTTGGCCTTGGGTCCGTTTTCCCTATTCTTGTTTTTATTACTTATTTTAGCTAGTTAATGTTTTAATTCAATTGTGATTTAATGTCTTTTTAAGGGGGGTGGTAAGGGAAAGGACGGGATATTTTAACTGATATTGTTTTAATCCTTGTTGTAATCCGCCCCGATTGCTTGTTCAGAGGGGCGGACTAGAAATAAACATTATTATTAGTATTATTAGTGGAAAATATTTTGCTCAGAAGCATACTTTTTTGTTATGAGAGAGTCCACACAGGAGAGAAACTATTCAGATGCCAGCAGTATGGCAAGTGGTACTTCAGGTAACAACCTTATGCACCACAATAGCATCCATACAGGAGAGAAGCCATATGAATGCTAGTATTGCTGGAGATGTTTTGATCAGAATTCACGCCTTTTGAGACATCATAAAGTCTGCACTAAACAAATTGTAGAAAGGCAAGCAGTGGAAAATGTTTTTCTTTTGGAGAGGCAACTTTCATACATCTAGATTGTGTTTTGTAAAGGTCTGTTATAATCTTTTAAGCATGCTATTTCTGCTACAAAATTTGTGGTTTTTTTTAAAAGTATCTTGCCTTACAGTATCACTTAATAAACCTTTGCAGCATTCTGTATTCTTCATTGCTGGCCCAGTGTCTGTGAAAGACATACTGTCAGTTATAGAGCATGAGTATTTGTATTAATAAGGTGGTACCAGAATTCAGCTGGTTGTGACCATGAAGAAGGATGCTGAAAATCCATTTCTTTCTTCTAGCCCTGCATTGTCACACAACAGTCACTGACTCCAGAGTCAAACTCTGATTTCACCCCTATCCTCAGGACCTAAACCTGGGCTAGAAAGGATCATGTTTTAGTTGGGTTCTTCTCCTGTGCTTTTGTTTGCCCTTTTTATATGGGCCAGTCAGGTCGCCATACATCAAGGCTTGGCCCTGAGTCTATAGAATCCTGGGAATTGTAGTGTGGTGAATGGAGTGCTTAGAATTGGTGTGGTAGAATTAGTGTGGTCATTCATGAGAGTTATTAGAGAATTCTGAGTACCACAGGAAATGACAAATCCTAGTATTCTGTTGGACAGAGTTCTGGACGCTTAATGGTATCAAAGTGCAATGTATAAAATTACAGATTTAAAATATTAAAATGTATTAAAAACTATATACAAATCTTGACATATAAATTGCACAGCAGTTAAAATCCCATCTGTTGTTTTGCTTAGGATTCTGTCCTTGAGGTATCAGAATATCTGCAATGGAGAGAAAGTGGAAGTGTGAAATACTCTTTGTTTGGAGAGAGTATATGTAGATTCTGTGTTGTAAAACTATTAGAACCCCCTTTGATTTTAAGGCATCTTGCACTTATATCTCAGTTCAACAAATACTTTGAATTATTTGGCTGCCCATCCAAAGAGTATGAAAGATGACATCAGTTATGGACAATCAGTATTTTTATTAATGGGGTACAGAATGAGGGCCATAGGATCCCCAGTCCTGGCATAACACCTGGCCCAGTTCATTGCAGATACTTGATTTGCTGAAAGTTAAAAACAGACTGGAAGGTTTTGGGAGTTCCTCTCCCTCAAAAAGTAACTTTCCCAAGTTGTAGCCAATACCAGCAGTGCATGGGCAAAGAGGCCTTGAGGAAGCAGATGAGAGTTTGGCTTGCCACCCAAGGACCATTCCTTGAAGGTTTCTACCTGTCTAGGAAGGGATGGAGTCTGGGAGGAAGCTTGAGGGGTAGGACCTTAAAACAGCTTCAGGGAGAAATTATGGGTGCAAATGTTGAACTTTTCCTTCTCCTAAGTGCTTTACTGTGCTCTCTTTAAGGGCTTGAAGACAATACTAAGTAAGTACAAAGTGTTAAGACATTACGTTCATGGAGGAGCAATACACTTGAAAACCATAACTATGATGGGATACATTGGGGAAAGAACTCCAGACTCTTAGGCTTTCCTGACCACTTTCAATTTCCCAGTCAGAGTGGGCTTGTTATTGAATGGAATCATACTCTTGAGGGTTTACCCCCCCCCAAAAAAGAGTCTAAAAGACGTAAAAAACCCTCTGCTTCTGCTTCCCTCCTTCCGAGAACATGACTTCCCGTTGACATCTGACTATGTTGGGTACTACGCAGCATCCCCCTTATTGAAATTATGGTAGTTCTGGAAGGAGAAGATGAACACTTCTTTCCACAAAGTTTTGGCCAGCCTTGTTACCAGATGCTGTGACAGTCACTGGTGTAAAGAGGCCTGTGGGGAGGATTGCATGAATCCGGGTGGATTTTTTTGACTGTGTGTTGGCTATAGAGAGCCTCCATATTGAGAAGAAGGGGGCCGTTTCCCTCTGAATCTCACCTGCCCTGGAGGAGACCAACTACACAGCAAGGAAAGCTCTTCCCTTTGAGCATCAGAAAGGCATTTCTTTGCCTGGCTCTTAGGAAAAGGACATTGGACCAGTTGGACATTTTTGAACTGTCCGCTCATTTGGTAATTCAACAGAGCTAGTCCAATGTGAGCTGATGACAGAAAGAGGAGACCCTGCTCATGATGCTCTTGTGAGGTCAAAGAAAGAATTGTTTCTCCCTGGAAATCCACCTAAAGATGGGGAAAAAGACAGATCAAAGATGCTGATCTTTGCTTTAGAGCTCCCAAAGGCTGGCTCTTGTATATGGGGATGAGATAACAACTATTATTTGGTTAGAGCCCCATGGCTGCTCCTTTCTCAGGGCCCTTTTACAATACACCATTATGACACTGTGATTCCACTTTATTATTATTAATTTTATTTATATATCGCTGTAAATTTACACAGTGCTGTACATACAGTCATAAATTAGACGGATCCCTGCCCTCAGGCTTACAGTCTAAAAGAGACAAACACAAAAGGAAGAGGGTAATTTGGTGGGAAGGGGATGAGGTCCAGTGGTTCTTCTCTCCCTCTGTCTTAGGCATGTTGAGCTTTAAGCGCCGATGCCGCATCCACTGAGAGATGGCAGCCAAACAAGAGGAGACTTGCTGTTCAAGCTCCGGCGAAAGGTCAGGGATGGAAAGATACACGGTCTTATTGAATCCTGAGATTTGCAGTTTAGGGAGGGGCATTTAGAATTCTCAGCCAGAGAGGTCTAGTGCCTGTCAAACGACATATTCCACAATTTCATACCAAGCATCTATCACAACACAGTCATAGTGCTATAACTGTGTAGTATGAAAGGGCCCTATGATTGCACTTTAACTGGCTACATCCTATTGGATCCTGGGATTTGTAGTGTTGTGGGTACTAGAAATTTTTTTGGGGGGGGGAAATCTAAGTATCCCTTCCAAATGTGCAAATCCCAGGATCCCCCAGTATTGTCATGGCAGATAAAGTATAATAATCATGCTAGAATTCTCTAGGCATCAGACAAAAGGAACACAGCACCTACCGGTATTGAAATCCATATTCCCTTTGGAGCACTCTACTAACAGCCAATAACACCAGGGCAGGAGATAGTGACACCTGTGCCTTTCTCCTCCTGGAGACACAACAGTAGGATCCATTTCTGGAAGATTATGAGAAGCAGCAGAGGGTGGCCCAGTCAAAAAGTTTTGCTGTAGCAAAACTGGAAGAAGAAAATACTTGCCCTGGCTGGGAAAAGCTCCTTGCCTGGTATGAATCCTTTTCATCTGCCCTAAGCAAGAAAGAGCAAACGGTGGCCCAAGTACACCACTAGGCCCTTTAGGGTCCTATACATTCACATGCAAAGGACAATTGATCCAATCATTCTAAATCAAGCCAAAATATTGAGATGTTGGTGCAAAAGATAACACAAGTCATTTCCCTTGTGCATTCTGTGCTTGCCTACATGACACATTGGCCCTAGTAGTGAGCAAGTCTCCATTGAGGGTGACCCAGTCAAAAAGTAAAATAAATATGGGGAGTGGGCCTCAGAGATCCTGATTCGACAGGGCTAAGCCAGCCCATGAAGCATATCTGGGGCAGCTTTTGCAAAAGGGAAATAAAGGTTTTGCAGAGCCAACTCTCAGCACCTACCAGACTGGCCCATCACTGAGTCTTGCTCTCCTGGATGCTCAGAGGATATTCTAGGGCACCTGGCATCTTCTTAGGGACTGTGACAACCCAGTTCAGTTTACGAATGGTAATTAGCCAATTATAAGCCAACAACACACATGCATTATGAATTCTCCCCTACTTCCCAGCTGGGAAATAAGACATGGTTAGGAAAAAAAGGAGTTGTTGGTGTGTGCCTTTAAGATGCTGCTGACTTTTGAGAACCCTAAGGTGAACCTATCACAGTGTTATCTTGACAAGATTTGTTCAGATATGTTTGCTCTTGTCTTCCTCTGAGGCTGAGAGAGTGTGACTTGCCCAAAGCCACCCTGTAGGTTTCCATGGCAGAGTGAGGATTTGAACCCAGTCCTTGTCCAGCACTCAAAGCACTACACCATGATAGCTCATTACTCCTTACTATAAAATATTCAGGCCTGTGCTATTACGTTTACACATCCCAAAACACAAAAAAGGGAAGCATCTCCTGTCAATCCTCAAGAGAGGGGGCAACACAGCCATCCTGGCAATGAGGTTCTGGCCTTTGGTGGCCCAGTTCTCTGTCATGGAGACCAAAGTCAAGTTTGGCACCCACTGAATTCCTCTGCTCACCTGGGATGTGACCTGGGATCTGACTACCTGACCAGTCCCTGATCCTAGAATGGGAGGAGAGGCCATCTAGTCTTTGGCCAGGTCTGCTGACCCTTTGATGCATCTGACCCATTCTCACAAGTTCTTCATGAGTGTGTTTAGAAACTCAGGTGAGCTCTGCAAATCCCAGAATGTTGCGGCCTAAGACCACAGAAGGAGGCTACTCTCATGAGGCACGGGAGCTGGGTATCCAGACCATTTGGGCAAAGACCTCCACCAGGAGAAAGGAACCCTCTGGACACCTAAAGTCACTCAGGAGTAAATAGGCCAGGCATGAAAAAAACCACTGCAAATCATAGAATCATAGAGTTGGAAGAGACCACAAGGCCATCCAGTCCAACCCCCCTGCCATGCAGGAACTCTCCATCAAAGCATCCCGACAGATGGCCATCCAGTCTCCAAAGAAGGAGACCCTACCACTCTCAAAGGGAGTGTGCTCCACTGTTGAACAACCTTTACCGTCAGGGAGTTCCTCCTAATGTTGAGGTGGAATCTCTTTTCCTGCAGTTTGCATCCATTGTTCCACGTTCTAGTCTCTGGAGCAGAAAAACAAGCTTGTTCCATCCTCAATGTGCCATCCCTTTGAAAACCTTTTTAGGCAGGAGGGAAAATGACACACCTGTGTGTGTGTTGTGTGCCTTCAAGTCATTTCTAACTTATGGAGAACCTATTACACTGGGTTTTCTTGGCATGTTTCTTCAGAGGGGGTTTGACATTGCTTTCCTCTCAGGCGGAGAGAGTGTGACTTGCCCAATGTCACACAGCAGGTTTCTGTGGCCAAGCAGGGATTCAAACTTAGGTCTCCAGAGTCATGGTTCAGTACTAAAATCACTACACCACACTGTCTCTCGATACAATTCTGTTATTACACACCTGTATTCTTGAGGGCTGCAAGGTAGGTGTGCATGTTATAGACAATTCTTCCCAAAAAATAAATTTCAAAAAATCAAATATTGCTACCCTTTGAAACCTAGAACATCAGGGAGTTGATAATATAAAACAGTTTTTTTTTCTTTTTCTCCACACTCAACATCTTTATCAATGACTTGGATAACAGAATTGGGAGCATACTATCAAAATTGTGGATGACACTAAACTAGAAGGAGTAGCTAATACTCCAGAGGACAGGATTAAAATTCAAAGTGACCTGAATAGACTAGAAAGCTGTGATTCCTAGAGAGGCCTCCAAAGTGGACAGAGAGTGGGGATCAGATTCCTAGAGAGGCCTCTAAAGTGGAGAGAGAGTGGAGCCTAGATTCCTAGAGAGTCCTCCAAGGTAGAGAGAGAGAGAGAGAGAGAGAGAGAGAGGAGCTCAGATTCCTAGAGAGGCCTCCAAAGTGGAGAGAGAGTGGAGCTCAGATTCCTAGAGAGGCAGTAGATGTTTAAGATTAAAGTTCTCATGGGAGGAAAAGAAAGAAGGAAGAGAGGAGAAGCCCAGAAGTTGGAGCTGCAGGAGAGAGGAAGAGGAGGACTGGAGGTCAAGGAAGGGAAGGGGGTGAATTGAGGGGAGGGGTGCCCTAAGTGGGGCTTTGTGTTAAGGAGAGCAGAGCAGAGCAGAGCAGAGCAGAAGTCCTGACCAGTCTCCCAATGACCCCTCTTACTTCCCTCCCAGACCTTCCTTCCCCAGAGAGATGGGGGGCAGAGGGCAGGAGGAGAGCCCTGTCTGTGGGGAGAAAGGGGGAAGCAGGTGGGGGGTTGTCTTTTTGGTGCTGGTGGGAATCCTCCTCAAGGAATGGATGGAGCTGGAAAAGGGTCTCCAGGAGGAAGAGGGAGGGAGAGAAAACCACCCCCCAAGTCGACCCCTGCCCCCTAAGTGGTTAAAGGACCAAAGCTCTGCTCTACAGAGAGCTGCAAAAAAGGGGAGGGTTAGGGAGGTGGAGGACCAAAACTGTCTTCCTTTGGAAGAGAACCAGATTGTGAAGTTGTGGGTGTATATATGAAGGCCCCACTGTTTCCAGTGTGTCCCTGTCACTGTAGTGAGTGAATGCCAATGAAGGAAACAGCAGACTGAATGGTAGGGCC
This sequence comes from Urosaurus nigricauda, assembly GCA_034509955.1. NCBI lineage: Eukaryota > Metazoa > Chordata > Lepidosauria > Squamata > Phrynosomatidae > Urosaurus > Urosaurus nigricauda. The sequence continues at coordinate 333,955,243 of JAOEGL010000002.1, forward strand.
CCCTGGTTTGGAAAAGGTCTCCCTGGAAAGCAATGTGTAGATACTTGAAGTAGTGGGTGGGTTGGCAGATCCGTGGAAGCATACTGCTACTTCCAAGAACAGGGACACACGAAAACCCTGGAGCAGAGATTTGTCTGGAGAGAGTCTCCAGCCTGGACCTGTACTGTTTCCACACCAACCAATTGACCCCTTTCAGCTCTGGCGCCGCACTCTGCAACTTGTTTTTGTTTGTTTTAAATTTAGGGTCAAAGCAGATTGGAATATGCATACATACTGTCTTCCCGTGCATCCACACTGGGGAAATAACCCGGTTTGGCACCGCTTTAATTGCCTTGGCTCAAGGCTCCGAAATTCTGGGAGTTGGAGTTTGTTGTGGGCCCAGAGCGGAGCAGAGCTCCGCTCTGGACCCCACAACAAACTCCAACTCCCAGAATTTCAGAGCCTTGAGCCAAGGCAATTAAAGCGGTGCCAAACCACGCTATTTCCCCAGTGTGGATGCAGCCTTTGTATTCCCCCCAAGAGGCCAGGAGACTGTGGCAATGGAAGCGCCCTCCTTCCCCCAATTGCTTGCCAGACCTTCCTCCTCTTTTCTGGCCCCTCCAGGATCCCTCAAGGAGGGTAGGGAGATATATGTAGTCCAACACTCAAACCACCATGCCATGCTGATTCTAGATCTATGCAGTATAAAATGTAACATTGAAAGTCATCTAAAAAAATAACAGGGGTGATAAGGGACACCCTTGTCTTGTCGCATTATTTATTGCACAGATTTGGGTTTTCTCCCCCTTCACTCTAATTTGTGTCCTTTTTGTTTTTAGATACTGTTAATAACTACCAATAAGTCGTTGTTTCCCAAAGTCATCTTCACCATTAGTTCTTTTGTGAATTCTGATTTCACATTAATGAGCACTTTTTCAGTGTCTAGAAATACCATGGCAAGCTTTCTCTCATTCATAATATTCAGTAACATTTAATATTGTTCTTATATTTTCTTTTATATTTCTATCTGGGGAAAAGCCTACTTGATCCTCATCAATTCCAATCGTTTAATACCCTTTTAAGTATTTCTGATAATACTGTGGCAAAGATTTTGTAATCAACATTCTTTGATGCCACAGTTTACACCGACCACGGAATGGTTAGTTTGTTTCTGATATTCTCTATGTTTTAATTGTCTTTCTGGTTTTAACTTGCTGCTAGTTTAATCTAATTTTAAGGTGTGGGAGGTTGGGTAGTGGGTTATTGGAGCAGACTATAAATAAACTTTTTTTATTATTATTATTATTATTATTCAGGAGCAAGATTGGTCTATAATTCTTGATCTCTGTCCTCTCATTCAAATTGCTTTTCAGTTTATTGATGCTTTTCATGCTATTGATACTGGCTCTCTGGTGAAAGAACTGAAACTGCCTTTCCTTCAGGGCAGAGATGTGTGTCAGATTCACATCTGAAAGCTGCTTTCTGCCATAAATTTGAGTTGGAGATATGTAGTAGATGGGATTTGTAATATATGACTAAATTATACAGTATTGGTTAGCTCAGGGGTGGTCATATTAGATCCAGGCCTGTCCTGAAACGGTGATTCTGGTCAGGTCTGTTTTGACAAACCTGGAGTGTGGGACATATTCTTATATTTTAAGGATATTATTAGGCTGCATCCACACTGGAAAAGTAACCTGGTTTGATAAGTAACTGCCCTGGCTCAAGGCTATAGAATTCTGGGAGTTGGAGTTTGTTATGGGGCCCAGAGCAGAGACCAGATTATTTCTCCAGTGTGGATGCAGCCTTAGTTGTTAATTAAGGATATATATAGAAAGGGTTCATTTGCTTACAAAGATGCTGGTGGTTACATGAGAGCTACAATGAAAGCTATAGTATGCGTGGGAAGCTCTGGCACAAGCAGCAGAAAGAGGTTTGTAAAAGAAACGAGGGGGAAGACAGATCAAACTAAATGGTTTAAAGTTTATATATATACATATACATACACATATGTTGGGGGTAATCATTGATATTGAGAATGTGTTTAAGTTTGAGGGTCTTAAAGATAATATACAGTATATGTTAATGATAAGTGTGCTAGGCTTTATACTGTTAAGATAGTTGTTAAATTAAAAAAGACTCAAATAGAACTGTGTATAATAATTTCAAGTTTGTTATAACTTATGTCTGATGCTTGTAGGAATGTTACATTCTCTCATAAATATCACCAGGTGCCAGGCACATGGACAGTTATGGGCTACATCATGAAAATGGCCTAAGTGCAGGAAGTCTGGGGTTAAACCTACCAATAAAACTATTACACGGACTTGGGGGGAGGGATTGTAAATAGGCACTATAAAAGTTCACGAATCAAACTGTAATTTTAGAACTGTCGGAAAGACGCAGGGCCTGTATGCTAGGTTCTTCTTTGCTTTCAATAAACTTTCCTTTTTTGACTATATGTCTGGGTCTGCTTTATTGCATGAAAAGAGAACATTGGCAAAGACTTCCTGACAATGTTTGCTATGAGAGGCCTCCACAAATTTATTTTTCCTTCTGTGTATGTGTGTGCCTTCAAGTCACCTGTCACCTCATTAATTTTGTATGGTTTTATTAGCCAAAGAGATGGTTTTGCCAGTTCCTTCCTCTGAAATACAACCTACAAGCACTTGGTATTCGTTGGTGATCTCTAAGTACTAACCAGGACTGACTCTGTTTAATTTAGAAGATCAGACAGGGTCTGGTACCTCTAGGCAGGTTACTCATACCAAGATATTAATTCTTATCACAAGTACGTTCATTGATGGTGATCTGTAAATACGTGATATTATCTATACTAATGTAACATTGTATTGGCTTTACAGGGTGTTTGAGCGGAGCATCTTTGCGACGTCTTTGCCCTGAGATGGATGGAGGAGGAATAATTTTGATCCTGTTTGTGGCTTCATTGATGTAATAAAACATAGATGGATGATCCAGACTCATTTGGTCCTGAAGGAGGAAGAGGCCCTGATGGGCTCATTGCTGAGAGCAGTGGGGGATTCTGTGAGAGGACAGTCCAGAGGTCTCAGGGTGAGGGCTTGGCCAGTTCAGACATGCAGCACCAGCGCTTCAGCCAGTTCTCCTACAAAGAGGGCAATGGACCCCGGGAAGTTTGCAGCCGACTCCACCATCTCTGCCGTCAGTGGCTGAAGCCAGAGCAACACACAAAAAATGAGATCCTGGACCTGGTGATCTTGGAGCAGTTCCTGGCCATCTTGCCCCCAGATATGAAGAACTGGGTCAGGGAATGTGGGGCAGAGACCTGTTCCCAGGCGGTGGCCCTGGCAGAAGGTTTCCTTCTTAGTCAGGCAGAGGCAGAGAAGAAGCAGAAACAGCACCAGGTGAAAGTGTTTCCTCATGGAGCCAAGGTGAGCAAGGTCTGGCTCTAGGTTGCCTTCTTTTTGAGCCTTTGGTTACTTCAAGGGGCAAAGGCCCCCTGAAGAGGTTCTGCTGAAATGTGATGCCCCCTGATTTGGCTTTGATAAGGAGCAATATAGGAAGGATCCACCTTGTGATGGAGCGGAATCACAGTCACCATGTTATTTTCATTGCAATGCAAACATAACAAATTATCAACAACAGCATTTTGACCACAGAGTGTACAGGTAGGTTTTCATTTTTGTTTCTCATGTTTGTTACAGTTCCTCCTTAAATGCACATAGAGATATATATGTGTGTGTTACCTCAATTGCTGGGATCTAGGGAAGACACCCACACTTGATATGCTTTTTAGGGCATTTTGGTATTTAGCTTAAAGGAGCAATCTAGTTTAACCGGGTAACAGTGGCTTCAGGGAGTCAGCCGAACTATACCAATCTCAGAAGTCCAGAAGCATCTCAAACAGGTTTTATTAAAGGGGAATAATCAAAATGCTCACACACACACATACACACAAGCAACCACCCATGCACGCAAGAAATGGGAGTAGTGAATGGGGGTGAGGCTTTCCTTTGCCTGTCTTTGTTCTTTATTCCAATTGCCGAGTGTCCAGAATGGAGAGAAAGGACTCAATAGTTCCCGTGGCATGTGGGATTAGTGAGTGTATTGAGGTGCAACAGCTGAACAAACCAACAGAGTGTGTGCTTGCAACTGGACTGAGCCACTGAACAGTCAGTTGGAGCTGATCTTTATACTGTTTGGGGGGCAGAAACCCAAAAGCTAAAAATCTTGTAAATGGTTTCCCAGGCTGGAAAGAATAGTGCAAATGGGTAGGTGATTAATGTGCATTCCTTGGGACAAAGGAATTAGGCCTCCTCAGTAGTCTGTCTAATTGCAGACCATCACCTTGCCTAGCAAAATCCATTGTCTCACTCTGCATACATAATAGTATTACCCTGGGGACTTTGTTGATCCCATCAAGGCTGGTGTCGTACTCCCTTTTGGTTGCTTTAGCTCTTGCCAGTCTAAGATTTGCCAGTCTACTCAGAGTCTTTTCTTCTACATTGGGATCAGATCCAGGTCACCCACCCCAGTGTTATCTCAAGAATGGGAAAGATCAAGGGGGCCAAATCTTGGGGTAACATATGTATATAAAATGGTAGAAAGAGGCAGAAGACTTCCATTATAAGTCAAAGAAGGGGTTTCCAGATGCTATTGCTGTGGGCTGCATTGTTTGTGTTTCAGCATATACAATAGACATATACGAAGTAAAAACATAAGTGTTACTACGGTCACCCCTCCTAACTCGGGATCTGAAATCCCTGATCTCAAAAATCTGCAGAGGAATGACCTTTGCTATTTTCAGTGGGGTGTACGCAAGGAGGCATGCCCCATTCAAGCCTATGGGGCTTGAATATGCGCAAGCCTCCGTTTTTGAGGGGGGGGGGTCCCGGAGTGGATCCCCTGCAAAAACGGAAGGCCAACTGTATACTATATATGGCATATACTATATTATATTTTATCCCACCTTTTTGAGCTGCTCTTTGGTATGCCACTTTTTCAAGTTGGGTTTATGAAGTGCTGACATTCCTGGCTTAGTTGTGGGTAGATTTTTCATACCACGCAAACCAAAACCCCTTCCCCCAAAGCCTTTTTCCATTTTCTTATCTTTCTCCGAATTGCATGTTTGATTCCTGACTGCTGTTTCAGGTCAAAAATCCCTTGGTAGAAGTTCACTCTGAATTCCCTGTGGATGAGAAGGCTCTGTTGGACCCCAGGCAGAATCCACAATGGAGGACAATCAAGCAGAAATGTGATGGGAGCACTCTCTTGCAAGGTATGGAAGAACGCTCACTGTCCAGAATCATGTGTCTCTTTGTTGTTGTGTGCCTTCAAGTTGTTTCTGACTTATGGTGACCTTGGAGTTTTCTTGGCAAGATTTGTTGAGGGTTGTGTAGTACATTTGTTGAAGGTTGTATAGTACATTTTTGTATAGTACATTCTTTGCATTTACAGATAGTAACCTCCAACCTTGATGGAGGAACTCAGCCACTTTATGTTCATGTATATGTATGTATACACACTCATACACACACACACTTTGCATTTGTATATATTACAGTGGGACCTCAGTCACTCTGTATCCATGGGGGATCAATTCTGAACCTCCCCACAGATACCAAAATCCACAGACCTTAAGTCCTGTTGTCCCCAGTGGTGGCATATGTGGCTGTGCCACCATTTAGGAACATTGGTTTTGTCCCTAATGGCTGCATGGACACATGCATGTGCTGCGATTGGGGACAATGGGGGTTTGTCATCCCCAGATAATGAGGACTCACTGTATTAGCATTTAAAAGATTTTACACAAACAACCCAGCAAAGAATGTACTTGAGAATCAGTAAAAGGAAGTGTCTTGAGTTTGTGTTACTAGACTATCCATCTAAAAATATTTCCAGATGGTACAGCAACTGTAATAGAGTATTATTTTTTATTTATTGATTTATTTAATTTTTGTGCCACCTTTCTCCCAGAAAGGGACCCAAGGTGGCACACAAATAAAAACATTTAAAAAGTTATTATAATACAACAATAAAAGTACCACATAAAAACAATATAAAATTGCAAATATTAAAACTATGATACCCACCTCATGTAGAGTATCTTTTCAAAAAACAATATGAGGAATTTATACATTTTTATTTGCACGTTGCATAGAATTTTTATTTGTTTGTTGCATATAAAAATTCTTTCTAGCAACCCTTCCTCTTTCAGTTAAATTTTCTCTTAGCATGACCTTCCAAAGTTTTCTATTCTTATCTATATCTGTCCTTCACTCTCTGCAACTCAAGGTCACTTTATCCTCACAAACATCCTTTGAAATAGGTCAGTGAGAGAGAGAATGGGCAGTTGAGGTTGCCCAGTAAATTTTGTGGCTCAATGAGAGATGAAAGTGGATTTTCCCAAGCCCCTGTCCAATATCCTAACCCTTGCATCACCCTTTGCTGTTGTTGTTGTTGCGGTTATTGTGTGCAACCGTGGCAGGTGTCGTGGTTTGATTGGTTTTGAGTTGGCAAGAATGTTTTTGCTCACAGGCTCACAAATCTGATCAGGAGAGCTTTAAACTGAGTTCTGGTGGGGAGGGCGACAGTATTTTGGAGGGGAAAATCCAGCAATTCAGAGAAATAGATGTAGCAAGAGAGGAGGGGAATAGCTTTATGTTGTGTTAAGGATGTTTGTGAAGAGATCAATGACTTAAATCCAGGAAGTCAGGTTGAGAGCATCTGGATAAGACTTCAGGGGGTTTCTGGGCTGGCGCAGGGCTGCATACATGATTTCTGGTGTGCATGCATGCATACGTGCTCCCACGCAACACATGCACTTGAGGTCCCACCCCCAGAAGCCCCCCCTGGGTGACACCAAGTGGTGCATGCCACTGAGTCACATATTACTCATACAGTCACAGATGCAGTCCAGTACACATTAGTGGTCTGGGTCCTTCAAGGACATTATCGCTAGATGTCTTGTCCTTGTCACACATTGTACACTCACATCAGGACTTTGTAGTTCTTCAAATATAATAATATAGTACTAGATGATGACAGTGTTTCCATCATCACCATATACAGAGCACACGTTATTCTTTGGGGTTCCCAAGAGGAGCTCGGAGAGGAATAACACATACCACAAAATCACATTTTGTGCAACAAAGATAGCCCCCCCTTTTGGATTTCAGGATAGATCCCACAGATTTGTGGAAGTTTCCTAGAATACCTTGGAATGTGGGGAACTCCAAAAGGCAGAATCCCCAAAAGGGGAACCCAAAAAAATTAGGACTCCAAAAAAGGTGAACTCCATAAGTTGGAACCCCCAAATCAGGGAGGCAGGACCAAGAGTGTACCTCCTAAAAAGGGAGCGGGGCATCTGTCACTTTTACTTAGATGAGAAATGCATACCTAATAACTATTAAATACAATTGTTTACAGTGGATTCATCGAAAAAGTTAAAAGGATAATTGTATCATGGACAGAAGTGTTGGTGATGTATAATTTATATAGTTTTTGCAAGTAATGCAATATTACACGGTGAGTAAAGTTAGTTGAAGATTATGGATTATCTATATATAATATTAAGTGTTGTAAGAAGAAATGAAAAAAGTTTAGGATACAATTATCTGTAAGAAAGGTAATATAAATAAATGAAGAATTACTGTTACATTTTTAGTATGTTGGTATAAAATATGATATATTGTATAGGCATATAAATCTAATAAGTAAAGAAATAAGGCTAATATTTTAGGAATGATTGTACAGTGGTCCCTCCACATTCACTGGTGTTAGGGGTGAAGGACTCTTGCAAATGTAGAAGAAATGCAGATTAAAAAAAAACCCTATTCTTTTTGCTCAAAAGTACATCTATGTGAAGTAAACTTCTCATCAAACTAAAAGTGAGATGTGCTGCACACCTTTTGGGTGTAAACTCTTAGTCCCAAACTCCCTGATTTTGGGATTCAGCTTTTTGGGGTTCCACTTTTGGAATCTCCCAGGGGAATTAGGATGTATAAAAGCAGGAGGGACTGAAAGGTTCTTCAGAGAGATAAGGAATCTGACTGGGAGTCAGAGAGAGATTCTGACATGAGAGGGATTAGTTAGTCCAGAAAGGACTGTGATAAGACTGCAAATGTATGCTAATATAATATAACCATAACAGGTTAACAGAGGTCTCTGTCTGAGTGGATTCTAGACATTGTAAATGAAGGCAAGCACACGACTTAAGATATTGAATTGATAAGGGGAAGACACTTGGGACCCTAGCCCTTATATACTTAGGGAGTTTGAAAAGGGTAAAAGCAGAATAGATATCAATGAGAAAGGGCCTTATGCGGTGAAAATTAAAAGGCAACTTCAGGCATATAAGGAAGGTCATGCAATAGCCTAAATTTATTTATTTTGTCTCCCAGTGTATATTCAGGCTTGATTTGCTCTGAGAGGAATTTAATTGTCTTTCTGGTGGTCCATAGAAATCAGTATAAAAGTATACACACATAGAAAACCTCCATTTGTACTTTCTGCAGGTGTGCATAAGTCCAAGATGGCCTTCAGATTTAGGGAGAATGGAGAATCGACATTGAAAGCTTTCTCCATGGAAGAAACGTCAGAAAAGATGACCTTGGAACAGGTTAACATTCACTCTTTCCTCCTTTATGATAGAGCCATTGGGAGTTTGTCAGTCTGGGAAGCTATGAGTGATCAGAGGTCATCCTCGGTCCTGCAGTGAATCAGCTGATCAGTGCTTTTTGCTTCCTTGCCCTTACTTTCTTTCCCCCTCAGCCCATCAGAACCAGGGTTGGTGGGCCTGGGGTTACTATTAAGGGTGGCCCCTCACAGCATCCATGAGGAGTATTTATTCTATTCCTGCATAACCATTAAACCCATGGTTTTTAGAGAGGGTTGGTCCACCATTTTGTCAGAAAGAGGCACCTGACTCAGGTAGCTAGTTTTGAGCCTCATGATAGCTCTGTTTAATGATCTGCTGCAGAATCTTTCCTGGTATTGATGTCAGACTAACCGGATGATAGTTGTTGGGATCCTCTTTTTTTTCTCCCTTTTGAAGATGGGGACAACGTTTGCCCTCCTCCAGTCTGCTGGAACTTCTCCTGTTCTCCAGGAGTTCTCAAAGATTATTGCCAATGGTTCCGATATTACATTAGCCAGTTCTTTTAATACCCTTGGATGTAGTTCATCAGGTCCTGGAGACTTATATTAATTTGGATTAACCAGGTATTCCGGTACAATCTCTTTACTTATTCTGTGCTGAATATCCCCTATTCCGTCCTCTGCTCCATTATCCTCAGGTTGAGCAGCCTTTTCCTTTTTTCAGAATACTGAGGCAAAGAAGGTGTTGAGTAATTCTTTCTTTTCTCTGTCCCATTAGCATTTTGCCATCTTCTCTGCGCAGTGGCCCTACCATTTCTTTCTTCTTCCTTTTGCTGTGGACATACCCAGAAAGCCCCTTTTGTTTTTCTTAACCTCTCTAGCAAGCCTGAGTTCATTCTGCGCTTTGGTCTTTCTGACTTTATCCCTACACGTGCTTGTTATTTGTTTGAATTCCTCTTTGGTGATTTCTCCATTTTTCCATTTTTCTTATACATGTTTCATTTAAAATTTAGCTCAGTTGACAGTTTCATCCATCCTGGCTTCTTCAGACACCTCCCATTTTTCTTCCTCATTGGAACTGTTTGAAATTGTGCCTTCAGTATCTCCCTTCTTTTTTTTTTCTTTTTCTTTTTTGATTTTTTTATTTAGTATTTTGAAATTTTACAAAAAATAACATAAAAACAAATTATAACATTCTTTCATACCTATATTATACTTTAACATTTTTTAACATTTTTTAAACTGAATATCACCTCAGTGCACCCCTCTCCTGGAGTCATTCCCATCTTTATATTCCACCCACAAATTTAATTTATCCCATGGAGGTAATTTCCCATCTTCTTTTGCTAGGACATTTTCCTTAATTTTTTTTCCAAATTCCATCAAAATCATTTCTTTTTCATAATCCCTTCTTTACCCTCAATTTACATGTTAATTTATCATGGATTGGTAATTTCCAAACTTCTTTATACCAATCTTCCAATTCTACATTTATTTTTGTTTTCCAGTTTCTTGCTATAATTAATCTCGTAGCCATAAATAAATTTGTTATAAGGTTTTTCTCTTCTTTTTTCCATTCTACTTCATTATATAATGATAATAACACTATATTTGCTTTTCTATCTATTTTTATATTCAAAATATTTTCTATTTCTAATATTACTATTTCCCCAAAATTTTGAACATATTTACATTGCCACCACATATGTATATACACGATCCTACCTCATTACAACCTCTCCAACAATATTTTGAGTTTTTCTTATTTATATTATGTAATCTTATTGGTTAAATACCATTTCCAAACCAGTTTATAATAATTTTCTTTAATTCGTATCGATAGGTTTTTCAAATGTCTTTGCTCCCAAATTCTGTTCCATTCATTTTCACAAATTTTATATCCTAATTCATCTTCCCATATTTCTTTCAGAATATTTTGATTTAATTTTTCCCTTTTACTCTCCATTAATATTTTACACATTTTACTTGTTGTTCCTTTCATATCTCCCTTCTGAGGAGCTCCCATCCCTCTTGAACTCCCTTCTCTTTTAGTGTTCCTGACCATGGGATCAGTCCCAGTACTTCTCTAAGTTTACTGAAATCAGCTCTCCTAAAGTCTAGAACGTGTGTCTGATTATGCCTGGCTTGTACTTTCCACTGCATAACAAACTCCAGGAGAACATGGTAGTGAACCTGATAGTTATTGGCACAATCCAGAACTTCAGTGTTCTCAAGGAGCCTTTTATGCCCAGGGTGGTTTATAACGTGTTCTACTAGTGCTAATTTTTCTGGCTGACCCAGTCTGCAGTGTCTTTTGTGTTTCTTGATTCATGTTTGTATGCTACATTTGGTGGTCCCTATACAGATTTGTCCACAGCTGCATGATATGCGGTAAACTCCTGCAGCTGTGAGAGGGTTTCAACTGTCCTTTGCTGATCACAGCCATTTGTTGGATTTTCTTCGTCAGTTTGTAAATCGTCTGGAAGTTGTGTTTCCTCCCCAGTTTCCCTATTCTGTCTGGGACTTCTTTGATGTCTGGTAAAAATATGATGGTTCTTGATGTGTCCAGCGAGGGTTTCAGCAAGTGCTTGTGGCATTTGTTGAATTTTTATTTCTGTCTTTCAGTGTGGTCCACCATATCTTTTTCCATTTTTCTGTAACTGAGACTGTCAATTTTGTCTTGGGTTTTTGTCCTTTGACTGATGCTGAGGTGGATTGATAGCAGTTCCTTGTCTGTGTTAGCCAGTTCTTTGCAGGTGGTGTGTATTCTTTCCCATAACAATGCATGTTCCATTCAGTTGTAGATACAGTTGGCCTGTGGGGATTTTAAGGTCCTTTTTGCTGTGAGAAATGAACATTGGCTTGCCTTGTGATATGTTTGCTTTCAACGATGAAGGCAGAAGAATCCTTGATTGGGTTGGTTCCTTCCATTCGCTCCAATAGGCAGGGCTTAAGCTTGCAGGAGATGTCATTGGAGGGAGCCGCCCCCCTGTGTCTCCAGGCTAGTTCCTGCCTCACTTCAGATAGGGCGTTTTCCCTTGCTCTCTCTTCTTTTCTCTCCTTATCAAAAAAAAAAAAAAAAAAAGGAAAAAAGAAAGAAAGAAAGAAAGAAAGAAAGGGAAAAGAAAGAATTCTATCCCTTTTCTCCCTTCTCCTTCCTTGCCTTAGGATAGGACAGGACTAGATAGAACATGTCTGGAATCGGAAACATGGAGGATGGAGCAGGCATGTCTAGGGTATCCACCCAGCCTGATCGGATTCCAGCCCTTAACAGGGGAACGGGCAACTCCCAGGATGGCATGGCTGGAGGAGGGAAAACCCTCCGACTGTGCCACCCCTTCCCGATCCCAGGAAAGGTGAGCGTGGCATGGGGCGACATGACTCAGAGACGTGAAGTAAGGTTAAGGTGAGGAAGGAGAAGGGAGAAAAGGGATGGGATTCTTTTTTTTTCTTTTTGGATAAGAAGAAAGAGTGAGGAAAAACAACCTATATGGAGCAAGGCTAGATTGGAGACACAGGGGGGTGGCTCTCTCCAATGATGTCTCCTGCAACCTTAGGCCCTTCCTTTTGGAGAGAATGGAGGGAACCAACCCAAGTAAGGATCCCTTGCATCCATTGCTGGAAAAAGTGTGGTATGGTTGGTATCTGTGTCTCTGCAGCATAGCAGGAAGGTTAGTGATCAGAGTAGATGTGTTCTTCTGCTGCGGAGTTTTTCCAGTTTCCGGGTGTCTTAGAACAGTTTCTCCCTGTAGAGATCTGCTAGAACACAGGCTCATAGCCCGAAAAACCCACAAAAACTGTGGATGCCAGCCTTGAAAGCCTTCAACTTCACAAATAGGGGGATATTCAAACATTTTCCACTCTATAAGCTTAACCCAGAAACTACAACTGGTTCAAAACATGGCAGCCAGGCTTGTCACAGGACAGCACATGACACCTGTGCTTAGGTCTCTCCACTGGCTGCTGATTAGTTTCCAAGCGCACTACAAGGTGTTGTTTTTAACATTTAAAGCCCTACATGGCTTGAGTCCATCCTATCTTAGGGACCGCCTCTTCCCATATGAACCCCCCTGCACACTTCAGTTCTCTGGGAAGAACCTGCTACAGCCTATGAAGACCAGGCTGACGCAGACCTCCCAGAGGGACTTTTCAGCTATCATCCCCAAGTTGTGGAATGACCTGCCGGATGAGATGCGTCTCATTTCATCCATTGATGGCTTAAAGACACATCTCTTCTGGCAGGCCTTCCCAGACAGTGTTTAACATCTCCCGGCTCCAAATCCAAGATTTAGGCTCCTTCCAGCCTTCTTCCTACTTGATTTCAGCCCACCCATACAGCTCAAGAATTTTTAGGCTTTGATATTGATATTTGATATTGTTTTGTATTCTGTATTATGTTTTAACTTAGTGCTGATTTAATTTTATTTTAAGGGGTGGGAGGTGGGGATGGGATCGTTCTGTTTTAATTGTTGTTGTTTTAATCTTGCTGTAGCCCGCCCCAATTGCCTGTTGAGAGGGGCGGGCTAGAAATAATAATAATAATAATAATTTTATTATTATTATTCTGAAATGATGAAATTATATTTGGGATGCACCATATGTTTCCTTTCCTTTTGCTATCCCTTTCTATTTTTTATTGCAGATGACTTTTTGGGATGTTGATGTATATTTCACAGAGGAGGAATGGGCACTGTTGGATCAGAGCCAGAGATTTTTATACAAGGAGGTCATGATGGACAACTATGAGAATGTTTCCTCCCTGGGTAAGGAACCTGAGCCCATTGCCTTTCCTACGGAGCTGAGAATCCTTTCATACCACATTGTCATAGCGTTATGATTCCACTTTAATTGTCATGGCAACACCTTGTGGAATCCTGATTTGCAGTTTTGTGAGACACCTGAGCTGTCCAGTTGAGAAGTCAAAATACCCCTCCCTAAACTGCCAATCCTGCAATTTTGTAGAAATGAACCATAGCAGTTAATACTTTTTGCCCCCAAATGCTCCTCAGCACATCCCAGATGTAGTTTACTGAGGTGTTTTTTACCCTTTTTTCAGCCTTTGAAGGGTTTGGACAGATTTCCAATATCCTCTTGGGGGAAAGGGCTCCTCTGGGCCTTAAACTGGCTCAATGGGACAAAACAGCATCCACTTCCCCTAAGGGATGTTGGGGGATATTGAAAAACAAATCATTATTTCATTTTTTTCCCCAGGTGATACAATGGAGTGTGTTCTCAGAGATCTCCTGGGGGTTCAAGTGTGGCCCTCTAAAGCCTCTTCTCTGAAGCCTGACCCTCACCAAAATTGGGGCCCAACATTCAGCCCCATTCCTCAACCTTTCTTGTTGATTTATTTCTGTATTTATTATCCTTCCTTTCCCACCAAATGGAGCACAAATTGTCTCTTTCCTGCATCATATGCAGTGTGTATGTGTGTGAGAAAGTGGGGGCGGGGGGGGGGAGAGAAAGAGAGAGAATGTAAAAAATAGAATGACAGGAAAGAGATGCTGAAGGTGAAATGCTGAAGTCATGCAGATGGCCAGGAGGGCAGATGGGAAAGTGAGAGTATGGAGGGAAAAATGGAAGGTGATCGGGCATGTGGGAGCAAAGAGGGAAGGAGGGAACAAAGCAAAGAGAGTCTAACTCTGTGCTGATAGGACAGTACCTCTGGGAAAGTCCAGAACAGGGCCAGAATATGTTTCTCTTGTATTGTGAAGCAGCTGTGAACTTGACAAATTCACCAGGTACAAAGGAGCTCCATTAAGCAATGCTGACTAATATCTATGAAGGGAGGGAAAGCAGACACATAAACTTTTTTCCCCTTCTCTGATGTTTCTTTTACTACTTGAGCTTGCTTTTCTCTGTTGTTGACTCCAGAGATCCTTCAGAGATTCAGTCTTCTCTGTCCTTGTCCTTCTTTATAGGCGACCTTGTGAATCATCAAAGAAGCTACACAGGACAGAAATTATGCAAATGTCAGCAATGTGGGCAATGTTTTGCTCATATATCACACCTTCAAACACATGAGAGAGTCCACACAGGAGAGAAACCATACAAATGCCAGCACTGTAGTAAATGTTTTAGTCACAAGTCTAGCCTTGTGAAGCATCAGAAAGTCCACACAGGAGAGAAGCCATACAAATGCCAGCATTGTTTGAAATGTTTTGCTCACAAGTCACACCTTGTCATTCATCAGAGTCTCCACACAGGAGAGAAACCATACAAATGTCAGGAGTGTGAGCAATGTTTTGCTGACAAGTCAAACTTTACAAGGCATCAGAAAATCCACACAGCAGACAAACCATACAAGTGTCAACAGTGTGGGAAATGTTTTGTTCGCAAGTCACAACTTGAGAGTCATCAGAAAGTCCATGCAGGAGAGAAGCCATACAAATGCCAGCACTGTGGGAAATGTTTTTTTGAGAAATCTTCTCTTGTGAAGCATCAGAGTCTCCACACAGGAGAGCAACCATACAAATGCCAGGAATGTGAGAAGTGTTTTGCTGACAAGTCAAACTTTTCAAGGCATAAGAGAGTCCACACAGGAGAGAAACCTTACAGATGCCAGCAGTGTGGGAAATGTTTTGCTCACAAGTCAGTCCTTGTGACTCATCAAAGATCCCACACAGGAGAGAAACCATACAGGTGCCAGCAGTGTGGGAAATGTTTTGCTGAGAGATCTTCCCTTGTGAAGCATCAGAGTCTCCACACAGGAGAAAAACCATACAAATGCCACGAGTGTGACAAATGTTTTGCTCAAAAGTCACATGTTCAGCGTCACCTGAGTGTCCACACAGGCGAGAAACCATACAAATGCCAGCAGTGTGGGAAATGTTTTATTCAAAGTTCAGACCTTTCACATCATCAAAGAGTCCACACAGGAGAGAAACCATACAGATGCCAGCAGTGTGTAAAGTGTTTTTCTGACAAGCCTTCCTTTGTGCATCATCAGAAAGTCCACACAGGAGAGAAGCCATACAGATGCCAGCAGTGTGGAAAATGTTTTGTTGAGAAGTCTTCCCTTATGAAGCATCAGAGTCTCCACACAGGAGAGAAACCATACAAATGTCAGCACTGTGGGAAATGTTTTGCTGACAAGTCAAACTTTTCAAGGCATCAGAAAATCCACACAGCAGACAAACCAAACAAATTCCAACAGTGTGGAAATGGCTTTGCTCACCAGTCAGACCTTGTGCATCATCAGAAAGTCCTCACAGGAGAGAAACCATAGAAATGCCAGCAGTGTGGGAAATGTTTTGCTCAGAAGTGACAACTAGAAAGCTCATAAGAATACATACAGGATCATAGAATCATCCAACCCCCTGCCAAGCGGGAATACTCAATCAAAGCACCTCTGAAAGATGATCACCCAGCAGCTGTTTAAAAACCTCCAAACCTCTACCACAATCTGAGGGAGTGTGTTCCACTGTCAAACAGCTCTTACTGTAGCTTGCATCCATTGTTCTGGGTCCTGTTCCCTGGTGCAGCAGAAAACAAGCTTGCTCCATCCTCAATTTGACACCCTTTAAATACTTATACATGTTTATCATATTGCCTCTTAACCCTCTCTTCTCCAGTCTAAACATACCCAGCTCCCTACATCATTCATAGGGTATAGTTTCCAGACCCTTCACCATCTTAGTTGTCCTTCTTTGGACACGGTCCAGCTTGTCAACATCCTTTTTGAATTATGGTGCACAGAACTGGACACAGTATTCCAGATGAGGTCTGACCAAAGCAGAATAGAGTTGTACTATTACTTCCCTCGATCTAAATGTTATTCTTCTATTGATGCAGCCTAGAATCACATTGGCTTTTTTAGTTGCCGCATCACACTGTTGATTCATGTTCAACTTGTGGCCTACTAGGACTCCTAGATCCCTTTTACATGTACAGCTGTCAAACCTGGTGTTCCCCACCCTATATGTGTGCATTTCATTTTTTTCTCCCTAAGTGTAGCAGTTTACATTTCTGTGTTGAAATTTATTTTGTTAGTGTTGGCACAGGTTACTAATCTATTGAAAGTACTTTGATCTTGTCCTAGGGTATTAGTTACTCTTCCTAATGCCACAGTGCTGGCATTTGTGTCATCTGCCAATTTGATAATTATCCAAGTGATTGATAAAGATGTTGAATAGCACTGGTCCCAGGACAAAACTCTGTGGTACCATGCAAGTCACTTCTCCCCAGGAATGTAAAGAAGCTATTGCTGAGCATCCTTTGGTTTTGGCTGTTCAACCAATTATAAATACACCTAACAGTTGTATTGTCTAGCCCACATCATACTGGCCTATTTGCCAGGATATTATGGGGGAATTTGTCAAGGCCCTATTGAAATCTAAATATGCTAATTCCACAGTATTTCTTTTACCTGCCAAGTTAGTAATTCTATCAAAAAAGAAGATAAGATTAGTCTGACATGCCTTGTTTTTGGGAAAACCTATGGGCCCATACAGACAGGCCAAATTAAAGCTGCTTCGGGTCACTTTGGAGGTATGCTGTTTAAATGATGCATGCATCCTAAGAGTCCAGAAGTTGCACCAAAGCCACACTCCAGTCTTAAGGACTGGAGTGCAGCTTTGGCACAGCTTCTGGCCTCTTAGGATGCATGCATCATTTAAACAGCATACCTCCAAAGTGACCCAAAGCAGCTTTATTTTGGTCTGTCTGTACAGGCCCTCTGTTTCTCTTTTTGCAGTTATGCCATTCCTTTCTAAATGCCTACAAATTCTATTTAATTATCTGCTCTTGAATCTTTCCTGGTATAGATGTCAGGCTAACTCAGTGGAAATTTTGGGGGCCCTCCTTTTTTTACTCTTTTTGAAGATGAGGACATTTCCTTCCTCCAGTCTGTTCTCTAGAATTCTGGAGATTATTGTCAAGGACTTTGAGATTACTTCTGTCAGTTTTTTTAATACCTTTGGATGTATATCATCTGGCACCAAAGATCTGAATTCTTTAGATTAACCAGCTATTCCTGTACTACCTCTTTACTTTGTTCAGGCCTCACCTGAAATATTGTGTCCAGTTCTGTGCACCACAATTCAAAAAGGATGTTGAGAAACTGGAGCTTGTCCAAAGGAGGCCAACTAAGATGGTGGAAGGTCTGGAAACCATGCCCTACAAGGAGAGACTTAGGGAGCTGGGTATGATTAGCCTGGAGAAGAGAAGGTTAAAAGGTGATATGATAGCCCCACTTAAGTATTTGAAAGGGTGTCATATTGAAGATGGAGCAAGCTTGTTTTCTGCTGCTCTGGAGAACAGGACCCGGAACAATGAATGCGAGTTACAGGAAAAGAGATTCCGCCTCAACATGAGGAGGAAAGCTCCTTCAGAGTGTGGTGGAGTCTCCTTCTTTGGAGATTTTTAAAGAGGCTGGATAGACATCAATAAAGAAATCAGACAAGGCTAGTTATCTAGTATAGACAGTTTAATTGATCCTTGGACAATTCAATTGACACCTGGCCAATTCAGTTGACACTGTGGCCAATTCAACTGACAGCTGGAACAACACAAGTGTCTTTCTTTTATAGGCAGAAAACAGGAAGAATACAGCATGGTTGGTTAATCATCTGTGCCTCAACCTTTGGATTTAGTGTACTGGTAATAGTCAACTTGTTTTCTCCCTCAGAGGAAGAGCCAGATTAACTTCTTGGAGTTTATGTCTAACTGGTAGAAAATTCACTCCTTTTAAATCTGAAAGACAAATGCTTCTCATGTTTGTATGAGTGCGAGCATGTCTCTCAAGATGTAGGAAGAATTCTCCTACATCTCCCCTTTTTTATTTTTTCAAATGCAATTAATTTCATTATCCCAGGTCTGGTTAGCACCATATGAGATTGATGGATTAACCCACTCATGCAATATTTGATACAAGGTAGAAATACATTGTAAGAAACACCAAAATACAATCATGATACACAGAATGACAATGCCATATACAAGGATTTGTTTTAGCCAATGAAAATCTGGCAACCAGGAAGTCAACCAGTTCCATACTCCTGAATATCCAGCTTCCTGATGGATCTGAGTTGTTAAATTATGTAGTTGTTCAATCAAATTATTAATGGAACGAGAGTTATCTGACAAGTTAAAGCAGCACATATTTATGATCTCTTCACACCCATGATTGTGTAGCGAAAGTAGATAATCTGTGGCATTTCTAAATTAACATTATGCGAAGTTGTTGACTGAATTTAGGTATTGGGGTCTGAAGGCCTTGATGCCACACCATGAGAAGGTTTAACACACTTGGCTGGTATCCATACTGTCCCTGTTGGGGTTAACACTGCTATGTACCCTCTCCCCCAAGTAATTAGGGATGCTGGTCCTTTTCACACTGGCTCTGGCAACTGTCAGTATCACACCAAGGGTTGTGGCAGCAGAGAAAATAAAGAAAAATGTTTCTGTATTGGAAATAAATAATCAGTGCAATTAAATGATTCCAGGTAAACAATACAAGAGATATGGCGTGGTCCACAATCTGTTTTCTGGGAGGTGCATGCCCCCTTCCTTTTGTTTGTCTAGCAACGTTTTCAGCGTGTGATGAGCACATTCAACTATTGCTTGACATGTAGAATTAACACAGCCATGTGTTAATTTGGGCCAGTCAAAAAGTAAATGGGGGATGTTTTATGTCCCTTTGGCCTCTGGGCATAGGCAGAGTTTAAGAGAGAGAAAAACGGGGGGTATTTGCACCATTTTCAAACAGCCTGGGAATTTTACCAAGCAATTTAAACTGACCAAGCAATTAAACTGTACCAAGCAATTCAAACCATCTCTGAGACTGACTGAAAAGAAAAGTTTGGCCTTGTGCCTTTCACTTTGAGGACTGGAGACCTCAGAAACTTCAGAGGGCATTGTGAACAAACCGAACTTCTATAGTTTCTGAGCATGTGAAGGGTATAGAAAGCAGAAGCAGAGGAAGCAACAGCTTAGAAGCGACAGGGGGTGATAGTGAGGCGGGATGGCCTCACCCTCTCACAGCCAGTGATAAGAGAACAAAGAAAGTTGTTAGGAAAATACCCAAATCGTTAAGAGAAGGGGAAGAAAAACTCTTCTGGTAGGAAAGGAGAGAGAAAAAGAATCTCCCCGCTCCCTTTGACTTTAAACAGAGAGGGTTGTCCATAGGGAAGAACACAGAAGAATGGCAACAGAAGACTTTAGTAAAGAATGTAAGACACCAATTTAGTAAAGATGGGGAAATTCGTTTTAGCAAGCCCTTAAGGGCTATGCAGGACAGGATGAAAACAGGAAAAACAGGTAGACAGGAAAGCAGGGGAGAAGGAGGGGTGTTCCCCCTCAGTAATGCCCCCGTATCTCACCCAGATGAAGAGTGAGAGAGACAGATAGACTGTGCTGGTAAGGGAAGCTCACTCTCTAAGAAACAAAGCATGAAAGAAGGATGCAGAAAAACAGCATCACTAGCAAAGGATAAAATGGAGGAAGAATGCAAGAAATATGGACATTGGCTCTTACCCGTGATATATCCATTTCCAGTAAATAAGATCCCCACATCCTGTAGTTTGGGTTATGCTCCTCCCACTCACTCCAATAGGCAGGGCAGACCCTTGAGACCTTCTGATGACTTCCATGTGGGTGGAGCAAACCCTGGAAGGCCAGTTGTACAACAGCCAAATACTCCAGAAAAACATAAACAATTAGTTGCATATCAAAACTATACAGAATTGGACAGCCACAGAGGCAGCCCAAGAGCAATCTCGCTTGCTCCCCATAGGACTGAATTATATGGGTTATGAGGCATCCCTATGCCAGCACCCCTGAGGGTGGGCCAGGATGTAGGGCTCTTATGTACTGGAAATGGACATAGCACGGGTAAGAGCCAATGTCCCTTTTCCCAGTAGATAAGACCCCCACATCCTGTAGTTTGGGATTTACCAAAGCTGAGCTAACCAGGGTGGGTGGTGCTGGCCCTTCAGTGACATAGGTTTGAGCAGCTGCTGCAAGACCCCGCTGTCAACAGCAGTCTCAGCCAAGCCAAGCTGTCAAGCTAGTGAAGCCTAATAAGAGTATGATGGCTTCCATGTGGCCACCCTGATGGTCTTTGCTATAGGACCTACACTGTCTAGAGGTGCTAATGCACCTGCACTCTTTGGTATGGATGACTTGGTTTCTGGTGGTAATCTCCCAAGGATACATGGCTGGGAGTAATGCAGGGCATGATCCACTTGCTAGGCATGGAGGCTGATGTCTTCTTGCCCATAGAATAGGACTAAAGGAAACAAAGTGGGATGCCAGAGGAACAAACGCTGTTTCTCCTCTATGGGTGGCTGGCTCCCCAGCATGGTGTATGTTTTATATTCTTTCCAGTGATTGGGGGAATGAAGAAGAAGGAGAGGGAATATGATTCTGAACCGTGAGGAAGTTAGAGGTATTATTATTAACCTTAGTTTATGTAGTGCTGTAAATTTACACAGCACTGTATGTAAAATCTTGTTAATTAGAGCTCACACTAAGGATGGGGTCTGGGACTGATTCTGTCTGAGTTGCCATCGGGGCAGTTCTAATAACATTAGGCTGCTAGTGTGATAGCAGGACCCCAGGCTCCGATCCCCTCTCTGCCAAAGGGGTAACAATCAGGAGGGGCCCCCAACCAGGTAACTGGTTTAGAGAGATCTCCCTTAGGAACTATGTTAGCACCCTCAGGACCATGTATAAATCCTAGAAGAGAAATGGTGTTGTGTAGCAAGGCAAGCAACAAGTCACCTGAGGGACTTGGGATGGAGATGGGATGCTATCCCATCCCGGCCCCTTGCATGTGTCACAACAGTAAGGTTATAGGTGAAGTCTGAACATAGCTGTGGTGGCCTAAGGCCCCAGCCCATGTCTTGGAAGAATTTCAATAAGGAGAAGACTGAGGTTTTCATGGAGTCCTGAAGGACATCCATGCCAATTTATGTGTTATAGAACAGAATATCTGGTCTGAGGAAATAGCAACTGTTTCCATTGTTTTCTGAGAATTTAACAGCAGCAGGTCTGGCCAAGGGGCTGCCACTGTATGGCACTATATACCAATACCAACTAATATTGGTATAGAGAGATGGAGAGGGATCAGGCTCACCTTGAGATTAGGAAGTATGTCAGGCATGGGAGCCCTTTCTTCCATGGCCAAATCTCATTTTCCCCTTACTGGTTAGTCTAGGGAAAATAGAAGCTAGTAATTCCAATAGGGAGAAGGATCTCCAGTTAAGCCCCCAGGGGAATTATGGTGGATTACATGACCAATCAGCATGGAACCTGATCCAATATGGATCTGTGGGGAGGTGGGGGTATTGATCGCAAATGCAATCTTGTGCATTTGTGATAGACTGTATTTGCGATCACTGTAAAGAAGAAAAAAATTTAAAAAACCCACATGCACACACTAATCTGCAGCTCCTTTTTTGGGGGATGCATCCTTCCTTCCTTCTTCCCTCTTCCTTTCTTCCCTCCCCCCTTACCGGGAGAGGGCTCTCTGCTGCCGCTGCCACTGCTGCCTACCTCGCCGCTGGGCCCAGGGCTTTTGCGGCGTTTCTGCCCCACAGCTAGCTGCCGCTGCTCCAAACCAGGTCCCAAGGGCCTAGTTCCGACAGGGAATGGAAGGCCCGGGAGTTCGGCAGCAGCGGCAGCAAGTAGCGCAGCGCCTTCTCTGCCCCCATCAGCCCTGGGAGGAGCCCAGGCCCTGGCAGCAGCACAGCAAAGGAAGTCCCGTCAGCTCCGGCCAGGCCCAGTGGAGGAGGAAGAGGCAGCGGAAGGAAGGCCCGTGGGACCCGGCTGGGAACAATGGCAGCGAGCGGCGCAGCGCCTCCTCCTAGAATCATAGAATCATAGAATCGTAGAGTTGGAAGAGACCACAAAGGCCATCAGTCCAACCCCCTGCCATGCAGGAACTCTCAATTAAAGCATCCCTGACAGATGGCCATCCAGCCTCTGTTTAAAGACCTCCAAGGAAGGAGACTCCACCACCCTCCGAGGAAGTGCGTTCCACTGTCGAACAGCCCTTACTGTCAGGAAGTTCTTCCTAATGTTCAGGTGGAATCTCTTTTCCTGTATCTTGCATCCATTGTTCCGGGTCCTGTTCTCTGGAGCAGCAGAAAACAAGCTTGCTCCCTCCTCAATATGACATCCCTTCAAATATTTAAACAGGGCTATCATATCACCTCTTAACCTTCTTTTCTCCAGGCTAAACATCCCCAGCTCCCTAAGTCGTTCCTCATAGGGCATGGTTTCCAGACCCTTCACCATCTTAGTTGCCCTCCTTTGGACCCGCTCCAGTTTCTCAATGTCCTTTCTGAATTGTGGCGCCCAGAACTGGACACAATATTCTAGGTGGGGCCTGACCAAAGCAGAATACAGTGGCACTATTACTTCTCTTGATCTAGAAACTATACTTCTATTAATGCAGCCCAAAATAGCATTGGCCTTTTTAGCTGCCGCATCACACTGTTCACTCATGTTCAACTTGTGGTCTACTTGGACTCCTAGATCCCTTTCACACGTAGTTTCATTCAGCCAGGTGTCACCCATCCTATATCTGTGCATTTTATTTTTCCGCCCTAAGTGCAATACCTTACATTTCTCTGTATTGAATTTCATTTTGTTAGCTTTGGCCCAGCTTTCTAGTCTATTCAGGTCATTTTGAATCTTGATCCTGTCCTCTGGGGTATTAGCTATTCCCCCTAATTTGGTGTCATCTGCAAATCTGATAAGTATGCTCCCAATTCTGTCATCCAGGTCATTGATAAAGATGTTGAATAGCACTGGGCCGAGGACAGAGCCCTGTGGGACCCCACTGGTCACTTCTCTCCAAGATGAAAAGGAGCCATTGTTGAGCACGCTTTGAGTTCGGCCAGTCAACCAATTACAAATCCATGTAACTGTTAACTTGTCTATCCGACATTTTGCGAGCTTGTTTGCAAGAATGTCATGGGGAACCTTGTCAAAGGCCTTACTGAAATCAAGATATACTATATCCACAGCATTCCCTTCATCTACCAAGCTGGTAATTTTATCAAAGAAAGAGATTAGATTTGTCTGGCATGACTTGTTTCTCTGAAACCCATGTTGAGTTTTTGTGATTATGGCATTGCCATCTAGATGTTCACAGACTCTCTGTTTAATGATCTGCTCCAGAATCTTTCCTAGAACTGATGTCAGACTAACTGGACGATAATTGTTGGGATCCTCTTTTTTCCCCTTTTTGAAGATGGGGACAACGTTTGCCCTTCGCCAGTCTGCTGGGATCTCTCCTGTTCTCCAGGAGTTTTCAAATATGATTGCCAATGGCTCTGATATTACTTTTGCCAGTTCTTTTAATACCCTTGGATGGAGTTCATCTGGTCCCGGAGACTTAAATTCATTTAGATTAACAAGGTGTTCCTCTACTATCTCTTTACTTATTCTGTGCTGAAATTCCCCTATTCTGTTCTCTGCTCCATTATCCTCAGGTTGAGCACCCTTTGCCTTTTCTGAGAAGACTGAGGCAAAGAAGGTGTTGAGTAATTCTGCCTTTTCTCTATCTCCTGTTAGCATTTTGCCATCTTCTCCACGCAGTGGCCCTACCGTTTCCTTCTTCTTCCTCTTGCTGCGGACATATCCAAAAAAGCCCTTTTTATTGTTCTTAACCTCTCTAGCAAGCCTGAGTTCATTCTGCGCTTTAGCTTTTCTGACTTTACCCCTACACATGCCTGCTATTTCTTTGAATTCCTTTTTCGTGATTTCCCCCTTTTTCCATTTCTTATACATGTTCCGTTTCAAACTTAGCTCGGTTGAAAGTTCCTTAGTCATCCATCCTGGTTTCTTGAGACACCTCCCGTTTTTCTTTCTCACTGGAACTGTTTGAAATTGTGCCTTCAGTATCTCCCTTTTGAGAAAGTCCCATCCGTCCTGAACTCCTTTATCTTTTAGTATTTCTGACCATGGAATCGCCCTCAATACTTCTCTAAGTTTACTGAAATCCGCTCTCCTAAAGTCTAGGATGCGTGTCTGACTCTGCCTGGCTTCTCCTTTCCACTGTATTACAAACTCCAGGAGAACATGGTCACTTCCACCTAATAATCCCACCACTTGCACCCCATTAACCAAGTCCTCCTTGTTGGTTAGGATCAGATCTAAAATAGCTGACCTCCTTGTTGCCTCTTCCACCTTTTGGACCATGAAATTGTCTTCCAGGCAAGTGAGGAATTTGCTAGACCTTGAGGATTTTGCTGAGTTTGACTTCCAGCAAATATCAGGATAGTTGAAGTCGCCTATCACTACTACATCTCTCTTTTCTGACTGTGTGGTCATCTGTTCTAGAAAGATATCATCCAATTCCTCAGTCTGACTTGGGGGTCTGTAGTAGACTCCCACTGTAACACCCTTGTTGTTTCCCTCCCCTTTGATTCTTATCCAGATGCTCTCCACCTGGCTTCCATGATTGATGTCCAGGATCTCTTCACTGGTGTAAATATCTCTGACATATAGTGCTATTCCTCCTCCTTTCCTGTTTGGCCTATTTCTCTTAATAAGGTTATACCCCTCTATTTCCACATTCCAATCATGAGACTCATCCCACCAGGTTTCAGTGATGCCTATTATATCATATTTGCCTTGTTGTACTAGGAGTTCGAGTTCATCTTGCTTATTTCCCATGCTCTGTGCATTAGTGTAGAGACATTGCAGACCATGGTTCCCTTTTACTTGCTGCCTGTGCAAGTTTTTTTGCCTCCCACTGTTGGGTCCTTGCACTGTTTGCCTTGTTTCCTCTATGTCAGTTTGACTATTTACGCCATCCCTTTTGCGTTCCTTAATATTGTCTCCCTTCCCCTCGGAACTCAGTTTAAAGCTCTCCTGATCAAGTTCTTGAGACTGTTGGCAAAAACATTTCTTCCAACTGGCGTGAGATGCAACCCGTCTGTTGCAAGAAGTCCCTCCTCATGGAACCGCAGCCCATGATCCAAGAATCCAAATCCTTCTCGGCGGCACCATCTGCGAAGCCAGTTGTTCACCTCTGCTATTTTCCTCTCCCTTCCTGGACCATGCCCTTCAACTGGCAGAAGAGACGAGATGACAACCTGTACATCCATTCCTTTCAGCTTCCTACCAAGCGCCTCGTAATCCCTTTTGATGTTCTGAATGCTGTGTCTTGCAGTATCATTAGTTCCCACGTGGACCAAAAGGAAGGGGTATTGGTCAGTAGGCTTGACCAGTCTTGTCAGCCTCTCTGTCACATCCCGGATCTTTGCACCTGGAAGACAGCACACCTCTCGAGACATCTTGTCAGGCCTACAAATCACTGCTTCTGTACCCCTCAGCAAGGAGTCCCCCACTACGACCACACGCCTCCTCCGAGGCTTAGCAGCGACTGTTCCCTCGGGTGGGACTCTCAGGCTCCCTTGCTCTGTCCCTGAAGTCTGTCCATGCTGCTCTTTTTCATCCTCCTGGATAAGGGAAAGAGCTTCGAATCGATTCTCTAGCTGCAAGCTCCCCGAACAATTCCTTCTTGGTTTACTAATCTTTGTGACATTCCTCCAGCTGTCTGCCTCCTCTGTTTCGCAAGTGACCTCTTCCACCCTAGCATCTTCCTCTGCATGGTACTCATCCAAGGTGGTTAGTTCTATTGTGTCCAGGAAATCCTCTTGTTCCCTAATCTGCTGAAGTGTAGCTACTCTGGACTCCAGCTGCTGCACTTTCTCCTCCAAGAGTGCTACCAACTTGCACTTAGTGCATGTGAAGTTCTCCACTACTGTAGGCAAGAAGAGAAACATCCCACAAGAGTTGCAGGTGACTGTGGCAGATCCCTCGTTGTCCATACTGCAAAGTCTTTAGTAATAAATATAACAGTCAATCTACTGGGAATACTTCTTTAAAGGTAAGTACTGGCTGCTATCTTACACTTAAAGGGAAGGTTCTGTTTCAATATCTGATTCTAACCTAATGCCACTTGAGCAGAGTTGTTCAGTTAAAGAAAACTAAAATTCGCACGCCGTTAGGCGCGCGGCTCTGGAAGGTGGTATATAAAGCTAGTCTGCTAGCTCCGCCCCCTTGTGACTCACAGATGTGACTCACAGAAGCTCCTCCCCTTCAGCAACAAGCACACGGTCTCAAGCACACGGTCCCAAAATGGCTGCCAAGCAGCTCCTCTCCTTCTCCTCTCTCTGGCCGGACTGTTCTGGAAGGCTCTGGAAGGTGGTATATAAAGCTAGTCTGCTAGCTCCGCCCCCTTGTGACTCACAGATGTGACTCACAGAAGCTCCTCCCCTTCAGCAACGAGCACACGGTCTCAAGCACACGGTCCCAAAATGGCTGCCAAGCAGCTCCTCTCCTTCTCCTCTCTCTGGCCGGACTGTTCTGGAAGGCTCTGGAAGGTGGTATATAAAGCTAGTCTGCTAGCTCCGCCCCCTTGTGACTCACAGATGTGACTCACAGAAGCTCCTCCCCTTCAGCAACAAGCACACGGTCTCAAGCACACGGTCCCAAAATGGCTGCCAAGCAGCTCCTCTCCTTCTCCTCTCTCTGGCCGGACTGTTCTGGAAGGCTCTGGAAGGTGGTATATAAAGCTAGTCTGTTAGCTCCGCCCCCTTGTGACTCACAGATGTGACTCACAGAAGCTCCTCCCCTTCAGCAACGAGCACACGGTCTCAAGCACACGGTCCCAAAATGGCTGCCAAGCAGCTCCTCTCCTTCTCCTCTCTCTGGCCGGACTGTTCTGGAAGGCTCTGGAAGGTGGTATATAAAGCTAGTCTGCTAGCTCCGCCCCCTTGTGACTCACAGATGTGACTCACAGAAGCTCCTCCCCTTCAGCAACGAGCACACGGTCTCAAGCACACGGTCCCAAAATGGCTGCCAAGCAGCTCCTCTCCTTCTCCTCTCTCTGGCTGGACTGTTCTGGAAGGCTCTGGAAGGTGGTATATAAAGCTAGTCTGCTAGCTAGTCCTCCTCCTCTGCTGGGCCCTTCCTGCTCCCAGCCAGAGCTGACGGGCCTTCTTGTGCTGTGCTGCTGCCGGGGCCTGGCCATGCTCCTCCTGGGGCTGATGGGAGCAGGACGGGCCCAGAGGAGGAGGAGGAGCTGCTGCGCCACTTGCTGCCACTGCTGCTGGGCTCCCGGGCCTTCCATTCCCTGTCGGAAATAGGCCCGTGGGACCTGGCCAGGAGCAAGGGCAGCGAGGCAGAAACGCCACAAGCCCCGCAAACCCCGGGCCCAGCGGCGAGGTAGGCAGCAGCAGTAGTGGAGAGCCCTCCCTCGGTAAGGGGGGAGGGAAGGAAGGAAGAGGAGAAGGGAGAGGGAAGAAGGAAGGAAGGATGGATGCATCCCCCCAAGAAACTGCAGATTAGTGTTTGTGTGTGTGGGTTTTTTCTTCTTCTTCTTTACAGTGATCACAAATGCAATCTATCACAAATGCACAAGATTGCATTTGCGATCAATACCCCCACCCCCCAAAAAGCAAATCTGATCAGCATTCCCACCTACTGGAAACGCTTCAGAATTGCGTTTTCCCAAAAAACACCACTTTAAAACTAGTGTCAGGAAAGCCCGGACTATTTGCTATTAACTCGGTTCTTTCCTCCACTAATCGATCCGATGAGGATCGGAAGTTGATTCGAGTGTGAACAAGGGTCATATAGTCTGCCTCACACTTCGAATCAAAATGTAGTGGGAATGGGGCCATGGAGGGGAAACCCTCACCATCTGTTCCCACAGCTCCCATATACTGCAAGGCTGTTTGCAGAAATCTCCTGTGCTCCCACCATGAAAGGGGGGCAGCCTTGGAGGAGAAGGAGAGTCATTGGCAAATCCAAGACTTTTCTCCAATCCTGGGAGCCCTTGCCATATTAAATCTTTCTCCATGCTTCCAAGGCACCAAGGAAAAGGATTGAAGCGGCTGCAGTGAAGAAGTTGCAGAGCAACAACAAACATGTCCTACTGTGTGATAGGCAGGACAAGACCAGCCTTCCAGGGTTAGCTCCACCCACGTGGGAGTCACCAGAAGGTCTCAAGAGTCTGTCTGCCTATTGGAGTGAGTGGGAGGAGCATAACCCAAATTACAGGATGTGGGGGTCTTATCTACTGGGAAATCATAGATTGCAAAGGTGTAACAAAACACACTGACAGACAGACAGACAGAGAATATCTGGATGCAAAAGGACTAGACTCTGTTTCTAAACATGTACCACACTTAAGGTAGATGGGATGTGTAGTTCTTTAGCCATGAGAGCACAAAGCAACCCAGACAAAACACCATTTTGCTGTAGCCAAGACAGTTTTTTATAGATAGACTGTGCTGACCTAATGAGGCTTAACAGAAAACAAAAGACACTTGAAAACAGGAATTAATCCCTACCACCACCACCCCAAAAAAACCACAGCAAAGACCTTTAGACAAAGAGGGCTGCTTCAGACTCCCAAATCACAGACAAACAAGCAAGCAACCAAACAACAATTAATAGGAAGATGGGATCTACAACACCTGTTTTGATCATGCTGGCCTCTAGTTGTTGAGATTCTCCAGTCAAGCCTAGGCAAATCAAACACAAGCCTAGGCAAATCTCTTTTCCTTATCAGGCAAGCTGAGCTGACACATGGAAGAATGAGATATAAAACTTTTGCTGTTTGGAAAGCCTAGTTTTTCAAGTACCACTCTGCTGAATTTATTCCAGAAAATGCTATGTTTTCTTTGTCTGCAAGACTTGTGCATCCAAAGAGGATGCCAATTATGCTTTATCATAACCAAAATAGCAAACTTTGACAGATTTGGGTCAAGGAAAGAAACTAGAAACTCCTGTCCCTTTACAATCTCCACAATTGCAAGACTGTCAGATTGCACATGTCTCCAAACAAACCTATCCACCATTTGGACATGTTCAGACTGTAGAAGAGGCCTATAGTTTAAATAGGAGAGAATGAACTGAAGGAGCCCAACATCAGCTGAAAAGCAAGAGAACGCAGACCAGGAGATCCACAAACATAGACATACAACAAAGGCCTTATACACATATCACAAGGACAAGACGAAGGAGTAGATTTTCTAGAATCACAGAGTTGGAAGAGACCACAAGGACCATCCAGTCCAACCCCCTGCCATGCAGGAACTCTCAATCAAATAAAGTCTTTCTTTAGTCACCTCCCGGCCTTTGCCTGTGATCTTCTTTAAGGTGCCTGCAAAGGATGCAGAATAAAGGAAGTGTGAGAGAGGGAATGAGAGACTGAGAGAGATGTCAGACAAGAATGCTGGGACTGGTAACTTGGATGGCACTTAATGAAGAAAAAGAAAATAAGTCTGTTAAACTAAACACGTTGAAGGAGTGCTGCCTTATTGCTCAGCCCCCTTGCCCTCCTAGGCCCTTGATCACTTCTGAATGCCTCCGAATGCAGACATACAGACAGGGACTTCAGGAGAGAAGGCTGTATCAATGCTTTTACCCATGAAGAGTTACTTCAGGATACATGTTTTAAAAAACAAATGGCCCCGTGTGCATTTTAAAGTCATACCCCACAATCTTGGCCTAGGATTTTCTGTAAGATTCAGAGGGATGCTGACCAAGGTTTCCATTCTCTCTTTCAAGGGTTAAATAGAAAGCTTAGTTTCCTAGAGACATGGGAAATGTTCAAACTGTAGATGCAGGGGGCAAGAGGAACACCTTTTCATATTTTGGAAAGGAAGGGGCGAGGCTTTTCCACTAAAGCAGAGGTACGCCTAGGGCACCCTTCCTATTTCTCCAATATTTTGATCTTTATTGAAGTGGTGGGATAGAAATAAATAAAAATAATAATAATTAGCATCTCCTACTTCCCCCCTTTTCTGCTGGGGGTTTTGCCTGATGCAGGGAAATTGAATAAGGGGAGTGGGATTCTGGGAATATATGTTTTAATGTTATAAGCCACCCTGGTGGTGTTACATACAGGGGTGGGATAAAAATAAATTTTATTATTATTATTATTATTATTATTATTTAATTAATTATATACCCTACAAAATGTGATTGCAGTCCTTCCCCCATCTCCCCCTCCCTCCCAGCCCAATTCTTTTTTGAGCCCAGCAAGAGGCCAAAGGGGTTGTTGGAGTTGACAATTTTTTTTAAAAAGCAGAAGGATTATTACAAGAGGAAAGAATGGAGTCTGTCACCCCTTTAAGTGCTGCAACAGCCCCCTCCTACTATGGGATCCTGGGACTGGAGACTATGCCAGGCCTTTCTGGTGGTGCCTCCCCAGACTCCCAGGATTTGTAGGAGGGAGCCCTGGCAGTCCAGGTGGGGGGGGGGGGCAAAGTGCCTTTATTCCTGCAGTGTAGACCAGGCACCCTTGGCCCCACAGCTGGCTCTCCCTCTGCCCTTCCTTCTTCCCCATTCTGTGAAAGGGAGGGAGGAGGGCCTGGGGGGCTGGGAGGGAGCAAGGGGGTCTCCAGCCTAAATGGGGGAGGCAGGAGCCAGGGCCCCCTTCTCCACCTGGGACACAACAAGGGGGGCTCTCTCTCACTCTCCAATTCCTAGAGAGGCCTCCAAGGGGGAGAGAGAGTAGAGGCCTCAGATTCCTAGAGCAGTGGATCCTCAGGACTTCAGCCCCCAAAATCCCAGACTATTGGCCAACATA
Source organism: Urosaurus nigricauda (assembly GCA_034509955.1). Taxonomy (NCBI): domain Eukaryota; kingdom Metazoa; phylum Chordata; class Lepidosauria; order Squamata; family Phrynosomatidae; genus Urosaurus; species Urosaurus nigricauda. Next base: position 333,986,363 of record JAOEGL010000002.1, read on the forward strand.
GCTGAGGCTTCTGGGAGCTGAAGTCCAAAAAATCTCTTAAAGGGCCCTGTTTGGAGAGAACTGCGCTCTGTAGAGGAAGAGAGCAGAGGCTCAGAGAGGCCTCTAAGGTGGACAGAGAGAGAGAGCAGAGGCTCAGTTTCCTAGAGAGGCAGGAGATGTTCATGGGAGGAAAAGGAGGAAGGAAGAGAGGCCCAGAAGTGGAGCAGCAGCAGCAGCAGCAGGAGAGAAGAGGAGGTGGTGGTGGTGGTGATGGAGGGGGGTGCATTGAGGGGAGGGGGCCCTAAGTGGGGCTTTGTGGGGAAAGGAAGAGGAGACTGACCAGTCTCCCAGAGCCCCCTCTTTCTTCCCTCCCTCCTCCCCAGACCTTCCTTCCTTCTTCCCCAGAGAGATGGGGCCAGGAGGAGGAGGAGAGCCCTGTCTGTGGGGAGAAAGGGGGCAGCAGGTGTTGGGGTTGTCTTTAGAGGGGAGGGTCCTCTTCAAGGAATTGATGGAGCTGGAAAAGGGTCTCCAAGAGAGAGAGAGGGAGGGAGGGATGAGAAGGAAGAGAACTGCCCCCCAATCTGTCCCTTCATTGCATTCTCCCATAGATATCCCCAGGTGCCAGGCACACAGACACTTAGGGGCTACACCATGAAAAATGACGAAGAGCACCAGCCTGTGAGTGGAGCCACAGCGCAGTGTCCTCACTCTGGATGCTGTCACCCGGCTGCCAAGGCGCCTTTTTGGCACACGCTGGTCCATACGGCGCATGCTGTGATGACGCACCTCCGGCGCTGTGTCCAAATGGCGCAGCACTGAAGGGGTGTCATCAAGCCACCCAGGCACGCTTATAGTGCCCTTTAGGGAGTGAAAACGGACCCGGAAAAATTGTGTCCTTTTGTGCTCTCTAATATTAATAATAATAATAATACGTTTTATTTCTAGCCCGCCCCTCTGAACGAGCAATCAAGGCGGGGTACAAAAGAGCATAACAATTAACAAAGCAAAAATACAAAGCGGTTATAGCAACAACAAAAATACATAGTAATTATAACAAAAAATAAAATTAACAAAGCAAAATACATAACAATTAACATATCAAAACAAGTAAAAAGAGACTGGATCAGGGCCACAGCCTTTGGTTGCCACGGTACTGATCCGGCCAGTAATGGGGCAGCTAGTTGCCACTCATCTGTATCTAAGTGCAGGAAGTTTGGGATTAAACCTGCCAATAAAACCATTACATGGACCTGGTGGGAAGGATTGTAAATAGCCAGTAGAAAAGTTCACAAATCAAACTGTAACCTTAGAACCGACAGAAATCTGCAGGGCTTGTATGCTAGGTTCTTCTTTCAATAAATGTTCTTTTTGACTATAAGTCCTGGATCTGTTTTATTGCATGAAAGGAGAACGCTGGCACAGACTTCCTGACATTGTGTTTGCTATCAGAGGCCTCCACAAATTTATTTTTCCTTCAGTGTATGTGTGTGCCTTCATGTCACTTCTCAATTTATGACATGAATTTTGTAGGATTTTATTAGCCAAAGAGTACTCACAGATGGTTTTGCCATTTCCTTTCTCTGAAATACAGCCTACAGGCAGTTGTTATTTGTTGGTGATCTCCTACCCAAGTAGTAACCAGGGCTGACTGTTCTTAACTTACAAGATCAGACAGGATCTGTGAATACCTGATATTATCTATACTAATGCAATATTGTATTGGATTTACAGGATGTTTGAGCAGAGCATCTTTGCGACATCTTTGCCCTGAGATGGATGGAGGAGGAATAATTTTGATCCTGTTTGTGGCTTCATTGATGTAATAAAACATAGATGGATGATCCAGACTCAGTTGGTCCTGAAGGAGGAAGAGGCCCTGATGGGCTCATTGCTGAGAGCAGAAGGGGATTCTGGGAGAGAACAGTCCAGAGGTCCCAGTGTGAGGGCCTGGCCAGTTCAGACATGCAGCACCAGCGCTTCAGCCAGTTCTCCTACAAAGAGGGTGATGGACCCCGGGAGGTTTGCAGCCGACTCCACCATCTCTGCCGTCAGTGGCTGAAGCCAGAGCAACACACAAAAAATGAGATCCTGGACCTGGTGATCTTGGAGCAGTTCCTGACCATCTTGCCCCCAGATATGAAGAACTGGGTCAGGGAATGTGGGGCAGAGACCTGTTCCCAGGCAGTGGCCCTAGCAGAGGGTTTCCTCCAGAGTCAAGCAGAGGCAGAAAAGAAGCAGAAAGAGCACCAGGTGAGAGTGTTTCCTCATGGAGCCAAGGTAAGCAGGGTCTGGCTCTAGGTTGCCTTTTTTTGAGCCTCTGGTTACTTCAAGGGGCAAAGGCCCACTAAAGAGGTTCTGTTGAATTGTGATGTCCCCTGATTTGGCTTTGATCAGGAGCAGTGTACGGAGGATCTACCTTGTGACTGAGCAGAATCACAGTCACCATGTTATTTTCATTCCAAAGCAAACATAAGAACTTAGCAACAACAGTGTTTTGGTCACAGAGTGCACAGGTAGGTATATCTATACAGTAGCAGTAGGCTTTCATTTTTGTTTCTTATATGTTTGTTGCAGTTACTCCTTAAACACACACACACGTATATGTGTGTACATATGTGTTACCTCAATTGCTGGGGTCCTGTGAGGACACCCCCACTTGCTATGCTTTTAGGGCAATTTGGTAATTAGCTCAAAGGAGCAATTTGATTTGGCGGGTAACATTAACCTTGGGGATACAGCTATACCAGGTCTGTAATCTCAGAACACCGGAAGCATTTCAAATAGATTTTTATTAAAGGGGAATGATCAAAATGCACACACACATACACACAAGCAGCCATGCATACACACACACACACAAGAACTAGGAAACAAAGGTAGGAGTAGTGAATAGAGGTGAGGATTTGCTAATGGTAATTCTTGCCTGTCTTGGGTCTTGATTCCAATTGCTGAGTGTGCAGAATGGAGAGAGAGGACTGAATATTTCCTGCTGTGCATGGGATTGACAAGCATAGTTAGGTGCAACAGCCAAGTAAACTGACAGAGTGTTTGCTCAACTGGACTGAGCCACCGAACTGAGTCCAGGCTGATATTTATACTGTTTTGGGGGTAGAACCCCAAAAGCTAAAGAGGTGGTAAATGGTTTCCCAGGTTGGAAAGAATAGTGAAAATGTATTCATTTGCATTCCTTGGAACAAAGGGATTAGGCCTCCTCCATAGTCTGTCTCATTGCAGACCATCACCTTGCCTAGCCAAATCCATTGTCTTGCTCTGAATACACAATATGATTACCCTGAGGATTTTGTTAATCCCATGGAGGTTGGTGCCCTATTCCCTTTTGCTAGCTTTAGCTGTTGCAAAATTTGCCAGCCTATTTAGCCTTAATTTCCAGATCCTGATCACCTAGACAAGTACTTCTTAATTAATGTTATATCAAGAATGGGAGAGATCAAGGGGGCAAATCTTGGGGTAACATATGTATATAGAGTGGTACAAAGTGACAGCTATGGACATAGTATATCTTGATTTCAGTAAGGCCTTTGACAAGGTTCTCAATGACATTCTTTCAAACAAGTTTGTAAAATGTGGGCTAGACAAGTTAACTGTTACATGGATTTATAATTGGTTGACAGGCCACACCCAAAGGGTGCTCAACAATACTTCCTTTTCATCCTGGAGAGAAGTGACAAGTGGGGTGCCACAGGGTTCTGTCCTGGGCCCAGTGCTATTCAATATCTTTATTAATGTCTTGGATGGCGGAATTGGGGGCATACTTATCAAATTTACAGATGACACTAAACTAGGAGTACCTAATACCCCAGAGGACAGGATCAAAATTCAAAATGACCTGAATATACTAGAAAGCTGGGCCAACGCTAACAAAATGAAATTCAGCACGGAGAAATGTAAGGTACTGCACTTAGGGCAGAAAAATGAAAGGCACAGATATAGGATGGGGGACACCTGGTTGAATGAAACTACGTGTGAAGGTGATCTAGTAGTCCAAGTAGACCATAAGTTGAACATGAGTCAACAGTGCGATTCAGCAGCTAAAAAGGCCAATGCAATTTTAGGCTGCATCAATAGAAGTATAGCATCTAGATCAAGGGAAGTAACAGTGCCACTCTATTCTGCTTTGGTCAGGCCCCACCTGGAATACTGTGTCCAGTTCTGGGCACCACAATTCAAAAAAGATGTGGAAAAACTGGAGCGTGTCCAAAGGAGGGCAACTAAGATGGTGAAGGGTCTGGAAACCATGCCTTATGAGGAGCGACTTAGGGAGCTGGGGATGTTTAGCCTGGAGAAGAGAAGGTTAAGAGGTGATATGATAGCCCTGTTTCAATATTTGAAGGGATGTCATACTGTATTGAGGAGGGGCAAGCTTGTTTTCTGCTGCTCCAGAGACTAGAATGTGGAACAATGGATGCAAACTGCAGGAAAATAGATTCCACCTCAACATTAGGAGGAACTTCCTGACAGTAAGAGCTGTTCAGCAGTGGAACACACTCCCTCAGAGTGTAGTGGAGTCTCCTCCTTTGGAGGCCTTTAAACAAAGGATGAATGGCCATCTGTCAGGGATGCTTTAATTGAGAGTTCCTGCATGGCAGGGGGTTGGACTGATGGCCTTTGTGGTCTCTTGCAACTCTATGATTCTAAAATTCTATGATTCATTATAAGTCAAAGAAGGATTTTCCAGAAATTCAGATGTTATTGCTGTGGGTTCCATGGAATTTTTTGTATTTCACAATATACAATAAACACATACCAAGTATAAACATAAGTGTTACTGTACTATATATAGTATATACTATATTATATTATATCCCGCCTTTCTGAGCTCATCTTTTTTATGCCAGTTTTTCAGTTTGGGTTTACGAGGTGCTGACATTCCTGGCTTGGTTGTGGGTGGTTGTCTCATACCACACAAGCCCAAACCCCTGACCCCAAAGGTTCTTATCCTTCTCCAGATTCCATGTATTGAATCCTGACTGCTGTTTCAGGTCAATAATCCCTTGATAGAAGTTCACTCTGAATTCCCTGTGACTGAGAAGTCTCGGTTGACTCCCAGGCAGAATCCACAATGGAGGACAATCAAGCAGGATTGTGATGGGAGCACTCTCATGCAAGGTATGGAAGAATGCCCACTGTCCAGAATCCTGTGTCACTTTGTTTTTGTGTGCCTTCAAGTTTCTGACTTATGGTGACTCTGGAGTTTTCATGAGTTTTCTTGGAAAGATTTGTTGAGAGTTGTGTAGTACATTCTTGTTGAGTACTTTCTTCACATGCACAGTTTGTGCCCTCCATCCTTGATGGGGGATCTTGGCCACTTTGTGTTTATTTTATATATATATATATATATATATATATTAATTACAGTGAGATCTAGGAATCTCTGTATCTGCAGGCGATCTGTTCTGAAGCCCCCTCACAGATACCAAAATCCACAGACCTTGATACATGTTGTCCGCAATGGTGGTGTGTGTACATGGCTATGCCACCATTAGGAACAATGGGGCTGTCCCTAATAGCAGCATGGACACATGCATGTGCTGCAATTGGGGACAAAGGCGGTTTGGTTTCCGCAGGTAATGAGGTCTCACTGAATTAGTGTCAGTATTTAAAAGATTTTACACAAACAAAACCAGCAAAGAATGCATTTTACCTTTCTCCCAGAAAGGGACCCAAGGCGGCACACAAATAAATAAACTTTAAATACATACTACAATAAGACAATGAAAACATCATATAAAAACAATATAAGATTACAAGCATTAAAACCACAATAAAACCATGATACCCACCTGAAAAAAGCAACATGTGAGGAATTTACACATTTTTTTTTGCATGTTGCATAGAGTGGTCTTGGTTGTCTCTAGCAGCCCTTCCTCTTTCAGTTAAATTTTCTATTAACATGCCCTTCCAGACCTTTGTATTCTTATCTATTTGTATTCTTATCCTTTGCTCTCTGGAACTCAGGGTCATTTATCCTCACAACAACCACCCTACTAAGTAGGTCAGCGTGTGTATGTAAGAGAAAGAATAGGCAGCTGAGGTCCTGACTGCCAGTTCAGGGAAACTGGGGTCGGGAGGGAGTGTGTGTGCAAGGGAATTATTTATTTATTGTGTTTTCTAATATAACCATAGTAGGTTAACAGAGGTCTCTGTCTGAGTGAATTCTAGACATTGTAAACAAAGGCAAGCACACTACTAAGACACTGAATTGATAAGTTGATGACACTTGGGACACTTGGGACCCTAGCCCTTATATACTTAGGCTATATAAGGGTAAAAGCAGGGTAGGTGTCAGTGACGAGGGCCCTTATGTGGAGGCAGTTAAAAGTTAACTTTGGCAATATAAGGAAGGTGCTATCACAGCCTCAATTTAGTTGTTTTGTCACCCAGTATAAATATAGGATTGATTTGCTCTCAGAAGCATTTAATTATCTTTCTGGTGGTCCATAGAAAATGGTATAAAAGTATACACGCATAGAACACCTCTATTTGTACTTTCTGCAGATGTGCATAGCTCCAAGATGGTCTTCAGATTTAGGGAGAAAGGAGAACCTACATTGAAAGCTTTCTCCATGGAAGAAACAGCAGGAAAGATGACCTTGGAACAGGTTAACCTTCACCTCTTTCTACTTTATGATAGAGACATTGGGAGTTTGTCAGTCTGGGAAGCTGTGGTCAGAAGTTATCTGCTGTCCTGCAGTGGATCAGCTGATCAGTGCTTTCTGCATCCTTCTCTTTGCTTTCCCCCTCAGTCCAGCAGAACCAGGGTTGGTGGGACTGGGGTTGCTGGTGGCCCCTCACAGCATCCATCAGGAGGACCTGTTCTATTCCTTCATGAGCATTAAACCAATGGTTTTTAGACAGGGTTGGTCCACCATTTTGTCAGAGAGAGGCTCCTGACTTAGGCAGCTGGTTTTGGGGCTCATAATAGCCAACAATTCCTAATTATTTAATTTTTGGTTTCCATATTTTTATTTTCAAGGATGACAAGAGGATCTTGTAATGTTCTCTGTCCTATGTGCTAAAAGAACTTGACCATGAAGGCTGGAAATCCATAAAAGTTTGCTGATAGAGTGAGGCTGTCCTAGTCTTATGCCAATTAATATTGCAGATTGGGAAGATTTAGACAGAAGAGTTTCCACGTGCTAAACAAAGTCTCCTTTTACATGAGAAATCTAGAAAATCAGGAATCCACGTTGTAGCCTTGCCTTTCCCCTCATGCCCTAGTCTTCATGTCAAAGAAAAGGGGTTAATTAAAAGAAATAGGGGGATATAGTTTTTTGTGGGTTTTTTGGTCTATGAGGCTGTGTTTTAGAAGAGTTTATTCCTGACGTTTCACCAGTAGCTGTGGCTGGTATCTTCAGAGAATGCTGGCATGAAAGCGAGTGGAGTATATATACTGTTGGTTGAGAGGAAGCAATTTACATGTTGATCTGTGTACTTGTTCTGTTGTTGAATGGGGAGGCCTCAGAGTGTAATTAACTGCTGAGAAACCCCCTCACCCTGAGTGGTTTTCATTTGCATTTGCTTGGTCTTGGTATTGGTGTTTTCAGGACTGGAGGCCAAACTTTGTTTACTTTAAGGGTTTCTTTCCTGTTGTCCAGCTGTTTATGGATTTCAATGGCTTCCCTGTGCGTTTTGACCTGATAATTGTTGGTATGGTCCAAAATTTCAGCATTTTCAAACTGCATTTTATGGCCAGCATGGTTTATAACGTGTTCTGCTACAGTTGGTTTTTCTGGCTGACCCAGTCTACAGTGTTTCTCGTGTGCCTTGATTCGTGTTTGGACGCTACATTTGGTGGTCCTTATGCAGACTTTTCTGCAGCTACATGGTATGTGGTAAACTCCTGTAGCCATGAGAGGGTCCCTCCTGTCCTTCGCTGAGCACAACTCCCTCTGCCTAGGGAGGGAGAGAAGAGGCAGGCCCAGCTCCACCAGGGCTTGCCTGAGGCAAGAGGACTCCTCTGCCTAGGGAGGGAGAGAAGAGGCAGGCCCAGCTCCACCAGGGCTTGCCTGAGGCAAGAGGACTCTCCCTCCACACCAACTGCCATCCTCTGCCTAGGGAGGGAGAGAAGAGGCAGGTCCAGCTCCACCAGGGCTTGCCTGAGGCAAGAGGACTCTCCCTCCATACCAACTGCCATCCTCTGCCTAGGGAGGGAGAGAAGAGGCAGGTCCAGCTCCACCAGGGCTTGCCTGAGGCAAGAGGACTCTCCCTCCATACCAACTGCCATCCTCTGCCTAGGGAGGGAGAGAAGAGGCAGGCCCAGCTCCACCAGGGCTTGCCTGAGGCAAGAGGACTCTCCCTCCATACCAACTGCCATCCTCTGCCTAGGGAGGGAGAGAAGAGGCAGGCCCAGCTCCACCAGGGCTTGCCTGAGGCAAGAGGACTCTCCCTCCATACCAACTGCCATCCTCTGCCTAGGGAGGGAGAGAAGAGGCAGGTCCAGCTCCACCAGGGCTTGCCTGAGGCAAGAGGACTCTCCCTCCATACCAACTGCCATCCTCTGCCTAGGGAGGGAGAGAAGAGGCAGGCCCAGCTCCATCAGGGCTTGCCTGAGGCAAGAGGACTCTCCCTCCATACCAACTGCCATCCTCTGCCTAGGGAGGGAGAGAAGAGGCAGGCCCAGCTCCACCAGGGCTTGCCTGAGGCAAGAGGACTCTCCCTCCATACCAACTGCCATCCTCTGCCTAGGGAGGGAGAGAAGAGGCAGGCCCAGCTCCACCAGGGCTTGCCTGAGGCAAGAGGACTCTCCCTCCATACCAACTGCCAGTGTCCAGATCAAGGGAAGTAATAGTGCCACTCTATTCTGCTTTGGTCAGGCCCCACCTGGAATACTGTGTCCAGTTCTGGGCACCACAATTCAAAAAGGATGTGGGGAAACTGGAGCGGGTCCAAAGGAGGGCAACTAAGATGGTGAAGGGTCTGGAAAGCATGCCCTATGAGGAATGACTTAGAGAGCTGGGGATGTTTAGCCTGGAGAAGAGAAGGTTAAGAAGTGATATGATAGCCCTGTTCAAATATTTGAAGGAATGTCATATTGAAGAGGGAGCAAGCTTGTTTTCTGTTGCTGCAGAGACTAGAATGTGGAACAATGGATGCAAGCTGCAGGAAAAGAGATTCCACCTCAACATTAGGAGGAACTTCCTGACAGTAAGAGCTGTTCAGCAGTGGAACACACTCCCTCAAAGTGTAGTGGAGTCTCCATCCTTGGAGGTCTTTAAGCAGAGGCTGGATGGCCATCTGTCAGGGATGCTTTGATTGAGAGTTCCTGCATGGCAGGGGGTTGGACTGGATGGCCCTTGTGGTCTCTTCCAACTCTATGATTCTATGATTCTATGGATGTTATTCCAGTGGTTCAAAAACATGGTCATCTCTTCTTCTCCGTGGCTCCAGATGGTAAAATGTCCTCCACATATAGCAACCATATTGTGGGCTTTTTGGTGCTGTTTTCAGGGATTGTTTTCAAAGTGTAAAAGTTTGCTATCACTGGGATCGGTTGTAGATATGGTTGGCCTGTGGGGATTTTAAGCTCCTTTTTGCTGTGAGAAAGTGTGGTACAGTATCTGTGTCTCTGCAGCATAGCAGGAAGGTTAGTGAGCAGAAGTAGATGTGCTCTTCTGGTGCAGAGTTTTTCCAGTCTCTGGGTGTCTTAGAACAGTTTCTCCCCATAGAGATCTTATAGAACATGGCCTCAAAGCCCCCAAAACCCACAAAAAACTGTGGATGCCAGCTGTGAAAGCTTTTGACTTCACAAATAGGGTAATATTCTAGCATGTCCCACTATATAACTATTCTGAAGTGATCAAATAATATTTGGGATGAAACCTGGATTTTCCCTCCCTTTTTCTTTGTCATTCTCTGGATAAAGTCTATTTTCTATTGCAGATGACCTTTTGGAATGTCGATGTACATTTCACAGAGGAGGAATGGGAACTGTTGGATCAGAACCAGAAATTTTTATACAAGGAGGTCATGATGGAAAACTATGAGAATGTGTCCTCCCTGGGTAAGGAACCTGAGCCCATTGCCCTTCCTACAGAGCTGAGAATCCTTTCATACCACATTGTCATGGCACTATAATTCCACTTTGATTGTCATGATAGCATCCTGTGGAATCCTGTGGTCTTACATTTCATGAGGCACTAGATCTTTCCAGTTGAGAAGTCGAAATACCCCTCACTAAACTGCCAATCCTGCAATTTTGAAGAAAGGAATCATAGCAGTTAATGCTTTTTGCCCTCAAATTCTCCCCAGCACACCCCAGACCTAGTTTACTGAGGTGTTTTTTTAACCCTTTGAAGGGTTTGGTCAGGCTTCCAATATCCTCCTGGGGAAAAGGGCTCCTCCTGGCCTTAAACTGCCTCAGAAAAAACCCAATGGGGACTAAACTACACCCACTTCCCCTAAGAGATGTTGGGGGATATTGAGAAATAAATTATTATTTCATTTTTCCCCAAGTGATACAATGGTTGCTTCTCAACTCCAAGCTGTCTTGGATGAAACCGATTATCTTCATCCATTTCAAACTGGCTTCAGGACAGGATGTTTTTAAATGCTGTACATTTTAAATTTTGTTGTACGCTGCCCCGATTGCCAAGCAGAGGGGCAGGCTAGAAATAAAATTTATTATTATTATTATTATTGGAGGGTGCCCTCTGAGATCTCCTGGGGGGTTCATTGTGGCCCTCTAAAGGGATCCAACATTCAGCCCCATTCCTCAGCCTTTCTTATTGATTTATTTGTATATTTATTATCCTTCCATTCCCACCAAATGTATCTCAGATTGTCTCTTTCCTGCATCATATGCTTTGTATGTGAGTGTGATTGAGAGAGAGAGAGGGAATGTATAAATAGAATGGCCGGGAAGAAATGATGAAGGTGAAATGCTGAAGTCGTGCAGATGGGCAGGAGGGCAGATGGGAAATTCGGAGAGTGGAAGGAGAATTAGAAGGTGATCAGGCATGTGGGAGCAAAGAGAGAAGGAGGGAACAAAGCAAAGATTCTATCTCTGTGTTGTTAGGACAGTACCTCTGGGAAATTCCAGAATAAGGCAAGAATATGTCTCTCTTGAATTCTGACACGGCTGTGAACAATTGCTCTCAGTGAACTGGTGTGAACCACCTCAGGTTCTTCTTTTCATACATATAAAGGAGCTCTACTTAGCAGTGCTAATATCTATGTAGAGAAGGAAAGTAGACACAGAACTCTTTTTTCTCTGATATTTCTTTTACTACTTGAGCTTGCTTATCTCTCTTGTAGGCTCCAGAGGTCCTTCAGAGATTCAGTGTTCTCTGTCCTTGTGCTTCTTTATAGGAGACCTTGTGAATCATCAGAGAAGCTACACAGGAGAGAAACCATACAAATGTCAGCAGTGTGGGCAATGTTTTGCTCATAAATCACACCTTCAAACACATGAGAGAGTCCACACAGGAGAGAAACCATACAAATGCCAGCACTGTTGTAAATGTTTTGGTCACAAATCTAGCCTTGTGAATCATCAGAATCTCCACACAGGAGAGAAGCCATACAAATGCCAGAAGTGTGAGAAATGTTTTGCTGACAAGTCAAACTTTTCAAGGCATCAGAGAGTCCACACAGGAGAGAAACCATACAGATGCCAGCAGTGTGGAAAATGTTTTTCTGACAAGCCTTCCTTTGTGCATCATCAGAAGGTCCACACAGGAGAGAAGCCATACAGATGCCAGCAGTGTGGGAAATGTTTTGTTGAGAAGTCTTCCCTTGTGAAGCATCAGAGTCTCCACACAGGAGAGAAACCGTACAAATGCCAGCACTGTAGTAAATGTTTTGTTTACAAGTCAACCTTTTCAAGGCATCAGAAAATCCACATAGGAGACAAACCATACAAATGCCAACAGTGCGGGAAATGTTTTGTTCGCAAGTCACAACTTGAGAGCCATCAGAAAGTCCACACAGGAGAGAAGCCATACAAATGCCAGCACTGTGGGAAATGTTTTGTTGAGAAGTCTTCCCTTGTGAATCATCAGAGTCTCCACACAGGAGAGAAACCATACAAATGCCAGGACTGTGAGAAATGTTTTGCTGACAAGTCAAACTTTTCAAAGCATCAGAGAGTCCACACAGGAGAGAAACCTTACAGATGCCAGCAGTGTGGGAAATGTTTTGCTCACAAGTCAGTCCTTATGACCCATCAAAGATCCCACACAGGAGAGAAGCCATACAAATGCCAACACTGTGGGAAATGTTTTGCTGAGAAGTCTTCCCTTATGAAGCATCACAGTCTCCACACAGGAGAGAAACCATACAAATGCCAGCACTGTGGGAAATGTTTTGCTGACAAGTCAAATTTTTCAAGGCATCAGAAAATCCACACAGCAGACAAACCAAACAAATTCCAACAGTGTCGGAATGGCTTTGCTCACAAGTCAGACCTTGTCACAACTTGAGAGCCATCAGAAAGTCCACACAGGAGAGAAACCATACAAATGCCAGGAGTGTGAGAAATGTTTTGCTGATGAGTCCAACTTTTTTAAGGCACAAAGAGTCCACACAGGAGAGAAACCACACAGATGCCAGCAGTGTGTAGAATGCTTTTCTTATAAGCCTTCCTTTTTGCATCATCAGAAAGTCCACACAGGAGAGAAGCTATACAAATGCCATCAGTGTGGGCAATGTTTTGTTGAGAAGTATTTCCTTGTGAAGCATCAGTCTCCACACAGGCTGCAGTACAGGCATTTAACCACTGTGCCACCAGGGCTCGTACATACTATTGTTTTACTATTACCAACAAACCCCTCCTGATTTTACAGCTGCTCAAATGAAATTATTTTAAATCAGTTAATCTCTTTCAGTCATTCCCAGTTGCCTTACGAACCTCCCATGTTTCTCTGCACTCACAGGCTTTCTGAACAAATCAGCAATCATTGCATGAGTTTCACAATAATGTAGTGTTAACAATCCTTAGTTTAAACAAACAGCTTCATTTATATAGTGCTTCATACCGCCTAAGGAGTGTCTAAGTGATTTACAACTGTAAACTACTTGCCCCCAACAATGTGGGTACTCATTTTAGTGACCTTGGAGGGATGCAAGCCCAAGTCGAGCTTGAGCCCTTTTGCTGGTCTTGAACTCGCCACCTTATGGTTTTGAGTGAGTGGCTGCAGTACAGGCATTTAACCACTGCGCCACTAGGGTTTATACAGTCTTTAACATAATGACATGTAATGTTAATGTGTTTGGTTCTGTAAGAATATTTTTCTGCATTTGCTAATTTTAATACATGCTTGATTAGCCTCAAAAACTATAACAGGTTTTTCTATATTCATATGGAGGCCTGATAACAATTGTCTGAACCATACAATTTCATTACATGCAGTTGACAAAACATATGTATTCTGTTTCTCTACTGGATATTGCAACTATTCCTTGTCTTCTACTACACCAATCAATCAATGACTTTGGATACATTATTACTATACCTAAAGTGGATTTTCTACATTATTCATCAGCAGCATGGTCTGCATCAACATAACATTCTAGTTCATTTGATTGTTTAGCAGATAGTTTTAAACATTTCTCACATGAACCATTAAGATGTTGTAATACTATTACCAGTCTTTCTGAGTTGGTTTTCTACTTTTCTACTCAATAACCAATTGGTATTGGAAAGTACTGGACTATACAGAAATGGACAAGCTGACCTGTCTAATTAAAAACAAATCAGTAGAAAGATTTAACCAAGAATGAATGGAGGCGCTGGATAAAATACAAACCAAACTGTCACAATGCTAGAGTGGTACTGTTATAATGTAATTATAATGTAGTTGAAATGGATATATATCAGATACAATAAAAATATATTTTAAAAAAGGGAAAAAATATGGACACATATCAGATACAAGAAATTTTGGACAATTCTATTTTATTAGGAAGGGTACAAATGTAGAAGGTAATATCGAGAATAAGTAGATGTAGATAATTGTAAATATAAAATCAAAACTCAACAGTATGGACAAATATAATTAATGATTTAGATATCCAGAATCTTTTATCTTTTAAATTGCATTTTATTATTTTAACAAGAGCTCGACCTTGGAGGGGGAAAGACACTGGGAGGTTGGAAAAGCTAGGAAGAGTGGTAGCAGGATGGAGGTGAATGGGGTATTTAAATTGATTTTGTATGTATGTTTGAAATGGTTTTAATATTTAAACTGTTAATGATTTTATTTTATTAACTTTCTGGATGTTCATAGCTAGATAGTCATCATTTTACTGATAAACTACATTGAGTCACAGTCTGGGGGAAAGGTGGGCTACATAGAGATGAGAATGGTGAGACTGCTGTTTACTCCTCACTTTTTCTGTGTGTATGTTCTATATGTGCCAAATGGGAAGAGAAGAGAGAAATTAGGATCCCCCATCAGCTGAAAAAGTGAAACAGCAGAGGATGAGCTGGGACTGTCCCTGTCACATCGGCATCATTACAGGGTGAGGGGTTAGGGCAACCACTAGTAATCTTTGACCCTACGTGAGATCTATCTTGTTACTAGAACAGTGAGGCCCTCTAACCAAAGCCAGGTGGAAAACAGTGTGCAGGTGGATTGCAGAGCGTGGATGCAAAAGGCAGAAGGAAATCTGTACTGTTGAATCCCAAGAACAACTTTCTGTAGAGAACTTGCATACGGAAGTATCATAGAATCATAGAATCATAGAATCATAGAATCATAGAGTTGGAAGAGACCACAAGGGCCATCTAGTCAAACCCCCTGCCATGCAGGACCTCCAAATCAAAGCATCCCTGACAGATGACCATCCAGCCTCTGTTTAAAGGCCTCCAAGGAAGGAGACTCCACTACGCTCCGAGGGAGTGTGTTCCACTGTCGAACAGCCCTTACTGTCAGGAAGTTCCTCCTAATGTTGAGGTGGAATCTCTTTTCCTGCAATTTATATCCATTATTCCGCGTCCTAGTCTCTGCAGCAGCAGAAAACAAGCTTGCTCCCTCCTCAATATGACATCCCTTCAAATATTTAAACAGGGCTATCATATCACCTCTTAACCTTCTCTTCTCCAGGCTGAACATCCCCAGTTCCCTAAGGCGTTCCTCATAGGGCATGGTTTCCAGTCCCTTCACCATCTTAGTTGCCCTCCTTTGGACCCGCTCCAGTTTCTCCACATCCTTTTTGAATTGTGGTGCCCAGAACTGGACACAGTATTCCAGGTGGGGCCTGACCAAAGCAGAATAGAGTGGCACGGATTCCCTTCTCTGTCTCTGAATCCAATGTCCAAAAGAATATGGTTTTTGGAATCTATTATAAGGGAAATAGATACTGTCACATATCAAACTGTCAGATTAAATAAGGACTTTTTTTTATTTTATCGTCATGTTTCCAATGAGATAACCACAATTTACACAACAAACCATTGGATTTGGTCCAGCTGATTCTCTCACACTACAGTCACAGAAGAGGACTATCTGAGCCAAGTGTTGGCAGTCACAACAGCTGAGATGACAACAACAATGGCAAATAGGCCTTCTTTAGACTGAGCATGGCAACTCTTTGTGCAAATGCTACCTCTACCATGATCTGGACAAGATTGTCATTCCTAATCTTCAAAATGTAGGAAAACTGGATCTTTTATGGAAGGTGAGATACCATGGACATATCTTCATGCTGTCCCAGAATTATTATTGATAGCTGAACACTCACTACCTCCCCAAAGCACACCACACCTTTTTGATTTTATCGATTTCATGAATTAGTAAGAAAAAGTGGATAGTTGGTTGAACCCTTTTTATTTCTGTACCTGCAGGAATAGAAGTTTCCCTCTCCCCTGGCTATATTTTCCTTACATTCACTCTGCAGAGATTAGAATGTTACTTTTAGGAAGAACAAGTATAGTGATAGATTTGTATCTCTCAGGTCCTCCACTTTTATTTTCCTGCACGTGTGTAGGCACATGCTCTCCACCTGCCCTGATCTAGCAGGGACAGTCCCAATATAAAAATGTCCCAGTTTCTTCTCCTCAAATTTTGTCCCTCTCTCCTTAGCTTTCTTCAAAACACCCTCCACTTGTTTTGATCTTACAGGGACAATACATATCAAACCTCTGCTGTCCTACTTTTCAAGCTGTTTTTAAAATGTCCTAGTTTGTCTCAACAATGTGATGCAGCAGCTAAAAAGCCATTGTGATTCTAGGCTACATCAATAGAAGTCTAATGTCTAGATTGTGGGAAGTAATAGTACCATTCTGTTCTGCTTTGGCCACACCTTACCCAGAAAACTGTGTCCAGTAAAGAAAGGTGGGCAACATACAGATGAGGATGGCGATACTGCTACTTAATATGTTTATATACCAATGGGAAGAGAAGAGAGAAATTGGGACCCACAATCAGCTGAAAAAGTGAGACATCAGAGAATCAAATCAACACCATTGGAGGGTGTGGGTCTAGGGCAACTACCAGCAATCTTTGGCCCTGTGTGGGATATATGTTGTTTACTGCAACTGTGGAACCCACTGATCAAAGCCAGGTGCAAAGCAGTGTGCATATAGATGCAGGTTAGGGATGCAGAAGGTAATACCTACTGTTCAATCTCAATAGCCAGATGCTGTTGAGAACTTGCATATCCAAATATCCTCTGGAGTCCCTCCTCTGGGTCCAGTGTCCAAAAGTATATTGTTTTTGGAATCTGTTATAAAGAAAACAGCTAATGTCACAAATCAAACCATCAGATTATGTAGGAACTATTTTATATTCATAATTCTAAGGCGTTAACCACAATTTGTAGATGTTTTCTTTAGTCACACCTTTCCTCTGAAACAGAAACCATCCTGTGAAGCAGAACCCATCTCCTTGTATTTTGTGCCACAACCCCACAGGTCCTGACCTCACAGGAGCCTCTGCTGCCCCTCAGTGAAGAGGATGAACAATGATCGGAGACCCCCAGGGGGAAATCAAGTGGTGTAGAGAAAATATTCATGCTCCAAGCAAGACATTCACTGAAGGGCTCCTCTGCTTGCAAGGTCACTGCAACTCCCACCCACCCCCTGCTCCCCATCCCCAGATCTGTACATGTTCCCATTACAAACAGAAAGTGTCAACATAGTGATTGGTGGTTTGAAATACAATCATAAAATCAGAGTTAGAAGAGACCACAAGGGCCATCCAGTCCAACCTGCTGTCATGCAGGAACTCTCAATCAAAGCATACCTGACAGATGGCCATCCAGCCTCTGTTTAAAGACCTCCAAGGACGGAGACTCCACTACACTCCAAGGGAGTGTGTTCCACTGTCGAACAGCCCTTACTGTCAGGAAGTTCCTCCTAATGTTGAGGTGGAATCTCTTTTCCTGCAGTTTGCATCCATTGTTCCGCATTCTAGTCTCTGGAGCAGAAGAAAACATGCTTGCTCCACGCAATATGACATCCCTTCAAATATTTAAAGAAGGCTATCATATCACCTCTTAACTCTCTCTTCTCAAGGCCAAACATTCCCAGCTCCCCGAGTTTCTTCTTATAAGGCATGGTCTTTAGACATATGTTCTATTAGTATGCCCTATTTCTTGTTTTCCAAAACACGATAACCCTTATTCTCATTTACCTAGGGGGTAGGATGAGGAACATTGAGCTTAGCCTACATGCTTTTATATAGATGGTGGGTGCAGAGCAGAGTGAAGGGTGAGCCCTGGTAGGTTACCACACTCTTATAGTGCTGTTATTCCACCTTTACTGACTTAATGCATTACTTACGAACATTCAGCTTAGACTGTGTCCTGTTGCATTCTAGGGTTTGTAATTCATTGGGGCCTAAGACTTCTGGCTGAGAAGGCAGTCAGAGCAGTTACAAATGGAATAGCAACACTATAAGAATAACCTCCTATATAATGGATTAAGCCTTGCAAAGTGTAACAGGCTCCTCTAGCTGAGCTGGAGATTTGAACAGAGCCCTTTCCTTTTGTGTGCCAATAAGCTCCCCAGAATGGGAGAACAGGCACCCTTCTCTTCCACCTGGAGATGATCCATGGAAATGAGACTTGGGGCCAACCCTATTCTCGCGACTTCAGCCAGGCTGGGCCTCAGATTGGAGCCCATCTCCAGGGCTGTACAGGAAGAAACCTTTCCCATCTTCCTAGGACTGATGCTGTTCTGGCAGGGCGCTCTCTAGAGAAGACTGTCACCTCCTGGCCACAGGACTTGAGAATAATTTGTTTCCTGTGCTTTTATGTTAATGGTAACCCATGAACAAAAGAGCTGGTGTGGTTGATAAAGGTGTTTTATTTTTTAAAAATTCGACTAAACTTTTTTTCCATCCCAGCAGGCGGACAGACAAGAGCCTAATATCACACAGACATTGCTGCAAGGGGGAAGAGATTAGCCCAGCCCCTGCTTCCCATGGCCCTTTGGCAGGGTGGGCACTTATCATTTATTTATAGTGCCATCTGTGTACATGGTGCTAGGAAAAGAACAATAAAAACAGCCAGTCCTGTTAAAGGTATGTGTTGTGTGCATTGTTTTGCTTTCAAGTTATTTCTAACATATGGCAAGCTTAAGGCAAGCCAATCACAAGGTTTTCTCAGCAAGTTTCTTCAGAGGGGCGTTGCCATCGCCATCCTCTGAGGCTGAGAGTGTGTGAGTTTCCCAAACACCTGTGGATTTTTATGTTGAGAGCATGGATTCAAACCCTGGTCTGCAGAGTCATAGTCTCACACCAGTATGCCATACTGGCTCACTTCACCTAAAAACACACAGTCGTATTTGTTATAGACTTGCACAGACAAATACACATACACACATAGAAGGAAGTGATGCAAATATAAAACTGTGCAGTATAATTGATAAACACAAATTGTCCAGATAGGGAATACAAAATCCATTGCAATACAATATAAAGCGAACTGACATGTGAATAACTAAAATATACATGATTATAAAACCATATTTAACGAATTATTTTTCTTCATTAAACAACTTCATTGCTGCTGGGGCCCAGCTGGACACATCTCTCCAGGCCAGAGAGAGGAACAGAGGATTAGTGTCCCACTCACGCAGCCTCTCTTGGCACCCTTCACACACTCCCAGGCCCCTTCTGCCCGGCCCCAGGAAAGGACCCACAGTTCCCATCCTGGCTGGAGTTTCCACCCTCCACAAGGGGGATGCTTTTGGGAAGAGAGTCTGGGCCAGGAAAGGAAGATGAAGGCAGCGGAGGGAAGGAGAGGGGCAAGGCTCAGCTTCCTAGAGACAGATTGGACACAAAAAAGCTGCTTCCCTTCATATGGCCAAAAAGGGATAACAGGTGGGGGACCTTTTTTCCTATCTCTCTTGGCGAGGAGGAGAGAGACCCAGTGGGTGGAGAAGGAGAGGAAGAAATAAGAGGGGAACGTTGGGGACAGGACCACCGAATTACTGAGAGAAAAACAGGCTAAAAACTGTATAGTAGAAGTAAGAGATAATGAAGTAGTAGTGAACAAACAAGAAGACATCAAAGAAGCTTGTAAAAAAATTTATTCAAACTTATATCAAGCTCAAGGTATTGACATAAAAATTAAACAACATCTGGAAGATGACAAAGAGAATTATATTACCCCAAGCAAAAGTCAACTAGAGGATTTAAACAAGCGGTTTACATACACAGAGGTCAGAAATGCAATTAACAACTTGAAAAGTGGAAAATCTCCAGGCCCCGATGGATTTACAGCATTGTTTTATAAAACTTTTGTAGATGAATTATGTGGTCCCCTGCAGAAAACATTTAATTCCATACTTGAAGAAGGAGTTCCTATGTCTTGGAAATAAGCTGATATAATGGTTATACCTAAAGAAGGGAAAGATACAAAAGAGATAAAAAACTATAGGCCAATCTCACTTTTAAATATTGACTATAAATTATTTATGGATAGATCAAGATCAAAGAGGCTTTTTACTGAAAAGACAGCTACATGATAATATTAGAATAGTATTGAATGTGTTGGAAATATACGAAAAACATAATGATAGGGAATTAGGTATATTGTTGTTAGACTTAGAAAAAGCTTTCGACACAGTCAATTGGAAAACACTTTTTGAAATTATGGATAAAATTGAGCTAGGGGTCAACTTTTGTGGTTGGATAAAGGAAATAAACAAAGAACAAAAAGCAAAGATTATAATAAATGGTGAGAGAACAAGTTCCATAACAATAAATAGAAGAACTAGACAGGGTTGTCCCCTATCCCCATTACTATTTATAATACTAATAGAAAGATTAATAAAGAAAATAAAAAAGTGATTTGATTCCAGGTATAAAAGTAAAGAAACATATAATTAAAGTTAGAGCATTTGCTGACGATTTGGTTTTATTCTTAGAAGATCCATGCAAATATGCTATACATCTCAACAGAATGCTAGAAAATTTTGGGGAAATATAAGGTTGTAAATTAAATAAGGACAAATCAACAATTATAACAAGAAACTTGTCAACAGTAAACAAAAGAAGCTGATGGAATTGATAGAAATAGAAATAAATAAAAAGACCAAATATTTAGGTATAACGATCTCCAGTGTTAGGGGATTTGTTCAATAACAATTATAAGAAAACATGGGGCGAAATTAGAAAGAAACTTAATAAATGGAAAAAATGGAACCTATCCCTTCTGGGAAATATAATGGTAATTAAAATGGCAATTCTCCCTAAAATTTTATTTCTATTTCAAATCCTACCCATAATAATAAAGAACACCTTCTTCAAGGCATGGCAAAAGAGATTTGAGTAACTTCATCTGGCAAAAAAAGATCAGGCAAAAAAAGACCAGGCAGGCCCATCTTGGACTTATGTACACCTGCAGAAAGTACAGGTACAGGTATTTTACATGTACAAACATTTATACAATTTCCATAGACCAACAAAAAAATAACTAAGTGGCTCTTAGAGCAAATCCAGCCTGAAATTTCCCTAGAAGACAAAATTTAAAAAAAAGAGGTTATCACACTTTGGACATAATGTGACGCATTGGAAAGATGAGGATGGTCAGTAAAGTGGAAGGCAGCCGCAAAAGAGAAAGCGCACACTACAGGTGGATTGACACAAGAAAATCAAAACAGACCTTGCAAACCTTTATTGAGTCTGTAAATAACATTGCCTCTTGGATGTGTCTCATTCACAGAGTTGACCTAGGTTGAAGCCAATCTTAACAGCACAGAACAATAGCAAAAGTCTCTTCTTCTGGGTTCATTCTTTCTCAAGGGAAAAAACCCAAACCCCTTCAGCTGGGACTACCCATAAGGTTTAGTTCTAACGCAAGGGTGGGGATCCTGTGACCCTCCACATGTTGGTGGACTACAACTCCCAGCCCAAAGAAAGTAAACTGTATACAGTGAAGAAAACAGGGACAGAACTATCTTCTTTCAGGTTTCACAGGCGGTCGCTGTGAGGAGTGTGGAAAGAGCTTCATTTACTGTATATACTCATGTATAAGTCTAGAAATTTAGGTCAAAAATTGACCCAAAAAACCTGAGTCGACTTATCCACGGGTCAATGTAAGTACTGTATCTTAACTCTTATTTTAAAAAAGGAACCATCTGTCATGGAAGCACTGACCCCCTTTACTCTCTCATCCATCCAGTCTTAAGAATAAGCACAAAAACTTCAAGAAATAAGAGAAATGGACAGACTTACAAATCTAATAAATAATTGATCTAAGGATAAATGGATCAAAGAATGACTACCCATTGTCCAATTTTGGGAGGATTGGGTCAACATTCAGAAGGAATTATTATTTGAAAAAATATTGGAATAAGGTTAGGAAGAGCTCAACTAATGTTTCATGTTTGCCCGATTATTTCAAGAAATAAGATGCTATATGAGCTTTTTTTTTCCTTTTCCTTTTTCTCTTTAACTGTGTAACCATTATTGTAAATTATGGAAGAGATAAATAAAGATTTGGAGGAAGAAAAAAAAGAATAAGCACAAAAAGTTATGTCTAATGGACTTTTGGAAGTTATTTGACATTGTTTTGCTTTGCTTCAACCTTTAGATCCTTTCCTATATTCCCCTAAATTTTACCCTCGACCTTTCCACGGGTCATAACAAAATCCATAATTTTGGCCCCAAATCTTGCTCTCGACTTATACGTGAGGTTGACTTATAGTCGAGTATATTCGGTATCTCAAAAGCTCTACATGTATTCATACACACACCCTCCCAAGAGCCATTATTGCCTCTTGGCCCACCCCAAAAGGGGACTGGGTACCAAGTAGGACTTCATTTATCCAATCAAAGTATTTTGATCTGCGATTCTCTTTAAAGGCCCTGCCAGGAATACAGAGGACAGAGAGATTGTTGCCTTCAGCCCCACTTTGTCCTCCAAGAGTTAGATAAGACAGGATACTCAGCTTTCTAGAAAGGGGGTTTTTATAACATGGGGGGGGTAGAATCTGTATGCTCTGTCTCCATTTCCAGAAGGAAAAGGTGGGTGCCATTTTAATTTCCTTGGTGTGGGAAGGAAGATGGATGGTGGGGGGAGTAAGAGGACAAGAAGAAAGGGTGCAAATGGGCTTGTTTGGACAGGAGGAGAAGCAGGAAAACTTTCCCCCTTGAGTACCATGGCTTTTTTAGAGAGGGCTGTCTAATGGAGGGAAGGAGCCAAATGGGGGTTATGGGGTGGGGGTGGGGGACTGGAGAACGAAGCAGAACAAGAGAGCCCCTTCACTTGAAAAGATCTTGCTATGATTTGCTTTTAACAATCTTGTGCTGTCTCTTAATGCATTTTGCTATGATGAATTATTATTACTTATCTCTATTTATATAGCACTGTAAATTTTCATCAGCATCAAGCAAACCAGTCAGGAGTTGTTCATTTTGAACATATGCTTCACATACTTCCTTGTCTTGTAATGTGTTTGGAAGAGGAACAGCCATTCTCTTCGGATTTCAGAGAGGGAGGAAAGGTCCTATTAAATTCAGTGAAAGTAACCGACTACTCCTGTAGCACTTGTGCAACCTCCCCTCTGCCCTTTTTTATTTTATTTCCCCAGGTGGATCACTGTTTCTACTGGAGAGAAGAGAGGGGCAGCGCAGATGTGGAACATTTTTATCCATCTTCCCCTTGTCACTCATTAGCATTTCTCCATCTCCTCCATACAGTGGAGGAGCTGCTTTTTTCCCTTTTTTCTTGATACCTCTTGTTTAAACACAGCCTTCTCCTGCCACTTAACCTGTCTTGCCAGCCAGAGCGCATGGTCAGTAAAGAGTAAAGCTCCACAGAAATTTTGGCCACCTGTTTATACTCTTCCTTGGTGATTTGTCCACTCCAGGAACCCTGGTGGCATAGTGGTAAAATTGTTGATGTAAACAAGCAGATGTGCACAGTTCAAGCAATCTCCGACACCTTCGGAATTAACGGCGACCCCGGAGCTGTTCGGCTTTATCAGGAATCCTCCTCCCAGTTGTTGATGAAACAGATTGGAGCCAAAACTCTCTCCTAAGAGGCTTAGTCTTAAAGTTGCTGTATTTACAAACATATTCACGCTCGACAAATCTCTCCAACCAACCATCCACCAACTACCCAACAACTCAACAATTACCCAACAACCCACAGTGTGATGTGCAGGCTATTTATAGACTTGTTCCATGCAGCCACAAACCCAGCCTCTTCTGATGACTTTCTTCCTTGTGTCACCTACAATGTTGTCCCCTCAGTCAGGAAGAATCATGTTGTTTACATGAGGCCTACGTGCAAGCAAGCACATACTGACCTTGAGAAACAGTCTGCTGTTCCAGCCTCCAGCTGCAGACAATTCTACCCATAATTCCTCTTTTACCTTTTGTGCACATCTGTACATTTTAAACCCAGGCCTCAAATCCTAACAAAAATGCCTGTACTGCAGCCACTCACTCACAAACAACAAGGCTGTGAGTTCAGTCCCAGCCAGGGGCTCAAGGTTGACTCAGCCTAGCATCCTTCCCAGGTCAAGTTCCCAGAGAAGTTCTAAAGCACTCCTTTTTTTCTTTTATACTAAAGGTGGGCAATACATTCCTGCAGCCATGCAGGTTTGTACCAGTAAAGTAATTTCTCAGATGTTGTATGGCTATCTGATATGTACAGTTGGTAACTACTCACCTTTTGAAATCATACAGACAAAATTCTTAAGAGCTATTACAGGAATTCCTTCCTGTGTCCCAAATGTAATACTGTGGTTGGAGACTGGGCAAATTTGTTTGGAAACACGAAT
This sequence comes from Urosaurus nigricauda, assembly GCA_034509955.1. NCBI lineage: Eukaryota > Metazoa > Chordata > Lepidosauria > Squamata > Phrynosomatidae > Urosaurus > Urosaurus nigricauda. Next base: position 334,010,541 of record JAOEGL010000002.1, read on the forward strand.
TCTGCTGCTAACGGTAAATTTTTGGTTAAAGTTTTCCAGTAACACCCAACTCTAAATAATGATTAAATCACAGTGTTGACTGCAACATTCAATGCGGAGAAATGTAAGGTACCGCACTTAGGGCGTAAAAATGAAATGCACAGATATAGGATGGGGGACATCTGGCTGAATGAAACTACGTGTGAAAGGGATCTAGGAGTCCAAGTAGACCATAAATTGAACATGAGTCAACAGTACGATGCAGCAGCTAAAAAAGCCAATGCTATTTTACGCTGCATCAATAGAAGTATAGCATCTAGATCAAGGGAAGTAATAGTGCCCTCTATTCTGCTTTGGTCAGGCCCTACCTGGAATACTGTGTCCAGTTCAGGGCACCACAATTCAAAAAAGATGTGGAGAACCTGGAGTGGGTCCAAAGGAGGGCAACTAAAATGATGAAGGGTCTAGAAACCATGCCCTATGAGGAACGACTTAGGGAGCTGGGGATGTTTAGCCTGGAGAAGAGAAGGTTAAGAGGTGATATGATAGCCCTGTTCAAATATTTGAAGGGATGTCATATTGAGGAGGGAGCAAGCTTGTTTTCTACTGCTCCAGAGACTAGAACGCGGAACAATGGATGCAAGCTGCAGGAAAAGAGATTCCACCTCAACATTAGGAGGAACTTCCTGACAGTAAGGGCTATTCGACAGTGGAACACACTCCCTCGGAGTGTAGTGGAGTCTCCATCCTTGGAGGTCTTTAAGCAGAGGCTAGATGGCCATCTGTTAGGGATGCTCTGACTGGGAGTTCCTGCATGGCAGGGGGTTGGTCTGGATGGCCCTTGTGGTCTCTTCCAACTCTATGATTCTATAATTCTATGAACATCACAAGGCCAGGAAAAGAAAAAGCAGAATTGGGGATCTTGAGGAAAGTTGGCATGTGGGGAGGTTGGACAGGTTCTTTAGGTGTGTAGGAGAGGGTTGGATGGAGCAAACAAAGTGTCCCTTATTTTCCTCTTATTTTGTTTGGGACAGGGGAGATTTTTGTAATACAGTAGAGTCCCGATTATCAGACATTGGGTAATCCAACATCCCAAATTATCTAATGTTGGCTGAATTAGGACACGCTTCCCAGACAAGGAGCCTGAACAGGCCCAAGAACAAGCCCCGAGCACGGCGGCGGTGGCATCGGGCCCAAAACAGGCCCCAGAATAGGCCCAAAGTGTGGTGGCAGTGGCAGTGCCTCAACAGGGTTTACAACAGGCTCCAAGTGCGGCAGCAGCGGCCAGCACCACCAGGCCTCAAAACAGGGCCCACAACAGGCAAGAAATTGTTGCTCTTGTAAATAGTGATGGTGATGGTGATGAAATAGAAATTGATGAGCAAGCATCATCTGTTCAGCCTCTCACAATCTCACATGGCGATGGGGTTAGGGCTCTAGAAATCGCAATGAAGTACATCGAGCAAAAAGAAGAAGCTACAGGGGTTAACATTATGATGCTGCAAAGATGGCGAGATTTGGCTGCGAAGAAACGGCAGCCATCGGGAAAGCAGAAAAAGATCAATGATTTTTTTAAAAGTAGTATCAGTGGACTGAACTGTTTATACAGGTACGTACATCAAAATGTTTACTTATACAGTGCTGTTCATCAAAATGTTGATCAGAGTTGAAGGCTTTTCAAAATGATTGCAAGGCTTTTCACAGTGATTTCAAGGCTTTTCAAAATGATTGCAAGACTTTTCATAGTGATTTCAAGGCTTTTCATAGTGATTTAAAGGCTTTCTTGGACCCTCCAGATTACCGCCTCTCCCCGTATGAACCCCCCCCCCCCCCCCCCCCGCACACTTGGATCCTCTGGGAGGAACCTGCTACAGCCTGTGAAAACTAGGCTGTCACAGACCTCCCAGAGACTTTCTCTGCTACCGCTCACAAGCTTTGGAATGGTCTGCCGGATGAGTTGCGTCTTCTAACATCTCTTGATTGCTTTAAAAAAGCTCTGAAGGCGCATCTCTTCCGGCAGGCCTTCCCTGAAACCTCCTAGATCCCGGCTCCAAAACGGGACCTTTTAATTGAATCTGACCCCTTGCTTGGTGCTCTTTCCTCAACTAAGAACCATCGAGGATGAATTATGCTTTTAATGTTGTTACTGTTTTAAATTATTGTTAATTTAATCTATTTTTAAGGGGTGGGTGGCTGGGAATGGGTTGATGAAGTGTTTTAATCTGTATGTTTTAATCTTGCTGTACCCCGCTCTGATTGTGCTTCACAGAGGAGCAGGCTAGAAATAAAGATTATTATTATTATTATCCGACATTTTCAGTTATCCGACTATCAGCCGGCCCCGTTTATGTCAGATAATCAAGACTCTACTGTAATAATAAAATTTACAGTTGGCCCTCCTTATCCATGGATTTTTTTATCCACGGATTTGAGCATACATGGCTTGAAAATATTCCCCCAAAATATAAACTCCTAATAGCAATCTTAGATTTTCCGTTTTATACATGAGACACCATTTTGTTGTGCCATTATATTTAATGGGACTAGAGCATCCGCGGATTTTGTTATCCACGGAGGATCCTGGAACCAAGCCCCATCGGATAATAACAAGGGCCCGCTGTATTTATATCCCGCCTCTCCAAGCAGATCAAAGTCTGTAAAATACAGTCCAATGTCGACAACCATAAACCCTCCCATTCACTATAAAAAATACATTTTAATTATAAACTAAGCAGAGACAATTGAGGGGCAACTGATGGGAGGACAGTGAGGGGCTGGTCTGGGAAAGCCTGCTGGAAGAGATACGCCTTGACCGCCTTTTTTGAAGCAGTCTGGACTGACAACTGCATCCAGACTGGAGAAATAACCCGGTTTGGCACCGCTTTAAGTGCCCTGGCGGAAGGCTATGGGATTCTGGGAGCTCCACTCCGCTCTGGGCCCCACAACAAACTCCAACTCCCAGAATCCCATAGCCTTCAGCCAGGGCACTTAAAGCAGTGCCAAACCGGGTTATTTCCCCAGTCTGGATGCAACAAAAGTAAGCTCTGGAACTCCTTCCTTAAAGAGGCCAGGATGGCTGCATCCCTGCTGTCCAAAGATATTTCTATTCTAAAGATATATCAGGGGTGCTGTTTTGTTTTGCTTTAAAGAGTTTTAACCTTTAAATTTTAACAATGGAATGTTTTTAATGGGTTTGAATTGCTGAATTGGTTGATTCATAGAGTCCTCCAAGGGGGAAGAGAGAACAGAGGACTGAGCTTCCTAGAGAGCCCTGTAAGGTGCAGAGAGAAAGAGAGAGTGGAGCTCAGATTCCTAGAGAGGCCTCCAAAGTGGAGAGAGAGTGGAGGCTCAGATTCCTAGAGAGGCCTCCAAAGTGGAGAGAGAGTGGAGGCTCAGATTCCTAGAGAGGCCTCCAAAGTGGAGAGAGAGTGGAGGCTCAGATTCCTAGAGAGGCCTCCAAAGTGGAGAGAGAGTGGCGGCTCAGATTCCTAGAGAGGCCTCCAAAGTGGAGAGAGAGAGTGGAGAGATGAGATTCCTAGAGGGTCCTCCAAAGTGGAGAGAGAGTGGAGGCTAAGAGTCCTAGAGAGGCCTCCAAGATCTCATATGAGGAAAAGGAGGAGGGAAGGAGAGACCCACAAGGTGGAGGAGGAAGAGGAGGAGGAGGAGGAGGAGGTAATGGAGGGGAGGGGGCCCTAAGTGGGGCTTTGTGGGGAAAGGAAGAGGAGTCTTGACCAGTCTCCCAGAGAACCCTCTTTCTTCCCTCCCTCCTCCCCAGACCTTCCTTCCCCAGAGAGATGGGGCCAGGAGGAGGAGGAAGAGGAGAGCCCTGTCTGTGGGGAGAAAGGGGGCAGCAGGTGTTGGGGTTGTCTTTTGAGGGGGGGGGTCCTCTTAAAGGAATGGATGGAGTTGGAAAAGGGTCTCCAAGAGAGAGGGAGGGAGGGAGGAGAAGGAAGAGAACTGCCCCCCCATCTGTCCCTTCATTGCATTCTCCCATAGATATCCCCAGGTGCCAGGCACACAGACACTTAGGGGCTACACCATGAAAAATGGCCTAAGTGTGAGAGGTTTGGGATTAAACCTACCAATAAAACCATTACACGGACCTGGGGGGAGGGATAGTAAATAGCAGCTATAAAAGTCCACAAATCAAACTGTAATCCTACAACCGACATAAAGCCTCAGGGCCTGTGTTCTAGGTTCTTCTTTGCTTTCAGTAAACTTTCCTTTTGACTATAAGTCCTGGGTCTGCTTTATATAGCATGAAAGGAGAACATTGGCACAGAGGTCCTGACAACGGGGCTTTCTAGATTGGCAAAAAGAAGTGTGTTCATGGAGTTTTATTAGCCAAAGAGTACTCACAGATGGTTTTGCCAGCTACTTCCTCTGAAATACAGCCTACAAGTAGTTGGTATTTGTTGGTGATCTCCCATCCAAGTACTAACCAGGGCTGATTCTGCTTAACTTACAACATCAGACAGGATCTGGTACCTCTAGGCAGGGAACTCGTACCAAGATATTTATTCTTATCACAACAATATAAATTGATGGTGATCTGTAAATACCTGATATTATCTATACTAACGCAACATTGTATTGGCTTTACAGGGTGTTTGAGCGGAGCATCTTTGAGACATCTTTGCCATGAGATGGATGGAGGAGGAATAATTTTGATCCTGTTTGTGGCTTCATTGGTGTAATAAAACACAGATGAATGATACAAACTCAGTTGATCCTGAAGGAGGAAGAGGCCCCGATGGGCTCATTGCTGAGAGCAGTGGGGGATTCTGGGAGAGGACAGTCCAGAGCTCCCAGAGTCAGGGCCTGTCCAGTTCAGACATGCAGCACCAGCGCTTCAGCCAGTTCTCCTACGAGGAGGGCGATGGGCCCAGGGAGGTTTGCAGCCGACTCCACCATCTCTGCCGTCAGTGGCTGAAGCCAGAGCAACACACAAAAAATGAGATCCTGGACCTGGTGATCTTGGAGCAGTTCCTGACCATCTTGCCCCCAGATATGAAGAACTGGGTCAGGGAATGTGGGGCAGAGACCTGTTCCCAGGCGGTGGCCCTGGCAGAAGGTTTCCTTCTTAGTCAGGCAGAGGCAGAGGAGAAGCAGAAAGAGCATCAGGTGAGAGTGTTTCCTCACGGAGCCAAGGTGAGCAAGGTCTGGCTCTACGTTGCCTTTTTTTAGCCTTTTTTGAGGCTCCCTGAAGAGGTTCTGCTGAAGTGTGGTGCCCTCCAATTTAGCTTTGATAAAGAGCAGTACAGGGTGGATGTACGTTGTGATAGGGAGCAGAATCACAGTCACCATGTTATTTTCATTTCAAAGCAAGCAAACATAACAAATTACCAAGAACAGCGTTGTGGTCACAGAGTGTAGGTATATCTATACAGTAGCAAAATGTTTTCGTTTTAGTCTCTCATATGTTTGTAACAGTTCCTCCATAATTGCACACAGACATATATATGTATGTATGTGTTGCATCAATTGCTGGGATCCAGTGAGGACACCCACACTTGCCATGCATTTAGGGGAATTTGGTATTTAGTTAACAGGAGCAATCTGGTTTGGCTGGGTAACAGCGGCCTTGAGGAGTCAGCCCAACTATACCAATCTCAAAATTTCAAAAGTATCTCAAACAGGTTTAATAAGGGGAATAATCAAAATGATCTCACACAAATACACACAAGCAACTACCCCTACACAGAAGAAATCGGAAACAAAGGTGGGAGGAAGGAATAGCGGTAAGGCTTTGCACCACCTGTCCTAGCTCTTTATTCCAACTGCTGAGTGTCCAGAATGGAGAGAGAGGACTCAATAGTTCCCGTGGCGTGTGGGATTAGTGAGTGTATTGAGGTACGACAGCTGAAGAAACCAACAGAGTGTGTGCTTGCAACTGGACTCAGCCACTGAACAGTCAGTTGGAGCTGATCTTTATACTGTTTAGGGGGCAGAAACCCAAAAGCTAAAAATCTTGTAAATGGTTTCCCAGGCTGAAAAGAATAGCGCAAATGGGTAGGTGATTCATGTGCATTCCCTGGGACAAAGGGATTAGGCCTCCTCTGTCATCTGGCTGATTGCAGACCATCACCTTGCCTAACCAAATCCATTGTTTCTCTCTGCATACACAACAGGATTAGCCTGGGGACTTTATTGATCCCCTCAAGGTTCATGCCCTACTCCCGTTTGATAGCTTTAGCTCTTGCCAGTCTAAGATTTGCCAGCCTACTCAGAGTCTTTTCTTCTCCATTGGGGTCAGATCCACATCACCCAACCCAGTGTTTCTTGATTAATGTTGTATCAAGCATGGGAGAGATCAAGAGGACCAAATCTTGAGGTAACATAAGTATGTAAAATGGTACAAAATGACAGAAAATGACAGAAAACTTGCATTATAAGTCAAAGAAGGATTTTCCAGAAATTCAGATGTCCGTGCTATGGGTTTCATGGAATTGTCCGTATTTAACCATATACAATAAACTTATATCAAGTATAAACATAATTGTTACTGTACTATATATAGTGTATACTATATTATATTATATCCCACCTTTATGAGCTCTTCTTTTTTATGCCAGTTTTTCATTTTGGGTTTATGAGGTGCTCACATGAAAAGGAATGCTGGCTTGGGTGACCTAGGCATGATCCCAGTGCAGACGCCTTGCTTCCTCTCACTCGGAAAGCTAGATCAAGCTAACAAGGGAGTACATAGGGGTACCATCATGATGAGATTTTCAGAGGCATGAGCATAATAGAGGGAGACAATGGGTCCTAGCCAAGGAAGGTGTTTGCTGGTGACCAGAAGGGACAGGGAATTTCAAGGCCTGGGTGAAAATCCCTTTGCCCAAAGTATTTAAGCCAATCACCTGCACATTAACTTCAACACTACCATTCTTCTCCACCTGGGAAACCATTTATCCTTTCATTCCTTGGTTTCTGCCCCCAAGTAAGATTTTTGATATAAATATTGACACCAAAATAGCTGTTCTCTGGTGTTCTTCCTGGCTTGTTTGTGGGTGGATGTCTCATATCACACAGGCCCAAACCTCTTCCCCAAAGGCTTTTGCTATTTTCTTATCTTTCTCCAAATTCCATGTCTTGAATCCTGACTGCTGTTTCAGGTCAAGAATCCCTTGGTAGAAGTTCACTCTGAATTCTCTGTGGCTGAGAAGACTCTGTTGGGTCCCAGGCGGAATCCACAATGGAGGGCAATCAAGCAGAAGTGTGATGGGGACGCCCTCTTCCAAGGTATGGATGAACGCTCACTGTCCAGAATCCTCTTTGTTGTTGTGTGCCTACACGTTGTTTCTGACCTATGGCAACCCTGGAGTTTTCATGGAGTTTTCTTGGCAAGATTTGTTGAGAGTTGTGTAGTACATTTGTTGAAGGTTGTGTTGTACATTCTTGTATAGTACATTGTTCACATGCACAGATTGTGCCCTCCACCCTTGATGGCGGCTGTTGGCCATTTTGTGTTCACACACACACATATATATAATAGTAGGAAGTCGGTATCTCTGCAGGATTTCCATTCTGGAGCCTCCCATAGATATCAAAATCCACAGATCTTGATTCCTGTTGTCCCCAATGGTGGAGTGTGTACATGGCTGTGCCACCATTGGGGACAAAGGGGCTGTCCCTAATGGCTGCATGGACATATGCATGTGCTGCGATTGGGGACAAGGGAGGCTTGCTGTATGCAGATAATGAGGCCTTGCTATATTAGTATTAGTATTTTTAAAAGATTTTACACAAACAAAACTAGTAAAGAATGCATTTGAGAATCAGTAAAAGGAAGTGTTTTGAACTTGTGTTACTGGACTATCCAGCTAAAAAAATTTCCAGCTGGTATAGCAGCTATAATAGAGTGTTATTTATTTATTTATTTATTTTATTATTTCATTCACTTATTTAAGTTCTATGCTGCCTTTCTCCCAGAAAGGGTCCCAAGGCAGCACACAAATAAAAACGCTTTAAAAACTTATTACAATAAAACAATTAAAACATCCCATAAAAACAATATAAAATCACAAGCATTAAAATCACAATAAAATCATGATACCCATAAGCAACATGTTTACACATTTTTATTTGCATGTTGCATTGAATTTTTATTTGCATATTGCATAGAGTGGTCTTGGTTTTCTCTAGCAGCCCTTTCTCTTTCAGTTAAGTTTTCTATTAGCATGACCTTCCAGAGCTTTGTATTCGTTTCTATATTTATCCTTCGCTCTCTGCAACTCAAGGTCACTTTGTCCTCACAACCACCCTATGAAGTAGGTCAGTGTGTGTATGTGAGAGGGAGACTAGCTGGCTGAGGTCCCCAGTAAATTTTTTGGCTCAGTGGGAGCTGAAAGTGTCTTTTCCCAAGCCCCTGCCTAATATCCTAGCCCCCCCCCCCCCCGCCCCATCACTCTTTGCTGTTGATATTGTAGTCGTTGTGTGCCACCCTGGGAAGTATAGTGTTTTGAGTGGTCTTGAGTTGGCAAGAATGTTTTTGCTAAGAGGCTCACAAATCTGATCAGGAGAGCTTTAAACTGATTTCTGATGGGGAGGGGAGACACATCTTTAACAGTGACTTGGATGAGAGAACTGGGGACGTACTTATCAATTTTGCAGATGACACCAAATTAGGAGGAGTAGTTAATGCCCCAGAGGACAGGATAAAAATTCAAAATGTCCTGAATAGACTAGAAAGCGTGATATAAGCTAATAAAATGAAATTCAACACACAGAAATGTAAATTACTGCAATTAGGGCAGAAAAATGAAATGCACAGATATAGGATGGGGGAAATCTGTCTTAAAGAGACTACATGTGAAAGTGATCTCACAGTCCCAGTACACCACAAGTTCAACATGAGTCAACAGTGCAATGTGGCAGCTAAAAAAAGCCAATGGAATTTTAGGTTGCATCAATAGAATAATAGTGTCTAGATGAAGGGAAGTAATAGCGCCACTCTATTCTGCCTTGATAAGGCCCCACCTAGAATACTGTGTCCAGTTCTGGGCACCACAATTCAAAAAGGATGTGGAGAAACTGTAGCATGTCCAAAGAAGGGCAACTAAGATGGTAAAGTGTCTGGAAACCATGCCTTATGAGGAAAGATTTAGGGAGCTGGCAATGTTTAGCCTGGAGAAGAGAAGGTTAAGAGGTGATGTGATAGCACTGTTTAAATATTTGAAGGGATGTCATATTGAGGAGGGAGCAAGCTTGTTTTCTGCTGCTGCAGAGACTAGGACGTGGAATAATGGATATAAATTTCAGGAAAAGAGATTCCACCTCAACATTAGGAGGAACTTCCTGACAGTAAAGGCTGTTCAACAGTTGAAGACACTCCCCCGGAGAGTGGTAGAGTCTTCTTTCTTGGAGGTCTTTAAGTAGAGGCTGGGTGGCCATCTGTCGGGGATGCTTTGATGGAGAGTTCCTCCATGGCTGAATGGGGTTGGACTGAATGGCCCTTGTGGTCTCTTCCAACTCTGTGATTCTATGATTCTATGAAGTATATGTAAGATAATGGAAATGGTAGAAGAATTTGGATGTTATGCAGACTTTAAAATTCATAAGGATAAAACAACAATGTTAACTAAAAATACTACAAATCAAGAAGAATTAATTGGAAAAAACAGGTTTTAAAAATGGAAATAAAATAAAATATTTGGGTATAACAATCTCAAAAAGAATTTGAAACTCTTTGAACATAACTACGAAAAAACATAGAAAGAAATCAAAAATAATCTGAAAAATGGAAACTATACTATGAATTTATCATTTTTTGGTGGAATATCCACAATAAAGATGATGGTCTTGCCAAAATTAATGTTCTTATTTCAGAATATTCCCATAATTTTGAATGACAAGCAGTTTAAAATGGAATAAAACTGTCTTTAAATTCATTTGGAATGGGAAGAAATAAGATGAAAGTATTTACAGGATGAGAAAGACAGAGGTGGGTTTGAATCTGCCAGACTAGAAACTATACTATGAGGCGTGTGCCCTGAATTGGATAAATGATTGTATAAAATTAAAAAAGGAAACTTTATTGAATTTAAGAAGAGATCTAAGGTTCTGTTTCCATGGATGTATGTGGTACAAAACAAACAAAAACCCCAAAAAACTGAACTCCAAAAGCTGGAACTCCCAAATCAGGGAGGCAGGACCAATAGTGTAGCCCCTAAAAAGGGAGCTGGGCAACTGTCACTTTTAGTTAGATGAGAAGTGGATTCACCAAAAAAAGTTACGGTGGATTCAGCCAAAAAGTTAAAAGGATAAATGTACCATGGACAGAATTGTTGGCGATGTATAATTTATATAGTTTTGCAAATAATGCAATATGAGTAAAGTCAGTTGAAGATTTTGGATTATTTATATATAATATTGTTAAAGTATTGCAAGAAGAAATGAAAAGAAAGGTGAGGATATAATTATCTGTAAGTATGGTAATGTAAATAAATGAACCACTGTTTTTAGTATGTTCGTATAAAGTATGATATTTTGTATAGATATATAAATCTGGTAAGTAAAAAAATAAGACTAACGTTTTGGGAACGGTTGTACAGTGGTCCCTCTACATTTGCTGGTGTTAGGAGTGAAGGGTCCCCCATAAATGTAGAAAAACCACAAATAAAAAAATCCTATTCTTTTTGCTCAAGAGTACTCCTATGAGAAGTACATTTCATATCAAACTAAAAGTGACATGGATAAACCCTTAGTCCCACTTGTTGGGGATGATGGGAGGTGATGCACTTCACCCATGCTCAGGTCCTCACCATCTGTTCAAACTGGGCTGATCAGAACTGATCAATGGTGTGATGTGTTGCAGGTAGCAGAGTTGCCCATGAAGCGGCTCAGGAACAAAAACCTTCAGCTCTGGAACTTCTGGAATCACTGTTGCTGCTTCCCCCTTCATGCAGTCAACAAACCACGCGAGCTGTGCACTAAACTATCTTTATTGACTATTTGAATAATACAAACTCGCTAGTAAAACAATAAACATCTTTGCAACACATTTCTTGCTCTTGCTAAACACACTCTGGCTATGCTAATCAAGCTATATACAAACTCATCTCCTCCTGCACAAAAGCTTAGTTACAAGTTCAAGTCTTCCTTCTAGTTCACATTGTTGATGTGGAGGATGGTGCAGGCTGGGGTGCAGAGAACAATGGCTCACCGGAACAATACTGAAATAGTTCAACTTTTGTTACCACCCACTGGGTGTGCACTGGGTGTGTACTGGGTGTGTACAATCAATACTATTGGTTATTTCCACACTTTCCCATACTAATAGTCCAACCTCTTACTATGACCTAAACACTCATGTGATGTTTTCAATGATGTCGTTGTTTACCTTTTCCATGACCTTCCTTTCCGGAACTTGTGTTGCTATTCCGTGTGTGTTATGGCTATACTCACATCTGTTGTTATTGTGTATGTGTCTGACTACACTATCTCACCTTGTGCTGGAAATTTACAGACTTTGGTTCTCACATACAGCTTTGCATTTCTATGACTATAATTCCCATGCTCCTTGCCTTAACACCACTTCCCTGATTTTGGAGTTTATCTTTTTGGAGTTCTATTTTTGGGCTTCCACTTTTGGAATCTCCAGGTCCTCCAATGCAACTCTGTGGTCAACATCTGCCAGAAGTTGGTCATAGAAACATGCATGAGGACATGCAAACGCCTAAAATGTTTTTTCTAGGAACATCTTGTTTCACCAGCACAGCTCTATGGTCAACCTCTGGCAGAGTTGTGCTGGATGACTTCGAGATTCCGCAAACGTCAAAGCTACAGATGTGGACGGCCAACTGTATTGTGTTTTGTGTGTGGGTCAAATTGCTTGGATTTCATTGTCCTTTATGGAGACCCCTTAGAGGGCCTCCATAGAGCAGTGACTTGTATGGGACTAGTATGTTGCTTGGCAGGCTTGGCTTCCTGGCAGCCAATCATAGTTCAGGCAAATTGTGTGTGTGTGTGTGGGGGTTCTTCAGGGGAATTAGAATGTATAAAATGAGGAGAGACTGAGAAGTTCTTCAGTGAGAATCAGATAAGGAATCCGATGGAGAGTCGGAGAGGGATTCTGACAGGTGAGGGGTTAGTTAGTCCAGAAGGGACTGTGATAAGCCTGCAAGTGTATGCTAATATAACCACACTAAGTTAACGCCTGGAAGAATTGGGAGTCGGAGGTACTGCGTTGCAGTGGTTCCGATCCTATCTCTCAGATTCCAAAGGGTGATGTTTGGGGACAGTTGCTATTCAAAAAGATCTCAGATTTGGCGTCCCTGGTGCCATCCTGTCTCCAATGCTATTCAACATATATATGAAGCCACTGGGTGAGATCAGCCAGAGACATGCTGATGACACCCAAATATATTTCTCCATGCCTCGGACCACAGTTCAGATCAAAGACAGTATCTCCACTCTCAATGGCTGTCTTAAAGTGGTAATGGACTGTATGAGGAAAAATACACTGAAACTGAATCCAGAGAAGACGGAGGTATTCGTTGTCGGGACCACTGATCCAGGCAGGTATAAGGTGTCAGGACCATGTTGTAAACAGATCTGAGAAAATGACAGTGATGTGGCCACTAGGTGGAGCTGTAGCAGATGTCATTACAGTTCTAGTGGCAATTACACGAGTCTGCATTTGAAACAGTGCCTCATGGGAAGGTTGATGCAATTGTCACTTTTTCTTCTGAGAGAGAATGTCAGTTAGACAGTTGGTGTTATGCTAACTGCCTCAGAGGCTGTTGTTATGGTTGGTTGGTTGGTAAAGTAACTTGTTAATGAGTATTCAAGACGGAAGTCTTATACTCTGTGTAATCTTTGTAAATAGTTAAGTAACAATGATTAAAAAACCCTCGTTTGAGAGAAACCTCACTGTACTGGGATTCATTCCTGTGTGAGAGAGGAAGTTTGCTACGCAAATAAGATTCTTCACTGATCTTATTCTGGGCGTCCTTTCCGCGTACATAAACTCTGCTTGTGTTCGCTTTGACAAGAGTTATGAACCCAGCACGTACCTTCCTTATATAAGGATAGGTTAACCTTATATAAGGATAGGTCAACTTTAAATGGATGAGCCCTCCTTTCGTTATCTTCATCATCAGAGGGAGAGAGAGGCCTGCCAGCTCCATCAGGCCTGGCCTGAACTAAGAAGAAGAGCCCTCCCTCCAGTCCATCTGCCTTGGTCCAGGCCTCAGAGGGAGAGAAGAGCTTTTGGACCTGATCTCCTTCCCCACCACCATTCCCTTCTCCTTTTGTTTCATGTCTTCTTAGATTGTAAGCCTGAGGGCAGGGAACCGTCTACTTAAAAATAATAATTGTAAGCCGCTCTGATAGCCCTTAAGGCTGAAGGGCAGGGTATAAATACTCAAGTAAATAAATAAATAAATAAACCGGTCCGAGATGGGGTCACACTCCCCCTAAAGGACTGTGTTCACAGTTTGGAAGTACTCCTAAACTTGTCTAAACTTGAACAGCCTTGGTGGTGCAGTGGTTAAATGCCTGTACTGCAGCCACTCACTCAAAACCATAGGGTTGCGAGTTCAAGACCAGCAAAGGGCTGAAGCTCGACTCACGCTTGCATCCTTCCGAGGTCGCTAAAATGAGTACCCAGATTGTTGGGGGGGCAAATAGCTTACAATTGTAAACCGCTTAGACACTCCTTAAGGGTATGAAGCGGTATATAAATGAAGCTGTTTGTTTTTTGTTTTGTTTTATCGCTTCAGACGTCAGACCAAATAAATGCGACATTCAGGAGTGCTTGCTATCATCTTCGGCTGATACACTTTTCTTTGAACAGAGGGACCTAGAAACTGTAATGCAGGCCTTGGTGACCTTGCAACTCGATTTCTGCAATGCCCTCTACATGGGGCTACGCTATACCTAATCCGGAAGCTTCAATTAGTCCAAAATATGGCAGCCAGAGTGGTCTCCAGGAAAGCTAGAAGTAACCACATTAGCCCTATCAAAATCTCTTCATTGGTTGCCTATTAGTTTCTGGGCACAGTACATGTTGATTATGACCTTTAAAACCTTACATGGCTTGGGTCCAACCTATTTGCGGGATCACCTCCTTCCATACACCATACAATCGGACTCGAACACTGGGAAAAACCTTCTTCAACCAATAAAGGCCAGGTTAACGACGGTTACCCAGAGGCTGCTCCCAAATTATGGAATGGCCTGTTGGACAAGATCCGGAACATCACGAATCTTGGCGGGTTAAAAAGGGCTGTCAAGACAGATCTCTTCTGACAGGCCTTCCCTGAATAATCCATCGGGTCTCCCATAGACATAGACCATCACAAAGGACGCCCAAACTGCCCATCTCCTTGTCTCTGACTAGCTTGATTGTTTTATTATTGTAATTTTAATCCTTTAATTCTTTTATTTTTTTATCATTTAACGGTATTTTAATGTAGTGTGGTTGGGGGAGAGGGAATCTGCCTTGGTCCAGGCCTCAGAGGGAGAGAAGAACCACTGGACCTGATACCCTTCCCCATCACCTTTCCCTTCTCCTTTTGTGTCGTGTCTTTTAGATTGTAAGCCTGAGGGCAGGGAACCGTCTAATTATAAGTTTATATGTGCAGCACTGTGTAAACCTACAGCGCTATATAAATAAAGGTTAATAATAATAATAATAATAATTATTATTATTATTGATGGAATACATTTTAATTATATGTTGTATTTTATATTGTTTTTTATTTGATGCTGTGAGCTGCTTCAATCATGCAAGAAGGGGGCATATAAATACAATTAATAATAATAAATAAGTTATTAATAAATTATTATTATTAGTAGTATTATTATTATTACTAATATCAACAGAGGTCTCTGTCTGAGTGACTTCTAGACACTGTAAATAAAGGCAAGCACATTACTTAAGACACTGAATTGATAAGTTGATGACATTTGAGACTCTAGCCCTTATATACTTAGGGAGAGTATTAAAAGGTTAAAAGCAGGGTAGGTGTCAGTGACGAGGGCCCTTGTGTGGAGGCAGTTAAAAGTTAACTTTGGCAATATAAGGAAGGTCCTATCACAACCTCAATTTAATTATTTTGTCTCCCAGTATAAATTCAGGCTTGATTTGCTCTCAGAGACATTTAATTGTCTTTCTGGTGGTCCATAAAAAAAGTATAAAGGTATACACACATAGAACACCTCTATTTGTACTTTCTGCAGGTTTGCATAGGTCCAAGATGGTCTTCAAATGTAGGGAGAAAGGAGAACCGACACTGAAAGCTTTCTCCATGGAAGAAACTGCAGGAAAAATGACCTTGGAGCAGGTCTTTATTTCATATCTTTATTTTTAAGGATGAGAACAGGCTGTTGTAATGTTCTCTGTCTTATGTGCTAAAATAACTTGACTATAAAGGCTGAGAATCCAAAAAAGTGTACTGATAGGCTGTCCTAATTTTATGCCAGTTAATATTGCAGATTGGGAAGATTTATATGGAGTTTCCATGTGCTAAGCCAAGTCTCCCTTTACATGAGAAATCTAGATAACCAGGAAACCAGATTGTCTTTCCCCTCATGCCTGATTCTTTATATTAAGGAAAAGTTAAAGAAAAGGAGTTAAGGAAAAGAAATTTGGGAATATAGTTTTTCGTACGTTTTTTGGACTATGAGGCTGTGTTCTAGAAGAGTTTTTTCCTGGCAAGCAGTTGTGGCTGGCATCTTCAGAGAATGCTAGCATGGAAGAGAGTGGGATATTGTTGGTTGAGAGGAAGCGATTTACATGTTGATATGTGTATTGTTCTGTTGTTGAATGGGGAGGCCTCAAGGTGTCTATTTAATTAATGATCCATTGTCTGCTGGGAACCCCCCCTTACCCTGAGTGGTTTTCATTTGCATTTGCTGGGTCTTGATTTTGGTATTTTTCAGGACTGGTAGCCAAACTTTGTTTACTTTTAGGATTTCTTCTTTCCTTTTGTTGTTCTGGTGTTACCGTATGGATTTCAGTGGCTTATGCATTCTGACCTGATAGTTATTGGCATGATGCAGAATTTCAGTGTTTTCAAATATCATTTTATGGTTTATAATGTGTTCTGCTATTGCTGTTTTTTCTGGCTGACCCAGTCTGCCGTGTCTGTCATGTTCCTTGATTCATGTTTGGATGCTACATTTGGTGGTCCTTATGTAGACTTGTCCACAGCTGCACGGTATGCGGTAAACTCCTGCAGCCATGAGAGGGTTTCTCCTGTCTTTCACTGAGCGCAGCATTTGCTGGATATTTTTGATCAGTTTGTAGATCGTCTGGCGTTTGTGTTTCCTCACCAGTTTCCCAATTCTGTCTGTGACTCCTTTGATCTATGGTATAAAATACTTTCCCTTTGGGTGTTTGTTTGTCTTCACCCCATGGGTTCTTCTGGATCTGGAAGTCCTCCTGATGTCTGAGCGGGAGTAATCTTTACCCTGTAGAGCCCAGTCTAGGTCCTTCAATTTATCTTCCAGGAAGTGCGGTTCACACATCCTTGTTGCCCGGTCTACCAGTGTTTTTTATTGTGCTTCTTTTTTGTCCTGGGTAATGGTTGGAGTTCTTGTGCAAGTATCTGTCTCTGTGTGTAGGTTTTCTCTATACTGTGTGGCCCAGCTTTTGGTTCAGTTTGCGGAGGACCAGGACAACCACGGATAGCAATGTTCCTTCCTTTTCTTTTTCCATCGTGAATTGGATGTTTGTATGGATGTTGTTGAGATGGTTCAACAACACGGTGAGCTCTTCTCCGTGGCTCCAGATGGTGAAAGTGTCATCCACATATCAGAAACATGTTGTCGTCTTTTTTTTGGTCTTTTTTCTATGGCTTGTTTTCAAAGTGTTCCATGTAAAGGTTTGCTATCGCACAGCTAAGAGGGTTTCCCATGGCTACCCTATCTCTCTGCAAGTAGAATGCATTGTTCCACTGGAAGTAGCTTGTGGTGAGGCAATGTTTGAACACGGCTGTGATGTCTTCTGGAAAAATGTGTTGGATAAGTGCCATAGTGTTCATTATGGGGACTTTGGTGAACAAGGAGACCACATCAAAGCTAATTAGTATGTCTCCAGGTTAGAGTTCAAGGTTGTTGATTTTTTCCATGAAGTGAGCTGAGTCCTTGATGTAGTGAGGGGTTGTCCTATATGGGTTTGTAATTGTGTGGCCAGAAACTTGAGGGGTTGTCCTATATGGGTTTGTAATTGTGTGGCCAGAAATTTGGCCAAGTCATTTGTGGGGGGATCCAACGGCAGTCACTGTGGGTTGGAGTGGAATGGAATATCTTGGGAAATCCATCCAGTCTTGGTGGGAGTGCCTCAGATTTGCATAAACTTTGGTGTATGGTTGGCTGAATACAGGAATTTTTGATCAAGGTGTTTGTTTTCCTGGTAATTTTGTAGGCTGGGTCTTGTTTCAGCTTTTTGTATATTGCTGGATCCAGGAGTTGCTTGGGTTTTTTGTTTGTATTGTTCTGTTTCCATGATTACTGTGGCATTGCCTTTGTCTGCTGAGAGAATTATGATTTCTGGGTCCAAATTGAGATCTTTGATGGCTTATGTTTCTTTTTTGGTTATGTAGCTAGGAGGCAGTTTTGCCTTGCACAGAATCCTTGCTGTGTCTCCTCTTATCTCTTCTGCTTCCTCCTCTGGGAGATGATGGAAGGGCGGATTCAACCTGGGCAATGATATCTTCAACTGGGATTCTGGTGGTGTTAACTGCAAATTTGCCTCCTTTTGTCAAGATCAACGTTTCTTCTTTTGAAAGTTGCCGCTCTGTCAGATTGTTCATGGTTCTTGATGTGTCCAGTGAGGTTTTCAGCTGGTGCTTGTGGCATTTGTTGAATGTTTATTTCTGTCTTTCAGTGTGGTCTGCCATATCTTTTTCATTTTTCTGTAGGTGAGGCTTTCAATTTTGTTCCAGTCTTGGATGTTCATCCTTTGACTGATACTGAGGTGGAGTGATAGCAGCTCCTTGTCTGAATTAGCCAGTTCTTTGTGGGTGGTATGTATTCTTTCCCATAACAGTACATGTTCCATTTGGTTGCAGGTACGGTTGGCCTGTGGGAGGGCCTTTTTGCCGTGAGAAAGTGTGGTATGGTTGGTATCTGTGTCTCTGCAGCGTAGCAGGAAGGTTAGTGAGCAGAACAGATGTGCTCTCCTGATTCAGAGTTTTTCCAGTTTCCAGGTGTCTTGGAGCAGTTTCTCCCTGTAGAGATCTTCTAGAACATGGCCTCATAGCCCCAAAAAAACCACAAAAAAACTACAGGTGCCATCCGTGAAAGCCTTCAACTTCAGAAATAGGGGAATATTCAAACATGGCCTACTGTATAAGTATTCTAAAATGTTCAAATAATATTTGGGATGCACCATGTGCTTTCCTTCCCTTTTGCTTTGTCACTCTCTGGATGAATTCTATTTTCTATTGCAGATGACCTTTTGGGATGTTGATGTATATTTCACAGACGAGGAATGGGAACTGTTGGATCAGAACCAGAAATTATTATGCAAGGAGGTCATGATGGAAAACTACAAGAATGTGCACAATCTGGGTAAGAAATTTGAGCCCATTGCCCTTCCTATGGAGCTGAGAATCCTTTCATGCCACGTTGTCATGGCAATATGATTCCACTTTAAATGTCATGACAACATCCTGTGGAATCCTATGATTTTCAGTTTCGTGAGACACTAGAGCTGTCCAGTTGAGAAGTTAAAATACCCCTCCCTAAACTGCCAATCCTGCAATTTTGAAGAAAGGAACCATATCAGTTAATACTTTTTGCCCCCAAATGTTCCTCAGCACATCCCAGACCTAAGGTCGTTTACTGTGGTGTTTTTTACCCTTCTTTCAGCCTTGGTCAGGCTTCCAATATCCTCTTGGGAAAAAGGGCTCCCCCTGGCCTTAAACTGGCTCAGAGATGGCCCAGTGGGGACAAAACTACACCCACTTCCCCTAAGGGATTTTGGAGGATATTGAGGAACAAATCATTATTTCCTTTTTCCCCAGGTGATACAGTGGAGGGTGCCCTCTGAGATTTCAGTATGGCCCCCTAAAGACTCTTCTCTGGAGCCTGACTATCACTAAAATTGAAGTCAAGTTTTTAGCCCCACTCCTCAGCTTTTCTTGTTGATTTATTTGTATATTCATTATCCTTCCTTTCCCATGAAATGGACCTCAAATTCTCTCTTTCCTGCATCGTACTGTATGTAGTATGTATGTGTGTGAGAAAGACAGAATATATGAAATAGAATGACAGGGAAGAGATGCTGAAGATGAAATCCTGAAGCCATGCAGATAGGCAGGAGGGCAGATGGGAAAGTTAGAGAGTGGAGTAAGAAATAGAAGGTGATCAGCCATGTGGGAGCAAAGAGGGAACAAAGCAAAGAGAGTCAAGCTCTGTGCTGATAGGACAGTACCTCTGGGAAAGTCCAGAATAAGGCCAGAATACATCTTTCTTGCATTGTGACGCAGCTGTGGACTTGACAAATTTTAACAACTGGTTCAAGTTCTGTGAATTGCCTCAAGTCCTTCTTTTCATACATATAAAGGAGCTCCATTTAGCAAATTTGGCTAATTTTATAAAAGGAGGGAAAGGGGACACAGAAACACTTTTTTCTTCGAAGTTTCTTTTCCTACTTGAGCTTGCTTATCTCTGTTGTTGACTCCAGAACTCCTTCAGAGATTCAGTCTTCTCTGTCCTTATCCTTCTTTATAGGAACCCTTGTGAATCATCACAAAAACTACACAGGGGAGAAACCATGCAAATGTCAACAATGTGGGCAATGTTTTGCTGATAAATCACACCTTCAATCACACGAGAGAGTCCACACAGGAGAGAAACCATACAAATGCCAGCAGTGTAGGAAATGTTTTGCTCAGACGTCACACCTTCAAATCCACCAGAGAGTCCACACAGGAGAGAAAACATACAAATGCCAGCAGTGTGGTAAATGTTTTGGCCACAAGTTTAACTTTTTGAGGCATCAGAGTCTTCACACAGGAGAGAAACCATACAAATGCCAGGAGTGTGAGAAGTGTTTTGCTGAAAAGTCAAAACTTTCAAGGCATCAGAGAGTCCACACAGGAGAGAAACCATACAGATGCCAGCAGTGTGGAAAATGTTTTGCTGATAAGCCTTCCCTTGTGTATCATCAGAGAGTCCGGACAGGAGAGAACAGATGTCAGCATCAGATTCTCCACACAAATGCCAGCACTGTTGGTAAATGTTTTGTTCACAAGTCTAACCTGGGGAAGCATCAGCGTCTTCACCCAAGGGATAAACCATACAAATGCCATGAGTGTGATAAATGTTTTGCTGACAAGTCAAACTTTTCAAGGCATCAAAAAATCCACATAGGAGACAAACCCTACAGATGCCAACAGTGTGAGAAATGTTTTGTTCGCAAGTCACAACTTGAGAGCCATCAGAAAGACCACACAAGAGAGAAGCCATACAAATGCCCAAAGTGTGGAAAATGTTTTGCTGAGAAGTCTTCCCTTGTGAAGCATCAGAATCTTCACACAGGCGAGAGACCATACAAATGCCAGCAGTGTGGGAAATGTTTTGTTCACAAGTCTAACCTTATGAGGCATTGGAGGCTTCACACAGGAGAGAAACCATACAAATGTCAGGAGTGTGAGAAATGTTTTGCTTATAAGTCAAACCTTTCAAGGCATCTGAGAGTCCACACAGGAGAGAAGCCATACAAATGCCAGCAGTGTGGGAAATGTTTTCTTCGCAAGTCGCAATTTGAGAGTCATGAGAAAGTCCACACAGGAGAAAAGCCATACAAATGCCAGCAGTGTGGGAAATGTTTTGTTGAAAAGTCTTCCCTTGTGAGGCATTGGACTCTTCACACAGGAGAGAAACCATACAAATGCCAGGAGTGTGAGAAGTGTTTTGCTGACAAGTCAAACTTTTCAAGGCATCGGAGAGTCCATACAGGAGAGAAGCCATACACATGCCAGCAGTGTGGGCAATGTTTTGTTCAGAAGTATTCCCTTGTGAAGCATCAGAGTCTCCACACAGGAGATAAGCCATGCACTTGCTAGCAGTGTGGGAATGGTTTTGCTCACAAGTCAGACCTTGTGCATCATCAGAAAGTCCACTCTTAGCTACTCTTAGCTACTCTTCCTAATTTCGTGTCATATGCCAATTTGATAATCATGCCCTTTATTCCATCATCCCATGAATATTCATGTTCCGTACTAAAAATCCCATTGAGTGTGTGACCCACACAATGGGTAGGCCCGTTAACCAATTGGGATAGTTTCATGCTTGTCATGGATTCCTTGAACTTCCAAGCTGCTCCAGATAAGTCGGAAAGGCTGGTCTCTAGAGGGATGTTGAAGTCACCCAAGACTAAAATCTGGGGGACTCCAACAGCAACTCAGATACTAGCTGAGTCAGCTTGGTCAGGGAGTCTGTTAAGCAACGGGGTAGCCGGTAAACCAACAGAATCCCCAAACTGTCCCTAATCTTCAGGCTAAAGTACACACACTTGATGTGGACTGTTTTCTGGACAGGTTTCCTGATCAAAGTTAGGTTGGTCTTATGGACTATAGCCACGCCCCCCCGCCCACTTTCCCTTATCTGCTCACTGACTGTGTAACCAGCTGGGAGAGCCTGTGCCCACGTGGCAGCGCTGGTGTCTCCCAGCCAGGTCTCGGTGAAGCAGACCAGGCTGGCCTGTTCATCCACCTGTGCATCCATTTCTTTTTTTCTTAAAAACCAAAGCATGAATAAAAGAAAAGAGGACTGGCAAAAAGTCTTAGATTTTGGGGGAAGAAAATGGAATAAAGGTCAAATCTTTTATATGATTGATGCAGATATACTTCCAAAATATTATAAGATTTTTATGGAAATTTATATATCAAGATTCATAAAAATTAAATGCACTTCCACTGGAGCATATTAAGGTTATGTAGGAGCTGAGAATGTTTGATTAAAGACTGTATTAGAACAAGAAGTATAGCTAAGGAGAAAAAAGATAGAATAAATGAAGTCAAATACAGGTTGAAAAAAAGAGATGGAAACATTTTGTTTACTTATCTTTTTTATAGATTGGGAAAAGGTATAGAAAAGAATCTTGTTGTTTGTATATATTGTTTTATTATATAAATCTTTTTGCTCCCACAATATAGAAAAGCCAAATGCAAACCAATATTAAGGGATAGTTTCTTTGTTACAATATGCGCTTTTCACAAATCCAGGAACAAAAGGAAGATATGAGAAGGGTCAAGAACGAGTCAAGGAGATATATCTGAATTGATTTATGTAAACAGTAATGAAGATTATTTTTAAAACAACTCTCTCCCCTC
Organism: Urosaurus nigricauda; assembly: GCA_034509955.1. Lineage (NCBI taxonomy): Eukaryota > Metazoa > Chordata > Lepidosauria > Squamata > Phrynosomatidae > Urosaurus > Urosaurus nigricauda. Next base: position 334,032,815 of record JAOEGL010000002.1, read on the forward strand.
TGTAGTCTATTTTAATTTTCTTCAGTACTTGAATGAAGGGTCTGTATTTTTGTCTCTCCATCAAAATTGAAGGTGGAACATCCTTAAATATTTTGATTTCATTATTTTTAATTATAAATTTCATATAATAGCTCTTCTGTATGATTATAGCTTATTCTTGTCTTGACAAAGCAAATAACATCTCATGGCAATTTTTTATCTCTTGCCAAAATAGAATTTGCTTTGAACAATTTATTGAATTCAAGTTACATATTTTCTGTACTATACTCAATAAACTCTGCTAGTGGTGCTAATATTCTCAAATATAAATCTTCCTTTGTTTTTTCTGGCAGCCCTCCAATTTTAATGCATCTGTCCCTGTATCTTAAATCATTTGTCCATTCTTTGGTTTGTTGTTGTATTTGTTTTTGACCTTTCCTTTGAGGTCTTTTCCAACATGTTGGTTCTTTATTTTTTTCTACCTCTTTTTGTGTTTTGGAGATATCCTGTGACATCTTTTCCATTCTCTTTCCAAAATTATCCAACTCTTTTCTGAGATCTTTTCATTTCCATTCTTTTTTCTTTGATTTCTTCCCTTGTTTCCTTACTGGATTCTCTCAGATCCACCTTCACTCCGTTCCTTAATTCCTTCATTTCATGTCTTACTTTCCTTATTTCTTCCATTTTCATTGTATCCTTGGTTGAGCACCTTCTTTGAACTTGGAGCTAGGTCTGTATTGTTCCCTTTTTTGCCATTGCCATTTTTCTTCCTTCAATCTTGCCAACAGATATAATTCACAGTATATTATATTTCATTAACAGTATCCCCCCAGATAAATTAGGTATTGTGTATAATGATTAATTGAATACAAGTTATCACACACTATAATATTCACTGTGGGGCTTTCCAGACTGCCAGGAGAGGGCGACATGAAGTTGCATTTTCCCAAATGCTTAGCAGCTACACTGCAGGTCCCAGGGGTGTATTTAAAAGGTATAGGGCAGCTACACTGAGGAGGTGTGGGGACGACTTATCTGAAGTCTTGTCTCTTGCTCATCCAATACATTGGAAGTTGTCAGGACGCTAGAAACACAGACGGAGCAGCTGAACGGGCGGCAATGAACAGGGCTGAACTGAACCTTTAATTTAATTTATTTTATTTTTTGTTACCGGCTGCGAACTGCGCAGTTGCACTGGTACACCACACAGACAATTGTATTGCTGGCTGTGAACTGCGCAATTGCGCAGGTACATCACACATGAAATGTGCAGTTATGAAGATCTGTCAAATTACCGTTGCAGTTTCGCTTCTCTTTTTAAACTGCGCAGTTGCACCGGTGCACCATGAATGAACCCCTTTATTTTATGAATAAACTTCTTTATCTTATGAGTGAATTGACATTTTATGCGCAGTTGCATAACAGCTACAGCATCCCAGAGTCCCTAATGCACATGTCTAGAGTTTGGATTAGGGCTGGAGCTAGGGTTTGGGAGCTTTAAAAAAACTGCACAGTTGCACCACAGCAGTTGCACCTTTTTAAAAAGAAGTGGGGGAAAAGCTGCTCCTTTTTAAAGGTGGTTTTTCCCCACTAAGACACCAAAGAAGTGCTTTCATGCCAAACTTTCACTGCAGGTCATCTAAAGGCCACACTTTCATGCAGGCATGAACACACCCCTTTTTGCCAGTCTAGATCAGGCCTGTCTCTTTCCATGTTGTAAATATCCCACATCTACTATTAGTACAGTTTTAAATCTCTTACTGTAAAATAATATTACCGGCAAAATAAAATTATAACGTATAGTGCACCCACGTAATAAGCGGGCACTTCTTGTGTCTCTTATCTAAATTTAAGTTCTGTACCTTTTTTAAAATTTAATTTTTTAATTTTTTAAAATTTTATTTTAAGTAAATGTTCACCTTCTTTTAATACATCAGAATTAAGTATTGGTTTTCCTAACTTTTTCTTTTCTGCGTTTTGATTCCCTTGTGTCCATTAATTATTGATCATTGATTGTTCCCTGCATGTTCTCAGTTTTTTAGAGATGATAACTTATAGTCTTGGTGGTCTTTATCAGATGTTTGTAGTTCATTGCTTCTTCTGTTTTTGTTCTCTATAATATTTTTATAAACTTACCGTATATACTTGACTATAAGTCGAGAAATTTGTGCCCCCAAATGCCCTCCAAAATCCTGGGGTAGCCATATAGACGGGTCAACGTGGTCTATGGCTACCCCAGGCTGGAAAGCAGAGCATTCTCCCTAGCTGGGATGCTTCCTTTGCAGGAGGAAACCCGGCCAGCGAGAAGGAGGAAAAATGAAATGCACAGATATAAAATGGGGAACACCTGGCTGAATGAGACCACATGTGAAAGGGATCTAGGAGTCCAAGTAGACCATAAGCTGAACATGAGTCAACAGTGCGATGCGGCAGCTAAAAAGGCCAATGCAATTTTAGGCTGCATCAATAGAAGTATAGTGTCTAGATCAAGGGAAGTAATAGTGCCACTCTATTCTGCTTTGGTCAGGCCTCACCTGGAATACTGTGTCCAGTTCTGGGCACCACAATTCAAAAAGGATGTGGAGAAACTGGAGCAGGTCCAAAGGAGGGCAACTAAGATGGTGAAGGGACTGGAAACCATGCCCTATGAGGAACGCCTTAGGGAACTGGGGATGTTCAGCCTGGAGAAGAGAAGGTTAAGAGGTGATATGATAGCCCTGTTTAAATATTTGAAGGGATGTCATATTGAGGAGGGAGCAAGCTTGTTTTCTGCTGCTGCAGAGACTAGGACGCGGAATAATGGATATAAATTGCAGGAAAAGAGATTCCACCTCAACATTAGGAGGAACTTCCTGACAGTAAGGGCTGTTCGACAGTGGAACACACTCCCTCGGAGCGTAGTGGAGTCTCCTTCCTTGGAGGCCTTTAAACAGAGGCTGGATGGTCATCTGTCAGGGATGCTTTGATTTGGAGGTCCTGCATGGCAGGGGGTTGGACTAGATGGCCCTTGTGGTCTTTTCCAACTCTATGATTCTATGATTCTAAGGCGCAGCAGCTGCACACTACAAACCTCTCCCGTTGAGTCTCCTCTTCTTCTTCCCTGCTGCTGCTGTTTGTCCTTGGCCCGGCCTGAGTCTCTCCCTCCCTTCCCCGCAACCACTCTGAGGACTCGGCTTGGGCTGACGGCAGGGAGCCACCAGGCAGGCAGCAGCGAGCGGGGAAAAAGGGAGCCCAGAGTAGAGGGACTCACGTGGTGAGAGCTCTGTTTATCCACTCAGGCCCCACTACAGAAGGTTTGGACCCGCTTTGACTCCTTTCTGGGTGAAGGCTATGGAATTCTGGGAGTTGGGAGTCTGTTGTGGGGCCCAGAGAACAAGGCCTGACCCTTTTCTGGGTGAGGGCTATGGAATTCTGGGAGTTGGAATCTGTTGTGGGCCCAGAGAGGGGGGGTCCTTGGGAGGGGGCAGAAGAGAAAAAGGGGTGGGGGGCAGCCCAGCAGCAGCCTCTGGGCAGAAAATGGGAAGCAGCGCCTCTGTCCCTGGCTCCCTCCGAAGTCCCCCAAAGCCCCCCTTCCAATCCATCCATGCTTCCCTCCCTATGTATCCTTCTTTTGCCTATTCCCCCTCTCTCCATCCATCTATCCATCCATCCATCCATCCATCTAGCTATTTCTCTCTCTCTCTTTCTCTGTCTCTATCTTTCCCTCCCTCCATCTATCTCACTCTCTCTCCATCCATCCATTCATCCCTACCATCTTATCTATTTAGGTATCCCTCCCTCTATCCCTCTATCTATCTACCTACCTACCTATCCTGTCTTCTATCTATCCCATTCTCCATCCAATCATCTATCTATCTATCTATCTATCTATCTACCTATCTCTTTCTATCCTTCCCTCTCTAGCTATCACTTCTTCTATCTATCCCTCTCTCCATCTAATCAGCCAGCCAGCCAGCCCTACCTACCATCTATTTAGCTATCCCTCTCTCTCTATCTATCTACCCCTCCCTCCCTCTCTCCTGTCGGGGGGTTTCCTTTGCCCATTTCTTCTAGGAGAGTTGGCCCTTGCCTTCCTCTGAAAGAGTGTGATTCCTCCAGACCCCTGGGCCAGGCTGGCAGACAAGTAGACTCCTTGTCGGTCTCCCATCCAAGGACTGACCAGGAGTGACCCTGCTTAGCATCCAAAAGGGGACCAGGTCCGTTCCCAGTGTCTCTAACCGGGCTTTCTCCTCAGGAGGGAGCCCAGATGGAAAGACGCTGATTGCCCCAGAGCCTCTCCCCAGCTGGGCTTCCCCCTTAAACCTACCCTCGACTTATCCACGGGTCATATAAAAATCTCTAATTCTGGCCCCAAAAGTTGACCTCGACTTATACATGAGGTCGACTTATACACGAGTATATACGGTAGTCCCGGTCTTTAAACTTTGTAGATTTAATCTTTTAACACTTTAATTGAGTCCTTCCGTCGTAAAAGGGATAAATAAAAGAAAAAAGTTTTCTCCTCTTATTCTCCTTTGTTTCTTCCATCTTCGTCTTCTTGCTATTGACTCTTTCAGGTTTTCTTTCCTGCTGCTTTTCTTTCACTCTTATAGGCGTGTCGGCGTTTCTTATTTTAAGTCCTTTTACTCCTTGTGGGCTCGTTTCTTAAAACAACCTAGTTACACCTCCCTCCTTCTCCGCGTCTCACTTTGTCTTTGTATCATGTTTTGCCTTGTACTTTAGATATCTAGTCCTTACGTTTGTGTCTCTGCTCTGTTCTTCTCAGCTCAGCTTTGATCTTTAAGCCTCCCGCCAGCTGCCTCCACATTCAGAGTCCGCTAGTTGGATTTGAATACAGCCCCCCCAGTTTTATGCTTTTAGTCTTGTGTTTTGTTTTTTTGCAGGGGTTTTTGGCGGTTTTTAAAACAGCTTTGCATTTTTATTGCTTTGCTGCTTCACTGCTTTATGGCTTGGTAGAGCAACCCAAAGTCCCTTATTGGGGTGTGGGTCTCTGTGCGCTGCTGTGGATGTGGCTGCTGTTGTGAGTGATGCAGCCCTTTGGTTGAATCCTGGTCTTGTCCAAACATCTGGGATTGGAACCCATTCTGAAACATTGGCCTGGGGAGACACCCAAAACAGGCTTTGTGCTAGTATCTCATTTTATTGGAGGGATTAGAGATGTGTTATCTCTCGGTCCTGTTCCTTCAACATGCTGCTACAGTGAGGAGAGGTATCGAGCTCCTTGTACCTGCGTCTTCTTGCCTAGCCTCTCACACCGGAAGTTCAGTTGAAAGTTGTTTAAATGAAATGCATAGATATAGTATGGGGGACACCTGGCTTAACAAGACTACATGTGAAAGGATTCTAGGAGTCCTAGTAGACTGTAAATTTAACATTAGTCAAGAGTGTGATACAGCAGCTAAAAGGGTTAATGTGATTCTAGGCTGCACCAATAGAACTATAGTGTCTACATCAAGTAATAGTGTCTATCCTGTTTTGATCAGGTCTCACCTGGAATACTGTCCAGTTCTGCACACGACAATTCTAAAAGTTTGTTGGGAAACAAGTGTGTCCAAAGGAGGGAAACTAAAATGGTGAAAGGTCTGGAAACCATGCCCTACAAGCAGAGACTTAGGGAGCTGGGTATGTTTAGCCTGGAGAAGGGAAGGTTAAGAGGTAATATGATGGCCCTATATAAGTATTTGAAAGGGTGTCATATTGAGGATAGTGCAAGCTTTTTTTATGCTACTCCAGAGAAAAAGACTCGGAATAATGGATTCAAGCTACAGGAAAAGAGATTCCATCTCAACATGAGGAGGAAAGCTGTATAACATTGGACACACTCTTTCAAAGTGTGGTGGAGTCTCCTTCTTTTGATATTTTTAAATAGAGGCTGGATGGTGTCCATCTTTCAAGTTTTTTTTTTATTGTGAGTTCCTGCATGGCAGGGGTTGGACTGGATGGCCCTTGTGGTCTCTTCCAACTCTATGACTATGATAGTTGTCCATCCTGGTGTCTTGAGATGCCTCTCATTTTTCCTCCTTATTGGAACTTTGATATCGTGCCATCAGTATCTCCCTTTTCAGAAACTCCCATCTGTTCTGAATTCCCTTCTCTTTTCCAGATCATGGACTCACCCCAAGTATTTTTCTAAATGTATTGAAATCAGGTTGCCTAAAGTCTAGAATGCATGTCTGACTATGCTTTGCTTCTCCTTTCCACTGGATAACAAACTCCGGGAGAATGTGAGCACTCCCACCCAAGGATCCCACCACTTGCACCCCATTAACTAGGCCATCCCTGCTGGTTAAGTTCAGATCAAAAACAGCTGAATCACTTGTTGCATCTTCCACCTTTTTGGACAATAAAATCGTCTGCCAGGAAAGAGGAATTTGCTAGACCTTAAAGTTTTGGCTGTGTTTGACTTCCAGCAAATATCTGGATAGTTGAAGTCACCCATTACTACTACATCTCTCCTTTCTGAGTATTTGTCATCTGTTCTAGAAAGGAATCATCCAATCCCTCAGTCTGACTTGGGGTCTGTAGTAGACTCCCAAAATAACATTCCTATTTTTTTCCCTTTAATTTTTATCCAGATAGTCTGCACCTGGCTTCCAGTATTGAAGTCCTGGATCTCTTCACAGGTGTAAAGATCTCTGCAACATAATGCTGCTGCTGCTGCTGCTCCTTTCTTGTTTGGCCTATTTCTCTTTAAAAGATTATAACCCTCTATTGCTGCATTCTAATCATGAGACTCATCCCACCAAGTTTTAATGATGCCTTTTATATTGTATTTGGTTTCCTATGCTACGAGTTCAATTTCGTCTTATTTCCCATGCTCTGTGTATTAGTGTAGAGGCAGCTAAGACCATGGGACATTCCCTTCCACTGTTAGGATCTTGCACTATTTGCCCTTTTTCTCTCTATGACTGATTAGCTATTATCTCCAGCTGTTGAATACTGTCTCCCTCCTCAGAATTCAGTTTAAATCCCTCTTAATAATTATTTTAGACTGTTGGCAAAAATATTTGTCAACTGGTGTGAGATGCAACCCATCTGTTGGTTCCCCTAGAACTTGTAGAGCGACTGCAGCTTGCTTTGGAGCCTGCTTTCACTGCTGCCATGCTAGGAGCTTCTAGGGCTTTTTGGGGAGAGATTATGCCCGCTCGGTCAAGGACCTCTGTGGCCACAATAATTCCCAGAACTCCATAGTCGGGTCGATCTGGATTATTTCTGCATTTGTTAAGGTTTAATGGCAATGCATTGGATTTCTCTTTAAGTTTCTATGGGCTTTTGTGAGCAAGGAGCTCTCTCTCCAACCGCATTCTGCCATGCAGGAACTCTCAATCAGAGTATCCCCGACAGATGGCTATCCAGCCTCTGTTTAAAATCCTCTGAGGAAGGAGACTCCACCATGCTCCATTGAGGGAGTGTGTTCCACTGTCGAACAGCCCTTATTGTCAGGAAGTTCCTCTTCATGTTCAGGTGGAATCTCTTTTCCTGCAGTTTGCATCCCTTGTTCCAGGTCCTTTTCTCTGGAGCAGCAGAAAACAAGCTTGCTCCTTCCTCAGTATGATATCTTTTCAAATATTTAAACGGCTATCATGTCACATCTTAACCATTTCTTCTCCAGGCTAAACACCTCCAGCTCCCTGAGCCTTTCCTCATAGGGCATGGTTTCCAGACCCTTCACCATTTTAGTCACCCTTCTTTGGACACGCTCCAATTTGGTTGAATAAATGAAAAGCCGGCATCCATAGTTTTTTGTGGAGCTTTCGGGCTATGTGGCCATGTTCTAGAAGAGTTCCTGACGTTTCGCCAGCATCTGAGGCTGGCATCTTCAGATCCTTCCCAGGGGCACACAGGATATATGTATCCGATCCTTTTCCAGGCCATCATTCTCTGAAGATGCCAGCCTCAGATGCTGGCGAAACGTCAGAAAGGAACTCTTCTAGAACATGGCCACAAAAAACAATCAAAAGAGTCTCCTATTTCTCCCCTTTTCTATGGGGGGGGGGCTGGTTACCTGATGCAGGGAAATTAATATGCCCCACCACCCAAAAAGATCTGATTGCAAATCTCTGCCCCATCTCCCCCTCCTCCCTCCCTTCCAGCCCATTCTCTTTTGAACACAGCAAGAGGCCAATGGTGGGGTTGGTGGTTGGGTGACTCCTTTTAAAAAAACAGAGCAGAAGGAAGGATTACAAGTGGAAAAAATGCAGTTTAAGAGCAAAATGAGATCCCATGAGAGTCCTCCAAGGGAGAGAGAGAGAGAGAGAGAGAGAGAGAGCTTCCTAGAGAGTCCTCTAGAGCAGTGGGTCTCCTCCAAACTGTGCTCTTTAAGGTCCTTTGGACTTTAGCTCCCAGAATCCCACACTAGTGGCCAACATGGCTGAGCCTTCTGGGAGCTGAAGTCCAAAATCTCTTGAAGGGCACAGTTTGGAGAGTCCTGCTTAGGACAGAGAGTCCTCCAAGGGGAGAGAGAGCAGAGGCTGAGATTCCTAGAGAGTCCTCCAAGGGGAGCGAGTGGAGGCTCAGATTCCTAGAGAGGCAGGAGAAGATGTTGAGAAAGATCTGATGAGAGCAAAGGAGGAAGGAAAGGCCCAGGAGGAGGAGCAGCAGCAGCAGGAGAGAGAAGGAGGAGGAGGAGGTAAGGAAAGGAAAGGGAGGGGTGCCCTAACCAAGTGAGGCTTTGTGGGGGAAGGAAGAGAAGAGGAGCCCTGGCCAGTCTCCCAAGCAGGGACCCCCTTCCTCCCCCATCCCCAGACCTTCCTTCCCCAGAGAGATGGGGGCAGAGGGCAGGAGGAGAGCCCTGTCTGTGGGGAGAAAGGGGGAAGCAGCAGGGGGTGGGGTTGTCTTTTGAGGGGGGGTCCTCTTAAAGGAATGGATGGAGCTGGAAAAGGGTCTCCAGGAAGGAAGGAAGGAGAGAGAGTCAGCCTCTGCCCCCCAAGTGGTTACAGGACCAAAGCTCTGCTCTACAGAGAGTCCAGAAAAAGTGGTGGAGAGATAAGGAAGGAGAGGAGCAAAACTGTCTTCCTTTGGAAGAGAACCAGATTGTGAAGTTGTGGGTGTATATATGAAGGCCCCACTGTTTCCAGTGTGTCCCTGTCACTGTAGTGAGTGAGTGCCAATGAAGGAAACAGCAGACTGAATGGCAGGGCCCCCTTGTTTGGAAAAGGTCTCCCTGGTAAGCAGTGTGTAGATACTTGTGATAATGAAGTGGGTGGGTTGGGGGATCCATGGAAGCATGCTGCTACTACCAGGAACAGGACACACGAAAACCCTGGAGCAGAGAATTGTCTGGAGAGAGTCTCCAGCCTGGACCTGTACTTTTTCACACAAACCAGTTGACCCCTTTCAGCTCTAGAATTAAAGATGGTTGGAAGATGCCTGCATCCCAGGCTCCATGTCTCTTTGCAGGATAAGGACACCCCCACCTCCCATGTGCCACCTTTTCTTCCTGCAGTTTGTTATTGCTTGGAAAAGGCAAATATTCCCTCTTCTTCAGAAAATACCCAATGTCCAAACAAGAGTCAGAGAATTGAAACAAGAGCAGTTGTATTGTTACCTTACAAAGCAACATGTCTATGATAGTCTAGGTCAGAGTATGTGTCCCTCAAGGCCAAGCAAAGAAATGACAGCCTCCCAACTTCTTTTATATCCCTGGGCAGAAACAATGTACTTCATTCCTATATTTATGATTATTTATTTTATTATTAGAGTATTTATACCCTGCCTTTCAGCCTTAAAAGCTATCAGAGCAGCTTACAATTATTATATTTAATTAGACAGTTCCCTGCCCTCAGGCTTACGATCTACAAAGACATGCCACAAAAGGAGAAGGGACTGGTTGGGGGGAAGGGGATCAGGTCCAAAAGTTCTTCTCTCCCTCTGAGGCCTGGACCAAGGCAGATGGACTGGAAGGAGCCTCTTCTTCTTAGTTCAAGTCAGGCCTGATGGAGGGTCCAACTTATATTATATATATAATACCAAATAAGGCATAGAAAGAATCACAGTTAGTAGCATATTTCCTCCATAGAGCAAAATATTTTGACGGTTGTCTTGGACCAAATTAGCCTACGGAATTCTATACCTTACTCTGTTCTCTGTGTTAGACAAAGACTTCTTCAAGCCCTAATTTAAGTTATCTTAATTATATAATTAATGTTGAGGAATCACTCCTATATATTTAATTTCTCCAAATCTTGTGGCTAAATACAAGGGAAAAAATCTGATTTTAAAAATACTTGCTCTGATTTGGGAAAAAAGTTCCTCATTGTAAATATAGGAAGGAGGTCTGAGAGGATAAATTTTCTTGACTCTTGTTGTAACAACAACCCAGTGAGCTAGGCATAAGAGAGATAACAGTTGGCCCATGAACACCACAAACTAATATTATGACTAAACAACAAACAAACAAAACTTAAGGCAAAAATGCTTCTGTCAGGAAATGGGCGAGTCTCTTAGATCTGCCCTGTAGGATTCCATTCTAAAGGTCTGGAAAACAGAGGAAATAATTTTATTTTTCCACAATTTTTTTTCTGGTAAAATCAGCACTATTTGAATATCAACATACCAAGCATTTTGGTGAATGTATTGTATTCTCAAAGAAACTCTAGGAAGTCATTGCTTCCTGTAACATAGGAATGAATTCTGCATTTCACCCTGCTCCTTTTTCTTATCCATACTCAGAAGAGATGCTTTGGGAATGAGTAAATCCAGCTTCAACCCTTTAGCTGCCATCCTGCACCCACTTTCCTGGGAGTAAAGCACCGCCAGCTCTGTTACCCCGAAGACTCCCTGTGGTCTTTGAGGCAACAGACAAACTCAGCTCCAAATAGATCTGGAAGAAAAATAAAATCAGGAATTTGGAAAGTATTATATGTATGTATTTCATTTGCAAGTCTCCAAATGCAGGTGGCAGGGTATCTATTAAACAAAAAGGTAGAAAACCTATATGAAGACAATGGCAAATGTTTTCCTATTTTCTGTCTCTTGCCAGGCTCCATTTTCCAGCTACATCCTGATTCTGATTCCCATCCCTTTTCAGTGTGGGGTAGCTGAGAGGCAGGAGGAATCCATCAGAGAGAATCATTTCTTCTCCTTTGTCTCCCCACCTCCAGGCACTGCTCTGGCACCAGACGCCTAATTTGGATTTTCTGTTCTTTTGAGCAGAGGGAGGAAAGCTGCCAGAAACACACATCCCACCCCGAATTCTTGATCTTCAAGGCTGCAAGCAGATATCCAGAAGAACAAGTAAGAAACCTATAAACTTCTGGCACTACTACTTCTCTCACGCTGGACGCTATACTCCTATTGCTGCAGCCTACAATCACATTAGCAACATCATAGCTCGCCTGATAGAGGTGATCCCCCCCCCCCCGAGATCTGATTTTATGGCCGCTTGAGGGTCAGTTCTTGATGCTCAGGGCTTAATCAGAGATGTGTGCTAGCCATATTGATGCTGATGATAATTATAATAATAATAAATAATGAAGCTACAGATGGTGACTCTCCCACCATCCTAGTCACTTCTACATGGAGATCCCTTTTCTACCTTGGGCCTTTTTCAAATACATACTATCACCTATCTTTCCAATTATTCCACTGATGTGGGCAGTCTCTCTTGACAACTGGCCTGCCCAGTTCAAAGCCTTCCATTTATACCCCCCAGCGGGGCCCTCTACACTTGCCTAACAGAGCTATCACCAATGGCTTTATAACTAGAGGGGGACCCACATCTGTCCTTTGCCTGGTCTACCTCCGGGCATCTCACTGTCAACACACTAGGGCCACCATATCTGACAAGAGATGCTTTGGCCATGCAAGTGCCAGGGCCTCAGGATCCATTCAGACATCTCGTACACCCCTCTTTTTTTCTGACCTCCCAGCAAGAGTGAGTGTCTTTGGTCACAGGAGTGGGTGATGTTTAAAGGTTGTCCATCTCCATGTTAGCCCTTGCGATCCTCAGACAGCAAGGGCCAGGTTCTTTCTTGCCGCTCATGGGGTTGAGAGATTAGATCATTACACTGCCTTTCCTGGTCCAGTTTCTGCAGTAGGCATCTACGGGCTATACCCACCTCTCCGAGAGATCATCACACGAAATACCAGAAGAGAGCCACAGTGGGACCTTGAATCCCTGTTCACCTGTGTCAGATGGTTGACTGGGAGCCCAATAAGGGCTCGGTTCTCATCTGCTTCTAGATTGTCATGCTGAGGTGACCATGGTGACCTCAACCTGGCTCATTACGGAGAACGTCAGACTAACACCCTTTCACCGTCGTCGGACCAAATCTGTGGCCTGTTAAAAGGGTTCTACTCTCCTTCACTGACTGCTAACAACAAATGGCCTCCAACAAGACAGACATCTCGATATGGGTCGTCGATATTGAGGTTTAATATTGTTATTTAGGGCCCTGATTCAGGAGCTGCATTTCTTACCTTGGCAGCCAAGGATAGTTTATATACCTCAAGACTGATCATCACTTCTAAGGTCTCCATTCATCATTGAGCTGGTTACCCACAACAGACTTTGATCAGACCAAACAACATTAGATGTGCCGGACCATCCTCACATATACATGTTCGCCTTGCCACTCTCCGCCTCACTTTGGGCCGAATTCCAGGGCTTGTCTCTAGGCTTGGACAAAAGGGAGCCACAAACTTCCGACATTCTCTTCACCAGTGGCAGATTGAGCACAACTTCCCATAGGGCATTCTCAGCTGCAACCCCTAAATTATGGAACAGCTTACCGGAAGAGATCAGTCGTATTACTACCTTAGAGGCCTTTAAGAAGGCACTCAAGACGGATTTCTTCCGGCAGGCCTATCCACCCAACCTATTATGACTGATCTCAATTAATATCCTCACTCCTCTATATTAATATTGGAGTAGAATGTCGATCATCCCAATGATTGGTAGATTATTGATTTATTAGATTGCATAGTAATGATAAGATGTATTGTAATTTTATAAGATACTGTTTTAAATAGCTGTTTTAAATTTGTTGTTTTAAAATTAGTTGGAATCCTGCCTCGATCCGAAGGGAGAGACAGGAAATATAAATAAAAAATTATTACTGTTACTATTATTATTATTATTATTATCTATACTAATGCAACAATGTATTGGCTTTACAGGGTGTTTGAGCAGAGCATCTTTGAGACCTCTTTGCCCTGAGATGGATGGAGGAGGTATAATTTTGGTCCTGTTTGTGGCTTCATTGATGTAATAAAACATAGATGGATGATCCAGACTCAGTTGGTCCTGAAGGAGGAAGAGGCTCTGATGGGCTCATTGCTGAGAGCAGTGGGGGATTCTGGAAGAGAACAGTCCAGAGGTCCCAGTGTGAGGGCCTGACCAGTTCAGACAGGCAGCACCAGCACTTCAGCCAGTTCTCCTACGAAGAGGGTGATGGACCCCGGGAGGTTTGCAGCCGACTCCACCATCTCTGTCGTCAGTGGCTGAAGCCAGAGCAACACACAAAAAATGAGATCCTGGACCTGGTGATCTTGGAGCAGTTCTTAACTATCTTGCCCCCAAATATGAAGAACTGGGTCAGGGAATGTGGGGCAGAGACCTGTTCCCAGGCGGTGGCCCTGGCAGAAGGTTTCCTTCTTAGTCAAACAGAGGCAGAGAAGAAGCAGAAAGAGCACCAGGTGAGAGTGTTTCCTCATGGAGCCAAGGTGAGCAAGATCTGGCTCTGGGTTTCCTTTTTTGAGCCTCTGGTCACTTCAAGTGCCAAAGGCCCCTGGAAAAGATTCTGCTGAATTTTGGTGCCCCCTGATTTGTCTTTGATAAGGAACAGTATATGGAGGATCCACTTTGTCATAGAGCGTAATAACAGTCACCATTTTATTTTCATTCCAAAGCAAACATAACAAATTACCAAGAACAGTGTTGTGGTCACAGAGTGTAAAGGTAGGTATATCTACTGGTATATACAGTAGCAATATAGGCATTTTTGATTGTTAACCTTTCTTCCTTAAATAGACACACACACATATATGTACATATGTGTTACCTCAATTGCTGGGGTCCAGGGAGGGCACCCACACTTGCTATGCTTTTAGGACAATTTGGTAATTAGCTCAAAGGAGAGATTTGATTTGACTGGGTAACAGTGGCTTCAAGGAGCTTTAGCTCTTGCCAGTCGAAGATTTGTCAGCCTACTCCGAGTCTTTTCTTCCACACTGGGGTCAGATCCAAGTCACTGCTTCTTGAATAATGTTATATCAAGATTGGGAGAGATCAAGAGGGTAAATCTCGAGATAACATATGTATATAAAATGGTAGAAAGTGGCAGAAGACTTCCATTATAAGTCAAAGAACGGTTTTGCAGATGCTCTTGCTGTCGTTTCCATGGATTTTTTTTGTTTTTTGTTTTTGTTTCAGAATATGCATTAGACATATTCCAAGTATAAACTTAAGTGTTACTACAGTCGCCCCTCCTAAACGGCAGCTCTGAGATCCGCAAGAATGAGGAACAATCCACAGAGGGACGACCTCTGCTACTTCCAATGGGGCCTGGTGCACATACATGGGGGCATGCCCCATTTAAGCCTATGGGCCTTGAATATGCTCAAGCCTCCATGGGGGTGCTCCGGAACAGATCCCCAACAGAAATGAGGGCCAACGGTATACTATATATAGTATATACTGTATTATATTATATCCTATCTTTTTGAGCTCTTGGGTTAAAGAGGTGCTGACATTCCTGGCTTAGTTTTGGGTAGATGTCTCATACCACAACAGCCCAAACCCCTTCCCCAAAGGCTTTTTCCATTTTCTTATCCTTCTCCAAATTCCATGTCTTGAATCCTGACTGCTGTTTCAGGTCAAGAATCTCTTGGTAGAAGTTCACTCTGAATTCCCTGTGGCTGAGAAGGTTCCATTGGACCCCAGGCAGAATCCACAATGGAGGACGATGAAGCAGAAGTGTGATGAAGGCACCCTCTTCCAAGGTATGGATGAACGTTTTCTAGGAATTCTGAAAGATTATTGACAATGACTTTGACATTACTTCTGTCAGTTTTTTTAATTCCTTTGGATGTAGATCATCTGGCACTGGAGATATAGACTAACCAGCCAATCCTCTTTACTCTGTTCTGCATTTCCTCTATTGCATCATCTGCTCCATTTTCCTCAGGTTGAGCACCCTTTTTTCATGTGAGGAGACTAAGACAAAGAGTGTGTTTAATAGTTCTACCTTTTCCCTTTCCCTTGTTAGCATTTTGCCATGTTCTCCATGCAGTAACTCTACCATTTCTTCCTAGAATCCTGGAATCCTAGAGTTGGAAGAGACCACAAGGGCCATCCAGTCCAACCCCCTGCCATGCAGGAACTCCCAATCAAAGCATCCCTGACAGATGACCATCCAGCCTCTGCTTAAAGACCTCCAAGGAAGGAGACTCCACTGAGCAGCAAGGGAGTGTGTTCCACTGTCAAACAGCCCTTACTGTCAGGAAGTTCCTCCTTATGTCTAGGTGGAATCTCTTTTCCTGCAGTTTGCATCCATTGTTCCACATTCTAGTCTCTGGAGCAGCAGAAAACAAGCTTGCTCCCTCTTCAATATGACATCCCTTCAAATATTTAAACAGGGCTATCATATCACCTCTTAACCTTCTCTTCTCCAGGCTAAACATCCCAGCTCCTTAAGTCTTTCCTCATAAGGCATGGGTTCCAGACCCTTCACCATCTTACTGGTAGTTGCCCTCTTTTGGACACACTCCAGTTTCTCCACATTCTTTTTGAATTGTGGTGCCCAGAACTGGACACAATATTCCAGGTGGAGCCTGACCAAAGCAGAATAGAGTGGCACAATTACTTCCCTTGATCTAGACACTATAGTTCTATTGATGCAGCCTAAAATAGCATTGGCCTTTTTAGCTGCTTTATAGAATCATAGAATCATAGAGTTGGAAGAGACCACAAGGGCCATCCAGTCCAACTCCCTGCCAAGCAGGAACTCCCAGTCAAAGCATCCCTGACAGATGGCCATCCAGCCTCTGCTTAAGGACCTCCAAGGACGGAGACTCCACTACACTCCGAGGGAGTGTGTTCCACTGTCGAACAGCCCTTACTGTCAGGAAGTTCCTCCCAATGTTGAGGTGGAATCTCTTTTCCTACAGCTTGCATCCATTGTTCCTCATTCTAGTCTCTGCAGCAACAGAAAACAAGCTTGCTCCCTCTTCAATATGACATCCCTTCAAATATTTGAACAGGGCTATCATATCACCTCTTAACCTTCTCTTCTCCAGGCTAAACATCCCCAGTTCCCTAAGTCGTTCCTGATAGGGCAGGGTTTCCAGACCCTTCACCATCTTAGTTGCCCTTCTTTGGACATGCTCCAGTTTCTCCACATCTTTTTTGAATTGTGGTGCCCAGAACTGGACACAGTATTCCAGGTGGGGCCTGACCAAAGCAGAATAGAGTGGCACTATTACTTCCTTTGATCTAGACACTATACTTCTATTGATGCAGCCTAAAATAGCATTGGCCTTTTTAGCTGCCGCATCGCACTGTTGACTCATGTTCAGCTTATTGTCTACTTGAACTCCTAGATCCCTTTCACACGTAGTTTCATTCAGCCAGGTGTCCCCCATCATATATCTGTGCATTTCATTTTTGCGTCCTAAGTGCAGTACCTTACATTTCTCCGCATTGAATTTCATTTTGTTAGCGTTGGCCCAGCTTTCTAGTCTATTCAGGTCATTCTGAATGTCAAGCCTGTCTTCTGGAGTATTGGCTACTCCTCCTAATTTGGTGTCATCTGCAAATTTGATAAGTATGCCCCCAATTCTGTCATCGAAGTCATTAATAAAGATATTGAATAGCATTGCACTGTTGACTCATGTTCAACTTATCCTGTGTGTCTCTTTGCTGTTGTGTGCCTTCAAGTTCTTTCTGACATTTGGCGACCTTGGAGTTTTCATGGAGTTTTCTCAGCAAGATTTGTTGAGAGTTGTGTAATATAATCTTGTATAGTAAATTCTTCACATGCACAGATTGTGTAATAAGGACTCACTGTATTAATATTTAAAATATGTTACACAAACAAAACCAGCAAAGAATGCACTTGAGAATCAGTAAAAGGAAGTGTCTTCAGTTTGTGTTACTGGACTATCCAGCTAGTTGTATACAACAATTGTAATAGAGATTTGTTTTATTTGATTTCTGTGCCGCCTTTCTTCCAGAAAGTGACCCAAGGGGAATTTCAGCACAGAATAAGTAAAGAGATAGTACAGGAATACCTGGTTAATCTAAATGAATACAAGTCTCCAGGACCAGATGAACTACATCCTAGAGTATTAAAAGAAATGGCAAATGTAATATCGGAACCATTGACAATACTCTTTGAGAACTCCTGGAGAACAGGAGAAGTCTCAGCAGACTGGAGGAGGGCAAACGTTGTCCCCATCTTCAAAAAGGGAAAAAAAGAGGATCCCAACAATTATCGTCCAGTTAGTATGACCTCAATACCAGGAAAGATTCTAGAGCAGATAATTAAACAGAGAGTCTGTGAACATTTAGAAGACAATGCCATAATCAGAAAAAGCCAACATGGGTTTCAGAGAAACAAGTCTTGCCAGACAAATCTGATCTCTTTTTTTGATAAAATTACCAGTTTGGTAGATGAAGGGAATGCTGTGGATATAGTATATCTTGATTTCATTAAGGCCGTTGACAAAGTTCCCCACGACATTCTTGCAAACAAGCTTGTAAAATGTGGGCTAGACAAGGTAACTGTTACATGGATTTGTAACTGGTTGACTGGCCGAACTCAAAGGGTGCTCAACAATGGCTCCTTTTCAACCTGGAAAGAAGTGACCAATGGGGTCCCACAGGGTTCTGTACTGGGCCCAGTGCTATTCAATATCTTTATTAATGACTTGGATAACAGAATTGGGGGCATACTTATCAAATTTGCAGATGACACCAAATTAGGAAGAGTAGCCAATACTCCAAAGACAGGATTGAAATTCAGAATGACCTGAATAGACTAGAAAGCTGGGCCAACGCTAACAAGATGAAATTCAACACGGAGAAATGTAAGGTTCTGCACCTAGGGAGGAAAAATGAAATGCACAGATATAGGATGGGGGAAATCTGGCTCAATGAAACTATGTGTGAAAGGGATCTAGGAGTCCAAGTAGACCATAAATTGAACATGAGTCAACAGTGTGATGCGGCAGCTAAAAAGGCCAATGCAATTTAGGCTGCATCAATAGAACTATAGTGTCTAGATCAAATGAAGTAATAGTGCCACTCTAATAATAATAATAATAATAATAATAATAATAATATTTATTTCTTACCCGCCCCTCTGTAAAACTATTCTGCTTTGGTCAGGCCCCACCTGGAATACTGTGTCCAGTTCTGGGCACCACAATTCAAAAAGGATGTGGAGAAACTGGAGCAGGTCCAAAGGAGGGCAACTAAGATGGTGAAGGGTCTGGAAAGCATGCCCTGTGATGAACGCCTTAGAGAGCTGGGGATGTTTAGCCTGGAGAAGAGAAGGTTAAGAGGTGATATGATAGCCCTGTTCAAATATTTGAAGGGATGTCATATTGAGGGGGGAGTAAGCTTGTTTTCTGCTGCTGCAGAGACTAGAACGTGGAACAATGGATGCAAGCTGTAGGAAAAGAGATTCCACCTCAACATTAGGAGGAACTTCCTGACAGTGAGAGCTGTTTGACAGTGGAACACACTCCCTCGGAGTGTAGTGGAGTCTCCGTCCTTGGAGGTCTTTAAGCAGAGGCTGGATGGCCATCTGTCGGGGATGCTTTGACTGGGAGTTCCTGCATGGCAGGGGGTTGGACTGGATTGCCCTTCTGGTCTCTTCCAACTCTATGATTCTATGATTCTAAGGCAGCACAGAAATAAAAACACTTAAAAACTTATTATAATAAAATAATTAAAACATCACATAACATAGTATAAAATTACAAACATTAAAACTACAATACCCACCTCATATAGAGTAACTTTTCAAAAAGCAACATGTGAGGAATTTATACATTTTTATTTGAATGTTGTATAGAATGTTTATTGGCTTGTTGCATAGAGTGGTCTTGGTTATCTCTAGCAGCCCTTCCTCTTTCAGTTAAATTTTCTATTAGCATGACCTTCCTGAGCTTTGTATTCTTATCTATATCTGTCCTTCGTTCTTTGCAACTCAAGGTCACTTTATCCTCACAACAACCACCCTACGAAGTAGGCCAGAGAGAGAATAGGTAGGTGAGGCTGCCCAGTAAATTTTGTGGCTCAATGGGAGCTGAAAGTAGATTTTCCCAAGCTCCTATCCAGTGCCCTAACCCCTGCATCACTCGTTGATGTTCTTGTTGCGTTTGTTGTGTGCCACTCTGGGAGGTGTAGTGGTTTGAGTGGTTTTGAGTTGGCAAGAATGTTTTTGCTCAGAGGCTCACAAATCTGATCAGGAACACTTTAAACTGCTTTCTGGTTGGGAGGTTGACAGTATTTTTTGGATGGGGGAGGGGATTCAGCAATTCAGAGAAATAGACTTTGCAAGGAAGGAGGAGGAATAGCTTTATGTGTTAAGGATGTTTATACTGTACTTCTGAAGACATCCATGACTTAAGTCCAGGAAGTCAGGTTGAGAGCATCTGGGTAAGAATTCAGGGGATTTCTGATCTGCCGTGGGGCCACATATGTGGTTTCTGGTATGCGTGCATGCATACGTGCTCCTCTGTGGCACAGAAGCCCTCCCTGCACTGGGTGACACCAAAGTGGTGTATGCATACATATTACTCATACAGTCACAGATGCAGGCCAATACACATTAGTGGTCTGACTCCTTCAAGGACATTATCACTAGATGTCCTATCCTTGTCACATATTATACACTCACATCATGACTCTGTAGTTCTTCTGATATAATAACACAGCACCAGATAGTGACAATGTTTCCATCACCACCATATACAGAGCACATGCTATTGTTTGGTGGTCCCAAGAGGAGCTCCGAGAGGGATAACACATACCACAAAATCACATTTTGTGCAACAAAGATGTCCAACTTCTTCACTTGGATTTCAGGACGGATCCCACAGATTCATGGAAGGTTCCTAGAGAACACTGAAATCTAGGGAACTCTAAAAGGCAGAACCCCCAAAAGGGAAACCACCAAAAGGGGAACTCCAAAAAATTAGAACCCCCAAAAAGCTGAACTCCAAAACCTGGGACCCCCAAATCAGGGAGGCAGGACCAAGAGTGTACCCCCAAAAGGGGGTGGGGCAACTGTCACTTTTAATTAGATGAGAAGTGGGTACCTACTAACTACTACACTTGTCCCTCCATATTCACTAGGGTTAGTGGCACAAGACCCTTGTGAATATGGAAAAACCACAAATAACAAAAGCACCTTGTTTTTACCTGAGAGGACACCACTCTAGGAATCACTAGGTCCTCCAGTGCAACTCTGTAGTCAACGTCCAACAGACACTGACCATAGAACTGCACAGGAAGAGCTACAAATGCCTAGTAGAGTATTCTCTCTTGGAATCTTTTAATTAAAGTTTACCATAGAGTTGCACTGAAGGACCTAGTTATTCCTAGAGAAAACATATTAATCAAATCCATAAATAATCCTATCCTCAAATATCAAATTCGCAAATATGGAGGGATGAGTATAATTACAATTGTTTGTGGTGGATTCACCGAAAAAGTTAAAAGGATAAATGTACAATGGACAGAAGTGTTGGCGATGTATAACTTATATAGTTTTTGCAAGTAATGCAATATTACACAGTGAATAAAGTTAGTTGAAGATTTTGGATTATTTATATATAATGTTAAAGTATTGTAAGAAAAAATGAAAAGAAAGCTGAGGATATAGTTATCTGTAAATATGGTAATGTAAATAAATGAACCACTGTTTTTAGTATGTTGGTATATGATATTTTGTATAGATATATAAATCTGGTAAGTAAAAAAATAAGACTAACATTTTGGGAATGGTTGTACAGTGGTCCCTCTACATATGCTGGTGTTAGGAGTGAAGGGCCCCCATAAATGTAGAAAAAACACAAATTAAATTAAACCTATTCTTTTTGCCCAAGAGTACACCTATGAGAAGTACACTTCACATCAAACTAAAAATGACAGGTGCTTCACCCCTTTTGCGGGGTAAACCCTTAGTCCCACTTCCATGATTTTGGAGTTGATCTTTTTGGGGTTCTATTTTTGGGCTTCCACTTTCGGAATCTTCAGGTCCTCCAATGCAACTCTGGTCAACATCTGCCAGAAGTTGGTCATAGAAACATGCAGGAGGACATATGAACACTCAGCACAGCTCTATGGTCAACCTCTAGCAGAGTTGTGCTGGAGGACTTAGAGTTTCCTAGAAAGAACAGATTAATCAAATCCGCAAAAGTCAAAGCTACAGATGTGGAAAACCAACTGTATCATGTTTTGTGCATAGGTCAAGCTGCTTGGATTTCATTGCCCTTTATAGAGACCCTTTAGAGAGCCTCCATAGAGCAATGACCTCTAAGGGGTAGGTATATAATGGAGTTACTTGGCAGGCTTGGCTTCCTGGCAGCCTATCATAGTTCAGGCAAACTGTGAGTAGGGGCTGCAGGAAAATAGAATGTATAAAAGTAGGAGGGACCGAGAGGTTCTTCATTGAGAATCAGATGAGGAATCTGACGGGAGAGGGGTTAGTTAGTCCAGAAGGGATTATGATAAGCCTGCAAGTGTATGCTAATATTACCACACTGGTTAACAGAGGTCTCTGTCTGAGTGAATTCTAGACATTGTAAACAAAGGCAAGCACACTACCTAAGATACTGAATTGATAATAATAATAATAATAATAATAATAATAATAATAATTTATTTATAGCCCACCCCTCTGAACTGGCAATCGGGGCAGGGTACAACATAGTTAAAAACAGCACAAGTTAAAATACAACAATCCCAATTCTGATAAGTTGATGACACTTGGGACCCTAGCCCTTATATATGTAGGGAGAGTGCAAAAAGGGTAAAAGCAGGGTAGATGTCAACTAGAAAGGGTGAAAGTTAAAAAGTAACTGCAGGCATATAAAGAAGGCCGTGCAACAGCCTCAATTTATTTATTTTGTCTCCCAGTGTAAATTCAGACTTGATTTTTACTCAGAGCCATTTAATAATAATTATGATTATGATTATGATTATTTTTAGTATCCCGCCTCTCCCTATATTGGATTGATTTAATTGACTTTCTGGTTGTCCATGGAAGACTATATAAATGTATACTCCATTTATACTGTCTGCAGGTATGCATAGGTCCAAGATGGTCTCCAAATGTAGGAAGAGAGGAGAACCAACATTGGAAGCTTTCTCCATGGAAGAAACTGCAGGAAAGATGACCTTGGAACAGGTAAACATTCACCCTATCCTTCCTTTATGGTGAAACATTTGGAAGTTTGTCAGTCTGTGGCTCGGTTCATTACTGCTTTCTGCCTACTTGCTTTTGCTTGCCCGCTCAACCAATCATAGTCAGGGTTGGTGGGAATGGGTTTACTGTCAGTGGTGGCGCCTTACAGCATCCATCAGAAGGACTTCTTCTATTCCTGCATGAGCATTAAACCATGGTTTTTAGACAGGGTTGGTCCACCATTTTGTTGGAGAGAGGCACCTGACTCAGGCAGGTGGTTTTGAGGCTCATGATAGCCATCAATTCCTAATTATTTAATTTGTGGTTTTCATATTTGTAATTTCAAGGATGGGGAAAGGATCTTGTAATGTTATCTGCACTATGTGCTAAAAGAACTTGACTATAAAGGCTAGAAATCCCAAAACGTGTGCTGATGGGGTGAGTCTGTCCTAGACTTACTCCCAAAACTTAGTCCCAAGATAGGTTGGAGAGCATATCAACTGATCCACAATCCCTTAATCTGCTCCTTTGCAATGTCAGGTCGCCAAAGGTAAGACTCACATCATCCACGATCTCCTCGTGGATGAACAGGCCGACCTGGCATGCTTCACTGAGACCTCGCTAGGAGACGCCAGCGCTGCCACATGGGCACAGGCTCTCTCAGCTGGTTACACAGTCAGTGAACAGATAAGGGAAAGTGGGTGGGGGGGGGCGGCGTGGCCTAACTTTGATCAGGAAACCTGTCTAGAAAACAGTCCACATCGAGTGTGTGTACCTTAGCCTAAAGACCAGGGACAGTTTGGGGATTCTGTTGGTTTACCGGCCACCCCGTTGCTTAACAGACTCCCTGACCGAGCTGACTCAGCTGGTCTCTGAGTTACTGTTGGAGTCCCCCAGACTTTTGGTCTTGGGTGCCTTCAACATCCCTCTAGAGACCAGCCTTTCCGACTTATCTGGAGCAGCTCGGGAGTTCATGGAATCCATGACAAGCATGAACCTATCCCAATTGGTTAACGGGCCTACTCGTTGTGCGGGTCACACACTTGATGGGATTTTTAGTACAAAACAGGAATATCCGTGGGCGGAGGTAACTAGAACCTCCACATTGTCATGGACAGATCATTTCCTGATCAAAATGGATCTTAAAGCCGCGCCTCGCCCCCTCGGGGGCGGCGGACCCATTAGAATGGTCTGCCCTCGAAGGCTAATGTAACCAATTGGTTTCCAGAAGGCCCTATGGTTGGCAATGCCAGCGATTCCGTCGAAACTTTGGTGAATACTTGGAACACTGATCTTCCCAAGGCTCTCATTTCAACCGCCCCTGAGCGTCCTCTCCAACCCGCTCTCAACCGTAAGCCCTGGTTCACGAAGGAACTCAGGGAGATGAAGCGGGCTGGATGACGACTAGAGTGCAGATGGCGGAAGACTCATCTCTTATCCGACAGAACTCGCCATAGGCAGCACCTTTGCGCCTATCAGGAGGCTTTGCGTTCTGCGCGGAGATCCTTCTGCTCTACACGCATTGCGTCTGCAGAGTTCTGTTCAGCAGAGGTCTGTTTAAGATGGTGGGGGAGCTGACGCAGGTTCCCCCTGCGCCAAATCCCTTGCTTGACCCCACAACGGCCTGCTGTGACACATTTAACACCCACTTTGCAGACAAAATCTCTCAGATAAGGGCCGACCTAGATGCCAATGTTTCAGCAGTATCTGCAAATGAGTCACCTAGCAACTCCGTTATTGTCACCTTACTGGATGAGTTTCAATCTGTAAGTACTGATGATTATGTACAAGCTCCTTGGAAGCGTGAGGAAGATGACCTGCTCTCTCGACCCATGTCCATCATGGCTGGTTGTCCAGGGACGGGATACACTGAGGACATTCCTTCAGGATGTCATCAATGCGTCCCTCAGGGAGGGTATTGTTCCACCTTCTCTGAAGGAGGCGGCTGTAAAGCCTCTCCTGAAGAAACCCTCCCTTGATCCCCTGGAGAGAAATAACTACAGACCAGTTTCCTTGCTGCCATTCTTAAGCAAGGCGATCGAGAGAGCGGTAGCCTCACAACTCCAAGCCGTCTTGGATGAAACGGATTTTCTTGATCCGTTTCAAACTGACTTCCGTGCAGGATATGGAGTTGAGATTGCCTTGGTTCATCTGACAGATGACCTCCACTTGAACATTGACAGCGGTAGTGTGACCCTGCTGGTGCTCTTGGATCTCTCAACGGCCTTCAACACTATAGATCATGCCATCTTTCTGGACCGGCTGAGAGAGATGGGTATTGGAGGAACCACTTTGCGGTGGTTCCGTTCCTTTCTCTCTGGCAGGTCCCAAAGGGTGAGGCTCGGGGACAGCTGTTCCTCTAAAATCAGGCTAAACTGTGATGTCCCTTCAGGGCGCCATTCTGCCCCGATGCTATTTAACATTTATATGAAGCCACTGGGGGAGAACATTCGGAGGCATGGAGCTCAGTGCCATCAGTACGCTGATGACACTCAATGACTGCCTGGCAGCGGTAATGGATTGGATGAGGGAAAACAGATTGAGGCTTAATCCAGACAAAACGGAGGCCCAAAACCAGGCTTGGGAATACAGTCCCCAGTCCTGGATGGAGTCACACTCTCCTCTGAGGACTGTGTTCTCAGTATGGGGGTACTCCTAGATTCGTCGCTTCACATGGCTTGTCAGGTGAATGCGACGGTCAGGAGTGCCTGTTATCTGAAGTGAACACATAATATTTGGGATGCACCTTGTGCTTTCCTCCCCTTTTGCTTAGTCACTCTCTGGATGAGGTCTGTTTTCTATTGCAGATGATCTTTTGGGATATTGCTATGTATTTCACAGAGGAAGAATGGGAACTGTTGGATCAGGACCAGAGGTTTTTGTACAAGGAGGTCATGATTGAAAACTATCGGAATGTGTCCTCCCTTGGTAAGGAATCTGAGCCAACTGCCTTTCCTTTGGAGACTGAGAATCCTTTCATACCACATTGTCATAGCACCGTGATACCATTTCAATTGTCATGGCATCATCCTGTGGAATCCTGTGATTTTTAGTTTCATGAGGCCCTTGAGCTCTCCAGTTGAGAGAGCAATTAATATTTTTTGTCCCCAAATTGCTCCTCAATAAATTACAGACCTAGTTTACTGATTTTTTTTACCCTTCTTTCAGGCTTTCTAGGGTCTGGACAGGCTTCCAATAGCCTCTTCAGAAAAAGGGCTCCCCTGGCCTTAAAATCATTCAGAAAAGGGCCAACAGGGACAAAATTACCTCTGCTTCCCATTAGGGATGTTGGGGGACATTGAGAAGCAAAACATTTTTTTTTTTTTCAGGTGATACAATGGAAGATGTCCTCTGAGATCTTCCGGAGGGTCCAGTGTGACTCTCCTAAAGGCCTCACAAAATTGAGGTCAACTTTTTGCCCCATTCTTCATCCTGTCTTGTTGATTTATTTACATATTTTTTATTATTATTCTTTCTGCACCAAACGGCCTCAAAATGTCTTATTCCTGCATCACACTCTGTGTGTCTGTGTGTGTATGAGAGAGAGAGAGAATCTGTAAAAAAGAATGGCAGAGAAGAGATGCCTAAGGTGAAATGCTGCAGCCATGCAGATGGGCAGGAGGGCAGATGGGAAAGTCAGAGAGTGGAGGGTTGATCTGGCATGTGGGATCAAAGAGGGAAGGAGGGAACAAAGCAAAAGTAGTCTGGCTCCGTCCAGAATATCAAAGAATAGATCCCTTGTACATTGTGAGGCAGCTGCAAACCTGACAAATTTTAACAAGTGGTTTGAGTGAACTGGTGTGAACAGCCTCATGTTCTTCTTTTCATACATATAAAGGAGTTCTGTTTAGCAATTCTGATTAATATCTATGAAGGGAGGGAAAGGGAACACACAGAAACTCCTTTTTTCTCTGCCTAACTGAGCTTGCTTATATGTTGTTGACTACAGAGATCCTTCAGAGATTCAGTCTTCTCTGTCCTTGTCAATCTTTATAGGAGACCTTGTGAATCATCACAAAAACTACACAGGGGAGAAACCATGCAAATGTCAACAATGTGGGCAATGTTTTGCTGATAAATCACACCTTCAATCACATGAGAGAGTCCACACAGGGGAGAAACCATACAAATGCCAGCAGTGTAGGAAATGTTTTGCTCGCAAATCACACCTCCAAATCCACCAGAGAGTCCACACAGGAGAGAAACCATACAAATGCCAGCAGTGTGGGAAATGTTTTGCTCAGACGTCACACCTTCAAATCCACCAGAGAGTCCACACAGGAGAGAAACCATACAAATGCTGGCACTGTGGGAAATATTTTGCTAAGAGTTCTTCCCTTGTGAAGCATCAGTGTCTTTACACAGGAGAGAAACCATACAAATGCCTACAGTGTCAGAAATGTTTTGCTAACAAGTCAAACCTTTCAAGGCATCAGAGAGTCCACACAAGAGAGAAACCATACAAATGCCAGCACTGTGAGAAATGTTTTGCTCAGAGGTCAGATCTTATACATCACCAGAAAATCCACACAGGACAGAAGCCATACACTTGTCAGCGCTGTGGGAAATGTTTGGCTGAGAAGACTTCCCTTGTAAGGCATCAAAATCTCCACACAGGAGAGAAACCATACAAATGTCAGGAGTGTGGAAAATGTTTTGCTGACAAGTATTACCTTTCAAGGCATCAGAGAGTCCATATCGGAGAACAACCATACAAATGCCAGCAGTGTGGGAAATGTTTTGCTCTAAATTCTGACCTTGTACGTCATCAGAGAGTCCACACAAGAAAAAAGCCATACAAATGCCAGCACTGTGGGAAATGTTTTTCTGACAGGACGTCCCTTGCAAGGCATCAGAATCTCCACACAGGAGAGAAATCATACAAATGCCAGGAATGTGAGAAACAATTTGCTGACAAATCAAACCTTTCAAGGCATCAGAAAATCCACACAGGAGAGAAACCATACAAATGCCAACAGTGTGGAAAATGTTTTGCTCAGAAGTCAAATCTTGATACTCATAGAAGGATCCACTTGGGATCATAGAATAATAGATGACAGATAGCCATCCAGCCTCTGTTTAATAACCTACAAAGAAGGAGAGTTCACCATACTCTAAGGGATTGTGTTCTATGATTCTATGGATACTGTTGAACAGTTCTTACTATCAGGAAGTTCCTTTTCTTCTGTAACTTCCATCCATTGTTCTGCATCCTTTTCTCTGGGTCAGCAGAAAACAAGCTTGCTCCATCCACAAAATGACATCCCTCTAAATATTTTTACAGAGCTCTTACCTCTTAACCTTCTCTTCTCCATGCTAAACATGCTCAACTGCCTATGTTGCTCTTCATAGGGCATAGTTTCCAGATCTTTCACCATTCTGTTTGCCCTGCTTTGGATGTTCCATCTTGTGAATATCCCTTTTGAATTGTAGTGCCCAGAAGTGGACACAGTATTCCAGGTGAGGTCTGCCCAAAGCAGAATAGAGAGGTATTATTAGTTCCCTCAATCTAGATGCTATATTTCTGTTGAAGAAAACTAGAATTCCATTGGCTTTTTTTGCTGCAACATTTTATTGTTGAGTTATTGTTGACTTGTGGTTTTCTAGGACTCCTAGATGCTGGGGTGTATAGAGACACACTGTGTCCCTTACGCACACACGCAGAGTAGATGCACGCAGGCAGGACACCCAGACAAAGGTCTTGTGAGGGCCGAAGGCTCTGTACAGGCTCTGCTTTGCACAGGAATTTTCCTCCCACACAGACTGCAGTTTTCAGCTCCTGGCTTGAAGCAATAACTTTCTGGATGGCAAAGCTTCTGAGCACAAGGGTTTTAATCATTTGTTGCAAACTATTTACAAAGATTGCACAGAGTACCAGACAGCCATCTTGGATACTCACAGCTATACAAACGAAGTGCTTTGCCAACCACCAACCATAACAACTCCAACAACCATCAATCCACCACCAACCAACAATGGAGATAATCACCTTCTCCCTTAGAATCATAGAATCAAAGAGTTGGAAGAGACCACAAGGGCCATCCAGTCCGACCCCCTTCTGCCATGCAGGAACTCCCAATCAAAGCATGCCAGACAGATGGCCATCCAGCCTCTGCTTAAAGACCTCTAAGGAAGGAAGCTAGTATAGGAAAGTATAGGAAAAGAGATTCCACTTCAACATTAGGAGAAACCTCTTGACAGTAAGAGCTGATTGAGAATTCCTGCATGCCAGGGAGTTGGGTTCTCTTCCAACTCCAGATTTTCTGAATTTTTAATAAATGTTCATAGAATCATAGAATCATAGAATCATAGAGTTGGAAGAGACCACAAGGGCCATCCAGTCCAACCCCCTGCCATGCAGGAACTCCAAGTCAAAGCATCCCTGACAGATGGCCATCCAGCCTCTGCTTAAAGACCCCTAAGGAAGGAGACTCCACCACACTCCGAGGGAGTGTGTTCCACTGTCGAACAGCCCTTACTGTCAGGAAGTTCCTCCTAATGTTGAGGTGGAATCTCTTTTCCTGCAGTTTGCATCCATTGTTCCGCGTTCTAGTCTCTGCAGCAGCAGAAAACAAGCTTGCTCCCTCCTCAATATGACATCCCTTCAAATATTTAAACAGGGCGATCATATCACCTCTTAACCTTCTCTTCTCCAGGCTAAACATCCCCAGCTCCCTAAGGCATTCTTCATAGGGCAAGGTTTCCAGACCCTTCACCATCTTAGTTGCCCTCCTTTGGACATGCTCCAGTTTCTCCACATCCTTTTTGAATTGTGGTGCCCAGAACTGGACACAGTATTCCAGGTGGGGCCTGACCAAAGCAGAATAGAGTGGCACTATAACTTCCCTTGATCTAGAAACTATACTTCTATTGATGCAGCCTAAAATTGCATTGGCTTTTTTAGCTGCCGCATCACACTGTTGACTCATGTTCAGCTTATGGTCTACTTGGACTCCTAGATCCCTTTCACATGTGGTCTCGTTCAGCCAGGTGTCCCCCATCCTATATCTGTGCATTTCATTTTTCCGCCCTAAGTGCAGAACCTTACATTTCTCCGTATTGAATTTCATTTTGTTAGCACTGGCCCAGCTTTCTAGTCTATTCAGGTCATTTTGAATTTTGATCCTATCCTCTGGGGTATTAGCTACTCCTCCCAGTTTAGTGTCATCTGCAAATTTGATAAGTATGCCCCCAATTCTGTCATCCAAATCGTTAATAAAGATGTTGAATAGCACTGGGCCCAGGACAGAACCCTGTGGCACCCCACTGGTCACTTCTCTCCAGGATGAAAAGGAGCCATTGTTGAGCACCCTTTGAGTTCGGCCACTCAACCAATTACAAATCCATGTAACAGTTAACTTGTCTATCCCACATTTTGCAAGCTTGTTTGCAAGAATGTCATGGGGAACCTTGTCAAAGGCCTTACTGAAATCGAGGTATACTATATCCACAGCATTCCCTTCATCTACCAAGCTGGTAATTTTATCAAAAAAAGAGATCAGGTTCGTTTGGCATGACTTCTTTTTCTGAAACCCATGTTGGCTTTTTGTGATTATGGCATTGGCTTCTAAATGTTCGCAGACTCTCTGCTTAATGATCTGCTCTAGCACCTTTCCTGGAATTGATGTCAGACTAACTGGACGATAATTGTTGGGATCCTCTTTTTTTCCCTTTTTGAAGATGGGGACAACGTTTGCCCTCCTCCAGTCTTCTGGGACTTCTCCTGTTCTCCAGGAGTTCTCAAAGATTATTGCCAATGGCTCTGATATTACATTTGCTAGTTCTTTTAATACTCTAGGATGTAGTTCATCTGGTCCTGGAGATTTATATTCATTTAGGTTAACCAAGTATTCCTGTACTATCTCTTTACTTATTCTGTGCTGAAATTCCCCTATTCTGTCTTCTGCTCCATTATCCTTCGGTTGAGCACCTTTTGCCTTTTCTGAGAAGACTGAAGCAAAGAAGGTGTTGAGTAATTCTGCCTTTTCTCTGTCCCCTGTTAGCATTTTGCCATCTTCTGCACGCAGTGGCCCTACTGTTTCCTTCTTCTTCCTTTTGCTGCGGACATATCCAAAAAAGCCCTTTTTATTGTTCTTAACCTCTCTAGCAAGCCTGAGTTCATTCTGCGCTTTAGCTTTTCTGACTTTACCCCTACATGTGCTGGCTATTTGTTTAAATTCTTCTTTCGTGATTTCTCCATTTTTCCATTTCTTATACATGTTCCGTTTAAAACTTAGCTCATTTGAAAGTTCCTTAGTCATCCATCCTGGCTTCTTGAGACATCTTCCATTTTTCTTCCTCATTGGAACTGTTTGAAATTGTGCCTTCAATATCTCCCTTTTGAGAAACTCCCATCCGTCTTGAACTCCCTTTTCTTTTAGTATTCCTGACCATGGGATCACTCCCAGTATTTCTCTAAGTTTATTGAAATTAGCTCTCCTAAAGTCTAGAGTGCGTGTCTGACTATGCCTAGCTTCTCCCTTCCACTGCATAACAAACTCCAGGAGAACATGGTCACTTCCACCTAAGGATCCAACCACTTGCACCCCATCAACTAGGTCTTCCCTGTTGGTTAAGATAAGATCTAAAATGGCTGATCCCCTTGTTGCCTCTTCCACCTTTTGGACAATGAAATTGTCTTCCAGGCAAGTGAGGAATTTGCTAGACTTTGAGGATTTGGCTGAGTTTGACTTCCAGCAAATATCCGGATAGTTGAAGTCCCCCATCACTACTACATCTCTCCTTCCTGATTGTGTGGTCATCTGTTCTAGAAAGGCATCATCCAATTCCTCTGCCTGAGTCGGGGGTCTGTAGTAGACTCCCACAGTAACATCCCTGTTATTTCCCTCTCCTTTAATTTTTATCCAGATGCTCTCCACCTGGCTTCCAGTATTGACTTCCTGGATCTCTTCACTGGTGTAAATATCCCTGACATATAATGCTATTCCTCCTCCTTTCCTGCTTGGCCTGTTTCTCTTAAAAAGGTTATATCCCTCTATTTCTACATTCCAATCATGAAATGTTCTTAGTTAATGTCATTTTTACATGTTGTTTTATATGTGTGTTGAATAAAAATATTAAAAAAATATATATTTATCTACCCTATATATACACCACACACAAACAGATGGACACACTGTGAGAGTTGGAATCATCTACCCAATGATCCACAGACAAACTTATTCCCAAAAGAAGAAAGTTTATTGTAAGAGCATGGCAGTAGTGATCACAGACACGTTTTTGCAGAATCTGAAGCCCACAGGAAAAAAGTCACAGTTTAAAAATTCCCCCTCCTTTTCCACCCAACTGTTCCCCACACCACACACACATTAGCTCAACTACCATAGTAGTTGGTACCCAGCAACCCAGTCTTTCCCACAGAACTCAACCTTGAATCTCCCTCTCCGTTATCTTACATTCCAAAACAGTCTGTACCAGGCCTTTTCCAATTAACATCTTTTACAAACTACCCCAACCCCCATCTACCTACTTAACAGAATAATATGGATCAGGTATATAAACAGCATATATGCTGTGAATATATATATGAACTGGATATATGTGTGTAACTATAACTGATCTACATTGTCAGTCCTGACACACACACACACATAGGACGTCCCAAAAATGTATACACACTTAATAGCTTCTTGTGAGGGTAGCTTAAAAATAGAGTTTATGACACAAAACGAAATACACTTGAGGAAGGAAATACTACAATAGCAGTGTTGTGGAACTAGAAGGGAACTGTTTTAGTCAGGCTTGCAACTCAGTTTTAGCGAGCTGTCCATTGCTGTGTAAGGATGACAATCTGAATGCCTCACATAAAATTGCAATTTAGGATGGCATCTCTAACTCTTATCAAATCATAACATTTATTCTTCAGTCTATAAATGAATTTACTCAGCCACTGCATAATCGCCACAGCTATTATTAGCTGTTAAAGGGTGTGTATACACTCCTTAGGGACTCCCTGAATGTATGTTTATGTATTTTTAAACCTATATATCTCACAGAGAAGCCCAAATAACAAATGAAAAAGCAAAGAAATGGGGACACCAGCAAGGAGAATTAGGTATATACACTTTCAGTGTGTTATATGTGTGTTTTAAGCCCTCCCTCCAGTCCATCTGATACCATCCGTCCCCAGAGGAAGAGAGACAGGCCCATGTCCATTAGGCCTAGCCTACACTAAGAAGGAGAGCTCTCCCTCCAGTCCATCTGATACCATCCGTCTCGGAGAGAGATAGGCCCAGACACATTAGGCCTAGCCTAGACTTACTGCTTTATCACACTAGGGAGCAAACAGGAGTTAAACGGGAGTTAAACAGGAAATGCCCTATGTTTATCACAGGACAGTTCCTGTTTAACTCTTGTTTAAATCCTGTTTGCCCTCTAGTGTGATAAAGCAGTAAGAAGAGCCCTCCCTACAGCCCATCTGATACCATCTGACCCCATTGGGCTTAGCCTACACTAAGAAGAAGAGCACTCCCTTCTGCCATCTGCCATCCAGACCTCAGAGGAAGAGAAGATCTGCCTGGCTTGATTCCCTTCCCCACTGCCCTTCCCTTCTTTTTTTGTGTCGTGTCTTTCTACCGGAGGTCTAATTAACCATTTTTAAGCCACTCTCAGAGCCTTTGGGGCTGTGCAGACCGCTCCTAAGGGGCAGCCTGCAGGCACCTCCATTTTCTCCAGATCGGGCCTGCGGCAACTACACACCACAACGCCGATCTGGCCTTTCCAGGGTGCGAAAAGGAGCTGCAAAAAGCAGCAGCTTCTAGCAGCCTGGAAAGGGTGTGATAGCCAGGGTGGCACAGCTATATGGCTCTCCTTCAGTGCTGCAGCTGGAGAAGTGCCGTGATGCTATGCACCATGTGGTGCAGCGCGTGGCATCAAGGTGCCCTGGGGCGGAGTGGAATGTGCATCATGGAGATGCTACACCCTGACTTCGCGTGTGTAAAGACTCTGTGTGGCTGAAGGGGAGGGTATAAATTCTCCAAAATAAATAAGGACTCTGGGGGCAAGGGAAGGGTACCGCTATCTGTAGGGAGGGAGGCATAGATGGGCAGATGAGGAGGGAGGTTGGGGGTCCCCAGGGCTTTTCCTCCTCAGGCTGAAGGGGAATCAGTGATGAAGTTCAGGAGAGGAAGGAGAACAAAACAGGTCTACATGGATGGAGTCTTTCCCTCCCCCCAGCTTGGCCCTGGAGTCAGGGAGGGTTCAGAGGAAAAACCAAGTCCTCTGCTCCATCTGCCAAAGGTCAAGAAAGCTCATGGTCCCATGAGCTGGAGAAAATGGACTCATTTCCAGAAGGGAAATGTGGTTGTTGGGGGAGAATTTTCTCTGGACTTTCCTGGGAAGGGAGGGGGGCCTAGTGGTGGGAGCAGGAAGGAGAGAGGGGATTTTGGTGAAGAAGAGACCTCAAGATGATGTAGTTTTCATTGTTTGTTTGTTTGTTTGTTTGTTTTTGCAGGGAGAGGGAAATTCTTCCTAGGATTTATAGGGGGTATGTGTCTTGATTTCATGGCATGGGGAAGGAATCTTCCCCCAAGGAATGGCTGCAAAGCTTCTCCTGCCAGCATCAGTCAAACAAACTAAAACAGCTTCATTTATATACCGCTTCATACTAAGGCGTATCTAAGCAGTTTACAACTGTAAGCTACTTGCCCCCAACAACCTGGGTACTCATTTTAGCGACCTCGGAAGGATGCAAGCCTTGAGCCCTTTTGCTGGTCTTGAACTCGCAACCTTATGGTTTTGAGTGAGTAGCTGCAGTTCAGGCATTTAACCACTGCGCCACCAGGGTTTAAGGTGTTGGAGTGGATTAACAGCTCTTGTGCAGTTTGGCCACATCTTCCAACCCTCCCTTCCTTCCATACCTCTGCACTGGGGAAAAAATGAAATTTGTCCCCTCCGCCCCACAAAACAAAAAACGGTGTTTATTTATTTTAGAGACATTATTAATCACCAAATTGACAGGATTTGATATAAATAATTGAAAAATGTGTGTTTATAAAAGTACAGGTTCTTGCTTTGTCTGTCTGTCTTTAACACAACTTCCAGTTAAAAAGGCTTTTGGCTTGCAAGTTTCTTGAAAGGGATCTTACTCCCCACTTTCCTCTAAAACTCCCAGCTTCCTTTAATTTTTAATCAAGTCATGTTAGCATTGTGTCTGTCCTCCAATAAAACCCCCTCAGAACAACTCTGACTATGGATTTACCTGCAAATCAACATTATTGTCTTTTCACCTTCCTGCTTTTCAGCTTTGCTACCAGCCAGCACTCTGAACTGCTCCCATGATCACACTTTGCAGAGCCACATTCTTTCTTGGGGGGGGGGGGGGGGAGAAAATTCCCATCTAATGTAACACTGGACACCATACCCCCATCTCAGACCCATCTCTCCTCTTCTCAGGTCTCCTTCCAATATCTACACAGGAGCTTTTTTTCATGCATCCCACAGAACTCCTTTGCTAGACAAGATGGCAATAATTGTGGCATGTGGCCTGGAGCAGGGGTGGGAATACATATACCTCACCCTCCAGTGACATAGTATTTGTTGGTGGCTGATACTAACTTCCCATGCACCCATTTGGTAAAAACAGAGGAGGTCTAACTCTTTGTGCCAGTCTGTCCCAAAATGGTGCTGCCCTAAGCCACAGAAATGATGCCCTGTGCCCAAGCCTCATGAGAATTTCCCAACTGCCACTGGGAGCAAACTCACATCAGCAGGCAAGAAGCAGGAGACACCACCACACAAAATGGTCAGCGAGGCTGTGTGGTGGTTTATTGAGGACCCTGAAAAGGTCTCTCCAAAGGATGCTTCAGTACAATGCAATTCACTCCTCTCAGCTGCCAGTACCAGATTCCTAGTCTGCCTGTCTGTCTTCCTTTCTATGGGGGCATCTACACTGGCAAAGTAATGCAGTTTGACACCACTTTAACTCCCGTAGCTCCATATTATGGAACCCTAGGATCTGAAGTTTTGTGAAATACCAGCACTCTTTGGCAGAGAAGGCTAAAGACCTTGAAAAACTACAAATCCCCTGCAGCACTTAAAGTGTCTTGATTCTACAGTGTAGATGCACCCAAAGTGTGGTGATTCTCCAGACCCTGCAGATCCAAAGACAAAAGACTTGGGGTGCAGCCATTATATTGTGCAGCCCAGTTTGTTCTGGCAGCAAAGGAGCTGCACTGTGGCTTTCCAGAGAAAGAGAAACATAGTACAAGTGGTTTGACTGTTGCTCTATGACTCAGGAGACCAGGGTTTGAATCCCAGTTCAGCCATGTAATCGCAATGGCAAACCCCTTTGAAGAAACTTGCCCAAACCATTAAAAAAAGCCTTAGGGTTGTCATAAGTTGGAAACTGCTTGAAAGCTCCAACAAGAAAGAGCAGAGGGCCTCCAACATTGTAAAGGACTGTCTAGAACTTGGGTGGCAGCCATTTTGTGCTCTTGAACTGCCATCTGAATGGCCAGGTATGCAGCCATTAAGGCTCCTTCCCCAGTTATGGAAGTTCTGAGCATGCTCAGTTTCTCTTGACGGAATGTTCCAGAACCTTCTTCTCAGCAGAGGTTCCATAGAGGAATCCTCTCTTCTTCAACTCTCTTCCCTCAGACAACAAAAGCGGAGGGAGGACAGGCCCTTTGGTCCAAAGGTCAGGGTCAGGTCTTTACTGAGAAATGCAGATTTTCTTTGACAACTTCAAGGGACAGAAAGTGGAGGGAGTCTTTTGGGTCACACTGTCTGGCCTTGGAAGCTAAGCAGGGTCAGCCCTGGTTAGTCCTTAGATAGGAGACCTCCAAGAGGCCTGGACCAAGGCGGATGGACTGGAGGGAGGGCCCTTCTTGCTCTGACTGCAAAGGCCCTGATGGAGTTGTATTTTCTCTCCCTTTTCAGAGGCTGGATGATGGCAGATGATATCCTTCTTCAACTGTAGTGCCCACAACTGGACAGTCCTTCAGGTGAGTTCTGACCAAACCAGAATCAACTACAGCGGTCCCCCGGGTTACGAATCCCCCGGCCTACGAAAACCCCGGGATACGAAAGAGCCGGGGCCGGAAAAACGGCCCCGGTTTACAGAAAAAACCCCGGGTTACGGAAAAAAAAGGGGGGGGGAGAAAAAAGAAATCTAACCATTCATATAATGGTTCCCCTGATTTGCGAAATTTTTCGGTTTACGAAAGGGGTGCTGGAACGAATTAATTTCGTAAACTGGGGGACCACTGTACTAATACTGACACTTTCCCCTTGATCTGGACACCACACTCCCACCAATGCAGCCCAGAGCTGCAGGGTTTCCCTGGCTGCTATATCACATTGCATTAAGTCCAACCTCATTCTGCCATACAAAAACTTGTTTAAAACTCTTAACTATTGCCTTTCAGTTAATCAAGTATTCTGCTCAGCATCAGACTTTACCTTGATAGATTAATAGAATCATCAGGTTCGAAGAGACCACAAGGTCCATCCAGTCCAACCTCATTCTGCCATGCAGGAACTTGTTTAAAAACCTCAAAAAATGAAGATACCATCACTCTCTAAGGGGGGAGAGTTTTCCACTGTTGAACAGCTCCTACTGTCAAGACGTTCTTCCTAATACAGAGGTGAAATCTCTTTTTCTGTAGTTTGCATCCATTGCTACAGGTCTGGAGCAGCAGAAAACAAGATTGCTCCCTCCTCAATATGACATCCCTTCCAATATTTAAACAACCCTTAACCATCTTTCTCCTCTGTAACTATCTATTTCACCTTCTGCAACCGTCTGTTGTTTTGTATAGGATTTGCTTCATCATGGGGCTTTAAAGGTAAAAGGAATTTAGGAGTGGTTTGTCAGTTGCCGCCTTCTGCATAGTTCTTTAAAGGTAGCTAAGGTGCCACTGCCATTGTCTTGGTTTTGCAAATCTTTTGTCTTGTCTTGCAAACCCTGCTCAGGTCTTGTAAATCCAGGGCAGCCATGACTTTCTTAATAGGGTTGATATACTCACAGTCTTCCTGTTTTTTTTTACTGCCTTCCACTTTACCCAGCATCACATTACATTTAGATTTGGGTTTTCTTTCCCCCTTGTAGAAGTCAGCAGCTGAATGTCCTTTTGGCTTGAGTCCAGTTTCATCATCAGACAGCCCTCTTCATGCTCATCCTCTGCCATTCCCCAGGACCTGACTGAGTGCCTTCTGACCTGGGAGCCTCATCTTCCACCACTTTCTCCTTTCATCTTGGATGATCTCATCACAGGAATCTCAAGGTAAAAGCCCTCAGGAATCGTTCACCATTGCCTTCGTCTGTGCAGTTTTCACAAGTTAGCTAAGACACCACGACCATTGCCTCTGAGAGATTCCCCCACCTGTGTCACCCCCCACTTCTGCGGTTGCTCAATAGGAATAAATTAATACCACCCAGCCTCCTTCAGCTGGGTTTTGGATGGAAGGGAGAGTATGGCTGCCACACTGAAAACTGGAGGAGGCTCCTTGCACCTTTAAAGATTTTGTAGAAGAAGGAGTATCACCAGGGGTTGCTTGTCATGCAACCAGGTAACAAGCATATACCCAAGTAGAGGTGCAATACAGAGGGGTGACAGGTGTGTGTGTATGTATCTTCGAGTCAATTGTCGACTTATGGTGACCCCATTAATTTCATAGGGCTTCATTAACTTCATAGGAAAGGAATCCTCAGAGGTGGTTGCTTGTTCTTTCCTCTGAAATAGAGCCTACAGCACCTGATCTTTGTTGGCAGTCTCCCATCTAAGTATTAACCAGGACTTACCAGGTTTAGTATCCAAGATTATATGGGATTGGGTGCTTTTTGGGATCTTTTGGTCCCTGGTGGCACATGGGCCTTCCTCATAACATCAGCCATAGGCCAAGCCTCAAACTGAACTCTACTGATTTAAGAAGAGTCAAGGAGAGAGGAATGGGAAGATATGAAACATAAGAGCTCCTCACAACAATTCTACTTTGAGAGAGGGAGTTAAAGGAACAATCCTGGCCAGAAGTGGGCAACTTTAGGTGGCTAGCAGGAAACCATAGGAGACCTTGGAGGGCCACAACTTCCCCACATCACTCCCGCCATGACAAAAAAAAAAACAAACCAAAAAACCCCCCAAAAAACACACCCCAATCTCCTCTAGGAAGTGTTGAGGTCATTTTCACCATGCTTTTATCCCCCAGGGCCAATTTCATGAAACATAGGAGTTTATCATATGACAGAATTTGGGGGTATAATGCAATGGCAATCCAAATGCAATCATGGGGTTTCACATTATTACATATGAGTGCATCTCACGCAATTTTGGGCAAAAGGGAAGTCATTCTGAACGCAATCATAGGTTTTACGTTAATGCGTATAAGAGTATCTCACGCAATTTCAGGCAATGGGGGGCCATTTTCGGGCAATGGGAAGTCTTTCTGAACGCATTCCAAACGCAATTAGAATTCACGTAAATTCGCTAAACTAGCGAATTTATGTGAATTTGAATTGGCTCCATTCAAAATTGAGAGAAATTCCTCCCGTGTGATAAACTCCATAGATACATAGGTGGAATTTCTTTTCCTGCAGATTGAATCCATTGCTCTCTGTCACTGGCTCTATCTGCACAGTAGAAATGATCCAGTGTGATGCCACTTTAATGGCTATGGTTCAATGCTATGGAATCCTGGGATTTATATTTCGTTGTGGCACCAGAGCTCTCTGACAGAAAAGGATACATGTCTCACAAAATTACAGTTCCCTGAATTCCATAGCATGGAGCCATGACATTTAAAACGGCACCAAACTGGATTGTTTCTGCAATGTGCCTGCAGCCCTAGTCTCTGGAGCAGCAGAAAATGAACTTGCAACATCCCCAATATGACATTCCTTCAAATATTCAAACAGGGTTATCATATCAACTCTTAACTTTCTCTTGTCCAGGTTAAACATATGCAGCTCCCAAAGCTGCTTCTCCTATGGCAGCGATGGCAAACCTTTTTTAGTTTATGTGCTGGGGGGCTCTGCCCCCTGGACCTCCGCCCCCACGGTGGGGTTTCTACGCTCCGTAGTGTTAGGAAGTCTCTCACTTAGGGGAATTATAATTAGCTCTAAATATGCAGAGAGGAAGATGCTAACAAAGTCTTACGCTGGAATCGTGGTCCCAGTATTGTCTACCAGAGGTCCACCGACAAACCCCAGGAGAGATGACACTAGTCCAAGTGAGTCTTGGGAAATGAGTCTGTGAGAAAATACACAGTTTATTGCGGGGCATAAATTCCACACACAACAAAAGGGGACATACACACAAACACACGTTCAATGCTAGCGAAAAGGGAGGGGTAAGATTGGGAGTTAGGTTTGAGAGAGAGAGAAACCACTGGAATACTACCTTAGAAGTCTTCTCCGGGAAGCCTGATAGATGTGGATGAGGATGATGGACACGACCGCCAGGATGAAAGGAAACGGGCCATGGGAGCTATGAGCAGAGGTCAAACTGGCATGGACCAGCCTGCACTCTGAGGATAGCATAGAATCATAGAATCATAGAATCATAGAGTTGGAAGAGACCACAAGGGCCATCCAGTCCAACCCCCTGCCATGCAGGAACTCCAAGTCAAAGCTTCATCAATGGCGGATTCAAACTCGGGATCTTTTATAGGGCTGAACATATCCGGGGGCTATGTATCAAGACTTGGACAAAGGTGCTGATTGCCTGGGATTTGTTAAGCCAAGAGCAAATAATCTGTGTACAATGCACTTAGGTTTGGACACAATTTAGAGGGGCAGCTGACTTAATGGCTGAGTCGTTAAGAAGATTATCAATCCATCAAGTGTGAGACCAAGTCTATTGACTTATTCCGGAGGGCAGTGGCAAATCTGGTTTGGCAATTCTCAAACTTCCTATAAAGAGCTGCTTACTAGGGACTGTGTTCCTCCAAACGGGCCTGCCTACATGACCTCCTCACTTGGGGCTTATGGTGGGTCCTTGGATAGGTCAGTCAGGGGTCATAGTACAGTCCACATATCCCCAAAATTTTATTAAAATCATATATTGTAACAGTAGGCAAGGCTTCCAAGGTGGGGTTTCTCCCTCCACCCTTTCCCTGCCCTCAGCTGTCTTTGACAGACAACTGGGAGTCAGGAAGGGCTGGGGGGCCTGGAGAGCCACCATA
Organism: Urosaurus nigricauda; assembly: GCA_034509955.1. Classification (NCBI taxonomy): domain Eukaryota; kingdom Metazoa; phylum Chordata; class Lepidosauria; order Squamata; family Phrynosomatidae; genus Urosaurus; species Urosaurus nigricauda. Next base: position 334,073,296 of record JAOEGL010000002.1, read on the forward strand.
GGCTGTTTCTCCGCCCCCGTGCCTCTCACATCCATGGCTGCGGAGCCAGGGGTCTGGGATGGTGCGGGGGCAGAGAAACAGCCCATGCCGGCTTCTCTGGGCCCTCAGCCACCCGTTTCTCCACCCTTGCACCCTCTGAGACCCAGGCCTCTGCAGCCATGGGTCTGAGAGGGTGACTGGTGGCCCAGAGAAGCCAGCATGGGACGTTTCTTCGTCCCCCTGTGCCCTCCTCAACAGTCTAATTCTAGGGCAGGAATGGTCATGGGCCACAAAATCATGAAGGAGTCTTGGCAGAGCCACCCTCTTCAAAAAACTATATATAGGCCTGATCTAGATTGGCAAAAAGAGGTGTGTTCATGGCTGCATGAAAGTCTAGCCTTTAGATGAGAAAAAGGGAAAGTGTGCCATGAAAACGCTTTTTTTTTTTTTTTTTTTGCGTTTTAGGGGAGAAGAAGCGCCTTTAAAAAAGTGCTGCTTTTCCCAGCTTCTTTTTTAAAAACGGCGGAACTGCGCAGTTGCATCTAAAGCATGCTAAGAATTAGGAAAAGGCAACTTCATGTCACACTTTCCTGCCAATCTAGAAAGCCCCATAGAGAGGGGGGGGGGGCTCTCAAACACCTCCAGGGGCCTTTGCGCAGTTTGGCTAGTGTTTTATGCAAGCCTTTATTCCCTCCCTGGATTCTTTTAGGATGAAGAGAGGTCTTGTTTAACAAAAAGAAGTGAGCATAATTCTTCCTGTTCACTTTTCTCTTTAAAAAAAAAAATCTCATAGTTTGATCAGGTTGGGTCTTTGCTAAAAACACATATCCTTTTTAAACCTCTGAGACTAACACAAATAGCTCCTGTTCTACAGGGTGCAAAACTGTGCCACTAAAGGCATGTCAGGCTAGGCATGACCCCTTTCTCCTGTGAACTGGGAGCAAATGCTTCAGTCACTAGGAATCAGGGGAGAGGATTGGCTCATCAGCATTCCAATTGTCATTTGAACTCAAGACCAGAATGTGATTGTTAGGGGACAGGAGAAGAAATGTGCTTAGTCCATCCTCCCATTTCAAATCAGTGACAGGGGCCAGACTGATAGGTGCAGCCCTTTGATCTGTTTTCCAAATATTTCGTGAACCAATATAGAGGAGAATTTAAATAAAAAAACCTTTGCTGTATAAATTGAATTGAATAGGATGGATTCTGCCAAAAAATTAGCAGCAAGACTAGTTCTAGTCTGGGAATGAGACACATCCTCCAACATTTCACAGATGAAAACCAGAACGTGTGTGGCCAAGCAACATTACAACATGGTCTCCCTTGCTGAGTTACTGGAGTGAAAATTACTTTTCCACTTTGAAATTCAGTTTGCACCAGTTGAAGTATGCTGAGAACAAAGGAATCATAGAATCATAGAGTTGGAAGAGACCACAAGGGCCATCCAGTCCAACCCCCTGCCATGCAGGAACTCCAAATCGAAGCATCCCCGACAGATGGCCATCCAACCTCTGCTTAAAGACCTCTAAGTAAGGAGACTCCATTTTTTAGTACGTTTCACAGAAGCGGATTAGGACATGACACCAAGCAGTATTTCAGTGTGATGAAGAGGGGGAGCATTATTAATGAGGAAGAACACACAAGCTAGGAGAGGCTGCAGCAGCTTGGTTTTACTGGATCCTACTGTGAAGGTCAAGACACTGTCTTTCCTCTCTGTCCCATTACTGAGTTAATGGAGTGCAAAATATTTCCCAGCAGAGAAGGAGCTGAGCATCCTAACAAATGGGTAGCTCCTCCCACATGGCTCCTGATAGGCAGGGGAGAGAAATCAAGAACCAGGGGCCAGGCCCTGCCCCAGTAGGTGAAATGACCCCTAGGACCTCCGTCTCTTCCTGCCTAGCTCCTGGTAGGATTTGCTTTTGGTTGTCTCAACTAAACCTCCATTTTGCTACAGTCTACAATCTTGCTGCTCCTCAGACTTGCCTACTTTCTTTCTCTTTCCCTTTTACCTATCCCCCCACCATGGCGGGTGATGAAGCCCTGGCTTTGCCGGATGCATGCCCTGAGGTGCCAGCAACATTGCACTTCCTCCCAGCCTGGGCCAGCCCTAGCTTTGCCAGATGCGTGCCCTAAGGCACCAGCAACATCGGTCATCCAGGGAGTTGAAACACGGCTGCAACTGGCTGAGGGAATCCCCCTCCCACCCGCTGCTGAGCCCAGGGCCTCTCAATCGGTCAGTGTCAGAAAACGGAGAGCCTGCACCAAGGACCACTGAGACTGTCCAAGGGGAGGACGTAAGTAATCCCTCTGCCAGAAATGGTGCTCTGGTTCAAAACCCTCTGGGCCCAGGAGGCTCTTGCCCTCGCTGAGGCCTTCCAGGAGAAGGGAGATAACCCCGGTCTGTGATCCCGGGGCCCCAGCGCCACCCCAGTTTGGGGAGGGGGGCCTTTAACACCCTGGCATTTTCCCCTTCCCCGTGTGGCCAGGCCCTTTCCCTCATCAGGCCTCTTCATCGGGTGGGGGCCCAGGTTTCCCTACCCTTAGCAATCGGGAGGGTCCGGTTCCTTTCAGCTGGGGAGCTCCTTGAGCCATCGACCCGAACCATGGCATGTTTGCCCTGGTAGGGAGCAGCCATCTTGCCCCACTCTTTGGAGGCAGGCACCCTCCCTCCATTCCAACTGCCACCGCTGTGGGCTCTGAGGGAGAGAAGAGCCATCGTCTCCAGTCCCAGCAGCTGGTGAGGCACCCTCCCTCCATTCCAACTGCCACCACTGTGGACTCTGAGGGAGAGAAGAGCCTGAAAGCAAGAAGAGCCCTCCCTCCATCCACCATCTTGAGGGAGAGAAAGGCAAGCCAGCTCAAGCAGGCCTTGCCTAAAAAGAAGAAGAGCCCTCCCTCCAGTCCATCTGCCATGGTCCAGGCCTCTGAGGGAGAGAAAATCTGCTGGACTTTCCCCCTTCCCCACCACCTCTCCCTTTTCCTTTTGTTTGTGTCTATTTTAGATTATAAGCCTGAGGGCAGGGAAATGTCTTAATTAACAAATTGTAAGCTGCTTTGATAGCCTTGGCTGAAGAGCGGGGTATAAATAAAAATTATTATTATTATTATTATTATTATTATTAATTTCTTGGTCTTGATGGGACCACCATACTGGCCACATGGGTCTGGATGGGGGCCACCATCTTGGGAGCAGCCATCTTCACCATGCGGTCTCTGCCAACCATGTGGCCACTGACGGGGGCCCTCACATTGGCGGCACAGGGAAGGCCCTGCACCCCTATGCCACTCAGGCCCATTGCCAGTCAGCTTCCATCTTACCACAGCTGGCCCCGACTCTAAACCCACCCCTGTCCCAGAGGGGGAGTGGTTCCCAGGGTTTCTCTGGATGGGAGGGCAGTGAAACCTCAGATGGCCATTCAGGAGCCCAGGACAAGATCCCAGGCTCATCTACCCTCACTACCACCCAGACCTCTGCAGAATCCAGGGAAGAGGGAGATTCTGAGCCTCTCGCTCAGAATCAGAGCATTCCTACCGCCCACTCACAAAATGCGCTAGGTATGCCAAGGCGTCCCCAAAGTGCAAGTGATCCCAGTCCTGTTGCTCCTCTGATGATGAAGTCACAGAGGAGAGCTTCCAAGTTTCAGGCTCAGAGTCTGGGGAGGGGGAGCTGTTCCAGGACGAGGGGGATGAGAGCAAAGACATACCCATCTCATCTGGCCTATTTAGACTAGAATATTATCCACTCCTTATTAAAAAGACCACCAGAACTCTAGGTATTAGTCTGCCTTCGAGCCAAACACCTGCCCATGACTCTGACCTCCCCAGGGTGGATGAGGAGCTTTTTCCAGTTAAAACTCCTACTATTCAGGAGATTCCATGTCTCTACAACATCATGCAGATTATTAGGGAAGAATGGAATAGGCCAGCTGCAAGTAGGCCTAACCATGGTGTTACTTGCAAACACTGTATTCTCCAACAAGCTCTCATGGATAAGCTCAACCTCCATAGACATTAGGGCAGTAACTACTGTCTCCATGTTTATGCTTGCCACTCTGCAGTGGACAAGAGATCTCCTTGATATGTTGCCAGATGTGGACACCAGGGTCAAACAGATAGTTAATAAGATTGCTAAGGCTTCTGCCTTTGCGGCAGATGGTACCCTTGACGCAGTTCAACAGGGCTCCAGAGCCCAAGCTGTGACTGTGGCAGTCAGACGGCAATTTTGGCTAAAAAAATTGGAATGTGGACTCTAGGTCTAAACAAAATTTGGCTTTCACTACCTTACTAGGCAATAAGCTATCCAGGGAGTCCTTAGAACCGGTCTTAGTTGAGGGCAAAGATAAAAAGTAAGCCCTGTCCTTGAGAGAGGTGACAAAAGGCAGTTCAGACACCGCCCATCCTTTTGCTCCTCTCCATCTTTCTTTCCTTCCAACTCCAACTCCAACTCCTTCCAAGCCAAGAAGTCCAGATCCTACAAATCTCATTGGGGAGACTCCAGATTCTCCAAGCATAACCGGTCCTCCTTCTCCTCCAAGGATGGAGGGGACCCCAAGTCTAAAAAATTGGATTAGAGGGTTCTACCAAAAAAACACAATATCAATATCACACTTCCCAATATGAAAGGAAAATAATGTGAAAAATGTATTAGAAACAAAATAAATTCAAGAGCAGACAGAACCAGTTAAATTTCTAAAAGGGTAGCAATACCCCACTGATATAAAACAAATGTTCAACGGCAGAAGCGTTTCAACAGCAGTCCTCCTCAATGGCCTATAAGTATGCAAAATATGTATAAAATATATATAAAACTATCAAATCTACAGCTCACTCAATGTGACTCTGTTAAATTTAAAAGTAGTCTTTTGATCACTTGGGGGCTCAAAGTCTTCCTGGAAAAACCAACAGGCATGATGGGACCCCTCCAGTGGGGGGGCAGTTCCACCACAGACCAGTGGGTCTTGGATACCGTTTGCCAGGGCTACAAGATAGAATTCCATCGTACACCTCACGACATGCTCACACCCTCTCCCAAGTCCAGTGATCCCAACAAGCACCATCTCTTGCTGAAATCCGTTGATCACCTGCTTGCCGTCCAAACCATCGAAACCATACCAAAAGACCAGAGGGGCCAGAGATGTTACCCAACCTTCTTCCTGGTGCCCAAGAAAAAGGGATCATGGAGAGCCATTCTGCACCTGAGAGGTGTCAACCGATTCATCCGCAAAAAGAAATTCAGGCTGAAGACATTGAGAACCATCCTAGTCAGCTTTCAACTCAGAGATTTCCTTTCATCTCTGGATATTCAAAATACTTATTTACATATTTTGATTCACCCGTCTTCTTGTTGATTCCTCCAAGTATGGCAAACTTCACTTCCAATACAGAGCACTCCCCTTTGGGCTTGCTTCACTCCCAGGGTCTTGGTGGCCCTGGTCACCCATTGCAGATCTCACCGCCTTCCCATCTATCCATATTTGGACACCTCCTCATCCGGTCGTCCTCAGGATAGCAGTCAATCCAAGACACCAGAGAGATCCTCAGGTTGTTGGAGGACCATGGCTTCTTGGTCAACCAGGAAAAGAGCACCCTCCTTCCTGATAAATAGATCGACCACCTGAGGCCTAGGATAGACACACAGGTGGGGACAGTCTGCCTCCCCCAGGACTGGATAAAATCCATTCAAAATACGATTCAAAAGGTCCTGGATGTGCCGCGGGCCAGTCTATAGCTACTCGCTCACCTTCAGGGCCTAATGATATCAACCATCGACTGCTTGCCATGGGCGAGGTTCCATGCCAGGCTCCTCCAACGTCTTCTTCTGCCTCACCAACAGGCCATCGCCCTCAAGAAACCCCAAAAGATCCTGGTCCTCAACAAGGTACTTCAGTCAATCCGCTGGTGGATGTCTCTGGCTAGAATCATAGAATCATAGAATCATAGAGTTGGAAGAGACCACAAGGGCCATCTAGTCCAACCCCCTGCCATGCAGGACCTCCAAATCAAAGCATCCCTGACAGATGGCCATCCAGCCTCTGCTTAAAGACCCCTAAGGAAGGAGACTCCACTACGCTCCGAGGGAGTGTGTTCCACTGTCGAACAGCCCTTACTGTCAGGAAGTTCCTCCTAATGTTGAGGTGGAATCTCTTTTCCTGCAATTTATATCCATTATTGCGCGTCCTAGTCTCTGCAGCAGCAGAAAACAAGCTTGCTCCCTCCTCAATATGACATCCCTTCAAATATTTAAACGGGCTATCATATCACCTCTTAACCTTCTCTTCTCCAGGCTGAACATCCCCAGTTCCCTAAGGCGTTCCTCATAGGGCATGGTTTCCAGTCCCTTCACCATCTTAGTTGCCCTCCTTTGGACCTGCTCCAGTTTCTCCACATCCTTTTTGAATTGTGGTGCCCAGAACTGGACACAGTATTCCAGGTGGGGCCTGACCAAAGCAGAATAGAGTGGCACTATTACTTCCCTTGATCTAGACACTATACTTCTATTGAGGCAGCCTAAAATTGCATTGGCCTTTTTAGCTGCCGCATCGCACTGTTGACTCATGTTCAGCTTATGGTCTACTTGGACTCCTAGATCCCTTTCACATGTGGTCTCATTCAGCCAGGGGTGTCCCCCATTTTATATCTGTGCATTTCATTTTTCCTCCCTAAGTGCAGAACCTTACATTTCTCTGTGTTGAATTTCATCTTGTTAGCATTGGCCCACCTTTCTAGTCTATTCAGGTCATTTTGAATTTTGATCCTGTCCTCTGGGGCATTAGCTACTCCTCCTAGTTTAGTGCAAATTTGATAAGTATGCTCCCAATTCTGTCATCCAAATCATTAATAAAGATGTTGAACAGCACTGGGCCCAGTACAGATCCCTGTGGGACCCCACTGGTCACTTCTCTCCAGGATGAAAAGGAGCCATTGTTGAGCACCCTTTGAGTTCGGCCACTCAACCAATTACAAATCCATGTAACAGTTAACTTGTCTATCCCACATTTTGCAAGCTTATTTGCAAGAATGTCATGGGGAACCTTGTCAAAGGCCTTACTGAAATCGAGGTAAACTATATCCACAGCATTCCCTTCATCTACCAAGCTGGTAATTTTATCAAAAAAAGAGATCAGGTTCGTTTGGCATGACTTGTTTCTCTGAAACCCATGTTGGCTTTTTGTGATTATGGCATTGGCTTCTAAATGTTCACAGACTCTCTGCTTAATGATCTGCTCTAGAATCTTTCCTGGTATTGATGTCAGACTAACTGGACGATAATTGTTGGGATCCTCTTTTTTCCCCTTTTTGAAGATGGGGACAACGTTTGCCCTCTTCTGGGACTTCTCCTGTTATCCAGGAGTTCTCAAAGGCTATATCAAATGGTCCTCCCATCTGGAGGCCAGAGACAATCGAGACAATCGAGACAATCGAGATCACCATGGACGCCCATCTCCAAGGATGGGGGACCCACTGCGGAACTCACCTGGAGCAGGGCCAGTGGAGCCAAGACGAGCAGTCTCAGCATGAATTGGCTGGAGCTGCAAGCGATTCGTCTGTCTCTCCTCTCCTTCAAACATCTGATCCTCCACAAGGCAGTACTGACAAGGCCTATGTCAACTGTCGGAGGGAACCAGATCACGGCCTGTAATGGACAAGGCTCACTTACTCCTGATTTGGGCCGAAGTCAACCTTCTATCATTGGAGGCCGAGCACCTACAGGGAGAGATAAACTCCCAAGCAGATTGGCTAAGTTGGACCGACATAAACCAGGGAGAATGAAGTCTTCATCCAGAAGTTTTTCAAGACATCGTGACAACGTTTGGCCGCCCGGTCGTAGACCTGTTTGCCTCCCCAGCCAATGCCAAGATCCCCAGATTCTTCCTGAGATCCCAGACAGAGGGGGCAGAAGACCTGGAGGCCCTCAACTGCCACTGGCCGGCGGGTCTCCTATATGCCTTCCCACCAGTCCTTCTCCTGTCCAAGTTTCTGACAAAGGTTCAGAAGACCAAATCAGAAGCCATTCTGGTGGCCCTAGCGTGGCCCAGACGCCCTTGGTTCTCACAAATTCTCAAGCTGTCAACCCAGAGCCTGCCTCTCTCAACCAGACTGGACCTACTATCTCAGGGTCAGGTCCACCATCCAGACCCAGCCTGGCTTCAGCTACATGCGTAGAAATTGAACGGCACATGCTGACTGGCTATGGTTATTTGCCTGAGGTAATCGAGTCCATCCTGGCTTCTCGATGGCTGTTGACCATCTAGATTTACGAATACAACTTCAAGGTCTTCAGAAGGTGGTGTAAGCGCAAAAATAAGGATTTCATTCAGGTCTCAGTTTCGATTCTTCTCCAGTTCCTCCAAGATGGTTTTGAGCAGAGCCTCCACCCCTACACGGTCAAGAGACAGGTACTGACAATCACCTACATTCTTCCTCATGTCGAGGCATCCAAGATTTCCAAACATCCTCATGTTCAGAGATTGCTCAAGGGAGTCTCCAACAGAGAGTCTCCCAACAAGACATCATTTTCCTTCGTGGGACCTTCACAAAATCCTAAAAGCATTGACAATACAGCCATTCGAGCCCCTGAGAGAGACACCTCTCAAATTCCTCACCTGAAAGACGTTGATCCTCATAGCTGTCACGTCAGCACGATGTGTCTCAGAGATTGCCACCCTTTCAATGCTGAAGGAACTGTGCGTCTTCAGGCCAGACTCTGTGCTGCTTTGTCCAGACCCCACCTTCATTCTGAAGGTGAATTCGGTGTTCTACATATTGCAAGACATTGTCCTGCCATCATTCTGCCCACGGCCCTTCGAGGACTTAGAAAGGATCTGGCACAACCTGGATGTGCGCAGGGTCATCAGGATTTACTGCCTTCAGAAAGTCAGAGGCCCTTTTTATCTCCTTTCAACCGAGGTGCAAGGGGAAAAACGGTTTCAGTCTCCACGCTTGTAAGGTGGATCAAGGAATGCATCATAGCCTATTATTCGGTCCTGGATCTGGACCCTCCTGTGGGCATCACTGCCCACTCTACTAGAAGTGCAGCCACTTCAGCAGCACTGTCCACCAATTCACCACTGGCCGAGAATTGCAGATCAGCCATGCGGAAGTCCCTTTCCACTTTTGTCAGACACTATAAGCTTGACATTTTTCAGTCAGCAGAGGCGGCCTTTGACTGTAGGGTTTTACAACAGATTGTTTCTGACTCTCCCTCTGCACCAGGAGGCCCACCCTAGTTGGGAAGTGCTTTTGTAAATCCCATTTGTTAGGATGCTCTGCTCCTTCTCTGCTTGGAAATGGAACGTTAGTACTTACCTGATATATGTCCCTTTCCAACAGAGAAGGTCCGAGCATTCTCCCCACCCAGCTCTTCTGCCGGCACAAGAGGCCAAATTGTGTTGGCTTACATTTTGTGTTTTCGACTGTTTCCCCTTATCCAGGGCCAGTTATTCCTGTTTTTTTTAAGTTAAATAACAATTTGAAGTCTATACCAGAGTCTATGTTGAAATCCATTGATATATATATAATAAAGCCTTATAAATATTTTGATTTGGTGTCCTGAATGGTCTTTGGCTGGTCATTGACTGAGGTCCTAGGGGTCACGTCACCCACTGGGGCAGGGCCTGGTTCTTGTTTTCATTCTCCCTGCCTATCAGGAGCCATGTGGCGGAGCTACCCATTTGTTAGGATGCTCGGACCTTCTCTGCCGGAAAGGGACTTATATCAGGTAAGTACTAACGTTCCATTTCTGCACTTTGCAGCAACTGAAGTAAGCTGAGAACAAAAGGGTGAAAAAGGGGAGCACATGTGTTAGTCCACCTCAGTATAAAGCAAGGGATTCTTATTGACATGGGAGAGGATAAAAGGATGCAGACCTAACTTTGCTATTGGTTGTCCCCCTACACCAAATCTCATGTCTCTTAAACTATGGAAACAGATGGCACTACAGTATCACAAGAGGCAAGTGGGACACACCTGTGCATAGTAGAATTACAGAGGAGACTCATTATCATAGATTGTAAAATTTACAAAAGGTAGCATAGATTTCAACATTACATGTTAAGAGGAAAGGGGAGAATGTTGGAGATAATCCAGATGAACTTGATCCCTTATCCTTTTCCTTTTTTTCCTCAACCAGGAAACGATCGGGGAAAAGAGAATTTTATCAATTCACCTAAAGAATGATAGGAAACAAGAAAACATCATGTGGAAATAGAGGAGTTTGGAAACCACAATAGACAAAAAACAAAAACAAAGGGACTTGTATCAAAGACAGAGAAGAAAAAATTAAATGCTTGATCCAGTGCTGACATTTTTCAACTCTTGAGACATTATAAAGGAATATGAAAAAAGAATAATAAAGGAAAGATCAGAAAAGAATATATAAAGGAATAATAAAAGATCATAAAGGAATGTGAAAAAAGAACTGTTTATTCTAACATAAATTTCCTTTAACCAAACACTTCACAGTCATCATGGGGGATAAATTATACAGTTGCATAGTATGTGGAAGGAACTTCAAGCAGTATGGAAATCTGCATTCACATCAAAGAACACACAAAGGTGAGGACCCATATGAATGCATGGAATGTGGAAAGAGCTTCTCTCATAGTCAGGGATTGCTTTTACATCAGAGAACCCACACAGAGGAGAAACCGTATCAATGCATGGAATGTAGAAAGAGATTCAGTCGGAGTGGAAATCTACGTTCGCATCAGAAAACCCACACAAGGGAGAAACCATATCAATGCATGGAATGTGGAAAGCGCTTCAGTCGGAGTGGAAATCTACGTTCACATCAAAGAACTCACACAGGGAAGAAACCATATAAATGCATGGAATGTGGAAAGAGCTTCAGTCAATGTGGACATCTCATTTCGCATCAAAGAACTCACACAGGGGAGAAACCATTAAAATGCATGGAATGTGGAAAGAGCTTCAGCGAGAGTGGCTCATGTAGAAAACACCAACGAACCCACACAGGGGAGAAACCATATAAATGCATGGAATGTGGAAAGAGCTTCAGTGAGAGTGGCTCATGTAGTAAACACCAAAGAACTCACACAGGGGAGAAACCATATAAATGCATGGAATGTGGAAAGAGCTTCAGTACGAGTGGAACTCTCAAGTCACATCTGAGCACTCACACAGGAGAGAAGCCACATAAATGCATCAAATGTGGAAAGAGCTTCTGTAAGAGTGAACATCTCAGTTCCCATCAAAGAACTCACACAGGGGAGAAACCATATAAATGCATGGAATGTGGAAAGAGCTTCAGTCAGAGTGGACATCTACGTTCACATCAAAGAACTCACACAGGGGAGAAACCATATAAATGCATGGAATGTGGAAAGAGCTTCAGGGACAGTTGCTCATGTAATAAACACCAAAAAACCCACACAGGGGAGAAACCATATAAATGCATGGAATGTGGAAAGAGCTTCAGTCGGGGTGTACATCTCAGTTCGCATCAAAGAACTCACACAGGGGAGAAACCATTTAAATGCATGGAATGTGGAAAGAGCTTCAGCGAGAGTAGCTCATGTAGAAAACACCAAAGAACTCACACAGGGGAGAAAGCATATAAATGCATGGAATGTGGAAAGAGCTTCAGTCAGAGTGGACATCTACGTTCACATCAAAGAACTCACACAGGGGAGAAACCATATCAATGCATGGAATGTGGAAAGAGCTTCAGTCAGAGTGGCTCATGTAGTAAACACCAAAGAACCCACACAGGGGATAAACCATATAAATGCATGGAATGTGGAAAAAACTTCAGTACGAGTGGAACTTTCAAGTCACATCTGAGCACTCACACAGGAGAAAAACCATATAAATGCATGGAATGTGGAAAGAGCTTCAGTCGGGGTGGACATCTCAGTTCGCATCAAAGAACTCACACAGGGGAGAAACCATTTAAATGCATGGAATGTGGAAAGAGCTTCAGCGAGAGTAGCTCATGTAGAAAACACCAAAGAACTCACACAGGGGAGAAAGCATATAAATGCATGGAATGTGGAAAGAGCTTCAGTCAGAGTGGACATCTACGTTCACATCAAAGAACTCACACAGGGGAGAAACCATATCAATGCATGGAATGTGGAAAGAGCTTCAGTCAGAGTGGCTCATGTAGTAAACACCAAAGAACCCACACAGGGGATAAACCATATCAATGCAGGGAATGTGGAAAGAGCTTCAGTCAGAGTGGACAGCTACATTCACATCAAAGAATTCACACAGGAGAAACCATATAAATTCATGGAATGTGGAAAGAGCTTTAGAGAAATTAGACATCTAACTGTTCATCAAAGATTCCACAGAGGTTAGAAACCATATAAATGCATGGAATGTGGGAAATGTTTGCAAATGTATCTAGACATCAAAGAACCCACACAGGAGAAACCATATAAATGCTTAGAACGTTAAAAGCGCTTCAGTCAGAGTGGACCTCTTGAGTCACATGAACAACTTATATCCGAAAAACCTATTTATTCATTACCTTTGAAAAGTGATTTAGTGATAGTTTGAAACTGATATTCCATGAAAGAATCCAGACAGGGTAGAAGCCATAGAAGTGCATGGAATTTGGAAAGAACTTCAGTCACAATAACTCTCATAGTAAATAGGGATGTGACAAAAATTCATTGCTGTTTGTAAAAGAGGCAGGATATTGTTTGCATCTGTGTTTGTGTGCTTGTTTTTTGATCCCTTGGCTCATGCTTTACTAGCTGTAAAATTTGTTAGCAGTTTGCTGGAGGTGTGACAATTTGGAGATACAGTCAGCCCTCCACTTTTGCACATTTAAAATACAGGGATGATTTGTGAGTTTGTCTGTGGCAGGGCCAGGAAGGGCATGCTTGAACTCCTCCCTCCTGGGCCTCCTGGACTTTTCCCCTTGGGATGGAGGGAGCAGCCAGGAGAAACGCCCGCATACCTCTCCCACCTTCCCTCGGCAGGCTTGCCTCAGACAACAATGGCATGGAGGAAGACAGTATTGGCGTGCATATATGGGAGGAAGAGGAGCATGCACTCATGCCGCTCCCTCCTTCCCCGACAGATCGTAGTTTTTCCACTTACGTGAAGATGTTCCATCCTTAACCCCCACAAATGTGGAGAGGGCTATGATTTATTATTAATGATATTTCCTATGGGCAAAGGGCTGAACAATAGTCCCCCAGCACCACTCTCTGGGAACATTCAGCCAGGAAGGCAAGGCAATATCACCAAGTCCCATATCAGCTGAACAACCCAGAAGGATATCACAGTGGAACGTATCCTAACAATTTTGTTGTAAACTCTTTTATATTGGCTAATTCTCAAGAATATTATAAATATGCTTTACACTCTAATGCATGTGCTTGCAGAGAAAAAAGTTTTCCCTCAGAATCCTGCCAGCAAAGTCTTAAGGACTGTTTCTGACGAGAACTGGTCTGTTTTGGAATATGCAGATATCTGCCAATATCTTTATGTAGAAGACATTCATTATTGGAAGGATAACAAGGTGTTAACTGCTTTTAGAAATTAGAACTAGATTTTAAAATAGGAATAGAGTTTTGTAAAGCTCTTCTAAATTCATTAATTCTTAAATAATATTAATATGTTTCATTCACTTAAATGTGTATTTTTTTACGTATTAAGTGAATTTTTATGTAGTTTAATGGAAACACAAAAATAAAATCTTGTTATGAATTACTTGTTCTCCTTGTAGATATGCAAACAACTGCAGTCGATCAACAGTAGCTTGAACAGAGACACTAGATTCCTGGCACACTACACACATAACACTAGCTAACCCCCCTCCCCCGATCCTCAGTGGGGCTCTTGGCCAGTTCCTCATGTTGTTGTTTTTATTTCTAAACTACAATTCAATATTCATTCATATGGTTATCTGTTCAGCTTGGTTTTAGGAAACAGCCCTCCTCCTGCCTTGGCCCCCAGCTGAACCCTTCAGCTCATCTCCATATCCACAAAGTTTTGCATTCTTATGGACTGCTTATATAGGTCTATGCCTGGACTTTCCAGTCCATCAAATGCATCTGAGGAAGTAGACTCAAGTCTAGGAAAGTTCATGCTAGACCTCTCTCTTTCAGTTAGTCTCAAAGGTGCTACAAGATCCATTTGCATACTGATTTTCCAGACTAACAGAGCTATGTCTTTGAATTCCTGAACCAAATTCATCAGCAATTGCGACTAAGCAGAAGTGCAGTTACATCTTTTCTTTCTTTTAGTTTATGCAATCAAGAGATTTGACCAGGGGAATATGTCCTGCATAGCTCAGGTATACATCCAGGTGAGTTCATACCTACGGCCAGATATTGATTATACATCTTCCAGCAAGTCCCTGTATTTTTGTGAAACCTGGAAGCAACATCGATCTGCAGAGCGAGGAACAGCCTCAAAATCTAGAAGGACCCACTGGCTCCCTGGTCTGCCTCCATTATCATCATCTCTTGGCATAAGAAAGGGACTGTCTTGTTCACAACAAACTGGGAGTGTCCCCTTTCAAAACCTTCCATTTTGGATGTAAAGGGAAAAGTGACAATGGCAATTAGAAATATGGAATTAGTACTTGATAACCCATACTCAACTCTGGACACTATAAATTATAAATCCCAACATACTGTACATCCAACAGCACTGAGTTGTGTCTGCTTAAAAAACTGTGCTCAGAGGACCCCTGTTTGAATGAGAGGGTGCCCAATTTGGGGTGATTGAAAGCAGACCTGGTTCCTGGTCTATAACCATCCTCTGATCTCCTCAGTTCAAATACTTGGAGGGTTTGGATGGGGCCCCATGGGCTATCAAGTTGAACCCCTTGTGCAGTGCAAGATTCTATGGGTGCATTCCCATTTAGCATTTAAATTGATCGGTGATTCACTTTTGCTTTGAATCAATGAATCGATTCACTGGAGGCGTCGTCCCCACTATGAAAGCAGATCTTTTCATTAGCCCCATGTAATCTCATCTTTTTTGGCACAGTTGTCATCCCCACTAGTTGCACCACTTCAAAATGCACGGCAATCATCTGTGCATCATCAGTGACGTCAGTGGCCCCTTGCAACTTACTTTTTCAGGTTTGCTTGTTTATTATTATTTTTTGCGGGGGCAAGCTTCTTAAGAGGAGATTTGCCCTTCTCTTCCCCGAGGCTGAGAGAGTGTGACCCTCCCAAGCTCACACAGTAAGTTTCCATGGCCCAGCCAGGGATTTGGATGCTGGTTTCCTAGAGCGCCCCAGGCCGGAGTGCCTGGCAGGAGCAGCCCTTATGGGAAAGACACCCCCCCCCTCAGCTGCCCAAATCTTACCCCCATCCCCTCAGGCATCCTCTGGCCTGTGCCTCCCTTTCCCCCAGCCACTCCGGAGGGACAGCTACGTTCCTCCCTTGGCCTCCTTGGCAGAAGAAAGGGTCAGCTGAGAAGAGTGGGGAGAAAGGGTTGGACCCAGGAGAAAGAGGAGGAGATTGGGGGAAAGAAGGGACCCAGGAGGAAGAGGAGGGGAGTGGGAGAAAGGAGGGACCCAGGAGGAAAAAGAGGAGGACAGGGGAACACAGCATGTGTTTTTTAATATTTTATTTTATTTTAATTAATAAAGTAGCCATAGGTCAAACCCCTCTGCCATTTATCCCTCCCCTCCAGAATGAATCAATTCTGATCTGTCGTTCCCACTTATCAAACTCGCTTCAGAATTGATTCTTTTAAAAAGAACCGCTTACAAACTACTGTCTGGAAAAACTGGAGTTTTTTGCCTTTGCCTTGCTTTATCACAACAGGAATCAATCACCTTGTGACAGGAACCGGTTTCATATGGGAACGCAAATAATTTAAATGGCACTTGCTTTTTTTGCTGCAGCATCACAATGCTGGATCATGTTCAATTTACAATCAACAATAATCTCAAGGTCCTTTTCACATGTACAGTGGGCCCTTGTTATCCGCTGAGGTTTGGTTCCAAGACCCTCTGTGAATAACAAAATCCATGTATGCTCAAGTCCCATTAAATATAATGGCACAACAAAATGGTGCCCCATGTATAAGATGGTTTTCTATTTGGAATTTATATTGTTTGGTAATATTTTCAAGCTGTGTATGCTCAAATCCATGGATAAAAATCAGTGGCTAAGGAGGGCGAACTGTAGTACTCCTGACCCTTGCAACCTCCCTATCCTATGCCTGTGTGTTTGGATTTGGATTCATTTGGCAGGACTCACCCAAGCTGGCTCCACACCATTTTCACACCATGTCTCAGGGATGAGCACAAGAAAGAGGTCTTGATACATAAATGGGTATAATGTATATCTTAAGGTAAATCCAACTGTGCCACCAGGGCTCCTTTATTTCATAGTGTCCTCTTTCACCCTCACAGCCTTCGCAGCAAAAGAAAGAAGAAATATTCATGTTGGATCTTGTCTGCGTAATAGGATAAACACCAGTTGCCTTTCCTAATAACCTCTGCCAGGGATGGGAGCTTTTGGGAGACTCTGAAGATGGCACAGGAGGGGCGGAAAAGCTCTCCAGTCCCTCGAGAAAGGAACACAGGATCATCCCTCCAAAGTGCTTTAATACCTTTGTCACATTTCCCTTTTGGGACTATACTGGGTGAAAAACAGAAATTCAACAGGTCCAGCCTCCCCATCCCTTCAGTTTTATGTGAGAGAGATGTGCTGAACAGGCAGAGGAATTGTAATTTGAGAGATGCAAATCTGAGGAGCTGCATGAGCCAGGGTTGCTTGAGAGGCCCATGAGCCAAGATGAAGAGTTCTTCAGATCCTCCTACTTTGGAGAAAGAGCATCTTTCCCTTCCCAGGGTTGGCAGGACAACTGCTTTGTCTCTAGAGCTCAGCCAACAGTCACAAAGGAGGCTCTTGGAGACACATCGTCACAACCTACTCTTGGATATGCATCACAACCTGCCATTGTGACCTCATTGTGTCCAAGGAGGTAGCTGGCAAAACACCTCCAGGACTCTTCATAGGCAAGACTCCTTGGGGTTCCTTTCAAGCCGTCCTTGTCTTGCCTCTCCCAGGGGCTCCAGAGAGGAAGGTCCTGCCCCACTCAGGTTCTCCTCCTGCTGGGCATCTTGGAGGCAACCCTTTGGTTGCTCTACGACTAGGTGAAGGCTCACTCCTTCCTTGGTCCCCTCCTTTAGGCCAAACCTTTTCCGGAGGCTTCATGGACCAACTTCTTCTGCCCAGGCTTTCAGTAGACCACGAGGAGGAGGTGTGCCCCTCTCAAGGGCGAGGCAAGCATTTCCTTGGCCAAAAAGAAAGATGGAGAGTTGGGGACCACCACCTGCAAGAGTCAAGAGGGCTTGGCCTTCCTCAGAGTGGGGCACAGGCAGGTCTTCCCAACGCATGCCTGGGGGGGGGGGTCTCTTTCCAGTTTGAGCTCCATTCACTTCACTTTCTGCCATTACCCTTGCATCAGGGTTGAGGGGAGGAGAAATAATTAATGACCCTTCGTTTCCCTCTATCCTCACTTCCCCTATTTCTTCCCAGAGAATGCTAGGTGCATGGCAATGGAGAACCCCCCATCTGCTTGCCCAGATGGCCCCCTCTTTCCTCCTTCCCCAGTATGCCACCTTTCTCTCCTCCCAAGACCTCTCATGGAGGGGGATGGGGGCAGTTTCCATGGAGGAGTGGATTGGCAGAATACCCCCCTCCCACCCATGCACTGCCTTTTCTTCCTGAGGTTGCTTGGTGTATTTTTATTCCTCCTTTCAAGGAGACCCAGAGAGGCTTTTTTGGGTTTCCCTAAATGGAAAAGGGCCCAAGAGATGCCAGGCAGAGACACAGGAAAGACTAGAATCATAGAATCATAGAGTTGGAAGAGACCACAAGGGCCATCCAGTCAGACCAGTTGGAGTGAGAGAGAAGAAGGAAGAGCAGCTCTTTGGCAGCCATTTTAAGTGGTAAGTGTGTGGATTTTTAAAATCTCTTGGGGGAGTGTGTCTGTTGCAGAGGAAGAGGAGCTTCTGTGAGTCACATCTGTGAGTCACAAGTGGGAGGAGCTAGGAGACTAGCTATAGAGAACTGCTCAGAGAGCCAGTGGCAGACCAGTTGGAGTGAGAGAGAAGGAAGAGCAGCTTTTTGGCAGCCATTTTAAGTAGTAAGTGTGTGGATTTTTAAAATCTCTCGGGGGAGTGTGTCTGTTGTAGAGGAGGAGGAGCTTTTGTGAGTCACAAGTGGGAGGAGCTAGGAGACTAGCTATAGAGAAATGCTCAGAGAGCCAGTGGCAGACCAGTTGGAGTGAGAGAGAAGAAGGAAGAGCAGCTTTTTGGCAGCCATTTTAATTTTAATACTCCAGAAGACAGGATCAAAATTCAAAATGACCTGAATAGACTAGAAAGCTGGGCCAACGCTAACAAAATGAAATTCAACACAGAGAAATGTAAGGTACTGCACTTAGGGCGGAAAAATGAAATTCACAGATATAGGATTGGAGAAATCTGGCTGAATGAAACTACGTGTGAAAGGGATCTATGAGTCCAAGTAGACACCCCCCAGGCAAGTAGACCATAAGTTGAACATGAGTCAACAGTGCGATGCAGCAGCTAAAAAGGCCAATGCTATTTTAGGTTGCATCAATAGAAGTATAGTGTCTAGATCAAGAGAAGTAATAGTGCCACTCTATTCTGCTTTAGTGAGGCCCCACCTGGAATACTGTGTCCAGTTCTGGGCACCACAATCCAAAAAAGATGTGGAGAAACTGGAGCATGTCCAAAGGAGGGCAACTAAGGTGGTGAAAGGTCTGGAAACCGTGCCCTATGAGGAGCGACTTAGACAGCTGGGGATGTGTAGCCTGGAGAAGATTAAGAGGTGGTTAAGAGGTGATATGATAGCCCTATTTAAATATTTGAAGGGATGTCATATTGAGGAAGGAGCAAGCTTGTTTTCTGCTGCTCCAGAGACTAGAACGCGGAACAATGGATGCAAACTGCAGGAAAAGAGATTCTACCTAGACATTAGGAAAAACTTCCTGACAGTAAGGGCTGTTCGACAGTGGAACACACTCCCTCGGAGTG
The DNA here is from genome assembly GCA_034509955.1 of Urosaurus nigricauda. Classification (NCBI taxonomy): domain Eukaryota; kingdom Metazoa; phylum Chordata; class Lepidosauria; order Squamata; family Phrynosomatidae; genus Urosaurus; species Urosaurus nigricauda. The sequence continues at coordinate 334,092,287 of JAOEGL010000002.1, forward strand.
TGGTGGAGTCTCCTTCCTTGGAGGTCTTGGGTGCTTTGATTGGGAGTTCCTGCATGGCAGGGGATTGGACTGGATGGCCCTTGTGGTCTCTGCCAACTCTATGATTCAATTATTATATGTGAAGCATTTGAACAACTCCTGACTAGTTTGCTCGATGCTGATGAAAATGTGTAAATGGATATGTGTAAATTTACAGTGCTATATAAATAAAGGTTAATAATAATAATAATAATAATTCATCATAACAAAATGTATTAAGAGACAGCACAAGATTGTTAAAAGCAAATCATAGCAAGATCTTTTCAAGTGAAGGGGCTCTCTTCCCCTGCTTTGGTCTCCAGTCCCATAACCCCCATTTGGCTCCCTCCCTCCAGTAGACAGCCCTCCCTAAAAAAGCCATAGTACTCAAGGGAGAAAGTTTTCCTGCTTCTCCTACACTCCAAACAAGTCAATTTGCACCCTTTCTTCTTGTCCTCTTACTTCCCCCCCTGATTCCATCTTCCTTTCCCCACCAAGGAAATAAAAGGGCACCCACAGTTTCCTTCTGGAAATAGAGAAAGAGCATACAGTTTCTATCCTTCCCCCTCCCCCCATGTTAAAATTTCCTCCTTTCTAGAAAGCTGAGTCTCCTGTCTATCTTTGGAGGACAAAGTGGGACTGAAGGCAACAATCTCTCTGTCCTCTGTATTCTTGGCAGGGCCTGCAAAAGGATCCCAGATCAAAATACTCTGATTGGATAAATGAAGTCCTACCTTTTGGGGTGGGCCGAGAGACAATAATGGCTCTTGGGAGGGTGTGTGAGTGAATACATGTGGATCTTTTGAGGTAAATGAAGACCAACCCCGGTGCTGAAGCTCTTTCCACACTCCTCACAGCAACTGCCTGTGAAACCAGAAAGAAGGATGGTTCTCTCTCTGTTTTCTTCACTGTATACAATTTATTTTCTTTGGGCTGGGAGCTGTAGTCTGCCAACATGTGGAGGGTCACAGGATCCCCACCCTTGTGTTAGAAATAAACATTATGGATAGTCCCAGCTGAAGGGGTTTGCCCCCCCCCCCCCAACTGAGAAAGAATGAACCCAGCATACTGAACAGCTATTCTGGGCTGTTAAAATTGGCTTCAACCTAGGGCAACTGTGAATGAGAGACGTCCAAGAGACAATGTTTTTTTACAGACTCAATAAGGGTTTGCAAGCTCTATTTTGACTTCCTTGAGTCAATCCACCCGTAGTGGAGTGTGCACTCTTTCTGTTTTGCTACTTCCTTCCACTTTACTGATCATCCTCATCTTTCCAATGAGTCACAATATGTCCAAAGTATGATAACCTCTTTTTAAAAATTTTGTCTTCTAGGGAAATTTCAGGCTTGATTTGCTCTAAGAGCCATTTAGTTGTCTTTTTGTTGGTCTATGGAAATTGTATAAATGTTTGCACATGTAAAATACCTGTACCTATATTTTCTGCAGGTGTACATAAGTCCAAGATGGGCCTGCCTGGTCTCCAAATGTAGGGAGTTAAAATCAACACCTAATTCCATGGAAGAAACTGCAGGAAAGATGTCCTTGGAACAGGTTAGCATTCACCCCCTCCCCCTATGTGATGGAAACATTGGGAGGAGTTTGCAGCAGAAGATCCCAAATGGTTAATACCAAGGACAGAAGGATTCACTTCAATCCCCCATGAGCTAAATCCTTTGTTTGTTAATTTGGGATGTGATGAGTGTTCAGTGGTCATCCTCTGTCTTGCAGTGCCTCAGTGGTTCCTGCCATCTTATCCTTGCTTGCCTTCCCAGCTAATCAGAGGCAAGGATGATGGAACTGGGCTTTCTGTCAAGGGTAGCCCCTCAGAGTGTCCCTCAGGCCTGTCAGGAGGCCTGGTCTTATGCCTGTGTTAGCATTGACCCCATGATGTTTAGGCAGAGTTGGTCCATATTTTAGTGGAGGGAAGCACCTGGCTCAGGCAGATGGTTTTGAGCTATAATGAAAGGAAGCAATTCCTAATGATTTAATTTGTGGGTCTTAATTTTTTTGTCAAGGATGGGAGGAGGCTCTTGTGGTGTTCTCTCTCTTATGTGCTAAAAGAACTTGACCAAATGGAAATCCAAAACGTTTTCTAATTGGGTGAGGCTGCCCTAGACACATGCTGGGAAGATTGGGAAGACCAGTGTGGAAGAGCTTCTACATTCTTAATAAAATATCCCTCCATGCAAGGAATCTGATCATCAGGAGTCCAGATTGTAACCTTGTATTTTCCCTCATGTTCTGTTCTCCAAGATCCAGGGAGTTAAAGAAAAGGGAACGGGGAATATTTAAAGGTTCCATTCTATTGTTATTCTGAAACAACCAAATCATGTTTGGGATGCACCCTGTGTTTTTCTCCACTCTTGATAAAGTCACTCTGTTGCAGGGAACCTTTGGGGATGTGGCTGTGTATTTCTCAGAGGCTGAATGGAATCTATTGGATTGAAACCAAAGATCTTTGAATGAGAAGGTCATGATGGAGAACTATGAGAATGTGTCCTCCCTGGGTAAGGACCTTGAACCCATTTCCCTTACTAGGGAGATAGAGAGTTCTTTCATAACATAGCACTTATGATTCAGCTTTAATTGGAATGGCAGCATCCTGTTGAATCTTGGGGTTTGTAGTTTAGTGAGGGATTAGAACTCTCCAGTGGAGAATTCTCAGTAACCCTTCCTAAACTGCCAAGCTTAGGATTCCATAGGAAGGAACTGTGACAGTTAATATTTTTGCCTCAAAATGCTCGTAGACACATACCAAAACATTTTTTCCAAGTATTGGGGTCTTCTTTTGGCCAGGACACACCTCCAACTTCCTCTTGGGGAAAAAGTCCTCCCCAGCTTTAAAACAGCTCAGAGAGAGTCCAACACTAGCAAAACTGTCTCCACTTCGCCTAAGGATATGGGAGAGAGAGAGGTCCCCCTAGAGTAGCTCTGAGATCCCCTTGGAATCCAGTGTGGTCCCCTAATCCTCAACAACTGCCCATCTCTGTTTTAGGGCCTCTCTAGAGCACTTACCCTCACCCAAATCTGAGTCACACTCCCAGCCCAGCCATGAAACTCTTGGGTGACTTCATCAGTCCAGCCCCTTTGCTCAGTATTTTTTATTTACAGCAAGCCTGTCATATCAGTCGGCTAGGCATTTGCAGATTGCAGCTCCCATGAATCACCCTGCCCCATATTAGCCAATGGTGACATGCACTCACGGGTGTGCTAATATGTGCACCGCCCATTGATTAATATGGGGCCTGTAATCCCATGTTTTTTCCCCCCATCTGCAGGGCCCACACAACCAAACCCCTGTAGGTGGAAAGGGCCCAATTTATTTATTATCCTGCCTATCTGACAAAAAGGGATTCAGCAGCTTACATTAAAGCTGCTACTACATATTTCAGCTTCTGTAACAGGCTAGCACTGTACCACAATAGGTCCAGAAAGCAGTGGTTTGCTCAATAGCTGTCGGACCTCAGGTAACTATCGGTTCTGGGGTTTTGCCCAAATGTATAGATGTATGAGTACACCCACACCTCTGATCAGGATAAGCACAAGTGCAGACCAGCAAAACTGGCTGGTACAAAGAGATATGTATGTTCACCCTCCACAAGAGAAATGGTACCCACCCCACCTTCATTTTCAGTTTTAATACATTTCTTCAGTTGCAAGCTTCTGAAGATGAACTAACTCATGTTTCCACCTTTTGTTTCCCCGTTGGTTCCACGGAGTTAGTGGATTGCTCTCCACTCTCCAACTTTGCCACCTGTCTACATGCCTATGTACACTAGTCCAGCTTTTTACCTGCAGTATCTCATGCTTGTATCCTAACACACACATAGACACACACACATGCACACACACATACAGGGCTCCCTGCATGTTGAGAGGAATCTGAAAAACCAACAAATTTAAACAAGTGGTTTGTGTAAACTAGTGTGAACCAGCTCAGGTCTTTGTTTTAAGACCTATCAAGGTGTTCATTTTGGCAACTGACTAATATCCATGAAAAGGGGGAAGGGGACACAGTATTTCCTCTTTTTCTGGTATTTCTGGTAACTGCTCTGGCTGCCTCCTGTTGCATTCTGGGATTTGCAGTTTAGGGAGGGGAATTTAGGGGCTAAACAGCCAAAAAGGCAGGCTTGAAGGTGTGGCGTTTAGATGACACATACCTTGAAGCCAGCAGAAAAGTGCCTCTATGCAGAGAAAAGCTGTTTCAAAAAGAAGCTTTTTTCTATTTCTTCCTGGCTTGAAGTCATGTCATAGGGTCATGATATGCACACTCCAGCTGCCTTGGGAGCTGGTGGTGTGGTTGGTGGGGTTTCAATGTGGCTTCAGAAAATGCAGCTTCAAGCCACTTTTTCCTGCCCATCTGTTTTGCCCCCTACATATTCTCAGCCTGAAGTCTTAGGCCCCAATGAATTACGAACCCTAGAATGCAAGTGGACATAGCCTAAACTGAATGTTCCTAAGTAACGGATTAACCAGTAGTGGTAACGGACGGAGTTTGCTCCCCACTCCATTTCTGCGATACCAAGGCTCACCCTTCACTCTGCTCTGCACCCACCATCTATCTAAAATAATGTAGGCTAAGATGAATGTTCCTCATCCTACCCCCTAGGTAAGTGAGAAGAAGGGTTATATTTTGGAAAACAAGAAATAGGACATACATCTAGAGACCATGCCTTATGAGAAGAGACTCAGGGAGCTGGGTGTGTTCAGCTTTGAGAAGAGACTCTCCATCCTTGGAGGTCTTTAAGCAGAGGCTGGATAGCCATCTGTCGGGGATGCTTTGACTGGGAGTTCCTGCATGGCAGGGGGTTGGACTGGATGGCCCTTGTGGTCTCTTCCAACTCTATGATTCTATGATAGTCTTGTTTAATATTTGAAGGGATGTCATATTGAGGATGGAGCAAGCATGTTTGCTGCTGCTCCAGAGAATAGGACCTGGAACAATGGATGCAAGCTACAAGAAGAGATTCCACCTCAACATTAGGAGGAACTTCCTAATAGGGTCTGTTTGACAGGGGATATGTTCCTTCAACGAGTGGTGGAGTCTTCTTCCTTGGAGGTCTTTAAACAAAGGCTGGATGGCCATCTGTCAGGTATGCTTTGATTGAGGGTTCCTGTTAATGTAAACAAGCAGATGTGCACAGTTCAAGCAATCTCCTATGCCTTCGGAATTACCGGCGACCCTGGAGCTGTTTGGCTTTATCAGGAATCCTCCTCCCAGTTGTTGATGAAACAGACTGGAGCCAAAACTCTCTCCTAAGAGGTTTATTCTTAAAGTTGCTTTATTTACAAATATATACACACTCGACAAATCTCTCCAACCAACCATCCACTACTCCGACTACCCAACAACCCACACTGAGGTGTGCAGGCTATTTATAGACTTGTGCCATGCGGCCACAAACCCAGCCTCTTCTGGTGACTCTTCTTCCTGTGCCACCTGCAATTCTTTCCCCTCAGGAAGATTCTTGATGTTTCCTTAGGCCTACGTGGCAGCAAGCACATATCTGACCTTGAGCACTGTCTGCTGTTCTAGCCTCCAGCTGCATTGGATTTCAGGCTAGCCAACAGTACCCATAATTCCTTTGTGCAAAGCTGTACATTTCATACTCAGGCCTCAAATCCTAACAGTTCCTGCATGGCAGGAAGTTGGACTAGATGGTCCTTGTGGCATAAAATACTCACGAGGAGATGGTTTCTGCTTCACGCATGGCAGATGAAGTGTGTGACTAAAGAAAACATCTACAAATTGTGGTTATCGCCTTAGAATTGTGAACATAAAATAGTCCCTACATAATCTGATGGTCTGTGACATTCATTGTTTGCTTTATAACAGATTCCAAAAAACTTTTGGACACTGGACCCAGAGAAGGGACTCCAGAGGATATTTGGATATGCAAGTTCTCAACAGCATCCAGCTATTGAGATTGAAGAGTAGCTATTGCCTTCTGCATCCCTAACCTGCATCATTATGCACACTACTTTGCACCTGGCTTTTATTAGTGGGTTCCACAGTTGCAGTAAACATATATCCCACGCAGGGCCAAAGATTGCTAGTAGTTGCCCTAGACCCGCACACTCCAATGGTGTTGATTTGATTCTCTAATGTCCCACTTTTTCAGCTGATTGTGGGTCCCAATTTCTCTCTTCTCTTCCCATTGGTATATAAACATATTAAGTAGCAGTATCGCCATCCTCATCTGTATGTTGCCCACCTTTCTTTACTGGACACAGTATTGTGGGTAAGGTGTGACCAAAGCAGAACAGAATGGTCCTATTACTTCCCACAATCTAGACATCATATTTCTATTGATGTAGCCTAGTATCACATTGGCTATTTTAGCTGTCACATCACATTGTTGAGAGAAACTAGGACATTTGGAAAATAGCTGGAAAAGTAAGACAGCCGAGGATTAATATGCATTGTCCCTGCAAGATCAAAACAAGTGGAGGGTGTTCTGAAGAAAGCTAAGGAGAGAGGGACAAAATTTGAGAAGAAACTGGGACATTTTTATATTGGGACTGCCCCTGCTAGATCAGGGCAGGTGGAGAGTATGTGCCTACACACGTGCAGGAAAATAAAAGTGGAGGACCTGAGAGATGCAAATCTATCACTATACTTGTTCTTCCTAAAAGTAACATTCTAGTCTCTGCATAGGGAATATAAGACAAATACAGCCAGAGGAGAGGGAAACTGCTACTCCTCTAGGAACAGAAATAAAAAAGGTTCAACCATCCATTGATCAAAAAGGTGTGGTGTGCTTTGGAGAGGTAGGGAGTGTTCAGTTATCAACAATAATTCTGGAACAGCATGAAGATATGTCCATGGTATCTCACCTTCCATAAAAGATCCAGTTTTCCTGTTTTGCAGAAGATTAGGAATGACAAACTAGCCCAGATCATGGTAGAGGTAGCATTTGCACAAAGCAGAGTTGCCATGCTCAGTCTAAAGAAGGCCTATTTGCCATTGTTGTTGTCATCTCAGCTGTTGTGATTGCCAACACTTGACTCAGACAGTACCCTTCTGTGACTAGCGTGAGAGAATCAGATGGACCACGTCCAATGGTTTGCTGCGTAAATTGGGGTTATCTCCTTGGAAACATGACAATAAAATAAAACAAAGTCCTTATTTAATCTGACGGTTTGATATGTGACAGTATCTATTTCCCTTATAACAGATTCCAAAACCCATATCCTTTTGGACATTGGACTCAGAGACGGAGAAGGGAAGCCAGAGGATACTTCCATATGCAAGGTCTCTACAGCAAGTTGTTCTTGGGATTCAACAGTACAGATTTCCTTCTGCCTTTTGCATCCACGCTCTGCAACCCACCTGCACAGTGTTCTCCACCTGGTTTTGGTTAGTGGGCCTCACTGTCCTAGTAAACAAGATAGACCTCACATAGAGTCAAAGATTACTAGTGTTTGCCCTAACGCCTCACCCTGCAATGATGCCGATTTGACAGGGACAGTCCCAGCTCATCCTCTGCTGTTCCACTTTTTCAGCTGATGGAGGGTCCTCATTTCTTTCTTCTTTTCCCACTTGGCACATATAGAACATACACACAGAGAAAGTGAGTAGTAACCAGCAGTCCCACCATCCTCATTCTCATCTCTATGTAGCCCACCTTTCCCCCAGACTGAGACTCAATGTAGTTTATCAATTAAAATGATGACTATCTAACTATGAACATCCAGAAAGTTAATAAAATAAAATCATTAACTATTTAAATATTAAAACATACATACAAAACCAATTTAAATACCCCATTCACCTCCATCCAAGGTCAAGCCCTGCTGCCACTCTTCTCAGCATTTCCAACCTTCCAATGTATTTTCCCCTCCAAAGCTCTTGTTTAATAAAATGCAATTTAAAAGATAAAAGACTTCCAGATATCTAAATCATTAAATATATTTGTCCATACTATTGGCTTTTGATTGTATATTTACAATTATCTACATCTACCTATTCTCAATATTACCTTGTACATTTGTACCCTTCCTAATAAAATAGCATTGTCCAAAATTTCTTCTATGTGATATGTGTCTATATTTTTTCCTTTTTGAAAAATATTTTTATTGTTATCTGATATATGTACATTTCAACTACATTATAATTACATTATAACAGTACCAGTCTACCATTGTAACAGTTCGGCTTGTATTTTATCCAGCACCTCCATCCATTCTTGGTTAAATCTTTCTACTGATTTGTTTTTAATTAGACAGGTCAGCTTGTCCATTTCTACATAGTACCAATTCAAAAAGATAGGCATGGTATCAAAAGAGTATCATGACATCTTAATGGTTCACGTGAGAAATCTTTAAACCTATCTGCTAAAGGATCAAATGAACTAGAATGTTATGTTGATGCAGACCATGCTGCTGACGAATAATGTAGAAAATCCACTTCAGGTATAGTAATAATGTATCCAAAGTCATTGATTGATTGGTATAGTAGAAGACAAGGAACAGAATACAAATGTTTTCCAGTACAGAAACAGAATACATATGTTTGTCAACTGCATTTAATGAAATTGTATGGTTCAGACGATTGTTATCAGCCCTCAATATGAATATAGAAAAACCTGTTATAGTTTATGAGGATAATCAAGCATGTATTAAATTAGCAAATGCAGAAAAATGTTCTTACAGACCCAAACACATTAGCATTACGTATCATCATGTTAAAGACTGTATAAACCAAGGATTGTTAACACTACATTATTGTGAAACTCAGGCAATGATTGCTGATTTGTTCAGAAAGCCTCTGAGTGCAGAGAAACATGGGAGGGTCATAGAGCAATTGGGAATGACTGAAAGAGACAAAACAAAATGTTGAAATTGATTTAAAATAATTTCATTTGATCAGCTGTAAAATAAGGAGGGGTTTGTTGGTAATAGTAAAACAATAGTATGTATTTTACAACCAAATAACTGAGCTTTACTGAAAAGGGAGTGGCAAGCAGAAAACAGACGGTAAAACAAACAAGTGATGTTTAGTTCATCAGGGTGAAGAACTGAGTAATCATGAAACAGCTGTAAAAAGGTGTGTGCCAAACTCAGAGCAGGGAAGTAGAAAAAGAAGCAGAAGAGAACAGCTCTGAGAAGAGAGGGTTAAGAGGTGATATGATAGACTTGTTTAAATATTAGAAGGTTTGTCATGTTGAGGATAGAGTAAGCTTGTTCTCTGCTGCTCCATAAACTAGGATACAGAGCAATGGATGTAAACTTCAGGGAAAGAGATTTCACCTCAACATTAGAAAGAACTTCCTGACAGTAAGAGCAGTTTGACAATGGAAACCACTCCCTCGGACTGTGGTAGAGTCTCCTTCTTTGGAGGTTGTTAAACAGAGGCTGGATGGCCATCTTTCAGAGATGCTTGGAGCCCTTGAGGTCTGTTCCAATTCAATGATTCTATGATCCTGTATGTATTCTTAGCAGGCTTTCTAGTTGTAACTTCGGAGCAAAACATTTTCCACACTGCTGGCATTTCTATGGTTTCTCTCCTGTGTGGACTTTATGATAATGCACAAGGTCTGTGAGCAACATCCTTCCCACACTGCTAGTACGTGCATGATTTTTCTCCTATGTGGAGATTCTGATGCTTCACAAGGGAAGACTTCTCAACAAAACATTTTCCACACTGCTGGCATCTGTATGGCTTCTCTCCTGTGTGAACTTTCTGATGATGTACAAAGGAAGGCTTGTCAGAAAAACATTTTCCACACTGCTGGCATCTGTATGGTTTCTCTCCTGTGTGGACTCTCTGATGCCTTGAAAAGTTTGACTTGTCAGCAAAACATTTCTCACACTGCTGGCATTTGTATGGTTTCTCTCCTGTGTGGAGATTCTGATGCTTCACAAGGGAAGACTTCTCAGCAAAACATTTCCCACAGTGCTGGCATTTGTATGGCTTCTCTCCTGTGTGGACTTTCTGATGGCTCTCAAGTTGTGACTTGCGAACAAAACATTTCTCGCACTGTTGACACCTGTAGGGTTTGTCTCCTATGTGGATTTTTTGATGCCTTGAAAGGTTTGACTTGTCAGCAAAACATTTCTCACACTCGTGGCATTTGTATGGTTTATCTCCTGTATGAAGACTCTGGTGCTTCACAAGGGAGGACTTCTCAACAAAACATTGCCCACAGTGTTGACATTGGTATGGCTTCTCTCCTGTGTGGACTTTCTGATGATGCACAAAGGAAGTCTTGTCAGAAAAACATTTCCCACACTGCTGGCATCTGTAAGGTTTCTCTCCTGTGTGGATTCTTTGATGCCTTGAAAAGTTTGATTTGTCAGCAAAACATTTCTCACACTCTTGGCATTTGTATGGTTTCTCTCCTGTGTGGAGACTCTGATGATTCACAAGGGAAGACTTCTCAACAAAACATTTCCCACAGTGCTGGCATTTGTATGGCTTTTCTCCTGTGTGGACTTTCTGATGAGTCTCAAGTTGTGACTTGCGAACAAAACATTTCTCGCACTGTTGGCATTTGTATGGTTTGTCTTCTGTGTGGATTTTCTGATGCCTTGAAAAGTTTGATTTGTCAGCAAAACATTTCTCACACTCGTGGCATTTGTATGGTTTATCCCTTGTGTGAAGACGCTGATGCTTCACCAGGGAAGACTTCTCATCAAAACATTGCCCACACTGGTGGCATTTGTATGGCTCCTCTCCTGTGTGAACTTTCTGATGATGCACAAAGGAAGGCTTGTCAGAAAAACGTTCTCTATACTGATAGCATCTATAGGGTTTCTCTCCTGTGTGGACCCTCTGATGCCTTGAAAAGTTTGATTTATCAGCAAAACATTTCTCACACTCAGGGCATTTGTATGGTTTCTCTCCTGTGTGGAGACTTTGATGCCTCACAAAGTTAGACCTCTCAGCAAAACATTTCCCACAGTGCTGGCATTTGTATGGCTTCTTTCCTGTGTGAAGACTCTGATGCTTCACAAGGGTAGACTTGTGACCAAAACATTTACCACATTGCTGGCATTTGTATGGTTTCTCTCCTGTGTGGACTCTCGCATGTGTTTGAAGGTATGATTTATGAGCAAAACATTGCCCACACTGCTGACATTTGTATGGTTTCTCTCCTGTGTAACTTCTCCGATGATTCACAAAGTCACCTATAAAGAAGAACAAGGACAGAGAAGACTGAATGTCTGAAGAACCTCTGGAGCCAACAAGAGAGATAAGCAGGCTCAAGTAGTAAAAGAAATGTCAGAGAAAAAAGAGTTTCTGTGTCTACTTTCCTTCTCTTCATAGATATTAGCACTGCCAGATAGAGCTCCTTTATATGTATGTGTAGTGACTGGGACCCACCAGTCACTTGGGAGCTTTCTCAGACTACAAAGGGTTAATCTGGGGGATGGTGCATGCTAATGAGAGCTTGCATCACATGCTAATGACTAATTACATCACAGGTGACCTATGGCCCATTAGCCAATCACTGAATGGGACCGGGAATTTTCAAGAACCTTCCATGCAAAGTCTTTTAAAAAAACCTGAAGCCATGTGGGCTTTTGTCTTCTTTGTTTGGGGAGTCCAGCTGTTGAACCTCTGCCAGCAGGGCAGACGGGGGTGTAGGGTGGGCCAGGCACAAAAGGCCAGCTCCCACACCCAGACCCACCAAGGACTGCAATTCCGATCTCTGTGTGAGTAATTTAGAGTTGTGGTAGTTAGTGTGATTAGGCCTTTTATTATGTTATCTCTGGCTTGCTTGAAATGATCCTGTACCTGTAAGGCAAGAAGGCCTTGCATGAATGATACCTCTATTGCTCTATTCCATGTAGCTAGAATAAATCCATTTTTCTTTAAAAGCATCTGGTTGCTCTCTGTTCCTACAACACATGCCTTAGCTCGGTGGTTGCTTGCTGGGTAGCAAGTGGAGAAGTGGAAAGAGAACTATAAAATCCCTTTAGCAAGTCCTAGTGTGTGCTAGGGGGAACTGATAATTCACTAGGTGGTGGCAACATCTATAGGACCTCAAGGGGACCCATTCCACTCAGCAGTGAGTGGGAGCAGGGACCCAGGAGACTATAGGGAAATCTAAAAAAGGGGGATTCCTTGGGGGCCAAGGGCCAGAGCAGGGTGCTGTTGGGCTGCTTAACCCCCTGGGATCCTGAGGTGGTTCACACCAGTTCACTCAGAGCAGTTGTTCACAGCTGTGCCACAATTCAAGAGAGACATATTTACACCTTATTGTGGACTTTCCCAGAGGTACTGTCCTATCAACACAGAGGTAGACTCTCTTTGCTTTCTCCCCTCCTTCCTTCTTTGCTCCCACATGCCTGATCACCGTCTATTTCTCCCTCCACTCTCCAAATTTCCCATTTGCCCTCCTGCCCATCTGCACGGCTTCAGCATTTGGAAAAAAGAGGATCATGATAATAATCATCCAGTTAGTCTGACATCAATACCAGGAAATATTCTAGAGCAGATATTAAAAAGAGAGTCTGTGAACATCTGGAAGGCAATTCCATCACAAAAAGTCGACATGGGTTTCAGAGAAACAAGTCATGCCAGACAAATCTGATCTCTTTTTTTGAGAAAATTACCAGCTTCGTAGATGAAGGGAATGCCATGGATATAGTATATCTTGATTTCAGTAAGGCCTTTGACAAAGTTCTCCAAGACATTCTTGCAAAGTAATAGTGCCACTCTATTCTGCATTGGTCAGGCCCCACCTGGAATACTGTGTCCAGTTCTGGGCACCACAATTCAAAAAGGATGTGGAGAAACTGGAGCGGGTCCAAAGGAGGGCGACTAAAATGGTGAAGGGTCTGGAAACCTTGCCCTATGAAGAACGCTTTAGGGAGCTGGGGATGTTTAGCCTGGAGAAGAGAAGGTTAAGAGGTGATATGATAGCCCTCTTTCAATATTTGAAGGGATGTCATATTGAGGAGGGAGCATGCTTGTTTTCTGCTGCTCCAAAGACTAGAATGCAGAACAATGGATGCAAACTGTAGGAAAAGAGGGAAAAGAGGTGTTGGTTTTAATCTTTAAAGCCCTACATGGCTTGGGTCCATCTTATCTTAGGGACCGCCTCTTCCCGTATGATCCCCACGCGCACTTCGGTCCTCTGGGAGGAACCTGCTACAGCCTATGAAAACTAGGTTGGCACAGACCTTCCAGAGGACGTTCTTGGCTGCCGCTCCCAGGCTACGGAATGACCTACTGAATGAGATGTGTCTTATTACATCTCTTGATTGCTTTAAAAAAGCCATGAAGACGCATCTCTTCTGGCAGGCCTTCCCAGAAAGTCCTTAACTCCTGGCTCTGTTAGTGGGTCAAGCTCTCCCCTCAATTTTTAACATCTTGTCCCCTGATGCCCATGCAATTGAGTGTTGTTTTATGTTGTGAGAATTTTATTTATGTTGTTTTAACTTTGATGTCAGTTTAATCTAATTTTAAGGGGTGGGTGGTTGGGTATGGGTCGTTGAAAATTTTACCTTGTATTTTTAATTGTTGTAACCTGCTCCGGTTGGTTGACAGAGGAGCAGGCTATAAATAAAAATTTATTATTATTATTATTATTATTATTATTAATTAGATCAAGCAAAGTAATCGTGCAACTCTACTCTGCTTCGGTCAGGTCCTACCTGGAATACTGTGTCCAGTTCTGGGCACCACAATTCAAAAAGGATATGAATAAATTGGAGCGTGTCCAAAGGAGGGCAACTAAGATGGTGAAGGGTCTGGAAACCATGCCCTATGAGGAAGGGAGCTGGGTATGTTTAGCCTGGAGAAGAGAAGGTAAAGAGGTGATATGATAGCCCTCTTTCAATATTTGAAGGGATGTCATATTGAGGAGGGAGCATGCTTGTTTTCTGCTGCTCCAAAGACTAGAATGCAGAACAATGGATGCAAACTGTAGGAAAAGAGATTCTACCTCAACATTAGGAAGAACTTCCTGACAGTGAGGGCTGTTCGACATTGGAACACACTCCCTCGGAGGGTGGTGGAGTCCCTTGGAGGTCTTTAAGCAGAGGCTGGATGGCCATCTGCCGGTGATGCTTTGATGGAGAGTTCCTGCATGGCAAGGGGTTGGACTGGATGGCCCTTGTGGTGTTTTCCAACTCTATGATTCTATCTCTTCACAGCCATTCTATTTTATACATTCTCTCTCTCTCTCTCTACCCCCCCCCCCCACACCACATGTACACACAGCGCATATGAGGCAGGAAAGAGACAATCTGAGGTCCATTTGGTGGGAAAGGAAGGATAATAAATATACAAATAAATCAACAAGAAAGGCTGAGGAATGGGGCTGAATATTGGACCCCAATTTTGGTGAGTGTCTGGCTCCAGAGAAGAGCCTTTAGAGGGCCACACTGAACCCCCAGGAGATCTCAGAGGGTGCCCCCCATTGTATCACCTGGGGGGGGGGAATTGCTCCTCAATATCCCCCAACATCTGAAACAACTGGTCTCGAAGCTGATGCTGGAGTCTCGCAGGCTTTTAGTCCTGGGTGACCTCAACATCCCCTTCGAGGCCGGTTTAACAAATTTGACTGGTGCAGCTCGGATGTTCATGGATTCCATGACTGCCATGAACATGTCCCAGTTGATCTCGGGGCCTACACATTGTGCTGGTAATACACTTGACGTGGTTTTTTGTGCGGATCAGGATAACCCGTGGGCAGAAGTCATCGGATCTACTGCCCTGTCATGGACGGACTACTTCCTGGTCAAGATAGGATTGAAGGTCACGACCAATAACCCCCCCCCGGGGGTGGAGGACCTATTAAGATGGTCCACCCTTGAAGGCTGATGGAACCCAAACGGTTCCAAAAAGCCCTAGAGGGTCTAATGGCTGGGAACGACGGCGATTCTGTGGATGCCCTGGTGGATACCTGGAACGACGACCTCACTGGGGCTTTAAACAACATCACTCCCAAGCGTCCTCTCCAACTCGCTTCTAACAAACAACCATGGTATACACCAGACCTTAGAATAATGAAGCGAGAGACGAGACGACTAGAGCGCTGCTGGCGCCAACACTTACCTGACAAGACGCTCCTAGAGAACTTATTAAAGTCCTATGGAGCTGCAATCGATGCAGCAAAGAATTCATTCTATGCTGCTCGTATTGCATCGGCAGAATCTCATCCAGCATAGCTATTCAGGGTAGTGAAAGAATTGATTCAGACCCCTCCTACCCTGAACCCCTTACTAGAACCAACAACTGCCTGCTGCGACGCTTTTAATGATTTCTTTGATGAGGAAAAACAAACTCAGACTGAATCCAGAGAAAACGGAGGTACTTGTGATAGGCCCATCTCACCCAGGGATGGAGATTTGTCAACCTGTCCTGGACGGGGTCACACTTCCCCTAAAGGACAACGGTCGCAGTCTGGGCGTGTTTCTGGATTCGTCGCTCCAGCTGACTGCTAAGGTGGAAGCGACAGCTAGAAGTGCGTGGTATCAGCTTAGGTTGATATGCCAGCTGCGTCCCTACCTGGGCAGAGAGAACCTTGAAACATTGGTACATGCACTGGTAACCTCTCGATTGGATTTCTGCAATGCACTTTACATGGGGCTACCTTTGTACCAGGTTCGGAAGCTTCAATTAATTCAGAATGCGGCAGCCAGATTACTCACGGGAGCATCAAGATTCAATCATATCACCCCCATATTAAAATCTCTATACTGGCTGCCAATTAGCTTCCGAGCGCAATACAAAGTGTTGGTTATTACCTTTAAAGCCCTATATGGCTTGGGCCCGAGTTACCTGAAGGAACGCCTTCTTCTGCACAATCCGCCCCGCACCCTCAGAACTTCAGGAAAGAACACCCTGGAAATTTTGAGCACTAGGTTGATATCAACTTCTAACAAAACCTTCTCTACTCTACGATGGCTCCGAAATTGTGGAATGACCTCCCGGAAGAGATCTGTCTCATTACCACCTTAGATGTTTTTAAGAAAGCACTAAAGACGATCTCTTCCGGCAAGCCTTTCCATCTGACATGTTGTAATTATTCACTGATAAATGAGATCAATAACGGACAATGGTACCCGACGTATGCTAGATTAAGATTAATTGATTTTAATGATTTTATGACCGCAACTGGTTTTTAGCAATTGTATTTGACTCTGTACATTTTGCTTGTTGGAATCCTGCCTCGATCCCTGGGGAAGGGCGGGAAATACAAATAAATTTTATATTATTATTATTATTATTATTATTATTATTATTATTCCTCAGCTGAAGTGGTGTTAATGTATGAAGCTATTATTAATATGCTCAGATGTGGCAAAAAGGAGCTAGTGGACATTCAATGCTTATGGCCAGGAAGTGGCTACAACTGTGAATCCTGACAGCTGTGAACTCAAGGTCGCAGTATGTGCCAGGATACATGTACCACATATGTAAACATTCTGTATCATGTGGAATGGTAGGATAATATTTCATGTAACACAAGAAACTGTACAGGAAGGGGCTGAGCTAGATTGCCTCATGGCAAAAGTGTATATAAGCTCTGTTCACTATTATACAGTTTGTGGGGTTGTTGGATTTGTAGAAAGAGGGGTTTTTGTATGTGTAGCTGTATTCTCGTGTCTGTCTTCAACAAGAAATAAACACTGTTTGTAGAAGTCAAGCTTCAGTGATTTATCTATCCAGCAGTGTGTTTTGCTGGAGAGGCTCCAATCTGCCGGTTTGTGAGTCTGGAAAGTTCATGGGCTTCAGAATATACGCTGTGACAATCTCTGCAAGTTATCACAACAAGTGGGTGCAGTTTTGTCCCCATTCTCTGAGCCAGTTTAAGGCCAGGAGGAGCCCTTTTTCTCAAGAGGATATTGGAAGCCTGACCAAACCCTTCAAAGGCTGAAAGAAGGGTAAAAAACATCTCAGTAAACTAGGTCTGGGGTGTGCTGAGGAGAATTTTGGGGCAAAAAGAATTAACTTCCATGGTTCATTTCTACAAAATTGCAGGATTAACAGTTTAGGGAGGGGTATTTCAACTTCTCAACTGGACAGCTCTAGTGTCTCACAAAACTGAAAAATCACAGGATTCCAAGAGGTGTTGCCATGACAATTAAAGTGGAATTATATGTAGTATGAAAGGATTCTCAGTTCTACAGGAAAGGCAATGGGCTTAGGTTCCTTACCCAGGGAGGACACATTCTCATAGTTTTCCATCATGACCTCCTTGTATAAAAATTTCTGGTTCTCATCCAAGAGTTCCCATTCCTCCTCTGTGAAATATACATCGACATCCCAAAAGGTCATCTGCAATAGAAAAGAGACCTCAGCCAGAGAGTGACAAAACAAAAGGGAACGAAAACCCATGGTGCATCCCAAATATTATTTGATCACTTCAGAATAGTTATAGAGTGGGACATGTTGGAATATTCCCCTATTTGTGAAGTCAAAAGCTTTCACAGTCGGCATCCACAGTTCTTGGTAAATTTTTTGGGCTATGAGGCCATGTTCTAGAAGATCTCTATGGGGCAAAACTGTTCTAAGACACCCAGAAACTAGAAAAACTCCAGACCAAGAGAGTACATCTACTCTGCTCACTAACCTTCCTGCTATGCTGCAGAGACACAGATACCGCACCACACTTTCTCACAGCAAAAAGGACCTTAAAATCCCTACAGACCAAACGTATCTACAACTGAGCCCAGTGATAGCAAACTTTTACATGGAACACTGAAAACAAGCCCAGAAAACAGCACCCAAAAAATCCACAACATGTTTCCTATATGTGGATGACATTTTCACCATCTGGAGCCACAGAGAAGAAGAGCTGACCATGTTTTTGAACCATCGGAATAACATCCACACAAACATCCTATTCACAATGAAAAAAGAAAAGGAAGGCCCTTCTTGGATGTCCTGGTCCTCCGCAAACTGAACCAACAGTTGGGCTACACAGTGTACAGAAAACCTACACACACAGACAGATGACTACACAAGAACACCAGACAGAATAAGGAAACTGGGGAGGAAACACAACCTCCAGATGATCTACAAACTGACCAAGAAAATCCAGTAAATGTTACGCTGAGCGAAGGACAGGAGAGACCCTCTCATGGCCACAGGAGTTTACCACATACCATGTAGCTGCAGAAAAACCTGCATATGGACCACCAAACGTAGCATCCAAACATGAACCAAGGCACCCAAGAGGCACTGCAGACTGGGTCAACCAGAAAAATCAGCAGTAGCAGAACATGTTATAAACCATCCTGGCCATAAAATGCTGTTTGAAAATGCTGAAATTTTGGACCATGCCAACAACTATCATGTCAGAATGCACAGAGAAGCCATTGAAATCCATAAACACCTGGACAACAGAAAGAACAAATCCTTAAATTTGGCTACCAGTCCTGAAAAACACCCAAATCAAGACCCAGAAAATGCAAATGAAAACTACTCAGGGTAACGGGGGTTTCCCAGCAGACAATGGATCATTAATTAGACACCCTGAGGCCCATTTCATTCAACAACAGAACAAGTACACAGATCAACATGTAAACCGCTTCCTCTCAACCAGCAGTATATATACCCCACTCTCTTCCATGCCAGCATTCTCTGAGGATGGCAGCCACAGTACTGGTAAAACATCAGGAATAAACTCTTCTAAAACACTGCCTCATAGACCGGAAAACCCATAAAAAACTATATTCCCCCTATTTCTTTTAACTAACCCCTTTTCTTTAACTTTTCTTTAACATGAAGAATAGGGCATGAGGGGAAAGACAAGGCTACAATCTGGATTCCTGGTTTTCTAGATTTCTCATGTAAAAGGAGATTTAGCACATGGAAACTCTTCCGTGTAAACCTTCCCAATCTGCAATATTAACTGGCATAAGGAACAGCCTCACTCTATCAGCACACTTATGGTCAAGTTCTTTTAGCACATAGGAAACAGAACATTACAAGATCCTCTCGGCATCTTTGAAAATAAAAATATAAAAATCAAAAATGAAATAATTAGTAATTGTTGGCTATCATGAGCCTCAAAACCAGATGCCTGAGTCAGGAGCCTCTCTGCGACATAATAATGGACCAACTCTGTCTAAAAACCATGGGTTTAATGCTCACGAAGGACTCGAAGTCCTCCTCATGGACACTGTGAGATGCCACCATTGGAGTAACCCCAGTCCCACCAACCCTGGCTCTGATGGGCAAAGCGAGGACAAGAAGGCAGGAAGCACTGATCAGCTGTTCCACTGCAGGATAACGTCTGACCACCCACAGCTTCCCAGACTGACAAACTCCCAATGGTTCTATCATAAAGAAGAAAGGGGTGAAAGTTAACCTGTTCCAAGGTCATCTTTCCTGCAGTTTCTTCCATGGAGAAAGCTTTCAATGTAGGTTCTCCTTTCTCCCTAAATCTGAAGATCATCTTGGACCTATGCACACCTGCACAAAATACAAATGGAGGTGTTCTGTGTGTGTATACTTTTATACCGTTTCCTATGGACCACCAGAAAGACAATTAAATGCCTCTGAGAGCAAATCAAGCCTGAATTTACACTGGGAGACAAAATAAATAAATTGAGGCTGTGATGGGACCTTCCTTATATTGCCGAAGTTAACTTTTAACTGCCTCCACATCGTCACTGACACCTACCCTGCTTTTACCCTTTTCACACTCTCTTTAAGTATATAAGGGCTAGGGCCCCAAGTGTCATCAACTTATCAGTTCAGTGTCTTTGGTAGCGTGCTTACCTTCGTTTACAATGTCTAGAATTCACTCAGACAGAGACTTGTATTGGTTATACTAGCATACATTTATAATAAATAAATAAAACAATCAAAGCGGTGTACAACATTTAAAATCATAGAACATATACACCATATCCCCCCTTAAAAAGAATTAAACAATCAGAATTAAAATTACATAAAAACATTACATCTAATAATGGTGGGCAGAATAACAACATATATGGGAGAGTTCATTGTACGGCTGAGTACTTTAATCTGGAAAGTCCTGCTGGAAGAGATCCATCTTGACAGCTTACTTGAAGCTGTCTAGGTTGGTAATTTGATGGATCTCATCTAGCAGGCTGTTGCACAGACTGGGAGAGGTTGTGGGAAAAGTCCTCTGGGAGGTTGCAGCTAATCTTAGCAAACACCATCAGGCCTGGCCTCAAGTGGAAGAGCCCTCCCTCCTGTTGGACTATGAGAACCGCTGGAAAGGATTTGGCTTTAAAGAGAGACCCTAGGAAGTATCGCTTGCCTCCCAAAAAACCCAGTAGGAGGAGAACCTGAAAGGAGCCCTGAAGTCCTGCCTGTGAGGAGTCCTGTGAGTTGTCCTGCCAGCTGCCTCCTTGGACAATGAGGTCACAATGGTGGGTTGTGATGCATCTCCAATAGCATCACCTTTGTGATCCCTGGCTGAGCAAAAGAGCCAATGTGGTTGTCATGCCATTTCCAAGCCCTGGCCTCAAGTGGAAGAGCCCTCCCTCCATGCTCCACCATCTTGTCCAGGAGGGAGTGAAAGGACAGGCCAAACTCCATAGGGCCTGTCCTGGATTAAGAAGCAGAGCCCTTGCTCCATGCCATCTGCCTTGGTCCGGGCGTCGGAGGGAGAGGAGAACTTTTGGATCTGATCCCCTTCCCTAACACCATTCCCTTCTCCTTTTGTGTTGTGTCTTCTTAGAATGTAAGCCTGAGGGCAGGGAACCGTCTAGTTGAAATAATGATTCTAAGCTGCTCTGATAGCTTTTAGAGCTGAAGAGCGGGGAATAAATAAATAAATATAATAACTGCTATTATTATCTGGTCTTTAGAGGTTGCAATAAGTTCCTCCCAGAAGACCTGAGTGTATGGGGCAGATTGTATGGAAGGAGGCAATTCCTTAAATAAGTTGGACCCAGGCCATGTAGGGCTTTAAAGGTTATAACCAACACCTTGTACTGCACCTGGAAGCCAATAGGCAGCCAGTGGAGTGACTTCAAAATTGATGTTATATGGTCACTCTTAGCTGTTCCAGTGACCAACTTTGCTGCCATATTCTGCACCAATTGTAGTTTCCAGACTAGGTACAAGGGTAGCCCCATGTACAGTGCATTGCAAAA
Organism: Urosaurus nigricauda; assembly: GCA_034509955.1. NCBI lineage: Eukaryota > Metazoa > Chordata > Lepidosauria > Squamata > Phrynosomatidae > Urosaurus > Urosaurus nigricauda. Next base: position 334,113,347 of record JAOEGL010000002.1, read on the forward strand.
ACCGAGTCTTGAGGTTACCAGTGCGTGTACTACAGTTTCCAGATCTCCTGGTTCCAGAGAAGAGTGCAGTTGTTCTATCAGCTGAAGGTGATAACAAGCGCTCTTGAACATCACATTCGCCTGATTTATCATCTGAAGCGACGGGTCGAGAAGTACCCCCAGATTGCAAACACAGTCCTTAGAGGAGAGTGTGAGATCCTTCAAGACTGGAGGTTGCAACCCAATACCTGGTTTAGGAGCCCGTACTGGAAGTACCTCCATTTTGTTTGGATTCAGCTTGTGCTTGCTTTCCCTCATCCAGTCCATTACTGACTCAAGACACTGATTGAGAGGAGAAATGTCATCTGTCATCATTGCTGATGACCAAGACACGAAGAAATATATTTGGGTGTCATCAGTGTACTAACACCCGGCCCTATGTCTATGGATGATTACTCCCAGCGGCTTCATATAAATATTAAATAGCACAGGGGAAAGGATGGCGCCCTGGGGGATGCCACAATTTAGCTCTGTTTTCGAGGAGCATCTGTCCCCGAGCATCACCCTCTGGAATCTGCCTGAGAGGAAGGAACGTAACCATTGCAACACAGTGCCTCCAATTTCTAACTCTCTCAGGCATTCCAGGAGGATGACGTGATCTATTGTTTCAAATGCCGCTGAGAGGTCTAGGCGCACTAACAGGGTCATGCTCCCTCTGTCGATGTCTAGACAAAGGTCATCAGTTAAGGCAACCATGGCAGTCTCCACACCATATCTCGTCCTGAAGCCAGTTAGAAATGGATCAAGAAAACTGGCTTCATCCAAGACCACTTGGAGCTGAAGAGCAACAGCCCTCTTGATCACCTTGCTCAAAAATAACAGATGGGATATAGACCTATAATTTTTCATATCCAGGGGGTCTAGGGAAATTTTTTTCAGGAGAAGTCTAACAATCTGTTAAACTGGTTTCAAGTGGGATGTTGAAGTCAACCAGAACAAGAAGTCTTGGAGACTCCAAAAGCTGTTAGTGTTTGTAGCACAATCTCTGTGATGAGGTACCCCAGTGCCAGATCGCCTTCATGACTGTAGTGTAGGCAGCAGCTTGTGAGTTGGAGAAGTACCTCTCCTCTTTCAGAATAACTGAAGAGACACTATAGACAAAGGCTTTTATTCTTAGAAGAAGTTACAATATGTACAGAGCTATTTACAAAAATCTATACAGTCCACCATCTATCAGCAGAAGAACCCACTCAGTCAACTGAGTCCAACGGAATCCTCAGCCCAACTGTCAAAACCAACTGTCAACGGAATGTTCAAATTCCCCCAGCCAGAATCTGATTGGTTGATACTCCTGGTTAGTGTTTGGCCATTACACATTGTACATTTTCCTTGGGACTCTTTCTCCCAACAAGCCCTTCCAAAAATGAACAATGTGCATAAAGTTTGGCTTTTACATAGTGTGTGTTCACATAGACTTTCCTGATCCACACAGTACCTCAGGTTTTCAGCTTCCACTCACGGTGCCATGCCCAACTGCACTGACAACCTCTCTTGTTTGTCTGTCTGTAGGGCCTTTGTAAGGATGTCTGCTACACTGTCCTCCAAACTAATGTAGACCAGACTCAAAACACCATTCTGCACCAACTCCCTCACATTCTGGTAGTGCACTCCTATGTACTTGGTCCTACTCTTCAGATTTTCTACCTCAGACATGGCAATGCAAGACTGTGAGTTCTTGTGTACAACTGTTGGGCCTGTACACTTCTCACCCAAGTCCTCCAGCAATTGCCTCACCCACTGCACTTCTCCTGCCATCTGAGACAGTCGAGCAAACTCAGCTTCTGAGGTGCTCAGTGCCACACAGCTCTGCTTTCTGCTCCTCCAAACCACAGGACTGTCTGCATACCTGACCATCAAACCTGTTAACAAACTTTCTGTCATGTAACTCCGAGGCAAAAGAGCTGTCCACAAAACACTCCAGCTGTGCTTCAGATCCTTTCAAAAACCTTGTCAGACTCACTACTGGCATAACCCGAAGTGATGGGGCTCTTTACCACCTTGGCACTCTCCAAGCCACACTTCTCCACCAGCTTCTCTATCTTTCTGGTCTGACTCAACAAGATCTTGCCATCCTTAGTCCTCTCTACCTCAATACCAAGATAGACCTTGAGCTTTCCCAGGTCCTTTAACACAAACGTCTTCACCAGTTCCTTCTGCACAGCCTTAACTTCTTGCTCAGTCTGAGCAGCCACCCACAGGTCATCTGAATAAATCACAAGTGTGACCCCTCTTTTCGTGTACATACAAGCATCTGCAACGCTGCGCTTGTATCCCAACCTCACCAACTCCTCATGGATTCAGAGGTTCCAACAGTGTGCACTCTGCTTAAGCCCATAAAGAGTTTTTCTGATCTTGTACACCTTGCCCTCCTTGGCATCGTCAAACCCTTGTGCTTGCTCCATGTACATTTCCTCATCTAGCCATGCATTCAGGTAAGCCGTCTCAAAGTAAAAGTGCCTTACTATCTGGCCCTTTCTTTCAGCCAATGCTAACACTAACTTGAGACTTTCTTGCTTCGCAGTTGGAGAGAACGTCTTATCATAGCTCTCAAATTTCTGCTGAGAGAATCTTCTAGCCACCAACCTGGCCTTATATTTGTGGGTTCCATCTGGCAACACACACTTGCAGCCTACAACCTTCCTGTCTCCTGGCCTTTCTACTACTTCAAATACCTCCCTATTCACCAGGGATGAGAACTCACTCTCCATGGCCTCAAACCATCTCTCCTACTCTTCCCTGGGATAGGTAAGAAACTCCTGGTAGCTCTCCGGCTCATCAGCCACAACAGTGCACACTCTGGCATTCTGCACCACAAAACAGTCAGGTGGCCTTCTGACTCTCTGAGTCCTCCTGGGAATTATGACCTCTGTGCACCCCATATCATCCTCACTGTCACTACTGGTCTGCACTCCTGCATCTGTGGATGGCACGCTCTCAAACTTTCTAGTAGTGATGGGCGAGGTCTGTGTACCTGTGGGTTCCCTGGAGGTGCTAGGCTGGCCATCTGGCTTAACCTCTGGTGTTCTCACCCCTACAGTTCCAGTACTGACTCCTTGTTGTCCCACTCTCACAAACACCTTCTGGTTCATGTGGATCTTCTCCCACCCAGAGTGTTTTTCAAAATGTGCACTCCTGGACAACAGGATGTGGCCATTCCCCAGGTAAAACCTGTAACTGTTCCCCTGATAACCCACAAACATCAATCTCTGCCACTTGGGGTCACCTTTTTTTCTGAAATTCTGGGGAACATAGACATTGGCACGCTGCCCAAACATCCTTAGGTAGCTGAGGTTCGGTGGCCTCCCATATAACATGAAGGTGTTTGTTTCACAGCAGATTTCTATACCCGGTTAGTAATATGGTATGCAGCCAGGATTGTCTCCCCCCCAAAGTTCCTCTGGGGCCCCTGCATCAAGCAGCATGTAATCCTTTATCTAACACCCCAGTCTTTCTTTCTGTCAAACCGTCTTCCTGCAGAGTGACTGCCTTAGTGGTGTTATGGCAGATGCCCTTCTGTTTCAGCCAATTGCTCAAGCTTTGGGACAAAAACTCACCACCCCGATCTGTCATCAGAGTACCAACCTTTTACTCAAATTCCCTTTCCACCATCTCCACCCAGTTCTTGAATGTGGCAGCAGCCTGATTCTTCTCCCTGAGTGTGTAGGCATAGGAGTATCTGGTATGCCTATCAACAATGACCATCAGATATCTATTGCCCACAGATTTAGTGAAGGGACCAGCCAGAAAAGCATGCACCATTTGGAAAGACCTCTGGGTGGTGCATTTGCTTTTCTTGGCAACAGGAAAAGCCTTCAGCTTTATCTTGCTGCCCACAGAACAATCCAGATGGTTTCATTCTGCAGTCATTCAATTTCAGCCCAGGACAAACACTTCCCATTTTCCCCAAACTAGTGAAACCAGTGTGTCCCAGCACCCTATGAAAATATTATGCACAATTTGAGTGCAGTGGTACATTGCTCACTGTTGCACACTCTGCATGGTCATCTAGAAAGTACAATTTGTTGTGTTTGTGTGCTTTTGCACAAACCTGGACACACTGTCAATGGAATGTTCAAATTCCCCCAACCAGCATCTGATTGGCTGATCTCTTTGGCCACAGCACATTGTACATTTTTCTTGGGACTCTTTATCAGCTTGAATAGGGAGTCTGTTATAATAAATAATAATAAATCTTTATTTCTAGCCCGCTCCTCTGTAGAGCACAATCGGAGTGGGGTACAGCAAATTAAAACATACAGATTAAAATACTTCATCAACCCATTCCCAACCACCCACCCCTTAAAAATAAATTAAATTAGCAATAGTTTAAAACCATAACAACATTAAAAACATAATACATCCTCATAGATCTTAGATGAGGGTAAAAATAGCACCAAGCAAGGGGTCAAAATAGGTCCCATTTTGGAGCCGGGATCTAGGAAGTTTCAGGGAAGGCCTGCCGGAAGAGATGCGTCTTCAGAGCTTTTTAAAAACAGTCAAGAGATGTTATAAGACGCATCTCATCCGGCAGTCCATTCCAAAGCTTGGGTGCAGTAGCTGAAAAAGTCCTCTGGGAGGTCTGTGACAGCCGAGTTTTCACAGGATGTAGCAGGTTCCTCCCAGAGGATCGGAGTGTGCGGGGGGGTTCATATAGGGAGAGGCGGTGCCTAAGATAAGATGGACCCAAGCCATGTAGGGCTTTAAAGGTTAGGACCAATACCTTGTACTGCACCCGGAAACTAATCGGCAGCCAGTGGAGAGCCTTGAGCACCAGTGTTATGTGCTCTCTCCTTGATGTTCCAGTTATAAGCCTGGCTGCCATATTTTGGACCAGTTGAAGTTTCCGAGTTAAGCACAAAGGTAGCTCCATGTAGAGTGTGTTACAGAAGTCCAGGCGTGAGGTTACCAGAGCGTGTACCACAGTTTCCAGGTCCCTCATGTCCAGGAAAGGGCGCAGCTGGCGTATCAGCAGAAGCTGATAACATGCACTCCTGACCGTCGCATTCACCTGACAAGTCATGTGAAGCGACGAATCTAGGAGTACCCCCAGGCTGAGAACACAGTCCTTAGAGGAGAGTGTGACTCCATCCAGGACTGGAGACTGTATTCCCAAGCCTGGTTTTGGGCCTGTGACTGTTAGTACCTCCGTTTTGTCTGGATTCAGTTTCAATTTGTTTTCCCTCATCCAATCCATTACCGCTGCAAGACAGTCATTAAGAGGAGAGATGCCATCTGAAGTCTGTGCTGATGATCTGGTCATGGAGAGATATATCTGAGTGTCATCAGCGTACTGAAGACACTGAGCTCCATGCCTCCGAATGACCTCACCCAGCGGCTTCATATAAATGTTAAATAGCATCGGGGACAGGATGGCGCCCTGAGGGACGCCACAATTAAGCTCGATTTTGGAAGAGCAACTGTCCCCGAGCCTCACCCTTTGGGTTCTGCCGGAGAGGAAGGACTGGAACCATCGAAGAACAGTGCCTCCGATCCCTACAATCCCTACCTCCCTCAGCCGATCCAAAAGGGTGGAGTGGTCTATAGTATCAAAGGCCGCGGAGAGATCCAAGAGCACCAGAAGGGTCACACTGCCCCTGTCAATGCTCAAGCGGAGGTCATCAGTCAGTGCGACAATGGCAGTCTCAACTCCATGTCCTGCCCTGAAGCCGGTTTGAAATGGATTGAGATAATCGGTTTCATCCAAGACGGCTTGGAAGGCGACTGCTCTCTCAATCACCTTGCTCAAAAATGGGAGCAAGGATACTGGTCTGTAGTTGTTCCTGTCCAGGGGATCAAGGGAAGGTTTCTTCAGGAGAGGCTTAACAGCCGCCTCCTTCAGGCACGATGGAACAGTGCCTTCCCTGAGGAACGCATTGACCACTGTCCAACGGGGTGGACAGTATACTAACAGAATCCCTATACTATCCCTGGTCTTCAGGCTTAGGTACATACATTCAAAGCGGTCTGACTTCCAGACAGGTATCCTGGTCAAAGGGAGATTGTCTGTGTAAACCAGAGCCACTCCACCCCCCACTCCCTTACCTGCAGGCTTCTCACAGTCCCTTCTGGACTAACTAACCCCTCTCCTGTTAGAATCCCTCTCTGACTCCCAGTCAGATTCCTCATCTGATTCTCAATGAAGAACCTCTCAGTCCCTCCTGCTCTCTAAGGGGTCTCTATAAAGGACAATGAAATCCAAGTAGCTTAAACTACACATAAAACATGATACAGTTGGCCCTCCACATCTGCAGCTCTGACTTTTGCGGATTTGATTAATATGTTCTTTCTAGGAATTTCTTAGCCCTCCAGCAGAACTTTGACAGAGGTTGACCACAGAGTTGTGTTGGTGAAACAAGACATTCCTAGAGACAACACTTCTCTAGGTGTTTATATGTCCTCCAGCATGTTTCTATGACCAACTTCTAGCAGATGTTGACCACAGAGTTGCATTGGAGGACCTGGAGACTCCAAAAGTGGAACCCCAAAAATAGAACCTAAAAAAGCTGAACCTCAAAATCAGGGAGGTGGGACTAAGAGTTTACCCCCAAAAGGGGTGGAGCACATGTCACTTTTATTTTGATAGAATCCCAAAAAGCTGAACCCCAAAATCAGGGACATGGGAGTAAGAGATTATCCCTAAAAAGGGGTGAAGCACATGTCACTTTTAGTGTACCTAACCCGGAAACTTCAATTGGTCCAAAACATGGCAGCCAGATTAGTTACTGGGACATCTAGGAGAGAACATATAACTCCAGTGCTTAAATCTCTCCACTGGCTGCCAATTAGTTTCCGGGCACAGTACAAGGTGCTGGTTTTAACCTTTAAAGCCCTACATGGCTTGGGCCCATCTTATCTCAGGGACCGCCTCTCCCCGTACGATCCTCCCCGCACACTTCGATCCTCTGGGAGGAACTTACTACAGCCTATCAAGACCAGGCTGGCACAGACCTCCCAGAGGACCTTTTCTGCGACCGCTCCCAAGCTCTGGAATGGTCTGCCGGATGAGATGCGTCTCATGACATCTCTAGATTGCTTCAAAAAAGCCCTAAAGACGCATCTTTTCCGGCAGGCCTTCCCCTGAAATTCCTTATCCCCGGCTTCGGTTCCAGACTTTGATTCCTGCCTACTCCCATGTTCTGATCCCCACTTATGACGTGGCCACATAAGGAAGGGTTAGGATGTAGCTATATGTTTTTAAATAACTGTTTTAATCATTGCTGTTTAATCTATTTTTAAGGGGCGGGAGGTTTGGAAACGGGTCATGGGATTGTTTTAATCTATGTTTTTTTACTTGTACGCCGCTCCGAGTGTATATACAGAGGAGCGGGCTATAAATAAACTATTATTATTATTATTATTTGATGAGACATGTACTTCTCATAGGTGTACTCTTGGGCAAAAAGAATAAGGTTTTTTTAATTTGCATTTTTTTCTACATTTATGGGGACCTCAGCTGCCTATTCTCTCTCTCACATACACACGCTGACCTATTTCATAGGGTGGTTGTTGTGAGGATAAGTGACCCTGAGTTGCAGAGAGAAAAGGATAAGAATACAAATAGATAAGAATACAAAGGTCTGGAAGGTCATGCTAATAGACAATTTAACTGAAAGAGGAAGGGCTGCTAGAGGCAACCAAGACCACTCTATGCAACATGCAAATAAAAATGTGTAAATTCCTCACATGTTAAGAACCCTAGCCCTCCCTGCAGTCATCTGCCTTGGTCCAGGCCCCAGAGGGAGAGAAGAACCACCAGACCTCATCCCCTTTCCCATCACCTTTCCCTTCTCTTTTTGTCTTGTCTCTCTTAGATTGTAAGCCTGAGGGCAGGGAACCATCTAATTTATAAGATTGTACGTACAGCACTGTGTAAATTTACAGCGCTATATAAATAAAGGTTAATAATAATTATAATAATAATGTTGCTTTTTGAGGTGGGTATCATGGTTTTATTGTGGGTTTAATGCTTGTAATTTTATTTGGTTTTTATATGATGTTTTAATTGTTTTATTGTACAGTGGTCCCCCAGGATACGAATCCCCCGGGTTAAGAAAACCCCGGGATCCGAAACCGGCGGGACCAAAAATTATCCCCCGGGATCCGAAGGATCCCCCGGGATCCGAAAAAAAGTCCCTTTTCCTCCGAGGCCAGGCTTCGGAAGAAAGGGGACAGACTCCCTTCCCTTTTCCTCCGAAGCCAGGCTTCGGAGGACAAGGGACGGACTACCGAAAGGAGGCCCGATCCACGGGATCGGGCCTTCCTTTCGTTAGGCGCGGAGGCCCGGCCTGGCTCCACAAGCCAGGCCGGCCCTCCGCGCCTGGGACCCGAAAGGAGGCCCGATCCCCGGGATCGGGCTTCCTTTCGTTGGGCGCTGAGGCCCGGCCTGGCTCCACAAGCCAGGCCGGCCCTCCGCGCCTGGGACACGAAAGGAGGACACGTGTCCCAGGCGCGGAGGCCCGGCCAGGCTTCGGGAGCCAGGCCGGGCCTCCGCGCCCAACGAAAGGAAGCCCGATCCCGGGGATCGGGCCTCCTTTCGTGTCTGAGGCGCGGAGGCCCGGCCAGGCTTCGGGAGCCAGGCCGGGCCTCCGCGCCCAACGAAAGGAAGCCCGATCCCGGGGATCGGGCCTCCTTTCGTGTCTGAGGCGCGGAGGCCCGGCCAGGCTTCGGGAGCCAGGCCGGGCCTCCGCGCCCAACGAAAGGAAGCCCGATCCCGGGGATCGGGCCTCCTTTCGTGTCCCAGGCGCGGAGGCCCGGCCTGGCTTGTGGAGCCAGGCCGGGCCTCCGCGCCCAACGAAAGGAAGCCCGATCCCGGGGATCGGGCCTCCTTTCGTGTCTGAGGCGCGGAGGCCCGGCCAGGCTTCGGGAGCCAGGCCGGGCCTCCGCGCCCAACGAAAGGAAGCCCGATCCCGGGGATCGGGCCTCCTTTCGTGTCTGAGGCGCGGAGGCCCGGCCAGGCTTCGGGAGCCAGGCCGGGCCTCCGCGCCCAACGAAAGGAAGCCCGATCCCGGGGATCGGGCCTCCTTTCGTGTCTGAGGCGCGGAGGCCCGGCCAGGCTTCGGGAGCCAGGCCGGGCCTCCGCGCCCAACGAAAGGAAGCCCGATCCCGGGGATCGGGCCTCCTTTCGTGTCTGAGGCGCGGAGGCCCGGCCAGGCTTCGGGAGCCAGGCCGGGCCTCCGCGCCCAACGAAAGGAAGCCCGATCCCGGGGATCGGGCCTCCTTTCGTGTCTGAGGCGCGGAGGCCCGGCCAGGCTTCGGGAGCCAGGCCGGGCCTCCGCGCCCAACGAAAGGAAGCCCGATCCCGGGGATCGGGCCTCCTTTCGTGTCTGAGGCGCGGAGGCCCGGCCAGGCTTCGGGAGCCAGGCCGGGCCTCCGCGCCCAACGAAAGGAAGCCCGATCCCGGGGATCGGGCCTCCTTTCGTGTCTGAGGCGCGGAGGCCCGGCCAGGCTTCGGGAGCCAGGCCGGGCCTCCGCGCCCAACGAAAGGAGGCCCGATCCCGGGGATCGGGCCTCCTTTCGTGTCCCAGGCGCGGAGGCCCGGCCAGGCTTCGGGAGCCAGGCCGGGCCTCCGCGCCCAACGAAAGGAAGCCCGATCCCGGGGATCGGGCCTCCTTTCGTGTCCCAGGCGCGGAGGCCCGGCCTGGCTTGTGGAGCCAGGCCGGGCCTCCGCGCCCAACGAAAGGAAGCCCGATCCCGGGGATCGGGCCTCCTTTCGTGTCCCAGGCGCGGAGGCCCGGCCTGGCTTGTGGAGCCAGGCCGGGCCTCCGCGCCCAACGAAAGGAGGCCCGATCCCGCGGATCGGGCCTCCCTTTCGCGTCAGGCCCGGAGGCCCAGCCTGGCTGGGGAAGGGAACCTTCCCTTCCCCAGCCAGGCTGGGCCTCCGCAGCTGACGAAAGGAAGGCCCGATCCGCCGGATCGGACCTTCACTTCCTCAGCCAGGAGGCCCCCGCCAGGCCTCCGGAACGGATTACCTATTTCCCATAGGAAATAGGCCCCGGGTTACGAAATTTTCGGCTTACGAAAAAGTAGCCGGAACCAATTAATTTCGTAACCCGGGGGACCACTGTATTATGTTTTTAAAGTTTTTTATATTTGTGTTCTGCCTTGGGTCCCTTTCTGGGAGAAAGGCGGGACAGAACCTAAATAAATAAATGAAATAATTCCGTAAATAAAATAATATATATCTTCTTAGAATATATATTCCAGTTGCTGTACAACTGGAAAAAAATTAGCTGGATAGTCCAGTAACACAAATTCAAAACACTTTGTTTTACTGATTCTAAAATGCATTATTTGCTGGTTTTGTTTGTGTAAAATCTTTTAAATACTAATACTAATACAGTGAGGCCTCATTACCTGCGGAAAGCAAGCCTCCCTTGTCCCCAATTGCAGCACATGCATGTGTCCAGGCCGCTATTAGGGACAGTCCCATTGTCCCTAATGGTGGCATAGCCATGTACACACACCACCATTGGGGACAACAGGAATCAAGGTCTGTGGATTTTGGTATCTATGAGGGGGCTTCAGAACAGATTGCCTGCAAATACAGAGAGTCCTAGATCCCACTGTAATACATACATATATATATATCTATATATATAAACATAAAAGTGGCCAAGATCAACCATCAAGAGTGGAGGGCACAATCTGTGCACGTGAAGAATGTACTGAATAAGAATGTACTACACAACCCTGAACAAATCTTTCCAAGAAAACTCCATGAAAACTGCAGGGTCACCATAAGTCAGAAACTTGAAGGCACACAAAAACAAAGAGACACAGGATTCTGGACAGTGAGCATACTTCCTTACCTTGCAAGAGAGTGCTCCCATCACACTTCTGCTTGATTGTCCTCCATTGTGGATTCTGCCTGGGGTCCAATGGAACCTTCTCAGCCACAAGGAATTCAGAGTGAACTTCTACCAAGGGATTCTTGACCTGAAACAGCAGTCAGGATTCAAGACATGGAATTTGGAGAAGGATAAGAAAATGGAAAAAGCCTTTGGGGAAGGGGTTTGGGCTGTTGTGGTATGAGACATCTACCCACAACTAAGCCAGGAATGTCAGCACTTCATTATCCCAAGAGCTCAAAAACACAGGATATAATATAATACAGTATATACTATATATAGTATATCGTTGGCCCTCCATTTCTGTGTGGGATCCGTATGGAGGCTTGCGCATATTCAAGGCCCATAGGCTTAAATGGGGTGTGCCCCCATGTGCGGGCACCAGGCCCCATTGGAAATAGCAGAGATCGCTCCTCTGTGGATTTTCAAGGTTGCAGATCTCAGAGCCGCGGCTTAGGAGGGGCGCCTGTTGTAACACTTAAGTTTATAGTTGGAATATGTCTATTGCATATTCTGAAACAAAAACAAAACAAAAATACATGGAGACCACAGCAAGAGTATCTGCAAAACCATTCTTTGACTTATAATGGAAGCCTTCTGCCACTTTCTACCATTTTATATACATATGTTACCCTGAGATTTGCCCCCCTTGATCTCTCCCATTCTTGATATAACAAGAAGCACTGGGGTGAGTGACTTGGATCTGACCCCAGTGTGGAAGAAAAGACTCGGAGTAGGCTGACAATTCTTTGACTGGCAAGAGCTAAAGCTCCCTGAAGCCACTGTTACCCAGTCAAATCAAATTGCTCCTATGAGATAGTTACCAAATTGTCCTAAAAGCATAGCAAGTGTGGGTGTCCTCCCTGGACCCCAGCAATTAAGGTTACACATATGTACATATAGGTGTATGTGTATATTTAAGGAAGAATGGTTAAAAAACATATCAGAAACAATAATGTCTATATTGCTACCGTATAGATATACCTACCTTTACACTCTGTGACCACAACACTGTTGTTGGTAATTTGTTATGTTAGCTTTGGAATGAAAATAACATGGTGACTGTGATTCTGCTCCATCACAAAGTGGATCCTCCATATACTGTTCCTTATCAAAGACAAATCAGGGGGCACCACAATTCAGCAGAATCTTTTCAGGGAGTCATTGCCCCTTGAGGTAACCAGAGGCTCAAAAAAAAAAGGGGGGGAGGGAAACCTAGAGCCAGACCTTGCTCACTTTGGCTCCGTGAGGAACCACTCTCACCTGGTGCTCTTTCTGCTTCTTCTCTGCCTCTGCTTGACTAAGAAGGAAACCTTCTGCCAGGGCCACTGCCTGGGAACAGGTCTCTGCCCCACATTCCCTCACCCAGTTCTTCATATCTGGAGGCAAGATAGTTAAGAACTGCTCCAAGATCACCAGGTCCAGGATCTCATTTTTTGTGTGTTGCTCTGGCTTCAACCACTGACGGCAGAGATGGTGGAGTCGGCTGCAAACCTCCCGGGGCCCATCGCCCTCTTCGTAGGAGAACTGGCTGAAGCGCTGGTGCTGCATGTCTGAACTGGACAGGCCTTCACCCTGGGACCTCTGGACTGTCCTCTCCCAGAATACCCCACTGCTCTCAGCAAGGAGCCCATCGGGGCCTCTTCCTCCTTCAGGACCAACTGAGTCTGGATCATCCATCTATGTTTTATTACATCAATGAAGCCACAAACAGGATCAAAATTATTCCTCTTCCATCCCTCTCAGGGCAAAGATGTCTCAAAGATGCTCTGCTCAAACACCCTGTAAAGCCAAACCATTGTTGCATTAGTATAGATAATAATAATAATACTAGTAACAGTCATAAATTTTTATTTATATTTCCCACCTCTCCCTTAGGATCGAGGTAGGATTTCAACTAATTTTAAAACAACTAACAAATTTAAAACAGCTATATAAAACAGTATCTTATAAAATTACAATACAATATATCTTATCATTACTATGCAATCTAATAAATCAATAATCTACCAATCATTGAGATGATCGACATTCTATTCCAATATTAACATAGAGGAATGAGATTATTAATTGAGATCAATCATAATAGGTTGAGTGGATAGGCCCGCTGGAAGAGATCCATCTTGAGTGCCTTCTTAAAGCCTCTAAGGTAGAAATAAGACGGATCTCTTCCGGTAGGTTGTTCCATAATACAATCCAATAATTTCTTCCCTGAAGTTCTGAGAGTGTGGGGCGGATTGTGTAGGGGAGGTGTTCCCTCAAGTAACTTGGGCCCATGCCATGTAGGGATTTAAAGGTAATAACCAACACTTTGTATTGTGCCCAGAAGCTGATCAGCAGTCAATACAAAGATCTTAATATTGGGGTGATGTGATCCATTCTAGATGCCCTGTAAGCAATCTGACTGCTGCATTTTGGATCAATTGAAGCTTCTGAACTTGGTACAAAGGTAGCCCCATGTAGAGCGCATTTAACACCGGAGAAATTAAACATGATATATAAATCTTGCAGTCCAATTTGTTGGAAATGTGATACAGAGAGGGGTACATTCTTCCACATGTGGTGGACTTGTAAAGTCACAACACAATTCTGGAAACAAATAAACCAAATAATGAATGAAATCCTGAAAATTAATATAGAATTTACAGCAGAAAATATGCTATTAAATTTGGTAGAAAATAAAATTGAAAGAAAACATGGAACGATAATTTTTTATATGCTCTCGGCAGCAAGATTGGTATATGCACAACATTGGAAAAGCAATATAACACCACAGGTGGAAGAGTGGTATCTAAAACTGCTTGATATGAAAGAAATGGATCTTTTGTCAAATATGATGAATGATAAAATAGTGTCAGAAATACAAGAACCATGGCAAAAAATAGAGGATTATATAAGGGAAAGGTTATAGAAGAATAGAGATTGACTCAATGTATTGTACTTTAATGGGTTTTACTAAACTCAGGACTTAAACTAAGGTAACTTAATGTAATATAAACCAAGAATAACTACGATTAGCCAGACCTAAACGTAAGAGGTAAGAAAATCCAGACTTTAATTCTTTATAAATATGTATTTTTTATTTTTTATTTTTTTAATTTAAACATGTATTAGTCTGTTGACTATGACTATCACTGGAATAGCCATTGGTACCAAATTACTGATAACATGCAAACAAAGAGCCTTGTTACTTTATATAATATCTTCCGAAGCATAATCCAATAAGAAATTGATGAGAGAATGTACTTGCCCCACGGTTGTCAAGTATATATATCTATACAAGAGAATAGAATTTGTAATGTATAAATTTACTGGTTTGAAATATGTTTGTTGAAAGCTGTATGATATTAATTGTAAATAAAATAAAAATGAAAAAAAAGACTGAAATTTGTGGTTGGGTTATGTTAAGAAAATGGGTAAAGAAAGTAGATATATTCATAGAATCATAGAATCATAGAGTTGGAAGAGACCACAAGGGCCATCCAGTCCAACCCTCTGCCATGCAGGAACTCCCAGTCAAAGCATCCCCGACACATGGCCATCCAGCCTCTGCTTAAAGACCTCCAAGGACGGAGACTCCACTACACTCCGAGGGAGTGTGTTTCACCATCAAACAGCCCTTACTGTCAGGAAGTTCCTCCTAATGTTGAGGTGGAATCTCTTTTCCTGCAGTTTGCATCCATTGTTCCGTGTTCTAGTCTCTGCAGCAGCAGAAAACAAGCTTGCTCCCTCCTCAATATGACATCCCTTCAAATATTTGAACAGGGCTATCATATCACCTCTTAACCTTCTCTTCTCCAGGCTAAACATCCCCAGCTCTCTAAGTCGTTCCTCATAGGACATGGTTTCCCGACCCTTCACCATCTTAGTTGCCCTCCTTTGGACCCGCTCCAGTTACTCCACATCCTTTTTGAATTGTGGTGCCCAGAACTGGACACAGTATTCCAGGTGGAGCCTGACCAAAGCAGAATAGAGCGGCACTATTACTTCCTTTGATCTAGACACTATACTTCTATTGATGCAGCCTAAAATAGCATTGGCCTTTTTAGCTGCCGCATCGCACTGTTGACTCATGTTTAACTTATGGTCTACTTGGACTCCTAGATCTCTTTCCCATGTAGTTTCATTCAGCCAGATGTCCCCCATCCTATATCTGTGCATTTCATTTTTGCGTCCTAAGTGCAGTACCTTACATTTCTCCGCATTGAATTTCATTTTGTTAGCTTTGGCCCACCTTTCTAGTCTATTCAGGTCATTCTGAATTTCAATCCTGTCTTCTGGAGTATTGGCTACTCCTCGTAATTTGGTGTCATCTGCAAATTTGATTTGGTTGCATTGGTAGAGTAGTTTTCTAATGTATTAATATTGATATAAGGTTGTTAAATGTATATTGTTGGCGGGGACTTAATATATAGATTATATATGATATGGAGGTATTGGTGGTACAACGTCTGTAACTTTGGTTTGATTGAATATTACAGATAGTTCTTAGAAGATAGAGATAAGGATAAAGAAAAATTAAGTTTGAATAGGAGAATGTATGGAAATGCTGGGGAAGGGGAAAAAAAGGATAAACAACCCTGGTATAAATGGTGGCTTAATCCTCTGTGAAATTTTAGAAATGCTATGAAAGTCACTTGATCAGTTCAGGAAGTAGTGTTTGTTTGTTTGTTTGTTTGTTAAGGTCAGTATGTCATGTTATATTATTTGTTATGTTATTATGTATATTTTAAATCAATTAAAAAAAATTTCAAAAAAGAACTGTATTAAATATTGTTGAATATTATGAAAAATGCAATGAGAGAAAGCTGGCTAGACTCACTGAAAAAGTGTTCAAAAATATCAAATGAGAATTCATGAAAGAATTAATGGTGAAGATGAATTTGGAAGTAACTATCTAAACTGGATTAACAATGTCTACAAAAAGCAAAGCACATAAAATTATAGTGAACGAGGAGAAAACCTTGCTATTCTTCTGTCTCTGGGATAGGCCTGGTAGAGCTTTATTCAGGGATAGCCATGTTGGTCATATAGCAAAGTACAATAACATAATCATTCTTGTTCTTGCAGAACTTTTAGCATCTGAAGGGATGGAGACAACTGGGATCTGAAAGGAAGTATCTTTTTATGTTGCTAATAGAATTTAAAGTTTATTTCCTGAACATTATTATTATTATTATTATTATTATTATTATTATTATATAGCACTGTAAATTTGCACAGTGCTGTACATACAATCTTGTAGTTAGACAGATCCCTGACCTCAGGCTTACAGTCTAAAAGAGACAACACAAAAGGAGAAGGGGGAGGTGGTGGGAAGGGGATGAGGACCAGTGGTTCTTCTCTCCCTCTGGGGCCTGGACCAAGGCAGATGGACTGGAGGGAGGGCTTGGGTTCTTAATACATAGTTAAAAGGAGGCATCCTTGGGCAGATGGCACAATCCTGGGAAAGAGTGAGCTAAACCAATGCAGTGAGATGAATGGAAGGAAAAAAAGACTTATTCTAGCTCTCTTTTCAGGAGATAAAAATGAGAGCAAAAAAGGATGTAGAGTCAATTGCAAAAACTGTGGATATGGGTTGGAATTAAAACATTAATGTAAAAAATGTGGTTTAAACAACAAAACAAACTCTGGTTTTCTTGGGTGTGTGTTATTTAAACACCTTTTCCTCCTGACTCTGTTTCTTCACTGGTTATCCCAATGCTGCAGAGACTAGGACGCGGAATAATGGATATAAATTGCAGGAAAAGAGATTCCACCTCAACATTAGGAGGAACTTCCTGACAGTAAGGGCTGTTTGACAGTGGAACACACTCCCTCGGAGCGTAGTGGAGTCTCCTTCCTTAGGGGTCTTTAAGCAGAGGCTGGATGGCCATCTGTCAGGGATGCTTTGATTGGGAGTTCCTGCATGGCAGGGGGGTTGGACTAGATGGCCCTTGTGGTCTCTTCCAACTCTATGATTCTATGATTCTATGTTTTCATCATATCCCAACAATAATTGAGAAGGCATGTTCCAGTCTTAAGCAAAGGAGAAGCTTATAGAAGTTGAAAGACATCAGAGAAAAACATAACATGACAATGATCCATTCTGGACATGATTGAATATGTTTTCCTGCACCTACTTGGCCAGAAGGAAGAGTGGCCTGCCTGCATGAATATCCTTGCTTACCGTTTTAACAGAGATCAACATTTTAAACAACATATGAAAGGGATCTAGGAGTCCTAATAGACCACAAGTTGGACGTGAGTCAACAGTGTAATGTGGCAGCTAAAAAGCTAATGTAATTCTAGGCTGCAGCAATAGGAGTATAGTGTCCAGACTGAGAGAAAGGAACATTGGTACTTATCCATGATACGTTCATTTCCAGCAGATAAAGGTCCCATCATCCTCTAGACTTGGTGGCTACCCCCCCCCCCTTTTAGGAAGCCATTCATTAGCTAGTCAAAGTGAGCATCACCACTGACCAAGGTCAACAATAAAACTATGTAAAAGATGTGGAAAACTGGAGCGTGTCCAAAGAAGGGCAACTAAGATGGTGAAGGGTCTGGAAACCATGCCCTATGAGGAACACCTTAGGGAGCTGGGGATGTTTAGTATGGAGAAAAGAAGGTTAAGAGGTGATATGATAGCCCTGTTTAAATATTTGAAGGGATGTCATATTGAGGAGGGAGCAAGCTTGTTTTCTGCTGCTGCAGAGACTAGAACGAGGAACAATGGATGCAAACTGCAGGAAAAGAGATTCCACCTCAACATTAGGAGGAACTTCCTGACAGTAAGGGCTGTTCGACAGTGGAACACACTCCCTCAGAGGGTGGTGGAGTCTCCTTCCTTGGAGGTCTTTAAACAGAGGCTGGATGTGCATTTGTCAGGGATGCTTTGATTTGGAGTTCCTGTATGGCAGGGGGTTGGACTGGATGGCCCTTGTGGTCTCTTCCAACTCTATGATTCTTTCATTTTATCTTAACCAAGAAGACACCAAATGGAGAAAAAGGGGCAAAGGACAAGGCCCTAATAGAAGGTCAATGACCAAACCAGAGAAGAGAATCATAAGTTGGTACTCAGATCCTCCATCAGCACCCAAGGGTGGGCAGGATGATGGGGCCTTTATCTGATGGAAATGAAAGTATCACGGGTAAGTACCAACGTTCCTTTTCCCAGTAGACAAAAGTCCCATCATCCTCTATACTGGGATTTACCAAAGGTCCCCTGAACTGGGGAGGAGGTGCAACAATCTACGGAGGATCCTGGAACCACCTGTCAAGACACTAATCTCTCAAAGTCACTCCGTGACCTGGTAGACCTTATGGCAGAAAAATCCAATGAATGTGGAAGGAGACTTCCACATCACCATCAGTTAGACCCCCGCCAGGGCAGTCAGAATCAGTGGCCCAAACCACAATCTGACCGCCCTTTTGATGGAACAAACTACTATCTTCTATGGGGATGAAGCAGGTCCGCAGACTGGTGACAGATAATGAAGTGGATCCTATGACGTCAGGTCAGGGAAGGGAATCACAGTTAGAGGGAAATGTCAGCGCCCCCTAAGACCATTAAAAATGGAAGGCTCTCTAATGTAAATTTGTTACTGTTTGAAACATCAGGCAAGTATTAGAGCCTAACAGACCTAGGTAGCTGAAGGTAGGTGTGCAACCTTAGCTCCACGGAGCATGGACTCTACCTTGAGGGAGTCTCTGTAGTAGAGCATTTAACCTTAGCTGAATACTGAGAGGATGGATTGGTAAAATCAAGCAGCAAAGGGCCCCCCAGCAGTCCTGATGAACTCCGTCCCTTTAGGAGGGCCTTTGTGAAGCCCGAGCATTTATAAGTGAGACTCAAAATGTGTCACTGGAACTCTCTTGGTCTGAACATCCATCTTGACTCTAGGGCAGCTTGCTCTGGATGGCTGGTAGAGAAGTTTGTTTCAAGACCAGGAGCAGAACCTCTGGGAATTGTGGTACATTGTCTGAAACAGCACCATCAAGATCCTCTCTGACTTGTCTCTCTAGAACTAGACTGGGCCCCAAGGGCGGACCAGGACTCTGCTACTGATGAAGAGAATATCAGAAGTTTGTGGCTCCCTTTCGTCCAAGCCCTGGAAATCTGGCCTCAAGGTGAGGTGGAGAGTAGCAAGGCGAACAGGGAAATATGATATAATAGGCATCACTGAAACCTGGTGGGATGAGTCTCATGATTGGAATGTAGAAATAGAGGGATATAACCTTTTTAAGAGAAACAGGCCAAACAGGAAAGGAGGAGGAATAGCATTATATGTCAGGGATATTTACACCAGTGAAGAGATCCAGGAAGTCAATACTGGAAGTCAGGTGGAGAGCATCTGGATAAAAATTAAAGGAGAGGGAAATAACAGGGATGTTACTGTGGGAGTCTGCTACAGACCCCCAGCTCAGGCAGAGGAATTGGATGATGCCTTTCTAGAACAGATGACCACACACTCAGAAAGGAGAGATGTAGTAGTGATGGGGGATTTCAACTATCCGGATATTTGCTGGATGTCAAACTCAGCCAAATCCTCAAGGTCTAGCAAATTCCTCACTTGCCTGGAAGACAATTTCATTGTCCAAAAGGTGGAAGAAGCAACAAGGGGATCAGCCATCTTAGATCTTATCTTAACCAACAGGGAAGACCTAGTTGATGGGGTGCAAGTGGTGGGATCCTTAGGTGGAAGTGACCATGTCCTCCTGGAGTTTGCTATACAGTGGAAAGATGAAGCTAGGCATAGTCAGACACGAATTCTAGACTTTAAGAGAGCTGATTTCAATAAACTTAGAGAAATACTGGGGGTGATCCCATGGTCAAGAATACTAAAAGAGAAGGGAGTTCAAGATGGATGGGAGTTCCTCAAAAGGGAGATACTGAAAGCACAATTTCAGACAGTCCCAATGAGGAAGAAAAATGGGAGATGTCTCAAGAAACCGGTATGGATGACTAAGGAACTTACAACTGAGCTAAGTTTTAAATGGAACATGTATAAAAAATGGAAAAATGGGGAAATCAGCAAAGAGGAATTCAAACAAATAGCCAGCACATGTAGGGATAAAGTCAGAAAAGCTAAAGCGCAAAATGAACTCAGGCTTGCTAGAGAGGTTAAGAACAATAAAAAGGGCTTTTTTGGATATGTCCGCAGCAAAAGGAAGAAGAAGGAAATGGTAGGACCACTGCGTGCAAAAGATGGCAAAATACTAACAGGGGACAGAGAAAAGGCAGAATTACTCAACACCTTCTTTGCTTCAGTCTTCTCAGAAAAGGCAAAAGGTGCTCAACCTGAGGACAGTGAAGAAGGGGACAGAGTGGGGGAATTTCAGCACAGAATAAGTAAAGAGACAGTACAGGAATACCTGGTTACTCTAAATGAATACAAATCTCCAGGACCAGATGAACTACATGCAAGGGTATTAAAAGAACTGGCAAAGGTGATATCGGAGCCATTGGCAATAATCTTTGAGAACTCCTGGAGAAGTCCCAGAAGACTGGAGGAGGGCAAACGTTGTCCCCATCTTCAAAAAGGGAAAAAAAGAAGATCCCAACAATTATCGTCCAGTTAGTCTGACATCAATACCAGGAAAGATTCTAGAGCAGATCATTAAGCAGAGAGTCTGTGATCATTTAGAAGCCAATGCCATAATCACAAAAAGCCAACATGGGTTTCAGAGAAACAAGTCATGCCAAACGAACCTGATCTCTTTTTTTGATAAAATTACCAGCTTGTTAGATGAAGGGAATGCTGTGGATATAGTTTACCTCGATTTCAGTAAGGCCTTTGACAAGGTTCCCCATGACATTCTTGCAAATAAGCTTGCAAAATGTGGGATAGACAAGTTAACTGTTACATGGATTTGTAATTGGTTGAGTGGCCGAACTCAAAGGGTGCTCAACAATGGCTCCTTTTCATCCTGGAGAGAAGTGACCAGTGGGGTCCCACAGGTTCTGTCCTGGGCCCAGTGCTGTTCAACATCTTTATTAATGATTTGGATGACAGAATTGGGAGCATACTTATCAAATTTGCAGATGACACTAAACTAGGAGGAGTAGCTAATGCCCCAGAGGACAGGATCAAAATTCAAAATGACCTGAATAGACTAGAAAGGTGGGCCAATGCTAACAAGATGAAATTCAACACAGAGAAATGTAAGGTTCTGCACTTAGGGAGGAAAAATGAAATGCACAGATATAAAATGGGGGACACCTGGCTGAATGAGACCACATGTGAAAGGGATCTAGGAGTCCAAGTAGACCATAAGCTGAACATGAGTCAACAGTGCGATGCGGCAGCTAAAAAGGCCAATGCAATTTTAGGCTGCATCAATAGAAGTATAGTGTCTAGATCAAAGGAAGTAATAGTGCCGCTCTATTCTGCTTTGGTCAGGCCCCACCTGGAATACTGTGTCCAGTTCTGGGCACCACAATTCAAAAAGGATGTGGAGTAACTGGAGCGGGTCCAAAGGAGGGCAACTAAGATGGTGAAGGGACTGGAAACCATGCCCTATGAGGAACGCCTTAGGGAACTGGGGATGTTCAGCCTGGAGAAGAGAAGGTTAAGAGGTGATATGATAGCCCTGTTTAAATATTTGAAGGGATGTCATATTGAGGAGGGAGCAAGCTTGTTTTCTGCTGCTGCAGAGACTAGGACGCGGAATAATGGATATAAATTGCAGGAAAAGAGATTCCACCTCAACATTAGGAGGAACTTCCTGACAGTAAGGGCTGTTCGACAGTGGAACACACTCCCTCGGAGCGTAGTGGAGTCTCCTTCCTTGGAGGCCTTTAAACAGAGGCTGGATGGTCATCTGTCAGGGATGCTTTGATTTGGAGGTCCTGCATGGCAGGGGGTTGGACTAGATGGCCCTTGTGGTCTCTTCCAACTCTATGATTCTATGATTCTATGATTCTATGATATGTGAGGATGGTCTGGCACATCTAATGTTGTTTGGTCTGGTCGAAGTCTGTTGTGGGTAACCAGCTCAATGATGAATGGAGACCTTAGAGGTGATGATCAGTCTTGAGGCATATAAACTATCCTTGGCTGCCAGGGTGAGAAATGCAGCCCCTGAATCAGGGCCCTAAATAACAATAGTAAACCTCAATATTGACAACCCATATCGAGATGTCTGTCTTGTTGGAGGCTATTTGTTGTTAGCAGTCAGTGAAGGAGAGTAGAACCCTCTTAACAGGCCACAGATTTGATCCGATGACAGTGAAAGGCTGTTAGTCTGACGTTCTCCGTAATGAGCCAGGTTGATGTCACCATGGTCACCTCAGCATGACAATCTAGAAGCAGATGAGAACCGAGCCCTTATTGGGCTCCCAGTCAACCATCTGACACAGGTGGACAGGGATTCAAGGTCCCACTGTGGCTCTCTTCTGGTATTTCGTGTGATGATCTCTCAGAGAGGTGGGAATAGCCCGTAGATGCCTACTGCAGAAGCTGGACCAGGAAACCCCATGAACGGCAAGAAAGAGCCTGGCCTTTGCTGTCTGAGGATCGCAAGGGCTAATATAGAGATGGACTACCATCCTGCAGCGGGGACACCATCACCCACTCCTGTGACCAAAGGCACTTGCTGGGAGGTCGGAAAAAAGAGGAGTGTACAAGATGTCTGAATGGATCCTAAGGCCCTGGCACTTCCATGGCCAAAGCATCTCTAGTCAGATATGGTGGCCCTGGTGTGTTGACAGTGAGATACCCAGAGGTAGACCAGGCAAAGGACAGATGTGGGTCCCCCTCTAGTTATAAAGCCATTGGCAATAGCTCTGTTAGGCAAGCATAGAGGGCCCCGCTGGAGGGCATAAATGGAGGGCTTTGAACTGGACAGGCCAGTTGTCAAGAGAGACTGCCCACATCAGTGGAATTACTGGAAAGATAGGTGATAGTATGTATTTGAAAAAGGCCCAAGGTGGAGAAGCAATCTCCAGGTAGAAGTGACTAGGATGGTGGGAGTGTCACCATCTGTAGCCTCATTATTAATTATTATTATTATCATCAGCATCAATATGGCTAGCACACATCTCTGATTAAGCCCTGAGCATCAAGAACTGGCCCTCTATCAGGCGAGCTATGATGTTGCTAATGTGATTCTAGGCTGCAGCAATAGGAGTATAGAGTCCAGACTGAGAGAAGTAATAGTGCCACTTGGTTCTGCTTTGGTCAAGCCTCACTTGGAATACTGTGTCCAGTTCTGGGCACCACAATTCAAAAAGGACATTGAGAAGGTGGAGTATGTCCAAAGGAGGGCAACCAACATTGTCAAAGGTCTGGAAACCACCAAGAGGAAGCTGAAGGGACCCCAGATATGTATGGGAAGGAAGGAGGGGGAGGTAATGGCTTTTGGGATGGAACTGGAGCCCTGTTTGTCTTTTTTGCCCTGGAAAGAAGGAACCTTGGTCGAGGGGTTATTTAAGAGTACCAAGGAGAGGCTTAGGGAGCTGGGTACATTTAGCCTGGAGAAGAGAAGATTAAGAGGTGATATTTGAAGGGATCGTCATACTGAGGAGGGGCAAGCTTGTTTTCTGCTGCCCCAGAAAATAGGACCCAGAAGAATTGATGCAAGCTTCAGGAAAAGAGATTCCACCTAAACATTAGGAGGATCATCCTGACAGTAAGAGCTATTCAATAGTGGAACACACTCCTGCCAAGGTGGAGTCTCCTTCCTTGGAGGTTTTCAAACAGGCTAAGCGGCATTCTGTTGGATATGCTTTGATTGAGAGTTCCTGCATGGTAGGGGATTGGACTGGATGGCCTTTGTGGTCTCTTCCAACTCTATGATTCTATTATTCTCTTCCACTAGGTAGTGAACCCAAAGGGGAACTGAAAGCAAAGGGGCAAGGTGAGTGGGTGACAGGAACCCAGAGAGAAATTCTGGGTGAGGAACCTGCAAGGGAGAATTGTCATAGTTCCCCTACACAGAAAATATGTGTCTTTTACTATACACTCCATGGCTCTCAGTTTGAGAAAAGAACTGATAGCCAGGCAGCTCTGGGTGGGCTGTTCAATTCTGAAGAACTTACTTTGGCAGAATTCATTATTTCCTCCTACATTAACTGAAAAGTTTATAGGTTTCTTACTTGTTCTTCTGGAAATCTGCTTGCAGCCTCGAAGGTCAAGAATTTGGGGTGGGGTGTGTGTTTCTGGCAGCTTTCCTCCCTCTGCTCAAAAGAACAGAGGATCCAAATTAGGCATCTGGTGCCAGAGCAGTGCCTGGAGGTGGGGAGACAAAGGAGAAGAAATTATTCTCTCTGATGGACTACTCCTGCCCCTCAGCTGCCCCACACTGAAAAGGGACGGGAATCAGAATCAGGATGTACTGTAGCTGGAAAATGGAGCCTGGCAAGAGACAGAAAATAGGAAAACATTTGCCATTGTCTTCATATAGGTTTTCTACCTTTTTGTTTAATAGATACCCTGCCACCTGCATTTGGGAACTTGCAAATGAAATACATACATATAATACTTTCCAAATTCCTGATTTTATTTTTCTTCCAGATCTATTTGGGGCTGAGTTTGTCTGTTGCCTCAAAGACCACAGGGAGTCTTCGGGGTAACAGAGCTGGCGGTGCCTTTACTCCCAGGAAAGTGGGTGCAGGATGGCAGCCAAAGGGTTGAAGCTGGATTTACTCATTCCCAAAGCATCTCTTCTGAGTATGGATAAGAAAAAGGAGCAGGGTGAAATGCAGAATTCTTTCAGACAGACAGCTTCATTTATATACCGCTTCATACCCTTAAGGAATGTCTAAGCGGTTTACAATTGTAAGCTATTTGCCCCCCCAACAATCTGGGTACTCATTTTAGCGACCTCAGAAGGATGCAAGCCTGAGTCGAGCTTCAGCCCTTTGCTGGTCTTGAACTCGCCACCTTATGGTTTTGAGTGAGTGGCTGCAGTACAGGCATTTAACCACTGCGCCACCAGGGCTGATGTTATTGCTCCCTATGTTACAGGGAGCAATGACTTCCTAGAGTTTCTTTGAGAATACAATACAGTCACCAAAATGCTTGGTATGTTGATATTCAAATAGTGCTGACTTTACCAGAAAAAAAATTGTGGAAAAATAAAATTATTTCCTCCATTTTCCAGACCTTTAGAATGGAATCCTACAGGGCAGATCTAAGAGACTCGCCCATTTCCTGACAGGAGCATTTTTGCCTTTGTTTTGGTTGGTTGTTGTTTAGTCATAATATTAGTTTGTGGTGTTCATGGGCCAACTGGTATCTCTCTTGTGCCTACCTCACTGGGTTGTTGTTACAGCAAGAGTCAAGAAAATTTATCCTCTCAGACTTCTTTCCTATATTTACAATGAGGGACTTTTTTCCCAAATCAGAGCAAGTATTTTTAAAATCAATTTTTCCCTTGTATTTAGCCACAAGATTTGGAGAAATTAAATATATAGGATTCCTCAACATTAATTATATAATTAAGATAACTTAAATTAGGGCTTGAAGAAGTCTTTATCTAACACTGAGAACAGAAGGTATAGGATTCCATAGGCTAATTTGGTCCAAGACAACCGTCAAACTATTTTGCTCTATGGAGGAAGTATGCTACTAACTGCGATTCTTTCTATGCCTTATTTGGTATTATATATATAATATAATTTGGACCCTCCATCAGGCCAGCTCCATCAGGCCTGACTTGAACTAAGAAGAAGAGCCCTCCTTCCAATCCATCTGCCTTGGTCCAGGCCTCAGAGGGAGAGAAGAACTTTTGGACCTGATCCCCTTGCCCCCAACCAGTCCCTTCTCCTTTTGTGGCATGTCTTTTTAGATCGTAAAAAGGGCAGGGAACTGTCTAATTAAAAATAATAATTGTAAGCTGCTCTGATAGCTTTTAAGGCTGAAGGGCAGGGTATAAATACTCTAATAATAATAAAATAATAAATATAGGAATGAAGTACAGTGTTTCTGCCCAGGGATATAAAAGAAGTTGGGAGGCTGTCGTTTCTTTGCTTGGCCTTGAGGGACACATACCCTGACCTAGACTATCATAGACATGTTGCTTTGCAAGGTAACAATACACCTGCTCTTGTTTCAGTTCTCGGACTCTTGTTTGGACCTTGGGTATTTTCTGAAGAAGAGGGAATATTTGCCTTTTTCTAGGCAATAGGTATGCATGCATATTCCAACCCTCTTTAATTCTAGAGCTGAAAGGGGTCA
This sequence comes from Urosaurus nigricauda, assembly GCA_034509955.1. Taxonomy (NCBI): domain Eukaryota; kingdom Metazoa; phylum Chordata; class Lepidosauria; order Squamata; family Phrynosomatidae; genus Urosaurus; species Urosaurus nigricauda. Next base: position 334,139,397 of record JAOEGL010000002.1, read on the forward strand.
ATTGGCTTGCGTGGAAAAAGTACGAGTTCAGGCTGGAGACACTCTCCAGACAATTCCCTGCAATCAGATCTTTGGGGGGAGGGCATGTCCCTGTTCCTGGTAGAAGCAGCATGCTTCCATGGATCCCCCAACCCACCCACTTCATTATCACAAGTATCTACACACTGCTTACCAGGGAGACCTTTTCCAAACAAGGGGGCCCTGCCATTCAGTCTGCTGTTTCCTTCATTGGCACTCACTCACTACAGTGACAGGGACACACTGGAAACAGTGGGGCCTTCATATATACACCCACAACTTCACAATCTGGTTCTCTTCCAAAGGAAGACAGTTTTGCTCCTCTCCTTCCTTATCTCTCCACCACTTTTTCTGGACTCTCTGTAGAGCAGAGCTTTGGTCCTGTAACCACTTGGGGGGCAGAGGCTGACTCTCTCTCCTTCCTTCCTTCCTGGAGACCCTTTTCCAGCTCCATCCATTCCTTTAAGAGGACCCCCCCTCAAAAGACAACCCCACCCCCTGCTGCTTCCCCCTTTCTCCCCACAGACAGGGCTCTCCTCCTGCCCTCTGCCCCCATCTCTCTGGGGAAGGAAGGTCTGGGGATGGGGGAGGAAGGGGGTCCCTGCTTGGGAGACTGGCCAGGGCTCCTCTTCTCTTCCTTCCCCCACAAAGCCTCACTTGGTTAGGGCACCCCTCCCTTTCCTTTCCTTACCTCCTCCTCCTCCTTCTCTCTCCTGCTGCTGCTGCTCCTCCTCCTGGGCCTTTCCTTCCTCCTTTGCTCTCATCAGATCTTTCTCAACATCTTCTCCTGCCTCTCTAGGAATCTGAGCCTCCACTCGCTCCCCTTGGAGGACTCTCTAGGAATCTCAGCCTCTGCTCTCTCTCCCCTTGGAGGACTCTCTGTCCTAAGCAGGACTCTCCAAACTGTGCCCTTCAAGAGATTTTGGACTTCAGCTCCCAGAAGGCTCAGCCATGTTGGCCACTAGTGTGGGATTCTGGGAGCTAAAGTCCAAAGGACCTTAAAGAGCACAGTTTGGAGGAGACCCACTGCTCTAGAGGACTCTCTAGGAAGCTCTCTCTCTCTCTCTCTCTCTCTGCCTTGGAGGACTCTCATGGGATCTCACTCTGCTTTAAAACTGCATTTTTTCCACTTGTAATCCTTCCTTCTGCTCTATTTTTTAAAAAGGAGTCACCCAACCACCAACCCCACCATTGGCCTCTTGCTGTGTTCAAAAGAGAATGGGCTGGAAGGGAGGGAGGAGGGGGAGATGGGGCAGAGATTTGCAATCAGATCTTTTTGGGTGGTGGGGCATATTAATTTCCCTGCATCAGGTAACCAGCCCCCCCCCCCAAAGAAAAGGGGGGAAATAAGAGACCCTTTTGATTGTTTTTGTGCAGCTTTATGTTGCCATATTCTAGAAGAGTTCCTGACGTTTCGCCAGCATCTGAGGCTGGCATCTTCAGAGAACGAGAGCCTGGAAAAGGGTCGGATACATACATCCTGTGTGCCCCTGGGAAGGATCTGAAGATGCCAGCCTCAGATGCTGGCGAAAGGTCAGGAACTCTTCTAGAACATGGCCACATAGCCCGAAAGCTCCACAAAAAACTATGGATGCCGGCCATGAAATCCTTAGACTCTACACACTTTTCATTTATTCAACCAAATTGGAGCGTGTCCAAAGAAGGGTGACTAAAATGGTGAAGGGTCTGGAAACCATGCCCTATGAGGAAAGGCTCAGGGAGCTGGAGATGTTTAGCCTGGAGAAGAAATGGTTAAGAGGTGATATGATAGTCCTGTTTAAATATTTGAAAAGATGTCATACTGAGGAAGGAGCAAGCTATATTCGTTCACTTTTTGCATCCAATCTTCCATCATTACAGTCTTATCAGATTTCCAATTTCTAGCTATCAAAGTTCTAGCAGCTGTAACTAAATATAGGAAAACTTTCCAATATCTGTTTTCATCTTCTGATTTTAATATCGAGGTCATTTTCAATAAATATAATTTAGGACTCATTGGCATATTTATTTTGAAGATATCCTGAATTATGTCTTGTACTTCTTTCCAAATTTTTTGGATCAAAGGACATCACCACCACATATGGTATAAAGACCCCTTGTCTTTTTTTTTACATCTCCAACATGTACCATCAGACAGTTTATAAATTTTCTTTAATTTCCATTGAGCGTAATACCACTTATTCATAATTTTCAGGTGGTTTTCCTGTTAGGTTTTGAGGCCTGAGTATGAAATGTACAGACGTGCACAAAATGGTAAAACAGGAATTATGGCTAAAATTGTCTGCAGCTGAAGGCTGGAAACAGACAGTGCTCAAGGTAAGTATGTGCTTGCACGTAGGCCTAATGTAAACAACAAGAGTCTTCCTGACTGAGGGGACAACAATGCAGGTAACACAAGGAAGAAGAATTATCAAGAGAGGCTGGGTTTGTGACCTCATGGCACGAGTCTATAAATAGCCTGCACACCTCAGTGAGGGTTGTTAGGTAATTGTGTTCTGAAGTGGATGGTTGGTTGGAGAGATTTGTCAAGCGTGTATATTTGTAAATACAGCAACTTAAGAATAAAACCTCTGAGGAGAGAGTTTTGGCTCCAGTCTGTTTCATCAACTGGGAGGAGGATTCCTGATAAAGCCGAAGCTCCAGGGGTCGCTGGTAATTCCGAAAGCATCGGAGATTGCTTGAACTGTGCACTTCTGCTTGTTTACATCAACATTAATAATAATAATAATAATAATAATAATAAATTTTATTTATAGCCCGCTCCTCTAATAGAATACTCGGAGCGGGGTACAACAGATTAAAAGGATACAGAGTAAAAACGACAATCATATCCCTCCCCAACCGCTCCCCTTAAAACTAAATTAAACCAAAACAAATTAAAATTGGCACAGATTAAAATTGGTCAACAAATATTAAACAAAGTGCAATCTCATGAACTATTCACATGCAAGTCCGCGTTAAGTAAACTCAGCTGGATTAGACAAGGGCAGCTGAGATAATTCCCATTTCTGTCTATGTTTTCAGAGCAGGGAGTGGATATTCCATTTATTTCCTGTTTCAAGGAAAGGCCTGCCGGAAAAGATGCATCTTCAAAGCCGTTTTGAAACTAGCCAGTAATGTAATGAGACGCATCTCGTCCAGCAGGTCATTCCAAAGCTTAGGGGCGGTAGCTGAAAAGGCCCTCTGGGAGGTCTGGGACAGCCTAGTTTTCATCGGCTGCAGTAGGTTCCTCCCAGAGGACCGAAGTGTGCGGGGCGGTTCATATGGGAAGAGGTGGTCCTTAAGGTAGGATGGGCCTGGGCCATGCAGGGCTTTAAAGGTTAGTACCAACACCTTGTACTGTGTCCGGAAACTAATGGGCAGCCAAAGGAGAGCTTTAAGCACTGGTGTTATGTGCTCTCTCCTTTATGTTCCAGTGATAAGCTTGGCTGCCATATTTTGAACTAATTGAAGTTTCCGGGTTAGGCACAAGGGTAGCCCCATGTACAGCTCATTGCAGAAATCCAGACGTGAGGTTACTAGAGCGTGTACCACAGATTCCAGGTCTTTCGTGTCCAGGAAAGGGCGCAGCTGGCGTATCAGCCGAAGCTGATAGCAGGCGCTCCTGACTATCGCATTCACCTGACTAGTCATGTGAAGCGATGAGTCAAGGAGTACCCCCAGTCTGCGAACACAGTCCTTGGAGAAGAGTGTGACGCCATCTAGGACTGGAGACTGTATTCCCAAACCTGGTTTCGGACCGGTAACTGTTAGTACCTCCGTTTTGTCTGGATTTAGCTTCAATCTGTTTTCCCTCATCCAATCCATTACTGCCGCAAGACAGTCATTAAGAGGGGAGGCGCCATCTGAAGACTGAGCCGATGATCTAGTCATGGAGAGGTATATCTGAGTGTCATCAGGGTACTGAAGACACTGAGCTCCATGCCTCCGAATGATCTCACCCAGCGGCTTCATATAGATGTTGAATAGCATCGGGGACAGGATGGTGCCCTGAGGGACGCCACAATTAAGCTCGATTTTGGAAGAGCAACTGTCCCCGAGCCTCACCCTTTGGGATCTGTCAGAGAGAAAGGATTGGAACCACTGAAAAGCAGTGCCTCCGATTCCCAACTACCTCAACCGACCCAAAAGGATGGAATGGTCTACAGTATCGAAGGCCACTGAGAGATCCAAGAGCACTAACAGGGTCACACTACCCCTGTCAATACTCAAGCGGAGGTCATCGGTCAGAGCAACCATGGCAGTCTCCACTCCATGTCCTGTCCTGAAGCCGGTTTGAAATGGATCAAGGTAGTCGGCTTCATCCAAGACTGCTTGGAGCTGGGTGGCAACTGCCCTCTCAATAACCTTGCTTAAAAACGGAAGGACACTGGTCTATAGTTATTTCTGTCCAGGGGGTCAAGGGAGGGCTTTTTCAGGATGGGCTTAACTGCCGCCTCCTTGAGACAAGATGGTAAAATGCCCTCCCTGAAGGACGCATTGATTGTGTTCCGAAGAAACACTCTCAGTGCGTCTCCCCGCTGGACGACCAGCCAGGATGGACAAGGGTCGAGAGGGCAAATTGTCTTCCGCATACTTCCAAGTAGCTTGTCCACGTCATCGGTACTTACAGATTGAAACTCATCCAGTAATGTGATAGCAACGGAGTCGCTAGACACCTCACCTATAGGATCTGGAGAAAAGGTGGCGTCCAAATCGGCTCTTATCCAAGAGATTTTATCTGCAAAGAAGGTGTTAAACGCATCACAGCAGGCTGTTGTAGGGTTAAGTAGGGGATTCGGCGCAGGGGGAACCTGCGTCAGTTCCCCCACCACCCTAAACAGTTCTGCTGGGCGAGACTCTGCAGACGCAATGCGTGTTGTGCCACAGTAAATTTATTAGTTTTGGACCAGGCATTTTGCTACTCCTCTAGGTATATTTTTACAGCCCATATCTTGGGCCCATTTTGTCATGTGGTGTTTTATAATTTCATGTTCTAGTCCCCTGCTCAGTAACAAATTATAAAATTTAGATTTTTTTATCTGTTTGCCAAAATAACCTATGCAAGTCATTTTGTTTGGATTCAATTCCTAATGCATTTTTGTCTTTTATAAATCATTGGTTAAGTTGGTAATAATTAAACCATTGAAGATTGTAGCCTTCCTTGTTAAGATTTTCTCTCAACTTTAACATCCTATTTCCTGAACAATCCATTTCTAATATATTTTCATAAATTAACCTTTTTTTGGTTCTCCACCCACCTTCCGAAAAATGTTTCCTGGGGGGAAGTCCAAATTGGTACCTTAAAATAAAAACTTTATTAAAATTTTCCCCTAGATGTTTAAAAGTACTTTTCTGATTCAGTGGTTATTAAAATCTTTGTTAATTCCAAATCTGTTGTAATTTAAAAGGCATTCCACCCAAAATGCTATCGCACAGCTTCCAGATTTAACAAGACTTGGTCTTTTAATTTGATCCAATCTTGGACTACAAATGGGAGAGAATTGAAGGTCTTACAGTTATATATTAACAAAATAGATATAAAATTGATAATCTGGACAAAGCAAAAGAATTAGAAAGAAAATTATTAGGAGAGTTCAAAGACAAGGAATATGAAAAGAAAGAAAGATCCCAAAAAACAAAAGAATGGAAATCTAGCAACTATATGAAAAGAAACAATAGTAAAGAAAAGAATAATCAAGATGAAATGGAACAAGACCTACAACTGAATTTAGAAGAAAAGAAAAATGATACAAAATCCAACTCAGAAAATGAAAATTATGCAGATATATAAAAGATGGATAGTAAGAACAAGAAAAGGGAGAATGAGATGAAATCAAGAAAAGAGTTTAAAATAAAGCAAGGAAGAAAAAAACCTTAACTGAACAAATATTCAAATAAAAAAGGGTTGGAAGGGGTGGATCAATAAATAGCAATTTTAAAAAACCAACAACACAAAATCATGAAGATAATCTTGTGGGACATAAAAGCAATAAAAGCAAAACAAAAAAGGAGTATAATATTTTACCAACTATAAAAAACTTGAAGGGGATATTATATGTATCCAAGAGACGGAAATTATAAAGAGAATGAAACAAAATATATAGGAAATCCAAAATTAGGCTATTGTAACACCTCAGCAACAAATGGAAAAAGGAAAGGAATTGTGATGTACATTGACAAAAATATAATTCAAAAGAAATATTCCATGACAAAGCAGGCTCCTACATTGCGGTAGAGGTGAAATGCAAAAATTAAAACTTCTATGTGTTGGAATCAATGCACCATCAGAAAACAGAGAAATCTATTTCTACCATATTCATGAAGGAATTTAAAAACAATTATGACATATTATTATTACAAGATTTTATTGAGGGATGTCACTTCATATACACAGGAGGGCAGACAGCTGGAGGAACTTGTTAGGATTTGAGGCCTGAGTATGAAATGTACAGCTGTGCACAAAGCAATTATGGGTAATCTACTGTTGGCTAGCCTGAAATCCAATGCAGCTGGAGGCTAGAACAGCAGACAGTGCTCAAGGTCAGATATGTGCTTGCTGACATGTAGGCCTAAGGTAACATCAAGTGTCTTCCTAACTGAGGGGACAGTGATGCAGGTGGCACAAGGAAATAAGTCACCAGAAGAGGCTGAGTTTGTGGCCACATGGCACAAGTCTATAAATAGCCTGAACACCTCAGTGTGGGTTGTTGGAGTAATGGATGGTTGGTTGGAGAGATTTGTCGAGCATGTATATATTTGTAAATACAGTACAGCAACTTTAAGAATAAACCTCTTAGGAGAGAGTTTTGGCTCTAGTCTGTTTCGTCAAGAACTGAGGAGGATTCCTGATAAAGCCGTACAGCTCCAAGGTCGCCAGCAATTCTGAAGGCATCGGAGATTGCTTGAACTGTGCACATCTGCTTGTTTACATCTACAAGGGTTACAGGCCCAGTTGTTATCTACTCAGGCATCTCCGTTTGTGCTGAAGAGTTCAACTGGCTGTATGAGAGAGGTGCTTTGTTATTCTGTTGCTGTGCTGTGCTGTCAATGCCGGACGGCACAATGGTAAAGACAACAGTCCTGTGTCTTATCACTATTGACAGTAGAAGCTGGGAAAACTGCCAGGCCTCTATCTTTACACTGCTTAATGATGGAGGCAGCTGAATTTCCCAAGCTAGACTAAACTAATTATGCAGCTTGGGTTCTTATTGTGAGGCATTGCTGATCAGAGAAGGACTGTGGGATGTTGTTGAAAGAGGACCCACAGCTGATACTCTAGAAAATGATGAGAGCAAGAGCTACAATTTTGCTGACAATCACGCCATCGCAAATGAACCATGTCTGGGAGAAGAGAACCTCAAAGGCAATTTGGGATGCTCTGAGGGAGATTCACCAATCTAGTACAGCTTTGTCACAAATGATTTGGTGTAGGAGACTGTATGCCTGCAAAATGGAGAAAGGACAATCACCAGAGAAACATCTGGAGATCATGTCTAATTTGTTCAGCCAGGTGCAAATGAGAGGTGTTGTCCTTGCAACTGAGCAAAAGGTGTACATCCTACTCGGGAGCCTTTCTGAAGATTATGAGAATATTCTGTACAGTTTTCAGTGTTTTGCTAAGTCGCAAATTACTGCGGAACTGTTGGCTACACGTGTCTTGGAAGAGAGCCAATGTCGGCATTACGAGACAGGGCTCCAGAGGCAGCATGCAGTGCCGAGACAAACACACCCAACCGAGGCTTTCAAAGAGTGGCAACTGGAAAAGGTGGCTGTGTCCAGGGAGAGAAAGTGTTTCTACTGTGGGAAGCAAGGTCATCTCAAAAAAGACTGTAGAAAGCTGGCAGCAGAAAGAAAACAACAGCCTAAAGATCCTGTGACCAGGAAAGGTGTTGTTGCTGTGGTAAAGAACAATGACTATGAAGCACATCAGGCTGTAACCCCTAATCAAGTTTGGCTTTTAGACTCTGGGGCATCTCAGCATATGGTTAATTCAGATAAGCACTTGAAAAATAAGGTGCCATCTAATGTATATTCAGTTGATTTGGCTGGTGGTGCACCAAGGGAGGCAAAAGAGATGGGAACTGTGTTCATCCCAAGTTTTGCAAAGGACTTTCCAAATGTTTTGTGTGTTCCTAGGTTGCAAAACTGTTTGGTTAGTGTGTCTGCATTAACCACAAGTGGGTATGCCTTAAATTTCAAAGGGGATGATTGTATTATTAGCACGAATGACCAGGTTTGTGCTAAAACAATCAAAAGAAACAAAATGTACTATATAGTTGACAAGGCAGAATGTGCAATAGTCAATAATGTGTTTTTGCACTTAGACTGTGCTCATTACTACCACAGAGTCATGGGACATACAAGCTTCACGAGTTTGGGGAAGCTGGGGGAACTGTGTCCAGAATTTAAAATGTGTTCTTGTTCAAACCACCTGGATTGTTCCGTTTGCAGCAGGATAAAGCTGAAGGCTTTTCCTGTGGCCAAACACAGCAAATGCACCACACGAAGACCTTTTCAGGTTGTGCATGATGATTTGGCTGGTCCTTTGGCCAAAACCATGGGCAAAAATCAGTACTTCATGGTCACTGTAGATCGTCACACACAGTTTTTGTATGTGATGCTCATGAAGGAAAAAAGTGAAGCTGCTGAACATATCAAAGATTGGGTCAACATGATTGAAAGGGAGTTTGAATACAAGGTGGTTACAGATAGAGGTGGAGAATTCCTATCTAACGACCTGAAAAATTGGTTGAGGAGAAAAGGAATACACAACACAACTAACCCAGCTGTTCCTGGGGAGAATGATTTAGCGGAGATACACATTGGGGTTCTAAAGCAAATGAAAGATTGCATGATGCTCGACCCAGAAGCACCTGAGCAGCTTTGGGGAGAAGCAATTTTGACAGCAAACCATGTTGCTAACCGCACTTGGAATTCTTTTGTAAAGAAAACGCCATATCACATGTTGTATGGTAGACCACCAAATCTCAAATACCTGAGAGTTTTTGGGCAGTATGCAAACGTGTATGTGCCTGCAAACTTCAGGAAGAGGGGGGATCCTAAATGGTGAAGGCTGATGTTTGTGGGATATTCTGGGAACAGCTATAGATTTCATCTTGGTCATGGGGAGATCTTGCTGTCCAAGAGTGCCAATTTTGAAAAGCATTCAGGCTGGGAAAAGCTACATACCAACAAAGAATTTTTTCTTAAGCTGGTGCAGAGGGACATGGGTACTGGAAATGGAGGGGTGCTGAAACAAGATGCATCTACTGAATGTGAACCTAGTACTTCTGCAGAACATCACACACAAACACATCCAACATTGCACTCACCAGTCACTACACAGATGTTTGAAAAAGTGTCCACAGAGGTGCAGACTAGTTCTGACAGTGAGGACGAAAGAGGCAGAACAAAAGTAATTGTGCCAAGAACTTGAGAGGGTGAGGAGACCTCCAGATAGATTTGTAGTACAGGGTGCAAGAGCTTGTTCAGTGGTGGATGAAGAGCCAGAGAGTTTTGAGGAGTTGCAGTCATATCCTAAAGAGGAGCAGGAGAAGTACAGAGGAAGATAGCTGATATAAATAACTGGATCCGCAGATGGTATGGCTAAGAATGATTTGGATTATTTGATCATGTGCTGCGGTTCCATGAGGAGGGACTTCTGTCAAGGGATGGGTTGCATCTCACACCAGTTGACAGAAAAGTTTTCGCCATCAGACTGAAGAATTTGATCAGGAGGTCTATAAACTGAGGTATGTGGGGAAGGGAGTCAGTATTCTAGAAGACACAAGGGATGGAGAAAACAGTGGCAAACAGGGAACAAGGGAACAAGGCAAACAGTGTAAGGATTCAACACTGGGAGGCAAAAAAAACTTGCACAGGCAGCAAGTAAAGGGCACACATTGTCTTAGATGTCTCTACACTAACGCACAGAGCATGGGAAATAAGCAAGATGGACTTGAACTCCTACCGTAGCACAACAAAGCAAATATGAACTAATAGGCATCACTGAAACCTGGTGGGATGAGTCTCATAATTGGAATGAAAGAATAGAAGGGTATAACCTCTTTAAGAGAAATAGGCTAAACAGGAAAGGAGGAGGAATAGCATTATATGTGAGGGATATTTACACCACTGAAGAGATCCAGGACATCAATACTGGAAGCCAGGTGGAGAGCATTTGGATAAAAATTAAAGGGAAGGGAAACAACAGGGATGTTATCATGGCAGTCTACTACAAACCCCCAAGTCAGACGGAGGAATTAGATGATGCCTTTCTAGAACAGATGAGCATACTCTCAAAAAAAAAGAGATGTAGTAGTGACAGGGGGACTTCAACTATCTGGATATTTGCTAGAAGTCAAACTTAGCAAAATCCGCAAGGTCTAGCAAATTCCTCATTTGCCTCAACTACAATTTCATTGTGGAAAAGGTGGAAGAGGAAACAAGAGGATGAGCTATTTTAGATCTGATCTTAACCTACAGGGATGACTTGGTTAATAGGGTGCTAGTGGTAAGATCCTTAGGTGGGAGTGACCAGGTTCTCCTGGAGTTTGTTATACAGTGGAAAAAAGAAGCCAGCCTTAGTCAGACACAGACTTTAGGAGAGCTGATTTCAATAAACGTAGAGAAATACTGGGGGTGATCCCATTATCAGGTATACTAAAAGAGAAGGGAGTTCAAGACAGATGGGAGTTTCTCAAAAGGGAGACACTGCAGGCACAAAATAAAACAGTTCCAATGATGAAGAAAAATGGGAGGTGTCTCAAGAATCCAGGAGGGATGACTAACAAACTGTCAACTGAGCTAAGTTTTAAATGGAACATGTATAAGAAATGGAAAAATGGGATAATCACCAAAGGGGAACTCAAACAAATAGCTAGCATGTGTAGGGGTAAAAATCAGAAAAGCTAAAGCGCAGAATAAACTCAGGCTTGCTAGAGAGGTTAAGAACAACAAAAAGGGCTTTTGGGGGGATGTCCGCAGGAAAAGGAAGAATAAGGAAATGGTAGGGCCACTGCGTGGAGAAGATGACAAAGTGCTAAAAGGGGACAGAGGAAAAGCAGAATTATTCAACACCTTCTTTGCCTCAGTGTTCTCAGAAAAGGAAAAGGTTCCTCAACCTGAGGATAATGGAGCATAGGACAGAACAGGGAATATTCAGCACAGAATAAGTAAAGAGACAGTGCAGGAATACCTACCTAGTTAATCTAAATGAATATAAATCTCCAGGACCTGATGAACTACATCCAAGAGTATTAAAAGAACTGGAAAATGTAATATCGGAGTCATTGGCAATAATCTTTGAGAACTCCTGGAGAACAGGAGAAGTCCCAGCAGACTAGAGGAGGGCAAACCTTGTCCCCCATCTTCAAAAAGGGAAAAAAAAGAGGATCCGAACAATTACCGTCCAGTTAGTCTGATATCAATACCAGGAAAGATTCAAAAGCAGATCATTAAACAGAGAGTCTGTGCACATCTAGTAGGCAATGCCATAACCACAAAATGGGTTTCAGAGAAACAAGTCATGGAGACAAATCTGATCTCTTTTTTTGATAAAATTACCAGCTTGGTAGATGAAAGGAATGCTGTGGATATAGTATATCTTGATTTCAATAAGGCCTTTGACATGGTTCCCCATGACATTCCTGCAAAAAAGCTTGTAAAATGTGGGATAGACAAGGTAATTGTAACTGGTTGACTGGCCAAACCCAAAGGGTGCTTAACAATGATTCCTTTTCATCCTGCAGAGAAATGACATGTGGAGTGCCACAGTGTTATGTCCTGGGCCCAGTGCTATTCAATATCTTTAGTAATGACTTGGGTGATAGTATTGGGGGCATACTTATCAAATTTGCAGATGATACCAAATTAGGAGTAGTAGTTAATATCCCAGAGGACAAGATCAAAATTCAAAATGACCTGAATAGACTAGAAAGATGGGCCAAAGCTAACAAAATGAAATTCAACACACAGAAATGTAAAGCACTGCACTTAAGGCGGAAAAATGAAATGCACAGATATAGGATGAGGGACACCTGGCTGAATGAAACTGTGTGTGAAAGGGATCTAGGAGTTCAAGTAGACCACAAATTGAACATGAGCCAACAGTGTGAAGCAGCAGCTAAAAAGGCCAATGCGATTTTAGGTTGCATCAATAGAAGTATAGCGTCTAGATCAAGGGAAGTAATAGTGCCATTCTATTCTGCTTTGGTCAGGCCCCACCTGGAATACTGTGTCTAGTTCTGGGCACCATAATTCAAAAAGGATGTGGAGAAACTGGAGCATGTCCAAAGGAGGGCAACTAAGATGGTGAAGGGTCTGAAAACCATGCCTTATGAGGAAAGACTTAGGGAATTGGAAATGTTTAGCCTGGAGAAGAGAAGGTTAAGAGGTGATATGATAGCCCTGTTTAAATATTTGAAGGGATGTCATATTGAGGAAGGAGCAAGCCTGTTTTCTGCTTCTCCAGAGACTAGAACACGGACAATGGATGGAAACTGCAAGAAAAGAGATTCTACCTAGACATTAGGAAGAACTTCCTGACAGTAAGGGCTGTTCGACAGTGGAACACACTCCCTCGGAGTGTAGTGGAGTCTCCTTCCTTGGAGGTCTTTAAACAGAAGCTGGATGTTGGGGATTTTTTGATGTTCCTGCATGGCAGGGGGTTGGACTGGATGGCCCTTGTGGTCTGTTTCAACTCTACGTTTCTATGATTATATATATTCAAGCAAATACTTAGCTTGTGTAGGGGGAAAGTCAGAAAAGCTAAGATTCAGAATGAGCTCAGGCCTGCTGGAGAGGTTAAGAACAAAAAACAAAAACAAAAACAAAAACAAAAAAACGGCTTTTGGGAGCATGTTCATAGCAAAAGGAAGAAGGAGATACAGATTCCACTCCTTTCCAGTGGAAAAGAGAAGCCAGTCATAGTCAGACACGAATTCTAGACTTTAGGAGAGCTGATATCAATAAACTTAGAGTTTATTTAGAAGTTCCTGCATGGCAGGGGGTTGGACTGGATGGCCCTTGTGGGCTCTTCCAACTCTAGGATTCTAGGATTCTAGGAAGAAATGGTAGAGTTACTGCATGGAGAACATGGCAAAATGCTAACAGGGGAAAGGGAAAAGGCAGAACTATTAAACACACTCTTTGTCTCAGTCTTCTCACATAAAAAGGGTGCTCAACCTGAGGAAAATGGAGCAGATGATGCAATAGAGGAAACGCAGAACAGAGTAAAGTAAAGAGGATTAGCTGGTTAATCTATATCTCCAGTGCCAGATGATCTACATCCAAAGGAATTAAAAGAACTGACAGAAGTAATGTCAAAGTCATTGTCAATAATCTTTCAGAATTCCTAGAAAACGGACTGGAGGAGGGCAAATGTCCCCACCTTCAAAAAGGATAAAAAAGAGGCCCCCAAAAAACTACTGCCAAGTTAGCCTGACATCAATACTAGGAAAGATTCTAGAGCAGATAATTAAACAGAGTTTGTAGGCATTTATAAAGGAATGTCATAACTGCAAAAAGTCAAGATGGGTTTCTGAAAAGTAAGTCATGTCAGACTAATCTTATCTCCTTTTTTTATAGAATTGCCAGCTTATTAGATGAAATAAATACTTTCATATTTAGATATACATATTTAGATTTCAGTGGGGCCTTTGACAAATTCCCCCACAATATCCTGGCAAACAGGCTAGTAAGATGTGGGCTAGGCAATGCACCTGTTAGGTGTATTTATAATTGGTTGAACAGCCAAATCCAAAGGATGTTCAGTAACGGCTTCTTTTCATCCTGGGGAGAAGTGACTTGCAGAGTACCATAGGGTTCTGTACTGGAACCAGTGCTATTCAACATCATTGATAGATTGGGGTGATGGAATAGAGGGCATGATTATCAAATTGGCATAGGACACCAAATTAGGAAGAGTAGCTAAGAGTGGACTTTCTGATGATGCACAAGGTCTGACTTGTGAGCAAAACCATTCCCACACTGCTGGCATGTGCATGGCTTATCTCCTGTGTGGAGACTCTGATGCTTCTCAAGTGAAGACTTCTCAACAAAACATTTCCCACAGTGCTGGCATTTGTATGGCTTCTCTCCTCTGTGGGTTTTCTGATGACTCTCAAGTTGTGACTGGCGAACAAAACATTTGCCACACTGTTGGCATCTGTATGGTTTCTCTCCTGTGTGGACTCTCAGATGCCTTGAAAATGTTGATTTGTCAGCAAAACACTTCTCACACTCCTGACATTTGTATGGTTTCTCTCCTGTGTGAAGCCTCCAATGCCTCACAAGGTTACACTTGTGACCAAAACATTTATCACACTGCTGGCATTTGTATGGTTTCTCTCTTGTGTGGAGACTCTGATGACTCTCAAGTTGTGACTGGCGAACAAAACATTTTCCACATTGCTGGCATCTGTATGGCTTTTCTCCTGTGTGGACTTTCTGATGATACCCAAGGGAAGGCTTATCAGCAAAACATTTTCCACACTGCTGGCATCTGTATGGTTTCTCTCCTGTGTGGACTTTCAGATGCCTAGAAAATGTTGACTTTTCAGCAAAACACTTCTCACACTCCTGGCATTTGTATGGTTTCTCTCCTGTGTGAAGCCTCCAATGCCTCACAAGAGTACACTTGTGACGAAAACATTTACCACACTGCTGGCATTTGTATGGTTTCTCTCCTGTGTGGAGACTCTGATGCTTCACAAGGGAAGACTTCTCAACAAAACATTTTCCACACTGCTGGCATTTGTATGGCTTCTCTTTTGTGTGGACTTTCTGATGACTCCTAAGTTTTGAATTGCGAACAAAGCATTTCCCACACTGTTGGCATTCATATGGTTTGTCTCCTGTGTGGATTTTCTGATGGTCTGAAAAGCTTGACTTGTCAGTAAAACACTTCTCACACTCCTGGCATTTGTATAGATTCTCTCCTGTGTGAAACCTCCAATGCCTCACAAGGTTACACTTGTGAACAAAACATTTACCACACTCCTGGCATTCGTATGGTTTGTCTCCTGTGTGGATTTTCCAGTGCTTTGAAAAGCTTGACTTGTCAGCAAAACACTTCTCACACTCCTGGCATTTGTATGGTTTCTCTCCTGTGTGAAGCCTCCAATGCCTCACAAGGGCAGATTTGTGACCAAAACATTTACCACAGTCCTGGCATTTGTATGGTTTCTTTCCTGTGTGGAGACTCTGATGCTTCACAAGGGAATACTTCTCAACAAAACATTTCCCACACTGCTGGCATCTGTATGGCTTCTCTCCTGTGTGGACTTTCTGATGATACCCAAGGGAAGGCTTATCAGCAAAACATTTTCCACACTGCTGGCATCTGTATGGTTTCTCTCCTGTGTGGACTCTCTGATGCCTTGAAAAGTTTGACTTGTCAGCAAAACACTTCTCACACTCCTGGCATTTGTATGGTTTCTCTCCTGTGTGAAGACTCTGATGCCTCACAAGATTACACTTGTGACCAAAACATTTACCACAGTGCTGGCATTTGTATGGTTTCTCTCCTGTGTGGACTCTCTCGTGTGATTGAAGGTATGATTTATCAGCAAAACATTGCCCACATTGCTGACATTTCCATGGTTTCTCTCCTGTGTAGTTTTTCTGATGATTCACAAGGGCTCCTATAAAGAAGGACAAGGACAGAGAAGACTCAATCTCTGAAGGACCTCTGGAGTCAACAACAGAGACAAGCAAGCTCAAGTAGGAAAAGAAACTTCAAAGAAAAAAGTGTTTGTGTCCCCTTTCCCTCCTTTTATAAAATTAACCACAATTACTAAATGGAGCTCATTTAAATGTATGAAAAGAAAGACCTGAGGCAATTCACAGAACTCAAACCAGTTGTTAAAATTTGTCAAGGTAACAGCTCCATCAAAATGCAAGAAAGACGTATTCTAGCCCTATTCTGGACTTTCCCAGAGGTACTGTCCTATCAGCTCAGAGCTAGCCTCTCTTTGCTTTGTTCCCTCCTTCCCTCTTTGCTCCCACATGCCTGATCACCTTCCAATTCTTCCTCCACTCTCCGACTTTCCCATCTGCCCTCCTGCCCATCTGCACGGCTTCAGCATTTCACATTCACCATCTCTTCCCTGCCATTCTATTTCATACATTCTCTCTCTTTCTCACATACATACCACATATGATGCAGGAAAGTGACAATTTAAGGTCCATTTGATGGAAAAGGAAGGATAATGAATATACATATAAATCAACAAGAAAAGCTGAGGAGTGGGGCTGAAAGTTGGACCCCAATTTTAGTGATGGTTAAACTCCAGAGGAGTCTTTAGGGAGCCACATTGAGCCCCCAGGAAATCTCAGAAGGCACCCTCCATTGTCTCACCTGGGGGAAAATTAAATAATGATTTGTTCCTCAATATTCCCCAACATCCCTTAGGGGAAGTGGGTGCAGTTTTGTCCCTGTTGGGCCTTCTCTGAGCCAGTTTAAGGCCAGGGGGAGCCCTTTATCCAAAGAGGATATTCGAAGCCTGACCAAATCCTTCAAAGGCTGAAAAAAGGGTAAAAAACATCTCAGTAAACTAGGTCTGGGATGTGCTGAGAAGCATTTGGGGGCAAAAAGTATTAAACTGCTATGGTTCCTTTCTTCAAAATTGCAGGATTGGCAGTTTAGGGAGGGGTATTTCAACTTTCCAACTGGACAGATCTAGTGTCTCACGAAACTGAAAATCGCAGGATTCCACAGGATGTTGCCATGACAATTAAAGTGGAATCACAGTGCTATGACAATGTGTTATGAAAGGATTCTCAGCTCCGTAGGAAGGGCAATGGGCTCAAATATCTTACTCAGAGAGTACACATTCTCATAGTTTTCCGTGATGACCTCCTTGCATAATAATTTCTGGTTCTGATCCAATAGTTCCCATTCTTCCTCTGTGAAATGTACATCGACATCCCAAAAGGTCATCTGCAATAGAAAACAGAATTAATCCAGAGAGCGATGAAGCAAAATGGAAGGAACGCACGTGGTGCATCCCAAATATTATTTGATCATTTCAGAATACTTATACAGTGGGTCATGTTTGAATATTCCCCTATTTGTGAAGTTGAAGGCTTTCACGGATGGCATCCATAGTTTTTTTGTGAGTTTTTTGAGCTATGAGGCCATGTTCTAGAAGATCTCTACAGGGAGAAACTGTTCTAAGACACCTGGAAACTGGAAAAACTCCAGATCAGGAGAGCACATCTGTTCTGCTCACTAACCTTCCTGCTACGCTGCAGAGACACAGATACCAACCATACCACACTTTCTCACAGCAAAAAGGACGTTAAAATCCCCACAGGCCAACTCTATCTACAACCAAATGGAACATGTACTACTATTGGAAAGAATACACACCACCAGCAAAGAACCGGCTAACTCAGACAAGGAGCTGCTATCACTCCATCTCAGTATCAATCCAAGGATGAACAAAATTGAAAGCCTAACCTACAGAAAAATGAAAAAGATATGGCAGAACACACTGAAAGACAGAAATAAACAAATGCCACAAGCACCAGCGGAAACCCTCACTGGACACATCAAGAATATGATAGAGCGGCAACTTTCAAAAGAAGAAACATTGCTCTTGGCCAAAGGAGGCAAATTTGCAGTTACCACCACCAGAATCCCAGTTGAAGATATCATTGCTCAAGTTGAATCTGCCCTTCCACCATCTCCCAGAAAAGGAAGCAGAAGAGATAAAAGGAGAAACAGCAAGGATTCTGTGCAAGGCAAAACCACCACCTAGCTACATAACCAAAAGAAAGAAAGAAAAAAGAAAAGCCATCAAAGACCTCAATTCGGACCCAGAAATCATGATTCTCCCAGCAGACAAAGGCAATGCCACAGAAATCATGGAAATAGAACAATACAGATAAAAAAAACAAGGAACTCCTGGATCCAGCAATATACAAAAATCTGAAACAAGACCCGGTCTATGAAATTACCAGGAAAACAAACACCTTGATTAAAAACTCCTGCATTCAGCCAACCACACACCAAAGTTTTGTTAGCATTTGTAGCGCAGTCCGTGATGAGGTACCATGGCTACGTTTGGCACCAGGATCACCTCCACGACTGTAGTGTAGGCACCAGCTTGTGAGTTGGAGAAGTACCTCTCCTCTTCCAGAATAACTGAAGAGACACTGTAGACAAAGGTCTCTTCAGATGAGGCTTTTATTCTTAGAAGTTACAGTATGTACAGAGCTATCTACTAACATGTATACAGTCCACCATCTATCCACAGAAGAAGCCACACAGTCAACTGACTCCAACGGAATCCTCAGCCCAACTTTCACAGACACCTTCTGGTTCATGTGGATCTTCTCCCACCCAGAGTGTTTTTCAAAATTTGCACTTTTGGACAACAGGATGCGGCCATTCCCCAGGTAAAACCTGTAACTGTTCCCTTGATACCCCACAAACATCAATCTCCACCATTTGGGGTCACCTTTCTTTCTGAAATTTTGGTGAACATAGACATTAGCATACTGCCCAAACACCCTTAGATAGCTGAGGTTGGGTGGCCTCCCATATAACATGAAGTAGGGTGTTTGTTTCACAGCAGAATTCCATAACCGGTTAGTGATATGGCAAGCAGCCAGGATTGCCTCCCCACAAAGTCCCCCTGCATCAAGCAGCATGTAATCCTTTATCTGTTTTAACACCCCAGTCTTTCTTTCTGCCAAACCGTCTTCCTGCAGAGTGACTGCGTTAGTGGTGTTATGGCGGATACCCTTCTGTTTCGGCCAATTGCTCAAGCTTTGGGACAAAAACTCACCACCAAATTTCTTTTCCACCATCTCCACCCAGTTCTTGAATGTGGCAGCAGCCTGATTCTTCTCTCTGAGGGTGTAGGCATAGGAGTATCTGGTGTGCCTATCAGCAATGACCATCAGATATCTACTATTGCCCACAGATTTAGTGAAGGGATAATAATAATAATAATAATAATAATAATTATTATTATTATTTATAGCCCGCTCCTCTGTGCAGACAAATGGAGCGGGGTACAAGTTAAAAAACCGAAGTTAAAACAATAGCAATTACCCACTGGTGCATTCTGATCTGACCAGTCAGACCAGCATGCACCATTTGGAAAGGCCTCTGGGTGGTGCATTTGCTTTTGTTGGCAACTGGAAAAGCCTTCAGCTTTATCTTGCTGCATACAGAACAATCCAGATGGTTCCTGAAGTCATTCAATTTCAGCCCAGGATAAACACTTCCCAGTTTCCCCAAACTAGTGAAACCAGTGTGTCCCAGAACCCTATGAAAATAATGTGCACAGTTTGAGTGCAGTGGCACATTGCTCACTGTTGGACACTCTGCATGGTCATCTAGAAAGTACAATCTGTTGTGCTTGTGTGCTTTTGCACAAACCTGTCCCCCTTTAGTGATGGCACACTCATCCCCTTCAAAATGTAGGACATACCCATCTGTGGTCAGTGAGGACACTCTGACCAGACAATTTTGCAACTTGGGAGCACACAACACATTCTCAAAGTCCTTGGCAAACCCAGGAAAATGCATAGTCCCCATTTCCCTTATTTGGCTTGATCTCCCGTCATCCAAACCCATAGAGTCAACACATGAGGGCCTCCTGTCCTTCAGCAAGGATTTTCGGTTGACCAAATGATGTGTTGCACCACTGTCGACCAGCCAAAGGTATTTGGCTGCAACAGCCAGATGGGATTGACAGTCACTGTTCTTCACTGCCAAACCAGTTCCCTTCCTGTTCCCAGGAGTCCAGTGCTGCTCTTTCTTTTTTTCTGGCAGCAGATGGCTTCTCCCAGTTCTTCTTGAGATGTCCTGGCTGTCTGCAATTGCAGCATCGCTGAACTTTGCAAACAGTTGCACTCTCAGCTTGTTAAACTGCCTCCGATGGTGTGTTTGCTGACCTTGGTTCAGCGTGTTGCTGTCTCTGAATGCCTTTCTCAAAAAGATGTCTCTGCCATTCCTCCAAGACATGTGTTGACACCAAATCCATTGTGAGCTCACTCTCTGGGACCCCCTGCAGGCTGTACAGTATGTGATCAAATTCACTGGATAAACTGCCTAGCAAGATGTATGCTTTGTGTTCTTAGCCAATTTTATTCCTCTGTTTTCTACCTCTAGGAATAAATGCCGCATCGTGGACAGATGCTCTTCTGAGGGTTGTCCCTTCTGCATCTTACAAGCATACAGTCTCTTACTCCAGAGCATTTTGGACAGTGCAGAGTCAGTGCATTCCAAAACTCCTTGGCAGATACCTTATCCCTTACATAGTCTAACTGACTGGGCTCCAAAATGAGACACAACGTAGCTCTGGTTCTTCTATCTTGTTCAGTATTTTTCACAGTTAAACCTTCTTCAATAACATCCAAAGTCCTTCTCTCACCAAAAATGCCTGAGCATAGACAGCCCACTGACTGTAATTTTGGTCATTTAACTTTGGGAACATCACAAACTCCATGCTGACAATAAAAGCTCAGCTTTGGCAGCCTTCCCAGCTCTCACTATCTGCTGATAATAATAATAATAAGTAATAATAATTACTGAACAAACAATCGGGGTGGGTTACAGAAGAGAGTTAAAACAGCAGCAGTTAAAACATCTGATCCCATCCCCACCTCCCCCACTAAAAAAGGATTAAATCAAACAAAAGTTAAAACATAGCATACAATAAGCAATATCAGCAGTATCAACTGAGAGTCCTTGAACTGTGTGGGTGGGCAGAGGCTGGAATCTCTACGACCAAAATTTTGAGCCGAGAGATGTCCAAGTTTTTCCAGGAAGGCCTGCCGGAAGAGATGCGTCTTTAGGGCTTTTTTCAAGCCGTCGATGGATGGAATAAGATGCATCTCATCCGGCAGGTCATTCCATAGCTTAGGGGCGACCGCTGCAAAGGCCCTCTGGGAGGTCTGCACCAACCTGGTTTTCATAGGCTGTAGCAGATTTCTCCCAAGGATTGGAGTGTGTGGGGGTTCATACGGGAAGAGGCGGTCCCTAAGATAGGATGGACCCAAGCCATGTAGGGCTTTATAGGTTAAGACCAACACCTTGTACTGTGCCCGGAAACTGATCGGCAGCCAGTGGAGAGACTTAAGCACAGGTGCCATATGTTCTCTCCTAGATGTACCAGTAATAAGTCTGGATGATGATTAGGAGACAACAGCTAGTAGCTAGGCTCCTTAACTCTGTGCCTTCCGGCCCTCAGACAGTTTGAGCTGCTCTTCTGGACAACTGCTAACAAAATAGCTTCTCAGGTGCTTAGGCAGATCCACTGACGCACACTGGGCCCATAACACTTGTTAGCGTTTGTAGCACAGTGTGTGATGAGGTACCACGGCTACATTTGGCACCAGGATCACCTCAGTGACTGTAGTGTAGGTAGCAGCTTGTGAGTTGAAGAAGTACCTCTCCTCTTCCAGAATAATTTGAAGAGCCATTGTAGACAAAGGTCTCTCAGATGAGGCATTTATTCTTAGAAGTTACAGTATGTACAGAGCTATCTACAAACATCTATACAGTGCACCATCTATTCACAGAAGAAGTAACACAGTCAACTGACTCCAACGAAATCCTCAGCCTAACTGTTAACGCCCAACTGTCAATGGAATGTTCAAATTCCCCCAGCAAGTACCTGATTGGCAATGTTCCTGGCTAGTGTTCGGCCATTACACATTGTACATTTTCCATGGGACTCTTTATCCCAACAAGTTTATGCAAATCTGAGGCACTTGCACCAAGGCTGGATGGACTTCCCAATATCCACAAGGATTCCATTCCATTCCGACCCATAGTGAGTGCCATTGGATCCCCCCACAAATGACTTGGCAAAGTTTCTGGCCACACAATTACAAACCCATGTAGGACAACCCCACACTGTATCAAGGACTCAGCTCGTTTAGAATCATAGAGCTGGAAGAGACCACAAGGGCCATCTAGTCCAACCCCATTCTGCCATGCAGGAACTTCCAATCAAAGCATCCCCGACAGATGGCCATCCAGCCTCTGCTTAAAGACCTCTAAGGACGGAGACTCCACCATCCTCCATTGACGGAGTGTGTTCCACTGTCGAACAGCCCTTACTGTCAGGAAGTTCTTCCTAATGTTGAGGTGGAATCTCTTTCCTGCAGTTTGCATCCATTGTTCCGCGTTCTAGTCTCTGGAGCAGCAGAAAGCAAGCTTGCTCCCTCCTCAATATGACATCCCTTCAAATATTTGAACAGGGCTATCATATCACCTATTAACCTTCTTTTCTCCAGCCTAAACATCCCCAGTTCCCTAAGGCCCTCCTCATAGGGCATGGTTTCCAGACCCTTCACCATCTTAGTTGCCCTCCTTTGGATACACTCCAGTTTCTCCACATCTTTCTTGAATTGTGGTGTCCAGAACTGGACACAGTATTCCAGGTGGGGCCTGACCAAAGCAGAATAGAGTGGCACTATTACTTCTATTGATGCAACCTAAAATACAATTGGCCTTTTTAGCTGCCGCATCACACTGTTGACTCATGTTCAACTTGTGGTCTACTTGGACTCCTAGATCCCTTTCACACGTAGTTTCATTCAGCGAGGTGTCCGCCATCCTATATCTGTGCATTTCATTTTTCTGCCCTAACTGCAGTATCTTACATTTCTCTGTGTTGAATTTCATTTTGTTAGTGCTGGCCCAGCTTTCTAGTCTATTCAGGTCATTTTGAATTTTGATTCTGTCTTCTGGGGTATTAGCTACTCCTCCTAGTTCAGTGTCATCTGCAAATTTGATAAGTATGCCCCCATTCTGTCATCCAATTCATTAATAAAGATGTTGAATAGCACTGGGCCCAGGACAGAACCCTGTGAGACCCCACTGGTCACTTCTTTCCAGGTTGAAAAGGAGCCATTGTTGAGCACCCTTTGGGTTCGACCAGTCAACCAATTACAAATCCATGTAACAGTTACCTTGTCTAGCCCATATTTTACAAGCTTTTTTGCAAGAATGTCATGGGGAACCTTGTCAAAGGCCTTACTGAAATCAAGATATACTATATCCACAGCATTCCCTTCATCTACCAAACTGGTAATTTTATCAAAAAAAGAGATCAGGTTTGTCTGGCATGACTTGTTCCTCTGAAACCCATGTTGGCTTTTTGTGATTATGGCATTGCCTTCTAAATGTTCACAGACTCTCTTTTAATGATCTGCTCCAGAATCTTTCCTGAAATTGATGTCATAATAACTGGACGATAATTGTTGGGATCCTCTTTTTTCCCCTTTTTGAAGATGGGGACAACATTTGCCCTCCTCCAGTCTACTGGGACTTCATGGAAAAAATCAACAACCTCGAATTCTAACCAAGAGACATACTAATCAGCTTTGATGTGGTCTCCTTGTTCACCAAAGTCCCCATAATGGACATTATGGCACTCATCCAACACTTTTTCTAGAAGACATCACAGCCATGTTCAAACATTGCCTCACCACAAGCTACTTCCAGTGGAAAAAATGGATTCTACTAGCAGAGAGATGGGGTTGCCATGGGAAACCCTCTGAGCTGTGTGATAGCAAACCTGTACATGGTACACTTTGAAAACAAGCCATGGAAGCAAGACCGAAAAAGCCCACAACATATTTCTGATATGTGGATGACACTTTCACCATCTGGAGCCACGGAGAAGAGCTGACTGTGTTGCTGAACCATCTCAACAACATCCATACAAACATTGAATTCACGATGGAAAAAGAAAAGGAAAAAGCATTGCCATTCGTGGTCGTCCTGGTTCTCCGCAAACTGAAACAAACGTTGGACCACAAAGTATAGAGCAAACCTACACACATGGACAGATACTTGCACAAGAACTCCAACCATCACCCAGGACAAAAAAGAAGCACGATAAAAAAAAAAACACTGGTAGACCGGGAAACAAGGATTTGTGAACCCCACTTCCTGGAAGATGAATTGAAGGATCTAGACCAGGCTCTACAGGCTAAAGGTTACTCCAGCTCAGACATCAGGAGGGGCTTCCAGATCCAGAAGAAACCATGGGGTGAAGACAAACAAACACCCAAAGGGAAAGTATTTTATACCATACATCAAAGGAGTCACAGACAGAATTGGGAAACTGGTGAGGAAACACAAACACAAGACAATCTACAAACCGATCAAAAAAATCCAGCAAATGCTACGCTCAGCGAAAGACAGGAGAAACCCTCTCATGGCTCCAGGAGTTTGCCGCATACCATGCCGCTATGAACAAGTCTACATAGGGACCACCAAATGTAGCATCCAAACATGAATCAAGGAACATGAGAGACACGGCAGACTGGGTCAGCCAGAAAAAACAGCAGTAGCAGAAAATGTTATAAACCACCCAGGGCATAAAATGCTATTTGAAAACACTGAAATTCTGGATCTTGCCAATAACTAACAGAAATAATAAGCCATTGAAATCCATATGGTAACACCTTGACAGCTTCAACAGGAAAGAAGAAACCTTAAAAATAAGCAACCTTTGGCTACCAGTCCTGAAAAATACCAAAATCAAGACCCAGCAAATTTAAATGAAAACCACTCAGGGCAAGTGGGGTTTCCCAGCAGACAATGGATCATTAATTAGACACTCTGAGGCCTCCCCATTCAACAACAGAACAATACACAGATCGGCAAGTAAATCACTTCCTCTCAACCAAAAATATATATATCCCACTCTCTTCTATGCCAGCATTCTCTAAAAATGCCAGCCACAGCCACTTGCGAAACATCAGAACAAATTCTTCTAGAACAGAGCTTCATAAACCAAAAAAACCTACAAAAAACTATATTCCCCTATTTCTTTTCCTTAACTCCCTTTCTTTAACTTTTCCTTAATATAAAGAATAGGGCATGGGGGGAAGCCAATCTGGTTCACTGGTTATCTAGATTTCTCATGTAAAGGGAGATTTTGTTTAGCACATGGAAACTCTTCCGTATAAATCTTCCCAATCTGCAATATTAACTGGTATAAGACTAGGACAGCTCTATCAGCACCCTTTTTTGAATTTCCAGCTTTTATAGTCAAGTTCTTTTAGCACATAAGACAGAGGACATTACAATAGCCTGTTCTCATCCTTAAAAATAAAAATATCAAAACCAAAAATTAAATTATTAGGAATTATTGATCATCATGAGGCTCAAAACTAGCTACTTGAGTCAGGTGCCTCTTTCTGACAAAATGGTGGACCAACCCTCTCTAAAAACCATGGGTTTAATGGTTATGCAGGAATAGAACAAATCCTCCTCATGGATGCTGTGAGGGGCCACCATTAACAGTAACCCCAGGCCTACCAACCCTGGTTCTGGTGGGCTGAAGGGGAAAGAAAGTAAGGGCAAGGAGGCAGAAAGCACTGATCAGCTCATCCACTGCAGGATAGAGGATAACTTCTAACCACCCACAGCATTCCAGACTGACAAATCCCTAAACTCTATCATAAAGAAGGAAGGGGTGGATGTTAACCTGTTCCAAGGTCATCTTTACTTCAGTTTCTTCCATGGAGAAAGCTTTCAATGTCGGTTCTCCTTTCTCCCTACATTTGAAGACCATCTTGGACCTATGCACACCTGCAGAAAGTACAAATGGAGGTGTTCTATGTGTGTATACCTTTATACTGTTTTGTATGGACCACCAGAAAGACAATTAAATGCCTCTCAGAGCTAATCATACCTGAATTTACACTGGGAGACAAAATAACTAAATTGAGGCTGTGAAAGGACCTTCCTTATATGGCTGAAGTTACCTTTTAACTGCCTCCACATAATGCCCCTCATCACTGGCACTTATCCTGCTTTTACCCTTTTAATATTCTCCCTAAGTATATAAGAGCTAGGGTCTCAAGTGTCATCAGCTTATCAATTATTATTATTATTATTATTATTATTATTATTACTACTACTACTATTAATTTATATGTGGTCTCTCTCGCAGGATCGAGGCGGCTCACAGCATCAAAAAAATAAATAAAATACAACATACTGTACAATTAAAATACATTCCGTCAATTCCCTCTCCCTCAACCACACTACATTAAAATACCATTAAATGATCAAAAAAATTAAAAGAATTAAAGGATTAAAATTACAGCAATAAAACAATCAAGCTAGTCAGAGACAAGGAGATGAGTAATTTGGGCATCCTCTGTGATGGTCTATGTCTATGGGAGACCCAGCGGATTATTCAGGGAAAGCCTGTCAGAAGAGATCTGTCTTGACAGCCCTTTAGAACCCGCCAAGATTTGTGATGTTCCGGATCTTCTCTGACAGGCCATTCCATAATTTGGGAGCAGCCTCTGGGAAACCGCCATCAACCTGGTCTTTATTGATTGAAGAAGGTTTTTCCCAATGTGCGAGTCCGATTATATGGAAAGAGGCGATCCCGCAAACAGGTTGGACCCAAGCCATGTAAGGATTTAAAGGTCATAATCAACACATTGTACTGTGCACGGAAACTAATAGGCAGCCAGTGAAGAGATTTGGATAGGGGCAATGTGGTCACTTCTAGCTGTCCTGGAGACCACTCTGGCTGCCGTATTTTGGACAAATTGAAACTTTTGGAATACGCACAAGGGTAGCCCCATGTAGAGGGCATTGCAGAAATCGAGGTGAGAGGTTACAAGGGCCTGCATTACAGTTTCTAGGTCCCTCACAGCTGGCTTATCAGCCGAAGATAATAGCAAGCACTCCTGACTGTCGCATTTATCTGGTCTGACATCTGAAGCGACAAGTCTGAGAGTACTTCCAAACCGTGAACCCCTTTAGGGGGAGTGTGACCCCATCTAGGACCGGTTGAACTATCCTTATATCAGGAAGGTGCATGCTGAGTTCATAACCCTTTTCAAAGCGAACACAAGAAGAGTTTATGTACACAGACAGGTCGCCCAGAAGAAGATCTGTGAAGAATCTTAGTTGCATAGCAAACTTCCTCTCACACACAGGAATGAATCTCAGTATAGTGATTTTCTCTCAAATGAGGGTTATTTAATCTTTGTTCTCAACTATTTACAAAGATTACACAGAGTATAAGACTTCCGTCTTGAATACTCATTAACAAGTTACTTTACCAATCAACCAAACAACCATAACAACAATCTCTGAGGAAGTTATTGTAACACCACTAACTGACATTCTCTCTCAGAAGAAAAAGTGACAGTTGCATCAGGCTTTCCATGAGGCACTGTTTCAAACACAGACTCATGCAATTGCCACTAGAACTGTAATAACATCTGCTATAGCTCCACCCAGTAGCCACATCATTGTTATTTTCTCAGATCTGTTTACAATATGGTCCTGACAATCCCCTCCAAAATGACATGTTTTGTGTCCCCTGTGTCCTTGCATTTTTCCCATGTGTGATCTAGTCCTCAATTGCTGATACCTAACCTGCTAGCCAACCTACAAGTGACGTACAGGTTTTTTCTGTGTGCAAATGTTCACAGAATCATAGAATCTTACCGTTGGAAGAGACCACAAGGGCCATCCAGTCCAACCCCCTGCCATGCAGGAACTCCCAATAAAAGAATCCCTGACAGATGGCCATCCAGCCTCTGCTTAAAGACCTCCAAGGAAGGAGACTCCACCACACTTCGAGGGAGTGTGTTCCACTGTCGAACAGCCCTTACTGTCAGGAAGTTCCTCCTAATGTTGAGGTGGAATCTCTTTTCCTGTAGTTTGCATCCATTGTACCAGGTCCTAGTGTCTGGAGCAGTAGAAAACAAGCTTGCTCCCTCCTCAATATGAGAGCCCTTCAAATATTTAAACAGGGCTATCATATCACCTCTTAACCTTCTCTTCTCCAGGCTAAACATTACCAGCTCCCTAAATCTTTCCTCATAAGGCATGATTTCCAGACCCTTTACCATCTTAGTTGCCTTCCTTTGGACATGCTCCAGTTTCTCCAAATCCTTTTTGAATTGTGATGCCCAGAACTGGACACAGTATTCCAGGTGGGGCCTGACCAAAGCGGTGGCATTATTAATTCCCTTCATCTAGACACTATACTTCTATTGATGCAGCCTAAAATTGCATTGGCCTTTTTAGCTGTTGCATTGCACTGTTGACTCATGTGCAACTTGTGGTCTACTTAGACTCCTAGATCACTTTCACACGTAGGTTCATTCAGCCAGGTGTCCCCCATCCTATATCTGTGCATTTCATTTTTCTGCCCTAATTGCAGTAACTTACATTTCTGTGTGTTGAATTTCATTTTATTAGCTTAGGTCCCGCTTTCTAGTCTATTCAGGTCATTTTGAATTTTTATCTTGTCCTTTGGGATATTAACTACTCCTCCTAATTTGGTGTCATCTGAAAATTTGATAAGTACACCCCAGTTCTGTCATCCAAGTCATTGATAAAGATGAGTCTCCCCTCCCCATCAGAACTCAGTTTAAAGCTCTCCTGATCAGATTTGTGAGCCTCTTAGCAAAAACATTCTTGCCAACTCAAGACCACTCAAACACTATACAGTGGTCCCCCGGGTTACGAAGGTAATCCGTTCCGGATTACCTTTCGTAACCTGGAAGCATTTGTTTCCCGGGGGACCGCTATTTGCAACGGACCGCGCAGCCGATTTAAAGGGGCCGCACGGTTTTTTCTTTCGTATCCCGGGGGATCTTTCGTATCCCGGGGGATATTTTAGCGGTCCCGCCGGTTTCGTACCCCGGGGTTTTCGTACCCCAGGGGATTCGTAAACTGGGGGACCACTGTACTTCCCAGGGTGGCACACAAATACTACAATAACAACTGCAAAGAGTGATGGGGTGTAGGATGTTAGGCAAGGGCTTGGAAAAACCCCACTTTCAGCTCCCACTGAGCCACAAAATTTACTGGGGACCTCAGCCAGCTAGTCTCCCTCTCACATACACACACTGACCTACTTCATAGGCTGATTGTGAGGATAAAGTGACCTTGAGTTGCAGAGAGTGAAGGATAAATATAGATAAGAATATAAAATTCTAGAAGGTCATGCTAATAGAAAATTTAACTGGAAGAGAAAGGGGTGCTAGAGAAAACCAAGACCACTCTATGCAAATAAAAATTCTATGCAACATGCCAATAAAAATGTGTAAACATGTTGCTTATGAGTATCATGATTTTATTTTGGTTTTAATGCTTTGTGATTTTATATTCTTTTTATGGGATGTTTTAATTGTTTTATTGTAATAAGTTTTTAAAGTGTTTTTATTTGGGTGCTGCCTTTGGACCCCTTCTGGGAGAAAGGCAGTATAGAACTTCATTATAAATGAAATAATAAAACAAACAAATAAATAAATAACACTCTATTATAGCTGATATACCAACTGGAAATTTTTTTAAGCTAGATAGTCCAGCAACACAAATTCAAAACACTTCCTTTTACTGATTCTCAAATGCATTCTTTACTAGTTCTGTTTGTGTAAAATCTTTTAAATACTAATACTAATATAGCAAGGCCTCATTATCTGCATACAGCAAGCTTCCCTTGTCCCCAATCGCAGCACATGCATGTGTCCATACAGCCATTAGGGACAGCCCTGTTGTCCCCAATGATGGCATAGCCATGTACACACACAACCATTGGGGACAACAGGAATTAAAGTCTGTGGATTTTGATATCTATGGGAGGCTCCAGACTGGATATCCCACAGAGATAACGAGTTTCTACTATACTATAATTCTATTATAATAAAAAATGAAGCTGATAAAATATATATATATATATGTGTGTGTGTGTGTGTGTGTGTGTGTGAACACAAAGTGGCCAACAGCCGCCATCAAGGGTGGAGGGCACAATCTGTGCATGTGAAGAATGTACTATACAAGAATACAACCTTCAACAAATGTACTACACAAGTCTCAACAAATCTTGCCAAGAAAACTCAGTGAGAACTCCAGGGTCGCCATAGGTCAGAAACAACTTGAAGGCAAACAACAACAAAGAGACACACAGGATTCTGAACAGTCAGCGTTCATCCATACCTTGGAAGAGGGTGCCTCCATCACACTTCTGCTTGATTGTCCTCCATTGTGGATTCTGCCTGGGACCCATCGGAGCCTTCTCAGCCACAGGGAATTCAGAGTGAACTTCTACCAAGGGATTCTTGACCTAAAACAGCAGTCATGATTGAAGTCATGGAATTTGGAGAAAGATAAGAAAATAGTAAAAGCCTTTGAGGAAGGGGTTTGGGCCTGTGTGATACGAGACATTCACCCACAACCAAGCCAGGAAGAACACCAGAGAACAGCTATTTTGGTATCAATATTGTGGATTCTGCCTGGGACCCATCGGAGCCTTCTCAGCCACAGGGAATGCAGAGTGAACTTCTACCAAGGGATTATCAAAAATCTTACTTGGGAGCAAAAAACAAAGAATGAAAGGCTAAATGGTTTCCCAGGTGGAGAAGAATGGTAGAGTTGAAGTAAATGCTCAGGTGATTGCCTTAAATACTTTGGACAAAGGGATTTTCACCCAGGGCTTGAAATTCCCGTCCCTTGTGGTCACCAGCAAACACCTTCCCTGGCTAGGACCCATTGTCTCCCTCTACAGACAAAAGGGATTATGCTGATACCTCCGAAAATCTCATCATGATGGTACCCCTACGTACTCCCTTGCTAACTTGATCTAGCTTTCTGAGTGAGAGGACGCAAGGTGTCCACACTGGGATCATGCCTAGGTCACCCAAGCCAGCGTTCCTTTTCATGTCAGCACCTCATAAACCCCAAAATGAAAAATTGGCATAAAAAAGAAGAGCTCATAAAAGAGGGATATAATATAATATAGTATATACTATATATAGTACAGTAACAATTACGTTTATACTTGATATAAGTTTATTGTATATGGTTAAACACGGACAATTCCATGAAGCCCATAGCATGAACATCTGAATTTCTGGAAAATCCTTCTTTGACTTATAATGCAAGTTTTCTGTCACTTTGTACCATTTTATATACTTATGTTACCCCAAGATTTGGTCCTCTTGATCTCTCCCATGCTTGATACAACATTAATCAAGAAACACTGGGTTGGGTGACGTGGATCTGACCCCAATGGGGAAGAAAAGACTCTGACTAGGCTGGCAAATCTTAGACTGGCAAGAGCTAAAGCTATCAAACGGGAGTAGGGCATGAACCTTGATGGGATCAACAAAGTCCCCAGGTTAATCCTGTTGTGTATGCAGAGGGAAACAATGGATTTGGTTAGGCAAGGTGATGGTCTGCAATCAGCCAGATGACAGAGGAGGCCTATTTACCAGCTCTTTAGCTTTTGGGTTCTGCCCCCGCCCCCAACAGTATAAATATCATCCCCCAACCCCAACTGACTGTTCAATGGCTCAGTCGAGTTGCAGGCAGGCACTCTGTTAGTTAGCTTGGCTGTTGCACTTTATACTTTCGCCAATCCCACATGCCGCGGAAACTACTGAGTCATCTCTCTCCATTCTGGACACTCAGCAATTGGAATCAAGAGCTAGGACAGGTGATGCAAAGCCTTACCTCTATTCCCTCCTACCACCTTTGTTTCCTATTTCTTGTGGGGGTGGGGGTGGTTGCTTTTGTGTATGTGTGTGAGAGCATTTTGATTATTCCCCTTTAGTGAAACCTGTTTGAAATACTTTTGGAATTCTGAGATTGGTATAGTTGGGCTGACTCCTCAAGGCTGCTGTTACCCAGCCAAACCAGATTGCTCCTGTGAGTTAAATATCAAATTCCCCTAAAAGCACAGAAAGTGTGGGTGTCCTCACTGGATCCCAGCAATTGATGTAACACACACATACATATATATGTCTGCGTTTGTTTATGGAGGAACTGTTACAAACATATGAGAGACAAAAATGAAAACCTTTTGCTACTGTATAGATATACCTACAACACTGTTCTTAGTAATTTGTTATGTTTGCTTGCTTTGAAATGAAAATAACATGGCGACTGTGATTCTGCTCCCTATCACAACGTACATCCACCCTGTACTGCTCTTTACCAAAGCTAAATCGGAGGGCACCACACTTCAGCAGAACCTCTTCAGGGAGCCTCAAAAAAGGCCCAAAAAAGGCAACCTAGAGCCAGACCTTGCTCACCTTGGTTCCGTGAGGAAACACTCTCACCTGGTGCTCTTTCTGCTTCTTCTCTGCCTCTGCCTGACTAAGAAGGAAACCTTCTGCCAGGGCCACTGCCTGGGAACAGGTCTCTGCCCCACATTCCCTGACCCAGTTCTTCATATCTGGGGGCAAGATGGTCAAGAACTGCTCCAAGATCACGAGGTCCAGGATCTCATTTTTTGTGTGTTGCTCTGGCTTCAGCCACTGACGGCAGAGATGGTGGAGTCGGCTGCAAACTTCCCTGGGCCCATCGCCCTCTTCGTAGGAGAACTGGCTGAAGCGCTGGTGCTGCATGTCTGAACTGGACAGGCCTTCACCCTGGGACCTCTGGACTGTCCTCTCCCAGAATACCCCACTGCTCTCAGCAATGAGCCCATCGGGGCCTCTTCCTCCTTCAGGATCAACTGAGTTTGGATCATCCATCTGTGTTTTATGACACCAATGAAGCCACAAACAGGGTCAAAATTATTCCTCCTCATCCATCTCAGGGAAAGATGTCTCAAAGATGCTCGGCTCAAACATCCTGTAAAGCCAATGTAATGTTGCATTAGTATAGTATAGTATTAATATAGTATCAGATATCAACAGATTACCATCAATGTACCACAATGTTGTTGTGATAAGAATATCTTGGCATGAGTACTCTGCCTAGAGGTACCAGATCCTGTCTGATCTTGTAAGTTAAGCAGAGTCAGCCCTGGTTAGTACTTGGATGGGAGATCACCAACAAATACCAACTACTTGTAGGCTGTATTTCAGAGGAAGTAGCTGGCAAAACCATCTGTGAGTACTCTTTGGCTAATAAAACGCTACAAAATAAATGGGGTCACCATAAGTTGACAGATGACTTGAAGGCACACACAAATGCAGAAGGAAAAAGAAATTTGTGGAGGTCTCTCATAGCAAACACGTTGTCAGAACCTCAGCACCAATGTTCTCCTTTCATGCTATAAAGCAGACCCAGGACTTATAGTCAAAAGGAAAGTTTACTGAAAGCAAAGAAGAACCTAGAACACAGGCCCTGAGGCTTTCTGTCGGTTGTAGGGTTACAGTTTGATTTTATAGCGGCTATTTACTATCCCTCCCCCAAGGTCCATGTAATGGTTTTATTGTTAGGTTTAATCCCAAACTTCCTGCACTTCGGGGCTGTACAAATGGGCGGCAGCCAACTGCCCCATTACTGGCTGGATCGGCGCAGCGGCCTCTAAGAGAGCACCAAAAGGACCCGGTGATGCCCCTTCGGCGCTGCACTTTTTGGACGCATGGCTGGAGGTGTGTCATCATGGTGCACATCATGTGGACCGGTGCACGCCAACAAAAGCATCCTAGTGGCAGGATCACGGCGTCCAACGTGAGGACGCTGCACTGTGGCTCCTCTTGCAGGCCGGAGCTTTTCTCTGGTCTTTACGGGGCTTTTGGCCATTTTCATGACGTAGCCCATAACTGTCTGTGTGCCTGGCACCTGATGATAGCTATGAGAGAATGTAATCATACAATGAAAGAATCGCAGAGTTGGAAGAGACCCCAAGGACCATCCAGTCCAACCCACTTGTGCCATGCAGGAACTCCCAATCAAAGCATCCCTGACAGATGGCCATCCAGCCTCTGTTTAAAGATCTCCAAGGAAGGAGACTACACTCCAAGGGAGTGTGTTCCACTGTTGAACAGCCCATACTGAAGTTCCTCCAAATGTTGAGGTGGAATCTCTTTTCCTGAAGCTTGCATCCATTGTTCTGGGTCCTGTTCTCTGGAGCAGCAGAAAAGAAGATTGCTCCCTCCTCAATATGACAACCCTTCAAATATTCAAACAGGGCTAATGCAGGGACTGATTGGGGGGTGGTTCTCTTTCTTCTCATCCCTCCCTCCCTCTCTCTTGGAGACCCTTTTCCAGCTCCATCCAGGACCCTCCCCTCAAAAGACAACCCCAACACCTGCTGCCCCCTTTCTCCCCACAGAAAGGGGTCTCCTCTTCCTCCTCCTCCTGGCCCCATCTCTCTGGGGAAGGAAGGTCTGGGGTCTCTGGGAAACTGGTCAGGAACCCTGCTCCCCTCCCTGCCCCACAAAGCCCCTCCCCTCAATGCACCCCCTCCATTACCACCTCCTCCTCCTCTTCCTCCTCCACTTTGTGGGTCTCTCCTTCCCTCCTTCTTTTTCTCAAATGAGATCTTGGAGGCCTCTCTAGGAATCTGAGCCTCCACTCTCTCTCCACTTTGGAGGCCTCTCTAGGAATCTCAGGCTCATATTCCTAGAGAGGCTTCCAAGGGAGAGAGAGGGAGAGATTTGACATCAAATTGGGGGGGGGGGATTTCCCTGCATCAGGGAACCCCCTCCACTAGCAAAAAAAAAGGAGGGGGGAATGGGAGACACAAATAGGAGATATAGGAAGGGTGCACTTGGCTTACCTCAGCTTTATTGGAAAGGCTTCACCCCTTCCTTTCCACAATATGGAAAGGTATTCCTCTTGCCCCCTGCATCTACAGTATGAACAGAAGTATAGTGTCTAGATCAAGGGAAGTAATAGTGCCACTCTATTCTGCTTTGGTCAGGCCCCACCTGGAATACTGTGTCCAGTTCTGGGCACAACAATTCAAAAAGGATGTGGAGAAACTGGAGCATGTCCAAAGAAGGGCAACTAAGATGGTGAAGGGTCTGGAAACCATGCCCTATGAGGAGGGCCTTAGGGAACTGGGGATGTTTAGGCTGGAGAAAAGAAGGTTAAGAGGTGATATGATAGCCCTGTTTAAATACTTGAAGGGATGTCACATTGAGGAGGGAGCAAGCTTGTTTTCTGCTGCTGCAGAGACTAGAACGCGGAACAATGGATGCAAACTGCAGGAAAAGAGATTCCACCTCAACATTAGGAGGAACTTCCTGACAGTAAGGGCTGTTCGACAGTGGAACACACCCCCTCGGAGTGTAGTGGAGTCTCCTTCCTTGGAGGTTTTTAAGCAGAGGCTGGATGGCCATCCGTCGGGAATGCTTTGACTGGGAGTTCCTGCACGGCAGGGGGTTGGACTGAATGGCCCTTGTGGTCTCTTCCAACTCTAAATTTCTATGATTTCTATGATTTCTATGATTTCCCATGTCTCTAGGAAACTAAGCTTTCTATTTAACCCTTGGAAGACAGCCTTGGAACAATATCCCTCTGAATCTTACAGAAAATCCTAGGCCAAGACTGTGGGGTATGACGTTAAAATGCACACTGAGACATGCATGACGTAACTCTGGACTCTTTCAGACGTGGGAAATTGGAAGTATAATCCAAGGGCAATCCAAACACAATCCTGGGGTTTCACGTTATTGCGAATTAGAGCTTCTCACGCAAATTTGGGCAAAAGGGAAGTCACTCCGAAGGCAATCATGGGTTTAACGTTATTGCGAATTTAAGCTTCTTACGCGATTTCGGGGAAGGGGGGGTTATTTTCGGGTAATGGGAAGTAATTCCGAATGCCTTCCAAACGGAGCAGCGTTTCAGGTAAATTCGCTAAACAAGCGAATTTACATGAATCCGCATTGGCTCCATTCAGAATTGGGAGAAATTCCTCCCATTTGAAAGAGTCCTCTTCATGTGTAAAAGCACTGATACAGCCTTCTCTCCTGAAGTCCCTGTGTGCATGTCTACATTCGGAGGCATTCAGAAGTGATCAAGGGCCTGGCAGGGAGGCTCAGCAATAAAAGACACTCCTTCAACATGTTTACTTCAACAGACTTATTTTCTTTTTCTTCATTAATTGCCACCCAAGTTACCAGCCCCAGCATTCTCCTTGTCTGACATCTCTCTCAATCTCTCATTCCCTCCCCCTCACTCCATTATTCTGCATACCTTGCAGGCACCTTAAAGAGGATCACAGGCAAAGACTGGGAGGTGACTAAAGAAAGACTTTCTTGATATTTGGACTGTTCACAAAATTAGGTTTTGTGGGGCCAGTTATTCTCCCAGTTGAACTTCTCTCCCTGGGTGATTGTAAAGACAGGTGTGTAGAGTGGAGGTTGCGGATCCTGTGTGCCTCCCAAAATCCCTGCTTACCTTCAGAAGTAAGGAGTTGCTTGCCTTGATCCATACCAGAGGAGATTTGGGTTCTCTCTCCCACTATCCCCCTTCCTGGCTTTGCCTTCTAATTATTATTATTATTATTAGCTTTATTTATAAAGCACTGTAAGTGTACACAGCGCTGTACAAAAATAAAATAAAATCAAGAATATGTAAAAAGCCTGCCTATGGCGTACAATCTAGAGATTAAAACAACAAGTTAAAAACATTGTAGGAAGCAAGTTAAAACAGAAGATATCAAATATCAAATCAAGCGTCAAAACAACCAAGTCACAGTCACAAACTTCCTGGGAACGCTTCCCTAAACAATATGGTCTTTAACTCGGTTTTAAAACTCATTAGAGATGTGTTGAACCATGCTTGTAAGGGGAGGAGGTTCCAGGAGTGAGGGGCAGCAAGCGAAAAGGCATGAATCCGGGACGGGGCAGTGGAAATCCTGGGCTGGGACAGGAGACCTTGGCTACCAGAATGGAGGGAACGGGTGGGAATGTAGGGAGAAAGAAGTTCAGAGAGATACGGAGGGGCCAGCCCGTGCAGGACTTTAAAAGTGAGCAGGAGAAGCTTGTACTGAATGCGGAAGGAAAAGGGGAGCCAGTGGAGGGATGACAATAGGGGGGAGACATGGTCATACCAGCAAGCGAGTGAGATAATACGAGCAGCTGAGTGCTGAACAGAAATTAATGGGTGGAGGTGAGAGGAAGCCCTGTCAAGAGAAGGTTACAGTAATCTAATCGTGAAACCACTAGGGCATGGACCAAAGTCTTTGCAGTAGAAGCCAAGAGATATGGACAGTGGTTGCACAGACTGGTTCAAGATTCCCCAGAGAGAATGAACTTAAAATGGATAAAGTCGGCCCACTCCCTGGATTTGCTTCTACCTTACCCCAGGATAAGAGAGCTCTGCATAGAATCACAGAGTTGGAAGAGAACCCAACGGCCATCCAGTCTAACCCCATTCTGCCATGCAGGAGCTCAAAATCAAAGCACCCTGGAGAGATGGCAGCCCCGCTTCTCTCACCTGCAGGCCAGGCCTGGAAGTATGTCTCTGAAGGTTATTGGAGAGAGGGAGAGCTTCCACCTTCCTAGAAGGCAAAATGGGAGGCAGGTCAGTTTCAACTCCTCTTCCCTTCCATTCCACCCACCATTATTTTAGAAGGAAGGCTCTTCCTTGTTTCCCACAACCAACATGACTGGGTGAAAGGGGAAATTAGAGGGATCCTCAAAGCAAGGACATATTTTTTTGGCTGTATTAGGGGCTGTACAGACTGGCCATTAAGGCCGGCCTAGGGACACAGTTGGGGCACGGTGTCCATACGACACATGCCCCGAGTCCGCCCCAGGCCGTCATGACGCCATGTGCTGCCCTCCTCTGGCACAATGTCAACATGATGGAGTGCCAAAGGAGTGCCAAAAAGCTACTCCTTTTTGCGGCTCCTTTTTCACCACAGAAAGGTGAGATTGGGGCTGCAGCGTGCAGCTGCTGCAACCCCGATCTGGCTCTAAAAGGGGTGCCTGTACAGCCCCTTACTTTGCCTTTATCTAAGACCTTGTCCCATTCTTCCTCCACCTCAGGTCTCTCACACACCTTCCTCCACAACTGCTCCCCTACAAAGGCTTGGAGTCTGGCATCCTACTTCTCCTCCAGCAGCCTCTTTCCTTCTTGTCCCCCAAGAAAACCCATGGGCATCCCTCTGCTCCTCCCTCCCCTTTCCCAGGAATAGAGAGGCTGCGGGGGGTGTCCCTCTCCCTCCCTCAATTCCCAACATTTTCTCCCTCTCAGATGGAGAAACTCTTTGCCTCCTCCTCCTCCTCTTCATTTTAAACTGCCTTCCCTGCCCTTGGTGGCAAGGCTGGTCTCTGGCACCACATAATAGTCCCAATAAAGACCCCCGCACACACACACACACACACACACACATGCACACACACAGAGGAATCAACCCCTCTTTTCTTTCACCCAAGAATTATGTAGAAAGGAAGTGTTACGATATATGCTTTTAATAAAATTTTGGGGGGACACGTGGCATGTGATATGACCCCTGCTTGACCTATCCAAGGACCCGCCATAAGTCCCAAGCGAGGAGGTTACGTAGGCAAGCCTGCTTGGAGGAACCGAGTCCCCAGCAAACAACTCTCCATAGGAAGTTTGGGAGTCGCCAGACCAGATTTGCCACTGTCCTCCGGAGTAAGACAATAGCCTTGGCATCATAGCTGATGAGCCAGTGATTGACTTAACCACTCAACCATTAAGCCGGCTGCCCCTCCGAATTGTGTCCAAACCTAAGTGCATTGTACACAGATTATTTGCTCTCGTCTTAACAAAGCCCAGGCAATCAAATACCTTTATCCAAGCCTTCATACCTAGCCCCCAGATATGTTCAGCCATATAAAAGATTCCAAGATTGAATTACCCATTCCTGCTATGTTCAGAATACAGGCTGCTCCACGCCTGTTTGACCTCTGCTCATAGCTCCTGTGGCCAATCTCCCCTGATCCCGGCGGTCGTGTCCATCATCATCATCCACACTTCCAGGAGAAGACTTCTATAGTAATATTCCAGCGGTGTTTCTTTCTCTCAAGTCTAACTCCCAATCTTACCCCTTCCTTTTTGCTAGCATCGAACGTGTGTGTGTGTATGTCCCCTTTTGTTGTGTGTGGTATCTATGCCCCTCAATAAACTGTGTATTTTCATTGAATCCATTTGGACTAGTGTCATTTCTCTTGGGGTTTGTCAGTGGACCTCTGGTATACAATACTGGGACCGCGATTCCGGCGCAAAGGCTTTGTTAGGACCTTCCTCTCTGCAGCATTTGAGCTAATTAATTCCCCTAAGTGAGACTTCCTAACAGAAGGATCTCCCCTCTGTTCCACACCCACTATGAATAAGCAGGGGTAGGGGAAATAAAGAGGGATCCCCAAACCAAGGTGCTCTGTGTGTGTGTGTGTGTGTGCGTGTGTAGTGGGTCCTTGTTATCTGCTGGTGTTCAGTTCCAGGAGGATAATCTGCGAATGCTCAAGTCCCATTAAATATAATGGAATGGCAAAATGGTGTTCCGTATATAAAATGGAAAATCAAGGTTTGCCATATGGAAATTATAATTTTTTGGAATATTTTCAAAACCATGGATGCTTGAATCCGTAGATAAAAAAAATCAATGGATAAGGAAAACCAACTCTGTGTGTGTGTGCGTGTGTGCTCTCAGAGCCCTTTTCAGAATCAGTTTCTATGCTGAAGCCACTAAGAGGCCTACCTTATGTCTTACGGTACAAGTTATTAGTGTTTAGGAGTAGGGGGGGGGGAGATGGGATGGATTGTAAGGTATCTCACACAGAGGTACCTCCTGGAAATCCTCCCCACAAAAGGTTTGGAGCCTGGCTCCTTTCTCTTCCTCTCTCCAGCAGCCTCTTCCCTCAAGAAAACTAAAGGGCTCCCCTCCACTCCCCCTCTTTCCAGGAATATGGAGGCTGGAGGGCTCTTCAAAGAACAAAGTAATAGAAAAATAGAATAAAATCATAGAGTTGGAAGAGACCACAAGGGCCAATCAGTCCAACCCCCTGCCATGCAGGCACTCACAATCAAAGCATCCCCTGTGTCCAGTGTCCAGTTCTGTGCACCACAATTCAAAAAGGATGTGGAAAAACTGGAGCATGTCTAAAGAAGAGCAAGTAAAATGGTAAAGGGTCTAGAAACCGTGCCCTATGAGGAACGCCTTAGGGAGCTGGGTATGTTCCCAATCAAAGCATCCCCGACAGATGGCCATCCAACCTCTGTTTAAAGACCTCCGAGGAAGGAGACTGCACTAAGGAACTATTAAACACACTCTTTGTTTCAGTCTTCTCACATGAAAAAAGGGTGCTCAACCTGAGGAAAATGGAGCAGATGATGTAATTGAAGAAATGCAGCACAGAGTAAATTAAAGAGGAATAGCTGGTTAATCTATATCTCCAGTGCCAGATGATCTACATCCAAAGGAATTAAAAGAACTGACCAAAGTAATCTCAAAGTCATTGTCAATAATCTTTCAAAATTCCTGGAAAATGGACTGGAGGAAGGCAAATGTCCCCATCTTCAAAAAGGGTAAAAAAGAGCCCCCCCCCCCAAAAAAAACTACCGCCAAGTTAGCCTGACATCAATACCAGGAAAGATTCTAAAGCAGATAATTAAACAGAGTTTGTAGACATTTAGAAAGGAATGTCATAACTGCAAAAAGTCAAGATAGGTTTCTGAAAAATAAGTCATGTCAGACTAATCCTATCTCCTTTTTTGACAGAATTGCCAGCTTGTTAAATAAAAGCAATACTGTGGAATTATCATGTTTAGATTTCAGTAGGACCTTCAACAAATTCTCCCACAATATCCTGGCAAACAGGCCAGTAAGATGTGGGCTAGACAATGCACCTGTTAGGTCCATTTATAGTTGGTTGAATAGACAAATCCAAAGGACACTCAGCAATGGCTTCTTTTCATCCTGGGGAGAAGTGACTTGCACAGTACACAGGGTTCTGTACTGGGACCAGTGCTATTCAACATTATTGATAGACTGGGGTGATGGAATAGAGGGCAGGATTATCAAATTGGCATATGACACCAAATACGCTTCCTAGAGTAGCTAAGAGTGGACTTTCTGATGATGCACAAGGTCTGACTTGTGAGCAAAACCATTCCCACACTGCTGACATGTGCATGGTTTATCTCAAGTGTGGAGACTCTGATGCTTTACAAGGGAAGACTTCAGAACAAAACATTGCCCACATTGCTGGCATTTGTATGGCTTCTCTCCTGTGTGGACTCTCCAATGCCTTGAAAAGTTTGACTTGTCAGCAAAACACTTCTCACACTCCTGGCATTTGTATGGTTTCTCTCCTGTGTGAAGACTCCAATGCCTCACAAGGGCAGACTTGTAAACAAAACATTTACCACAGTGTTGGCATTTGTACGGTTTCTCTCCTGTGTGGAGACTCTGATGCTTCTCAAGGGAAGACTTCTCAACAAAACATTTCCCACAGTGCTGGCATTTGTACGGCTTCTCTCCTCTATGGGTTTTCTGATGACTGTCAAGTTGTGACTGCCGAACAAAACATTTCCCACACTGTTGGCATCTGTATGGTTTGTCTCCTGTGTGGCCTCTCTGATGCCTTGAAAAGTTTGACCTGTCAGCAAAACACTTTTCACACTCCTGGCATTTGTATGGTTTCTCTCCTGTGTGAAGACTCCAATGCCTCACAAGGGCAGACTTGTAAACAAAACATTTACCACAGTGCTGGCATTTGTATGGTTTATCTCCTGTGTGGAGACTCTGATGCTTCACAAGGGAAGACTTCTCAACAAAACATTTCCCACAGTTCTGGCATTTGTATGGCTTCTCTCCTCTGTGGGTTTTCTGATGACTCTCAAGTTGCGACTTGCGAAGAAAACATTTCCCACACTGTTGGCATTCGTATGGTTTGTCTCCTGTATGGATTTTCTTATGCTCTGAAAAGTTTGACCTGTCAGCAAAACACTTCTCACACACCTGGCATTTGTATGGTTTCTCTCCTGTGTGAAGCCTCCAATGCCTCACAAGGTTACACTTGTGAACAAAACATTTACCACACTGCTGGCATTTGTATGGTTTCTCTCCTGTGTGCAGGCTCTGATGCTTCACAAGGGAAGACTTCTCAACAAAACATTTTCCACACTGCTGGCATTTGTATGGCTTCTCTCTTGTGTGGACTTTCTCATGACTCCTAAGTTTTGACTTGCGAACAAAGCATTTCCCACACTGTTGGCATTTGTATGGTTTGTCTCCTGTGTGGATTTTTCGATGCTCTGAAAAGCTTGACTTGTCAGCAAAACACTTCTCACACTCCTGGCATTTGTATGGTTTCTCTCCTGTGTGAAGCCTCCAATGCCTCACAAGGTTACACTTGTGAACAAAACATTTACCACACTGCTGGCATTTGTATGGTTTCTCTCCTGTGTGGAGACTCTGATGTTTCACAAAGTAAGACTTCTCAACAAAACATAGCCCACACTGCTGGCATCTGTAGGGCTTTTCTCCTGTGTGGATTCTCTGATGCCTTGAAAAGTTTGACTTGTCAGCAAAACACTTCTCACATTCCTGGCATTTGTATGGTTTGTCTCCTGTGTGCATTTTCCGATGCTCTGAAAAGCTTGACTTGTCAGTAAAACACTTCTCACACTCCTGGCATTTGTATAGTTTCTCTCCTGTGTGAAGCCTCCAATGCCTCACAAGGGCAGATCTGTGACCAAAACATTTACTACAGTCCTGGCATTTGTATGGTTTCTTTCCTGTGTGGAGACTCTGGTGTTTCACAAGGGAAGACTTTTCAACAAAACATTTCCCACACTGCTGGCATCTGTAAGGCTTCTCTCCTGCGTGGACTTTCTGATGATACCCAAGAGAAGGCTTATCAGCAAAACATTTTCCACACTGCTGGCATCTGTATGGTTTCTCTCCTGTGTGGACTCTCTGATGCCTTGAAAATTTTGACTTCTCAGAAAAACACTTCTCACACTCCTGGCATTTGTATGGTTTCTCTCCTGTGTGAAGACTCTGATGCCTCACAAGATTACACTTGTGACCAAAACATTTACCACACTGCTGGCATTTGTATGGTTTCTCTCCTGTGTGGACTCTCTTGTGTGATTGAAGGTGTGATTTATCACCAAAACACTGCCCACATTGCTGACATTTCCATGGTTTCTCTCCTGTGTAGTTTTTCTGATGATTCACAAGGGCTCCTATAAAGAAGGACAAGGTCAGAGATGAATGAATCGCTGAAGGACCTCTGGAGTCAGCAACAGAGATAAGCAAGCTCAAGTAGGAAAAGAAATTTCAAAGAAAAAAGTGTTTCTGTGTCCCCTTTCCCTCCTTTTATAAAATTAGCCAGAATTGCTAAATGGAGCTCCTTTATATGTATGAAAAGAAGGACCTGATGCAATTCACAGAACTCGAACCAGTTGTTAAAATTTGTCAAATTCACAGCTGCCTCACAATACACGAGAGTATTGTATTGACTAGATTACTGTAACCTTCTTCTGACAGGACTTCCTCTCTCACACCTTCATCCTTTAATCTCTGTCCAGAACTCAGCTGCACGTATTATCACATTTGCTCGCCATTTTGACCATGTTTCTCCTCTCTTCTCCTCCCTTCACTGGCTCCCCTTCCCCTTCCGCATCCAGTACAAGCTTTTGTTGTTGACTTTCAAAGCCCTACATAGACTGGCCCCTCCTTACTTGTCTGAACTTCTTTCTCCTCATATTCCTTCTCGTACCCTCCGCTCTGGTAGTCAAGGTCTCCTGTCCCAGTCGAGGATTTCCACTACCCCGTCCCGGATTCGTCCCTTCTCACTTTCTGCCCCGCACTTCTGGAACCTTCTTC
Organism: Urosaurus nigricauda; assembly: GCA_034509955.1. NCBI lineage: Eukaryota > Metazoa > Chordata > Lepidosauria > Squamata > Phrynosomatidae > Urosaurus > Urosaurus nigricauda. The sequence continues at coordinate 334,182,917 of JAOEGL010000002.1, forward strand.
CCCCACACGCGCACCTCATCAATTCTCTAACCAGTTTCAAAACTGAGTTGAAGCCTATATTGTTTAGGGAAGCGTTCCCAGAATTGTGCCGTCTGCCCCAGGATGCTTCCTTCTAACTTTGTATTAGAACCCAAGCCCTCCCTGCAGTCCAGGCCCCAGAGGGAGAGAAGAACCACTGGACCTCATCCCCTTTCCCACCACCTTTCCCTTCTCTTTGTTGTTGTCTGAGATTGTAAGCCTTAGAGCAGGGAACCGTCTAATTTTTAAGATTGTATATACAGCACTGTGCAAATTTACAGAGCTATATAAATAAAGGTGAAGAAGGAGGAGGAAGAGGAGGAGGAGGGGGAGGGGGAGGGGGAGAAGAAGAAGTAAGAAGTGAGAAGTATTCTGGTCCTATTCTGGACTTTCCCAGAGGTACTGTCCTATCAGCTCAGAGCTAGACTCTCTTTGCTTTGTTCCCTCCTTCCCTCTTTGCTCCCAAATGTCTGATCACCTTCCATTTCTTCCTCCACTCTCCGACTTCCCCATCTGCCCTCCTGCCCATCTGCACGGCTTCAGAATTTCACCTTCAGCATCTCTTCTCTGCCATTTTATTTTATACATTCTCTCTCCTTCTCACATACACACATACATACTACATATGATGCAGGAAAGAGACAATTTGAGGTCCATTTCGTGGGAAAGGAAGGATAATGAATATACAAATAAATCAACAAGAAAAGCTGAGGAGTGGGGCTGAAAGTTGGACCCCAATTTTAGTGATGGTCAGGCTCCATAGAGGAGTCTTTAGGGGGCCATACTGAGCCCCCAGGAAATCTCAGAGGGCACCCTCCATTGTCTCACCTGGGGGAAAGGAAATAATGATTTGTTCCTCAATATCCACCATCTTGAGGGGAGAGAGATGCAGGCCACCTCCTGCTGGAAGTAAGAAGAGCCCTCCCTTCAACCACCATCTTGAGGGGAGAGAAAGGCAGGCCACCTCCTGCTGGAAGCAAGAAGAGCCCTCCCTTCAACCACCATCTTGAGGGGAGAGAGAGGCAGGCCACCTCCTGCTGGAAGCAAGAAGAGCCCTCCCTTCAACCACCATCTTGAGGGGAGAGAGAGGCAGGCCACCTCCTGCTGGAAGCAAGAAGAGCCCTCCCTTCAACCACCATCTTGAGGGGAGAGAAAGGCAGGCCACCTCCTGCTGGAAGGAAGAAGAGCCCTCCCTTCAACCACCATCTTGAGGGGAGAGAGAGGCAGGCCACCTCCTGCTGGAAACAAGAAGAGCCCTCCCTTCAACCACCATCTTGAGGGGAGTGAAAGGCAGGCCACCTCCTGCTGGAAGCAAGAAGAGCCCTCCCTTCAACCACCATCTTGAGGGGAGAGAAAGGCAGGCCACCTCCTGCTGGAAGCAAGAAGAGCCCTCCCTTCAACCACCATCTTGAGGGGAGTGAAAGGCAGGCCACCTCCTGCTGGAAGCAAGAAGAGCCCTCCCTTCAACCACCATCTTGAGGGGAGAGAAAGGCAGGCCACCTCCTGCTGGAAACAAGAAGAGCCCTCCCTTCAACCACCATCTTGAGGGGAGAGAGAGGCAGGCCACCTCCTGCTGGAAGCAAGAAGAGCCCTCCCTTCAACCACCATCTTGAGGGGAGAGAGAGGCAGGCCACCTCCTGCTGGAAGCAAGAAGAGCCCTCCCTTCAACCACCATCTTGAGGGGAGAGAGAGGCAGGCCACCTCCTGCTGGAAACAAGAAGAGCCCTCCCTTCAACCACCATCTTGAGGGGAGTGAAAGGCAGGCCACCTCCTGCTGGAAGCAAGAAGAGCCCTCCCTTCAACCACCATCTTGAGGGGAGAGAGAGGCAGGCCACCTCCTGCTGGAAGCAAGAAGAGCCCTCCCTTCAACCACCATCTTGAGGGGAGAGAGAGGCAGGCCACCTCCTGCTGGAAGCAAGAAGAGCCCTCCCTTCAACCACCATCTTGAGGGGAGAGAGAGGCAGGCCACCTCCTGCTGGAAGCAAGAAGAGCCCTCCCTTCAACCACCATCTTGAGGGGAGAGAGAGGCAGGCCACCTCCTGCTGGAAGCAAGAAGAGCCCTCCCTTCAACCACCATCTTGAGGGGAGAGAGAGGCAGGCCACCTCCTGCTGGAAACAAGAAGAGCCCTCCCTTCAACCACCATCTTGAGGGGAGTGAAAGGCAGGCCACCTCCTGCTGGAAGCAAGAAGAGCCCTCCCTTCAACCACCATCTTGAGGGGAGAGAAAGGCAGGCCACCTCCTGCTGGAAGCAAGAAGAGCCCTCCCTTCAACCACCATCTTGAGGGGAGTGAAAGGCAGGCCACCTCCTGCTGGAAGCAAGAAGAGCCCTCCCTTCAACCACCATCTTGAGGGGAGAGAGAGGCAGGCCACCTCCTGCTGGAAACAAGAAGAGCCCTCCCTTCAACCACCATCTTGAGGGGACTTAATTGTCTAATTAACAAATTGTAAGCCGCTCTGATAGCTTTGGCTGAAGAGCGGGGTATAAATAAAATGTATTATTATTATTATTATTATTATCCCCCAACATTCCTTAGGGGAAGTGGATGCTGTTTTGTCACCCTTTTACCCAAGAGGATATTGGAAGCTTGACCAAATCCTTCAAAGGCTGAAAAATGGGTAAAAAACACCTCAGTAAACTAGGTCTGGGATGTGCTGAGGAGCATTTAGGGGGAAAAAGTATTAACTGCTATGGTTCCTTTCTTCAAAATTGTAGGATTGGCAGTTTAGGGAGGGGTATTTCAACTTTCCAACTGGACAGATCTAGTGTCTCACGAAAAGGAAAATCGCAGGATTCCACAGGATGTTTCCATGACAACTGAAGTGAAATCGTAGTGCCATGACAATGTGGTATGAAAGGATTCTCAGAACCGTAGAAAGGGCAATAGGCTCAAATTTCTTACCCAGAGAGTACACATTCTCATAGTTTTCCATCATGACCTCCTTGCATAATAATTTCTGGTTCTGATCCAACAGTTCCCATTCTTCCTCTGTGAAATATACATCGACTTCCCAAAAGGTCATCTGCAATAGAAAACAGAATTAATCCAGAGAGTGATGAAGCAAAAAGGAAGGAAAGCACGTGGTGCATCCCAAATATTATTTGATCATTTCAGAATACTAATACAGTGGGTCATGTTTGAATATTCCCCTATTTGTGAAGTTGAAGGCTTTCACGGATGGCATCCGTAGTTTTTTTGTGGGTTTTTTGGGCTATGAGGCCGTGTTCTAGAAGATCTCTACAGGGAAAAACTGTTCCAAGACACCTGGAAACTGGAAAAACTCCAGATCAGGAGTGCACATCTGTTCTGCTCACTAACCTTCCTGCTACACTGCAGAGACACAGATACCAACCATACCACACTTTCTCACAGCAAAAAGGACCTTAAAATCCCCACAACCAAATGGAACATGTACTACTATTCGAAAGAATACACACCACCAGCAAAGAACTGGCTAACACAGACAAGGAGCTTCTATCACTCCACCTCAGTATCAGGCAAAGGATGAACAAAATTGAAAGCCTAACCTACAGAAAAATGAAAAAGATATGGCAAACCACATTGAAAGACAGAAATAAACATTCAACAAATACTACAAGCACCAGCTGAAACCCTCACTGGACACATCAAGAATCATCAACAATCTGACAGAGCAGCAAGAACAATCATCGATCTTGTCCAAAGGAGGCGAATTTGCAGTTACCACCACCAGAATCCCAGTTGAAGATATCATTGCCCAGGTTGAATCCGCCCTTCCATCATCTCCCAGAGGAGGAAGCAGAAGAGATAAGAGGAGAAACAGCAGGGATTCTGCGCAAGGCAAAACCACCACCTTAGCTACAAAAAAGAAAGAAAAGCCATCAAAGACCTCAATTCGGACCCAGAAATCATAATTCTCCCAGCAGACAAAGGCAATGCCACAGTAATCATGGAAACAGAACAATACCAAAAAACAAAACAAAACAAAACAAAAACAAAAACAAAAAAACCCAAGGAACTCCTGGATCCAGCAATGTACAAAAAGCTGAAACAAGACCCAGCCTACAAAATTACCAGGAAAACAAACACCTTGATCAAAAACTCCTGCATTCAGCCAACCACACACCAAAGTTTATACAAATCTGAGGCACTCGCACCAAGACTGGATAGACTTCCCAATATCCATAGGGATTCCATTCCACTCCGATCCATAGTGAGTGACATTGGATCCCCCCACAAATGACTTGGCCAAGTTTCTTGCCTCACAATTACAAACTTATATAGGACAACTCCTCACTACATCAAGGACTCAGCTCACTTCATGGAAAAAATCAACAACCTCAAACTCTAACCCAAAGAAGTACTAATCAGCTTTGATATGGTCTCCTTTTTCACCAAAGTCCCCATAATGGACACTATGGCACTAATCCAACTCATTTTTCCAGAAGACAATGTTCAAACATTGCCTCACCACAAGCTACTTCCAGTGGAACAATGCATTCTACTAGCAGAGAGATAGGGTAGCCATGGGAAACTCTCTGAGCTGTTTGATAGCAAACCTTTACATGGAACACTTTGAAAACAAGCCATAGAAACAAGACCAAAAAGCTCACAACATATTTCTGATATGTGGATGACACTTTCACCATCTGGAGCCATGGAGAAGAAGAACTGACGATGTTGCTGAACCATCTCAACAACATCCATGCAAACATCGAATTCACGATGGAAAAAGAAAAGGAAGGAACATTGTCATTCACAGAATCATAGAATCATAGAGTTGGAAGAGACCACAAGGGCCATCCAGTCCAACCCCCTGCCATGCAGGAACTCCCAGTCAAAGCATCCCCGACAGATGGCCATCCAGCCTGTGCTTAAAGACTTCCAAGGACGGAGAGTCCACTACACTCCGAGGGAGCGTGTTCCACTGTTGAACAGCCCTTACTGTCAGGAAGTTTCTCCTTATGTTGAGGTGGAATCTCTTTTCCTGTAATTTGTATCCATTATTCCGCGTTCTAGTCTCTGCAGCAGCAGAAAACAAGCTTGCTCCCTCCTCAATATGACATCCCTTCAAATATTTAAACAGGGCTATCATATCACCTCTTAACCTTCTTTTCTCCATACTAAACATCCCCAGTTCCCTAAGGCACTTCTCATAGGGTATGGTTTCCAGACCCTTCACCATCTTAGATGCTCTCCTTTGGACCCACTCCAGTTTCTCCACATCCTTTTTGAATTGTGGTGCCCAGAACTGGACACAGTATTCCAGGTGGGGCCTGACCAAAGCAGAATAGAGCGGCACTATTACTTCCTTTGATCTAGACACTATACTTCTATTGATGCAGCCTAAAATAGTATTGGCCTTTTTAGCTGCCTTTTTAGCTGCCGCATCGCATTCGTGGCTGTCCTGGTCCTCTGCAAACTGAACCAAAAGTTGAGCCACACAGTATAGAGAAAACCTATGCACACAGAGACAGATACTTGCACAAGAACTCCAACCATCACCCAGGACAAAAAAGAAGCATAATAAAAAACACTGGTAGACTGGGCAAAAAGGATGTGTGAACGCCACTTCCTGGAAGATGAATTGAAGGACCTAGACTGGGCTCTACAGGCTAAAGGTTACTCCAGCTCAGACATCAAAAGGGCTTCCAGATCCAGAAGAACCTATAGGGGTGAAGACAAACAACCACCCAAAGGAAAACTATTTTTACCATACATCAAAGGAGTCACAGACAGAATTGGGAAACTGGTGAGGAAACACAAACACCAGACGACCTACAAACCGATAAAAAAAAAAAATCCAGCAAATGCTGCAGTCAGTGAAAGACAGGAGAAGCCCTCTCATGGCTGCAGGAGTTTACCGCATAATGTGCAGCTGTGGACAAGTCTATATAAGGACCATCAAATATAGCATCCAAACATGGATCAAGGAACATGAGAGACACGGCAGACTGGGTCAGCCAGAAAAATCAGCAGTAGCAGAACATTTTATAAACCACCCTGGGAATAAAATGCTATTTGAAAACACTGAAATTCTGGATCAGAATGTATAAGCAATTGAAATCCATATGGAAACACCAGGACAACTTCAACAGGAAAGAAAAAATCCTAAAAGTAAACAAAGTTTGTCTACCAGTCCTGAAAAATACCAAAATCAAGACCCAGCAAATGCAAATGAAAACCACTCAGGGCAAGTGGGGTTTTCCAGCAGACAATGGATCATTAATTAAATAGACACCCTGAGGCCTCCCCATTCAACAACAGAACAATATACAGATCGACATGTAAATCGCTTCCTCTCAACCAGCCATATATACATCCCACTCTCTTCTATGCCAGCATTCTCTGAAGATGCCAGCCACAGCTGCTTGCGAAACATCAGGAATAACCTCCTCTAGAACACAGCTTCATAGACCCAAAAACCTACAAAAAACTATATTCCCCTATTTCTTTTCCTTAACTAACTTTTCCTTAATATAAAGAATAGGGCACGAGGGGAAAGACAATCTGGATTCCTGGTTATCTAGATTTCTCATGTAAAGGGAGATTTTGTTTAGCACATGGAAACTCTTCCGTATAAATCTTCCCAATCTGCAATATTAACTGGTATAAGACTAGGACAGCCTCACTCTATCAGCACCTTTTTTTGGATTTCCAGCTTTTATAGTCAAGTTCTTTTAGCACATAAGACAGAGAACATTACAACAGCCTGTTCTCATCCTTGAAAATAAAAATATGAAAACCAAAAATTAAATTATTAGGAATTATTGATCATCATGAGGCTCAAAACTAGCTACTTGAGTCAGGTGCCTCTTTCTGACAAAATGGGGGACCAACCCTCTCTAAAAACCATGGGTTTAATGGTTATGCAGGAATATGACAAATCCTCCTCATGGATGCTGTGAGGGGCCACCATTAATAGTAACCCCAGGCCTACCAACCCTGGTTCTGATGGGCTGAAGGGGAAAGAAAGTAAGGGCGAGGAGGCAGAAAGCACTGATCAGCTCATCTACTGCAGGATAGAGGATAACTTCTAACCACCCACAGCATTCCAGACTGACAAACCCCTAAACTCTATCATAAAGAAGGAAGGGGTGGATGTTAACCTGTTCCAAGGTCATCTTTCCTTCAGTTTCTTCCATGGAGAAAGCTTTCAATGTCGGTTCTCCTTTCTCCCTACATTTGAAGACCATCTTGGACTTATGCACACCTGCAGAAAGTACAAATGGAGGTGTTGTGTGTGTATATACCTTTATACTGTTTTCTATGGACCACCAGAAAGACAATTAAACTAAATTTGCCTCTGAGAGCAAATCAAATCTGAAATTACACTGGGAGACAAAATAACTAAATTGAGGCTGTGATAGGACCTTCCTTATATGGCTGAAGTTACCTTTTAAATGCCTCCACATAATGCCCCTCATCACTGGCACTTACCCTGCTTTTACCCTTTTAATACTCGCCCTAAGTACTGTATATAAGAGCTAGGGTCTCAAGTGTCATCAGCTTATCAATTCCATATCTTAAGAAGTGTGCTTGCCTTCATTTACAATGTCTAGAATTCACTCAGACAGAGACCTCTGTTGATAATAATAATAATAATAATAATTATTATTATTATTATTATTATTATTAATTTATATGGGGTCTCTCAAGGCGGCTCACAGCATCAAATACAAAACAATATAAAATACGTACAACATACAATTAAAATACATTCCGTCGATTCCCTCTCCCTCAACCACACTACATTAAAATACCATTAAATGATCAAAAAAATTAAAAGAGTTAAAGGATTAAAATTACAATAATAAAACAATCAAGCTAGCCAGAGAAAGGGGATGGGCAGTTTGGGCGTCCTCTGTGATGGTCTATGTCTATGGGAGACCCGGTGGATTATTCAGGAAAGGCCGGTCAGAAGATATCTGTCGTGACAGCCCTTTTGAACCCGCCAAGATTCGTGATGTTCCGGATGTTCTCCGACAGTCCATTCCATAATTTGGGAGCAGCCTCTGGGTAACAGCCATCAACCTGGTCTTTATTGGTTGAAGAAGGTTTTTCCCGGTACTTCCGGTGTGCGTGGGAATCATAGACTCATGGAATCATAGAGTTGGAAGAGACCACAAGGGTCATCAAGTCCAACCTCCTGCCATGCAGGAACTCTCCATCAAATCATCCCCGACAGATGGCCATCCATCCTCTGCTTAAAGACCTCTAAGGAAGAAGACTCTCCGAGGGAGTGTGTTTCACTGTCGAACAGCCCTTACTGTCAGGAAGTTCCTCCTAATTTTGAGGTGGAATCTCTTTTCCTGCAATTTGTATCCATTGTTCCATGTCCTAGTCTCTGGAGCAGCAGAAAACAAGCTTGCTCCCTCCTCAATATGACATCCCTTCAAATATTTAAACAGGGCTATCATATCACCTCTTAATCTTCTCTTCTCCAGTCTAAACATACCCAGCTCCCTAAGGCGGTCCTCATAGGGCATGGTTTCCAGACCCTTCACCATCTTAGTCGCCCTCCTTTGGACATGCTCCAGTTTCTCCACATCCTAAGGAATTCAGCCGCGTTTCATAGGAGCTCCGAGGAAAAAAAATCACAGCTGTGCTTATTTTTGATTCGCCTTGTGATCTGAAATACTAATATTAATTTAGACAACTACAACATTTTGTTCTGAGGACTGATAAATATTTATTTGGAAACTTTTCCAAATAAATTATATAAAGATAAAGATAACTGATATGAAGACTGCAGCTGTGATCTTTACTAATTCCCTTTACTGATCCAAACTACTATTAATGATTGGGAAAATTACTACTACTATAGCCCCTTCAAAGACTCATATAATTTGCATGGAAGGAGGCGATTCCGTAAATAGGTTGGACCCAAGCCATGTAAGGCTTTAAAGGTCATAATCATAATGCCCGGAAACTAATAGGCAGCCACTAAAAAGGTTTGGATAGGGGTAATGTGGTCACTTCTAGCTGTCCCCGAGACCACTCTGGCTGCCATATTTTGGACTAACTGAAGCTTCCGGACTAGGCACAAGGGTAGCCCCATGTAGAGGGCATTGCAGAAATTGAGTTGCAAGGTTACAAGGGCCTGATTTACAGTTTCTAGGTCCCTCTATTCCAGGAAAGGACACAGCTGGCGTATCAGCCGAACATGATAGCAAGCACTCCTGACTGTCGCATTTATCCGGTCTGACATCTGAAGCAACAAGTTTAGGAGTACTCCCAAACTGTAAACACAGTCCTTTAGAGGGAGTGTGACCCCATCTAGGACCGGTTGACCTATTCTTATATCAGAAAGGTTCGTGCTGGGTTCATAACCCTTGTCAAAGTAAACACAAGCAGAGTTTATGTATGCGGACAGGATGTGCAGAAGAAGATCTGTGAAGAATCTTAGTTGCATAGCAAACTTCCTCTCACACACAGGAATGAATCTCAGTACAGTGAGGTTTCTCTCAAATGAGGGTTTTTAATCTTTGTTACTTAACTATTTACAAAGATTACACATAGTATAAGACTTCCGTCTTGAATACTCATTAACAAGTTACTTTAGCAACCAACCAACCATAACAACAACCTCTGAGGAAGTTACTGTAACACCAACTAACTGACATTCTCTCTCAGAAGAAAAAGTGACAGTTGCATCAGTCTTTCCATGAGGCGCTGTTTCAAATGCAGACTCACGTAACTGCCACTAGAATTGTAATAACTTCTGCTATAGCTCCACCTAGTAGCCACATCATTATTTTCTCAGACCTGTTTACAACATGGTCCTGACAATCCCCTCCAAAATGACATGTGATGTATCCCATGTGTCCTTGCATTTTTCCCATGTGTGATGTAGTCCTCAATCACTGACACCTAACCTGCTAGCCAACCTACGTGTGACATCCCACAGGTTTTTGCTGTGTGGAAATGTTAGTCATCTTGTTCCAAGAACCAACATACTGCAGCCTAAACTGCCCATTCTTTCCACCCTTCCAGCTCAGTCATATCTCCCTGAGCACTTCCTGGGTGTTCCCTGTCTTCCCAGCTATCACAGAACGGCCCCATGCTTGTTTCACAACAAAGAACTCTGTCTGTTTCTTGTTCCTCTGGGACCTCCTGGGAATCAGGAATCTGTCTTGATCACCCCCAGTGTCACTGCTGTTACTGGTCTGAGTGTCTGGCTTCTGAATCTGCTCTTTTTTTTTTTTTTTTTTTTGGTGTTTCCTGTGTTTCTGTTTGTGTGTCTACAAAAGTGCTAGCCTGACGTGAAGTGTTACACTCATCCTCCTTCACATCCCTGGATGTATTCACTCCTCCATTTCTCTTTTTCAGCTTTATAAAAACATCTTGGTTTGAGTTAAACTTTTCCCATCCAGAATGGTTTTCAAATATTGCACTTCTTGAGTACAGGATTCTGCTACCACCCAACAGAAATCTATATGTATTCCCCTCATAATCCACAAATCGTAGCCTCTGGCTCTTGAGTTCATTTTTCTTCCGAAACTGAGGTGGAATCAGTACTAAGGCAAATTGATCAAATACCCTCAAGTACTTAAGGTTACGTATGCTACCATATAATAGGAAATACAGTGGTCCCCCGGGTTACGAAATTAATTCGTTCCAGCACCTTTTTCGTAACCCGAAAATTTCGTAACCCGGGGCCTATTTCCCATAGGAAATAGGTAATCCATTCTGAGGCCTGGCCGCCGGCGGGGGGGAAGTGAAATCCCTTCCCCTCCGAAGCCTGGCCGAAGCCTGGCCTGGCGGAGGCCTCCTGGCTGGGGAAGGGAAGCGCGATCCGGCGGATCAGGCCTCCTTTCCTCAGCCGCGGAGGCCTCCTGGCCGTCCCTTTTCCTCCGAAGCCTAGCCTCGGAGAAAAAGGGAGACCCTTTCGTCCCTTTTCCTCCGTGGCCTAGCCTCGGAGAAAAAGGGAGGAAAGGCTGTTTCGTCCCTTTTCCTCCGTGGCCTAGCCTCGGAGACAAAGGGAGGAAAGGCCGTTTCGTCCCTTTTCCTCCGTGGCCTAGCCTCGGAGAAAAAGGGAGGAAAGGCCGTTTCGTCCCTTTTCCTCCGAGGCCTAGCCTCGGAGACAAAGGGAGGAAAGGCCGTTTCGTCCCTTTTCCTCTGAGGCCTAGCCTCGGAGACAAAGGGAGGAAAGGCCGTTTCGTCCCTTTTCCTCCATGGCCTAGCCTCGGAGAAAAAGGGAGGAAAGGCCGTTTCGTCCCTTTTCCTCCGAGGCCTAGGCTCGGAGACAAAGGGAGGAAAGGCCGTTTCGTCCCTTTTCCTCCGAGGCCTAGCCTCGGAGACAAAGGGAGGAAAGGCCGTTTCGTCCCTTTTCCTCTGAGGCCTAGCCTCGGAGACAAAGGGAGGAAAGGCCGTTTCGTCCCTTTTCCTCCGAGGCCTAGCCTCGGAGAAAAAGAGACAGCCTTTCGTCCCTTTTCCTCCGAAGCCTGGCCTCGGAGGAAAAGGGACGTCCCTTTTTTTCGGATCCCGGGGGATCCTTCGGATCCCGGGGGATACTGTAGCGGTCCCGCCGGTTTCGGATCCCGGGGTTTTCTTAACCCGGGGGATTCGTATCCCGGGGGACCACTGTATTGTGTTTGATTTACTACACCAGACCACATCCTATTAATTGTATGGCAAGCTACCTTAGTTGCCTCCGCTCACAGATTTGGTGGTTCCCCAGAATCTTCCAGCATGCAATCTTGCATCTGATTAATCATGCCTATTCTTCTCTCTGATAAACCGTCTTCAGCAGGAGTACACGGATTAGTAGTCTTATGCTGGATTCCTTTTTGCCTAAACCACTGCTGCAGACTACAAGAGAAATTCTCCATCTCTATCAGTCACGAAAGTGCCCACCTTATAGGGAAACTCTCTTTCAATTGCATTTGCCCACTTTTTGATATGATCAGCAGCTTCACTTTTGGTTTTCAATATGGCAACAAAAGAAAATCTAATTTGTTTGTTCACAATGAGCAAAGTAAATCTGCTTCCTCCCATGCTCTTAACTTGATGTGGTCCTGACAAGTCTGTGTGTACCACCTGAAAAGCTCTTTGGGTAATGCAATTGCTTACTTTGGCAACTGGGTAAGCTTTGACTTTCACCCTCTTGCACACTGCACAGTCTAGGTAGCTGTTACATTTTTCCACTTTGAACTCTGGGCACCTGTTTTCCAAGTTTCTCAATCCTTTAAAACTTGTGTGCCCCATCACTCTTTGGAAATAATGTGCACGATTCTCATGGAGTGGCTTATTGGTTACATTGCCACACTGAACCTGTGGTACCATGTGGTAAATGTGGTTTTTCTTAACAGCTTTACTACACACTCTCCCTCCCTTGGAGATCACCCCTTCATCACCAATAAGGGATGCCACACTCACAAGACTGTTTTGCAGTCTTGATGCACATAAAACATTATCAAACGTTTTCCCCAGCCATCGGATAAATACAGACCCTTCCATCTCTACACTGCCTGATTCACCATCTGCAAACACCACAGAATCTATTGGTGCTGGCTTTGGGCTCTGTGGTTTCCCCTTGTCTGGTGTCATGTGATGAGAACTTCCACTGTCCAAAATCCAGACAGAATTATCTTTCTTCCCACTCTCATTTCCCCCCACAGAAGAAACAAACCCCCTCCCATCCTAGGGCTTTTTCTTTTGTGAGGACTGTCCTTTCTTGGCTGCAGACTCTTGGACAGTTCTTTCTCATATGTCCAGTCCCCCACAGGACACCATCCAGTCTTGCAAATGGCAGCATTCCCCTCCTCGCGCAAGGACGTGATTGGTTGTTTGCTGCTTACTTTCGCTGTCTCCCTGGATCTGGCCTCGCAGTCCCTGGACCTCTTCCAGAATTCTTGACATGACAAGTTCCTGTCTAAGATCTGCTTCAGCGACTCCCTGTAGGCTGTACATCAAAAAGTCCCACTCACTGGTCAGACTACTCAGGAGTATGAAGACCTTTTCAGATTCTTCCATCTGAATGCCACGCTTGCTGCACTCTGCGAAGATGTTCTACGTTCTTTCCAGATGGTCAACAACATAGGCTTCCTCCTGTAATTTACAGCCATACAGCTTTCTACTGCAAATCATCTTAGATAAGGCTCCAGCAAGCTGATGAACACTTTCAAGAGCCTTCCACACATCATTAGCTGTCTGCTTGTCTCTGATGTGATTTAGCTGACTTGGTTCTAGGGCCAAAACAATTGTCACACTTGCCTTGCTGTCATTATCCACCTCAGCCTCATCGGTCGGATCAGGCTGGTTTCTCACAATGTCCCACAAGTCCTGCTTTATCCATAAAACTTGCATGTAAGTTTTCCAACTGGAGAAATTCCCCTCATTCAAATTCTGTAACCTTATGGCCATGTCCATCATCTTGCACTGTGTTCAGCAAACAAACAGCTGCAGAAGGACTTCTGGTTAAACAGCCAACAGCCTGCAGTGGATTCAAAACTGCACACAACTTGAAGAATGTGATCTCACACAATGTCTCAAGCATTGTCTACACACACCCCTAGGCTCATAACCACTGTCAGGAATGTGTGTGCTGGGTTCATAACCCTGTCAAAGTGAATACAAGAGAGTTTATGTACGCAGACAGGTTGCACAGAAGAAGATCTGTGAAGAATCTTAGATGCGTAGCAAACTTCCTCCCAAACACAGGAATGAATCTCAGTACAGTCTCTCTACTATCTACAAAGATTACACAGAGTATAAGACATCTGTCTTGAATACTCATTAACAAGTTACTTTACCAACCAACCGACCATAACAACAGCCTCTGAGACAGTTAGTGTAACACCAACTAACCGACATTCTCTCTCAGAAGAAAAAGTGACAGTTGCATCAGCCTTCCCGTGAGACACTGTTTCAAAATGCAGACTCGTGTAATTGCCACTAGAAGTGTAATTACTTCTGCTACAGCTCCACCTAGTGACCACATCACTGTCATTTCCTCAGATCTGTTTACAACATGGTCCTGACACCTTATACCTGGATCAGTGGTCCTGACAACGAGTACCTCCATCTTCTCTGGATTCAGTTTCAGTGTACTTTTCCTCATCCAGTCCATTACCACTTTAAGACATCCATTGAGTATGGAGATACTGTCTTTGGTCTGAACTGTGGTCCGAGGCATGGAGAAATATATTTGGGTGTCATCAGCGTACTGACGACACTGTGACCCATGTCTCCAGAAGATCTCACCCAGCGGCTTCATATATATGTTGAATAGCATTGGGGACAGGATGGCGCCTTGAGGATTGCCAAATCTGAACACTTTTTGAATAGCAACTGTCTCCAAACATCACCCTTTGAAATCTGAGAGATAGGATCGGAACCACGGCAACGCAGTGCCTCCGACGTCCAATTCTTCCAGGCGTTAACTTAATGTTGTTATATTAAGGCTTGCATAGCCTTACAGTTGTAAATAGCTTATAGTTGTAAACCGCTTAGACACTCCTTAAGGGCATGAAGCAGTATATAAATGAAGCTGTTTGTTTGTTTGTTTGTTTTGCAGGCTTATCACAGTCCCTTCTGGACTAACTAACCCCTCACCTGTCAGAATCCCTCTCCGACTCTCCGTCGGATTCCTTATCTGATTCTCACTTCTCAGTCCCTCCTGCTTTTATACATTCCAATTCCCCTGAAGCACCCCCCCCCCCCACACACACAATTTGCCTGAACTATGATTGACTGCCAGGAAGCCAAGCCTGCCAAGCAACTCCATTACATACCAGTCCCATACAAGTCACTGCTCTATGGAGGCCCTCTAAGGGGTCTCCATAAAGGACAATGAAATCCAAGCAATTTGACCCACACACAAAACACAATACAGTTGGCCCTCCACATCTGTAGCTTTGACGTTTGCGGAATCTCTAAGTCATCCAGCACAACTCTGCCAGAGGTTGACCACAGAGCTGTGGTGGTGAGACAAGATGTTCCTAGAAAAAACACTTTAGGCGTTTGTATGTCATCATGCATGTTTCTATGACCAACTTCTGGCAGATGTACAGAGTTGCATTGGAGGACCTGGAGATTCTGAAAGTGGAACCCCAAAAATAGAACCCCAAAAAGATGAACTCCAAAATCAGGGAAGTGGGACTAAGGGTTTACCCCCCAAAAAGGGTGAAGCACATGTCACTTTTAGTTTGATGTGAAGTGTACTTCTCATAGGTGTATTCTTAGGCAAAAAGAATAGGGGTTTAATTTTATTTGTGGTTTTTCTACATTTATGGGGGCCCTTCACTCCTAACACCAGCAAATGTAGACGACCACTGTACAACCATTCCCAAAATGTTAGTCTTATTTTTTTTACTTACCAGATTTATATATCTATACAAAATATCATACTTTATACCAACATACTAAAAACAGTGGTTCATTTATTTATAATCCTATTTGTTATAATTATATCCTCAGCTTTCTTTTCATTTCTTCTTACAATAATTTAACAATATTATATATAAATAATCAAAATCTCCAACTAACTTTACTCACTGTGTAATATTGCATTATTTGCAAAACTATATAAGTTATACATCGCCAACACTTCTGTTCATGGTACATTTATCCTTTTAACTTTTTGGCTGAATCCACCTAACTTTTTCGGTGAATCCACTTCTCATCCAACTAAAAGTGACAGGTGCCCTGCTCCCTTTTTAGGGGCTACACTTCTTGGTTCTGCCTCTCTGATTTGGGAGTTCCAGCTTTTGGAGTTCAGTTTTTTTTTGGGGGGGGGGGGTTGTTTTGTACCACATACATCCATGGAAACAGAACCTTAGATCTCCTCCTAAATTCAATAAAGTTTCCTTTTTTAATTTTATACAATCAATTATCCAGTTACACAGGATGGGCAAGCTGGAGGCTGGGAAGGAGCCCATATCCCTCACATCCCTTAAACCTCCAGCGCTTCTCCCACCTTCCACCCACATTCCCGTCTCATAGTACATGCCTCATAGTATAGTTTCTAGTCTGGCAGATTCAAACCCACCTCTGTCTTTCTCATCCTGTAAATACTTTCATCTTATTTCTTCCCATTCCAAATGAATTTAAAGACAGTTTTATTCCATTCAAAATTATGGGAATATTCTGAAATAAGAACATTAATTTTGGCAAGACCATAATCTTTATAGTGCATATTCTACCAAAAAAATGATAAATTCATAGGCTTCCATTTTCAGATTATTTTTGATTTCTTTCAATTTTTTTTTTAGATGCAATCTAAAATTGCATTGGCCTTTTTAGTTGCCACATCGCACTGTTGATTCATGTTCAAATTGTGGTCTATTTGGACTCCTAGATCCCTTTCACATGTAGTCTCTTTAAGACAGATTTCCCCCATCCTATATCTGTGCATTTCATTTTTCTGCCCTAAGTGCAGTACCTTACATTTCTGTGTGTAGAATTGCATTTTATTAGATTAGGTCCCACTTTCTAGTCTATTCAGGTCATTTTGAATTTTTATCCTGTCCTCTGGGATATTAATTGCTCCTCCTAATTTGGTGTCATCTGCAAATTTGATAAGTACGCCCCCAGTTCTGTCATCCAAGTCATTGATAAAGATCTATCTACCCTCCCCATCAGAAATCAGTTTAAAGCTCTCCTGATCAGATTTGTGAGCCTCTTAGCAAAAACATTCTTGCCAACTCAAGACCACTCAAAACACTATACTTCCCAGGGTGGCACACAAATACTACAATAACAACAGTAAAGAGTGATGGGGGGGGGGTGTTAGGATATTAGGCAGGGGCTTGGAAAAACCCCACTTTCAGCTCCCACTGAGCCACAAAATTTACTGGGGACCTCAGCCAGCTAGTCTCCCTCTCACATACACACACTGACCTACTTCATAGGGTGGTTGTGAGGATAAAGTGACCTTGAGTTGAAGAGCGAAGGATAAATATAGATAAGAATACAAAGCTCTGGAAGGTCATGCTAATAGAATACTTAACTGAAAGACAAAGGGCTGCTAGAGAAAACCAAGACCACTCTATGCAATATGCAAATAAAAATTCTATGCAACATGCACATAAAAATGTGCAAACATGTTGCTTTTGGGTATCATGATTTTATTGTGGTTTTAATGCTTGTGATTTTAATTGTTTTATTGTAGTAAGTTTTTAAAGTGTTTTTATTTGTGTGCTGCCTTGGGATCCTTTCTGGGAGAAAGGCAGCATAGAACCTAAATAAGTAAATGAAATAATAAATAAATAAATAAATAAATAACACTCTATTATAGCTGCTATACCAGCTGGAAATTTTTTTAGCTGGATAGTCCAGTAACACAAATTCAAAACACTTCCTTTTACTGACTCTCAAATGCATTCTTTACTAGTTTTGTTTGTGTAAAATCTTTTAAATACTAATACTAATATAGCAAGGCCTCATTAGCTGCATACAGCAAGCCTCCTTTGTCCCCAATCGCAGCGCATGCATGTGTCCATGCAGCCATTAGGGACAGCCCCTTTGTCCCCAATGGTGGCACAGCCATGTACACATACCACCATTGGGGACAACAGGAATCAAGATCTGTGGATTTTGATATCTATGGGAGGCTCCAGAATGGATATCCTGCAGAGATACCGACCTCCTACTATTATATATGTGTGTGTGTGTGTGAATACAAAGTGGCCAACAGCCGCCATCAAGGGTGGAGGGCACAATCTGTGCATGTGAAGAATGTACAAGACAACCTTCAACAAATGTACTACACAACTCTCAACAAATCTTGCCAAGAAAACTCCATGAAAACTCAAGGGTCACCATAGGTCAGAAACAACTTGAAGGCACACAACAACAAAGAGACACACAGGATTTTGGACAGTGAGCATTCATCCATACCTTGGAAGAGGGCGCCCACATCACACTTCCATTTGATTGCCCTCCATTGTGGATTCTGCCTGGGACCCAACAGAGTCTTCTCAGCCACAGGGAATTCAGAGTGAACTTCTACCAAGGGATTCTTGACCTGAAACAGCAGTCAGGATTCAAGACATGGAATTTGGAGAAAGATAAGAAAATAGCAAAAACCTTTGGGGATGGGGTTTGGGCACAACCCACCCACAACCCACAACCAAGCAAGGAAGAACACCAGATAACAGCTATTTTGGTATCAATATTTATACCAAAAATCTTATTTGGGGGCAGAAACCAAGGAATGAAAGGATAAATGGTTTCCCAGGTGGAGAGGAATGGTAGAGTTGAAGTTAATGCGCAGGTGATTGGCTTAAATACTTTGGACAAAGCGATTTTCACCCAGGGCTTGAAATTCCCTGTCCCTTATGTCACCAGCAAACACCTTCCTTGGCTAGGACCCATTGTCTACCTCTGCAGACAAAAGGGATTATGCTGATGCCTCCGAAAATCTCATCATGATGGTACCCCTACGTATTCCCTTGCTAGCTTGATCTAGCTTTCTGAGTGAGAGGAAGCAAGGTGTCCGCATTGGGATCATGTCTAGGTCACCCAAGCCAGAATTCCCTTTCATGTCAGCACCTCATAAACCCCAAAATGAAAAATTGGCATAAAAAAGAATAACTCAAAAAGGTGGTGTATAATATAGTATATACTATATCCTTCTTTGCCTTATAATGCAAGTTTTCTGTCACTTTGTATCATTTTATATATTTATTTTACCCCAAGATTTGGTACTCTTGATTTCTCCCATTCTTGATACAACAATAATCAAGAAACACTGGGTTGGGTGACCTGGATCTGACCCCAATGTAGAAGAAAAGACTCTGAGTAGGCTGGCAAATCTTAGACTGGCAAGAGCTAAAGCTATCAAACAGGAGTAGGGCATGAACTTTCATGGGATCAACAAAGTCCGCAGGCTAATCCTGTTGTGTATGCAGAGGGAACAATGGATTTGGCTAGGCAAGGTGATGGTCTACAATCAGCCAGATGACAGAGGAGGCCTAATCCCTTTGTCCCAGGGAATGCACATGAATCACCTACCCATTTGCGCTATTCTTTCCAACCTGGAAAACCATTTACCAGCTCTTTAGATTTGGGTTCTGCCCCCCCAACAGTATAAATATCATCCCCCAACCCCAACTCACTGTTCAGTGGCTCAGTCGAGTTGCAGGCAGACCCCCTGTTGGTTAGCTTGGATGTTGCACCTCTATACTCTCGTGAATCCCACATGCTGTGGAAACTATTGAGTTGTCTCTCTCCATTATGGACACTCGGCAATTGGAATCAAGAGCTAGGACAGGTGATGCAAAGCTTTACCTCTATTCCCTCCTCCCACCTTTGTTTGCTAATTCTTCTGTGAGGGGTGGTTGCTTGTGTGTATGTGTATGTGAGCATTTTGATTATTCCCCTTTAATAAAACCTGTTTGAGATACTTTTGGAATTCTGAGATTGGGATAGTTGGGCTGACTCCTCAAGGCTTCTGTTACCCAGCCAAACCAGATTGCTCCTGTGAGTTAAATACCAAATTCCCCTAAAAGCATGGCAAGTGTGGGTGTCCTCACTGGATCCCAGCAATTGATGTAACACATACATATATATATATATATATATATATGATGTAACACATACATATATATATATCTGCATGTGTTTATGGAGGAACTGTTACAAACATATGAGAGACAAAAATGAAAACCTTTTGCTACTGTATAGATACACCTACACTCTGTGACCACAACACTGTTCTTGGTAATATGTTATGTTTGCTTGCTTGGAAATGAAAATAACATGGTGACTGTGATTCTGCTCCCTATCACAACGTACATCCACCCTGTACTGCTCTTTATCAAAGCCAAATCAGAGGGCACCACACTTCAGCAGAACCTCTTCAGGGAGCCTCAAAAAAGGCAACGTAGAGCCAGACCTTGCTCACCTTGGCTCTGTGAGGAAACACTCTCACCTGATGCTCTTTCTGCTTCTTCTCTGCCTCTGCCTGACTAAGAAGGAAACCTTCTGCCAGAGCCACTGCCTGGGAACAGGTCTCTGCCCCACATTCCCTCACCCAGTTCTTCATATCTGGGGGCAAGATGGTCAGGAACTGCTCCAAGATCACCAGATCCAGGATCTCATTTTTTGTGTGTTGCTCTGGCTTCAGCCACTGACGGCAGAGATGGTGGAGTCGGCTGCAAACCTCCCGGGGTCCATCACCCTCTTCGTAAGAGAACTGGCTGAAGCGCTGGTGCTGCATGTCTGAACTGGACAGGCCCTCACACTGGGACCTCTGGACTGTCCTCTCCCAGAATACCCCACTGCTCTCAGCAATGAGCCCATCAGGGCCTCTTCCTCCTTCAGGATCAACTGAGTTTGGATCATCCATCTGTCTTTTATTATACCAATGAAGCCACAAACATGTTCAAAATTATTCCTCCTCCATCCATCTCAGGGAAAGATGTCTCAAAGATCCTCGGCTCAAACTCCCTGTAAAGCCAATACAATGTTGCATTAGTATAGTATAGTACTATATTAATATAGTATCAGATATCAACAGATTACCATCAATGTACGTTGTTGTGATAAGAATATCTTGGTACGAGTCCCCTGCCTAAAGGTCCCAGATCCTGTCTGATCTTGTAAGTTAAGCAGAGTCATCCCTGGTTAGTACTTGGATGGGAGATCACCAACAAATACCAACTACTTGTAGGCTGTATTTCAGAGGAAGTAGCTGGCAAAACCATCTGTGAGTACTCTTTGGCTAATAAAACTCCATGAACACACTTCTTTTTGCCAATCTAGAAAGCCCCGTTGTCAGGACCTCTGTGCCAATGTTCTCCTTTCATGCTATATAAAGCAGACCCAGGACTTATAGTCAAAAGGAAAGTTTACTGAAAGCAAAGAAGAACCTAGAACACAGGCCCTGAGGCTTTCTGTCGGTTGTAGGGTTACAGTTTGATTTTATAGCGGCTATTTACTATCCCTCCCCCAAGGTCCATGTAATGGTTTTATTGTTAGGTTTAATCCCAAACTTCCTGCACTTCGGGGCTGTACAAATGGGCGGCAGCCAACTGCCCCATTACTGGCTGGATCGGTGCAGCGGCCTCTAAGAGAGCACCAAAAGGACCCGGTGATGCCCCTTCGGCGCTGCACTTTTTGGACGCATGGCTGGAGGTGTGTCATCATGGTGCACATCATGTGGACCGGTGCACGCCAACAAAAGCATCCTAGTGGCAGGATCACGGCGTCCAACGTGAGGACGCTGCACTGTGGCTCCTCTTGCAGGCCGGAGCTTTTCTCTGGTCTTTACGGGGCTTTTGGCCATTTTCATGACGTAGCCCATAACTGTCTGTGTGCCTGGCACCTGATGATAGCTATGAGAGAATGTAATCATACAATGAAAGAATCGCAGAGTTGGAAGAGACCCCAAGGACCATCCAGTCCAACCCACTTGTGCCATGCAGGAACTCCCAATCAAAGCATCCCTGACAGATGGCCATCCAGCCTCTGTTTAAAGATCTCCAAGGAAGGAGACTACACTCCAAGGGAGTGTGTTCCACTGTTGAACAGCCCATACTGAAGTTCCTCCAAATGTTGAGGTGGAATCTCTTTTCCTGAAGCTTGCATCCATTGTTCTGGGTCCTGTTCTCTGGAGCAGCAGAAAAGAAGATTGCTCCCTCCTCAATATGACAACCCTTCAAATATTCAAACAGGGCTAATGCAGGGACTGATTGGGGGGTGGTTCTCTTTCTTCCCATCCCTCCCTCCCTCCCTCCCTCTTTGGAGACACCTGCTGCCCCCTTTCTCCCCACAGAATGGGGTCTCCTCCTCCTCCTCCTGGCCCCATCTCTCTGGAGAAGGAAGGTCTGGCAGGGAGGAAAGAAAGAGGGGTCTCTTGGAAACTGGTCAGGACCCCTGCTCCCCTCCCTTCCCCACAAAGCCCCACTTAGGGCTCCCTCCCCTCAATGCACCCCCTCCATTACCACCTCCTCCTCCTCTTCCTCCTCTTCCTCCTCCACCTTGTGGGTCTCTCCTTCCCTCCTCCTTTTCCTCATATGAGATCTTGGAGGCCTCTCTAGGACTCTTAGCCTCCACTCTCTCTCCACTTTGGAGGACCCTCTAGGAATCTCATCTCTCCACTCTCTCTCCATTTGGGAGGCCTCTCTAGGAATCTGAGCCTCTGCTCTCTCTCCACCTTGGAGGCCTCTCTAGGAAGTCCAGCCCTTCAATGTCTCTCTACCTTGGAGGCCTCTCTAGGAATATGAGCCTCCCCACTCCCTGGCACCCTCCCACCCAGGCAAATGAGGAGGGAGAGCTTGGGGAGAGGGACACCCCAAATGGGGCTGGGAGAAGGAGAGCCCCCCTTGGTTGTGTCCCAGGTGGAAAAGGGGGTCCTGGCCCCTGCCTCCCCCATTTGGGCAGGAGACCCCCTTGCTCCCTCCCAGCCCCCCAGGCCCTCCTCCCTCCCTTTCACAGAATGGGGAAGAGGGAAGGGCAGAGGGGGAGCCAGCTGTGGGGCCAAGGGTGCCTGGTCTACACTGCAGGAATAAAGGCACTTTGCCCCCACTTGAACTGCCAGGGCTCCCTCCTACAAGGGAGGCACCAGAAAGGCCTGGCAAAGTCTCCAGTCCCAGGATCCCATAGTAGGAGGTGGCTGTTGCAGCACTTCCAGCAGTGACAGACTCCATTCTTTCCTCTTGTAATAATCCTTCTGCTTTTTTAAAAAATTGTTAACTTCAACAACTCCTTTGGCCTCTTGCTGTTTTCAAAAGATAACAACAACAACAACAACAACAATAATACATTTTTATTTACATTCCAATCGAGGCAGCTTAAAAACAAAATATTATATAGTAATACAATAATAAAAACCGATACACATAAACTACAACTCTATTACAATACAATATAACAAAAATATCCCCCCTTCTTTACATATGTAACAGAATAACTAAATATAACAATTGATAAATTGTAAAATAAATCATTAAAACCATTATTTAAAGCAATCAAGACAACAAGAAGCAAAGATGTTGGATAACTAGTAGGAAGTGATCAAAATGATGGTCAAATATCGGCGGGGCAACAAGTGTATTATTCAGGGAAGACCTGTTGGAAGAAATCCATCTTCCTTTTTAAAGGCATCCCGTGTAGTAATGTGTCGGATATGGCCGTTCCATAGTTTGAGACTGGGCTGGGAGGGAGATGGAGAGATTTGAAATCAAATTGGGGGGGGGGGGGGATATTTAGTTTCCCTGCATCAGGGAATCGCCCTCCACCAGCAGAGAAGGGGGGAAATGGGAGAAACAAATAGGAGATATAGGAAGGGTGCACTTGGCTTACCTCAGCTTTATTGGAAAAGCTTCACCTCTTCCTTTCCAAAATATGAAAAGGTATTCCTCTTGCCCCCTGCATCTACAGTTTGAACATTTCTCATGTCTCTAGGAAACTAAGCTTTCTATTTTGCCCTTGGAAGAGAGAATGGCAGCCTTGGAACAATATCCCTCTGAATCTTACAGAAAATCCTAGGCCAAGACTCTGGGGTATGACGTTAAAATGCGCACTGAGCCATGTATGACGTAACTCTTCATGTGTAAAAGCACTGATACAGCCTTCTCTCCTGAAATCCCTGTCTGCATGTCTCCATTTGGAGGCATTCAGAAGTGATCAAGGGCCTGGCAGGGCAGGGAGGCTCAGAGTTAAGGGAGCACTCCTTCAACATGTTTACTTCAACAGATTTTCTTTTTCTTCTTTAAGTGCCACCAAAGTTACCAGCCCCAGCATTCTCCTTGTCTGACATCTCTCTCAATCTCTCATTCCCTCCCTCTCACTCCGTTATTCTGCATTCCTTGCAGGCACCTTAAAGAGGATCACAGGCAAAGGCTGGAAAGTGAGAAAAGACTTTCTTGATTTTTAGATTGTTCACAAAATTAGGTTGTGTGGGGCTAGTTATTCTCCCAGTTGAACTTCTCTCCCTGGGTGATTGTAAAGACAGGTACGTAGAGGGGGAGGCTGTGGATCCTGTGTGCCTCCCAAAATCCTTGCTTACCTTCAGAAGTAAGGAGTTGCTTGCCTTGTGAGTTGATCCACACAAGAGGTTCTCTCTCCCAATCTCCTAGTGTCTCCCTTCCTGGCTTTGCCTTCTATATAGAATGAAAGATGTGCTTCTACCTTAGAATCATAGAATCATAGAGTTGGAAGAGACCACAAGGGCCATCCAGTCCAACCCCCTGCCATGCAGGAACTCCAAATCAAAGCATCCCCGACAGATGGCCATCCAGCCTCTGCTTAAAGACCTCCAAGGAAGGATACTCCACCACACTCCGAGGGAGTGTGTTCCACCGTCAAACAGCCCTTACTGTCAGGAAATTCTTCCTAATGTTGAGGTGGAATCTTTTTTCCTGCAGTTTGCATCCATTGTTCCGCGTTCTAGTCTCTGCAGCAGCAGAAAACAAGCTTGCTCCCTCCTCAATATGACATCCCTTCAAATATTTGAACAGGGCTATCATATCACCTCTTAACCTTCTCTTCTCCAGGCTAAACATCCCCAGTTCCCTAAGGCGTTCCTCATAGGGCATGGTTTCCAGTCCCTTCACCATCTTAGTTGCCCTCCTTTGGACATGCTCCAGTTTCTCCACATCCTTTTTGAGTTGTGGTGCCCAGAACTGGACACAGTATTCCAGGTGCCTGGCCAAAGCAGAATAGAGTGGCACTATTACTTCCCTTGATCTAGATGCTATACTTCTATTGATGCAGCCTAGAATAGCATTGGCCTTTTTAGCTGCCGCATCACACTGTTGACAAGCTTGCTCCCTCCTCAATATGACATCCCTTCAAATATTTGAACAGGGCTATCATATCACCTCTTAACCTTCTCTTCTTCAGGCTAAACATCCCCAGCTCCCTAAGTCGTTCCTCATAGGGCATGGTTTCTAGACCCTTCACCATTTTAGTTGCCCTCCTTTGGACTCGCTCCAGTTTCTCCACATCTTTTTTGAATTGTGGTGCCCAGAACTGGACACAGTATTCCAGGTGGGGCCTGACCAAAGCAGAATAGAGTGGCACTATTACTTCCCTTGATCTAGACGCTATACCTTACCCCAGGATAAGAGAGCTCTGCATAGAATCACAGAGTTAGAAGAGACCCCAATGGCCATCCAGTCCATCCCCATCCTGCCAAGCAGGAGCTCATAATCAAAGCACCCCAGAGAGATGGCAGCCCCCCTTATCTCACCTGCCAGGCCTGGATGTATGTTTCTATAGGTTACTGGAGAGAGGGAGAGCTTCCACCTTCCTGGAAGGCAAAATGGAAGGCAGGTCAGTTTCAATTCCCCTTCCCTTCCACCCACCATTATTTTAGAAGGAAGGCTCTTCCTTCTTTCCCACAGGCAACTGCCTTCCCTGCCCTTGGTGGCAAGGCTGGTCTCCTGGCATCACGTAATAGTCCCAATAAAGACCCCTGCACACACACACACACAGAGGGATAAACCCCTCTTTTCTTTCACCCCAGAATTATATAGAAAGGAAGGATCTCCCCTCTGTTCCACACCCATCATGAATAAGCAGGGGAAGCGGAAATAAAGAGGGATCCCCAAACAAAGGTGCTGTGTGGGTCCTTGTTATCTGCTGGAGTTCAGTTCTAGGATAATTTGTGAATGCTCAAGTCTCATTAAATATAATGGAATGGCAAAATGGTGTTCCATATATAAAATGGAAAATCAAGGTTTGCTATATGGAATTTATAGTTTCTTGGAATATTTTCAAAACCAAGGATGCTTGAATCTGTAGAGAAAAAAATCAATGGATAAGGAAAGCCAACTCTGTGTGTGTGCAAGCCTGAGTTCATTCTGCACTTTAGCTTTTCTGACTTTATTCCTACACGTAATGGCTATTTGTTTGAATTCCTCTTTAGTGATTTCCCCATTTTTCCATTTCTTATACATGTTCTGTTTAAAACTTAGCTCAGTTGAAAGTTCCTTAGTCATCCATCCTGGCTTCTTGAGACATCTTCCATTTTTCTTCCTCATTGGAACTGTTTAAAATTGCTCCTTCAGTATCTCCTTTTAGAGAAACTCCCATTGTCTTGAACTCCCTTCTCTTTTAGTTTTCCTGACCATGGGATCACCCCCAGTATTTCTCTAAGTTTATTGAAATCAGCTCTCTTAAAGTCTAGAGTGCGTGTCTGACTATGCCTAGCTTCTCCCTTCCACTGTATTACAAACTCCAGGAGAACATGGTCACTTCCAGCTAAGGATCCCACCACTTGCACCCCATTGACTAGGTCATCCCTGTTGGTTAAGATCAGATCTAAAATAGCTGATCCCCTTGTTGCCTCTTCCACCTTTTGGACAATGAAATTGTCTTCCAGGCAAGTGAGGAATTTGCTAGACCTTGAGGATTTGGCTGAGTTTGACTTCCAGCAAATATCCGGATAGTTGAAGTCCCCCATCGCTACTACATCTCTCCTTTCTGAGTGTGTGGTCATCTGTTCTAGAAAGGCATCATCCAATTCCTCCGTCTGACTTGGAGGTCTGTAGTAGACTCCCAGAGTAACATCCCTGTTGTTTCCCTCCCCTTTAATTTTTGTCCAGATACTCTCCACCTGGCTTCCAGTACTGATGTCCTGGATCTCTTCACTGGTGTATATATCCCTGACATATAATGCTATTCCTCCTCCTTTCCTGTTTGGCCTGTTTCTCTTAAAAAGGTTATACCCCTCTATTTCTACATTCCAATCATGAGACTCATCCCACCAGGTTTCAGTGATGCCTATTATATCATATTTCTCTTGTTGTGCTAGGAGTTCAGGTTCATCCTGCTTATTTCCCATACTCTGTGCATTAGTGTAGAGACATCGAAAACCACGGGTCCCTTTTACTTGCTGTCTGTGCAATTTTTTTAATTTTTTTTATTTTTTATTTTTTCTTTTTGCTTCCCACTGTTGGGTCCTTGCACTGTTTGCCTTGTTCCCTCTATGTCAATTTGACTATTTTCTTCATCCCTTTTGCCTTCCAGAATACTGTCTCTCTCCCTCACATAACTGTTTAAAGCCCTCCTGATCAAATTTTTGAGACTAGTGGCAAAAACATTTTTGCCAACTGGCATGAGATGCAGCCCATCCCTTGCCCTCATGGAACCGCAGCCCATGATCCAAGAATCCAAACCGTTCTTGGCAGCACCATCTATGGAGCCAGTTGTTTACATCCACTATTTTCTTCCCTCTTCCTGGACCATGCCCTTCAACTGGGAGAAGAGATGAAATTACAACCTGTGCATCCATCTCTTTCAGCTTCCTTCCCAGAGCCTCATAATCCCTGTGCAGGCATTTCTTCTGTCCAGACTCTACTTGACACTATTAAAAAGAGAATTAGAACAGGAATACATCAAAAACACCATGATCAGTTGGGCAAAGGATATAGGCCATCCTATCCCTCTACAAGATTGGGAAGATTCTTGAAAGAAATCCAATTCTTTTACAGCCTCACAAAATTTAAAAGAAAATTTTCTCAAAATATCCAACAGGTGGTATTTCACTCCAATAAGATTTTAAAAAATAAACAAAAATTATAATGACAGATGTTGGAAATGCCCAAAAGAAGCAGGCCATATGTGGTGGGTATATCGTATTATCCAGAAATTTTGGCATCAGGTTCACAAAATTATACAAAAAAGCTTAAAGATACAAATACCATTCTCACCAAAGTTATTTTTACTAAACATGACAGCTTAAATCAATAAAGAAATATCTAAGAAATATTGGGAAATTATACTTTATCTGGTAACAGCAGCAAGATTAATCATTGCAACAGGATGGCAGACAGAAGGACCATCTACAATAGACGACTGGAAAATGAAAGTTGAAGAAATAAAATATATGGACAAACTAACCTATATGATCAACAATAAAACAGTGCTTAAAAGAGAAAAGGAATGGAGCCCATTTGAAAATATTCTTCAGAAGAAATAAAATAAAATGTAAGCATATTGCTACTAAGATGTTAATTATTAAAATAAAACACTAAATATTGTATTGATTTAAGTTTATATATTAAAGCTTCTTTTAAAAACAACATATTAGTTATAAATCTGTATATAAAAGGGAAAGATGAATTAATGATAAGAAACAAGCCTGTTTTTTTAAGCAGGTTCTACCTAATTTGGTACCTAATTTAAGTATCTTTTGAAAACAAAGGGGATGATTACAGAAAGCAAAGTAAGCATTATCAAATAAGAATTTACACAGAAATGGTGTAGTTTAAAAATCATGTGAATTTTAATGCAAGGTACGGATAAAGAAAACAGATATAACCTATTTTACAAGAAAAACAACAAGGAAGTCTTGCGTATACACACACACACACACACACACAACTATATAAATCATACAAATATATCAGTATTTTGATTAGTACTGTATTACATATATACATTGTAATTTTCTATTTTGTATGTATTTTTTTTATTTCCCCTCCCCCTTTCTCCTTTTTAAATACAATAAAATATATTTTAAAAAGAAAAAGAAAAGAAAAACTTGCTCCATCCTCAATCTGACACCCTTTCAAATATACAGAGCTATCATATAACCTCTTAACCTTCTCTTCTCCGGGCTAAATATACCCAGCTCCCTATGTCGAACAGCAACAGGTTTCTATTACACTGGGAGATATACCAAGAGAGACCACTGTTGCTGACTGGTGACAAGGGCTTAATACAGCACAAGAAACATCAGCACTGGTTTCAGCAGTGCCCAGGGAATTAATAGCAGTACTAAACCCAGGTGATGCCCCAGAGCTACGGTAGCGGCAGATGAGGGAGCAGAGACTGGGCAGGTGCTTGCTGAGGTTCCCACAAAAGTAGAACAACAACTTGGACACTAACAACTATGGAGTCTAGAGCCAAATAGAGTGCACCTTCCATCAGGATGCAACAAAAGTCTTTAACAAGCCTTTCATTCCAGGAACAGCAGTTCTGGAAGGAGCTGGAAGGGGAGCAGAGACTGAGAGCTGCATTGAAAATGGCAGGAGATGATGTTCAAGTTGCTTCAAAGACAAAAAGCTTTCCGGAAAGAGGCCACAGTCTTTAATCTAGATGGACAAAATCAATGAGTTGGAAACTGTTTCCTGAACTATGCAAGTGGCTTCAATTTGTGATAGATAGTGGTCGCATAGACCATGAGGTATGGCTGAAAGGTGTATCATTACAAATGGAATGTCCCAGTAAGCTACTCTGGACATTCTGGGGTGCTTCATCTGGAAGACCACCAGATAGACTCTGTGGAATGCCTCAAGATCATGTTCCAACCTGTTAGCCGGGCTAGACTGACAAGGCCATTCTTTGCCTCGCTGATCTGTGTTATTTTAATTTAACAGTACTAATGTGCGTTATCTGTTTATTTGATCTTGTGTTTCTTTAGTTACAAGATATTCCCAGGCCAAATGGAAATTGGGGTGTGTGTGACATATTTGTTTACATTCTTCTGTTATGGTTGAAATCTCAGCCACTTTGTTTCCAACTTACAGTTATTTCCAAAACGGCAAGAGATTTGGAAGGCATGTAATGACTAGGCCTCTAGTCATTTGAGGACTTCTTCAGGAAGTAAAGGGTTAAGCCAGGAGGAACGTATATGCAAATAAAGAGTGACATCACAGCTTACGGAAGGCTCACTTGGCCAATCAGTGAGCAGAATCAAGGGTTTTTCTGGAAGCTTCCATCAGAAGGAGATATAAGGCCTCTGACTCCAAGTGACAGTTGGAGAGTATCAGTTAGAGATGGAAAGGGGTAGAGAGTGAGTCTTGGGAGTTAATGGTTTTTGAAGTAGGAATATATCAGAGTAGAACATAACATAACAATTCTTATGTTAGCTTGTATGAAATCAATATTTTATAATTTTACTATTTTATAATATTATTTTTATGATAGCTTGTATGAAATGCATTTTTTATAATTACAAATATTGTATCTGCAAGACCCTTAAGATCTTGCATATTTTATATCTTTTGGTTCTATTTTGTTACTAATAATAAATACTTCGTTAAAAGAACCTACTACTCGATACTCCTTTACACATGTCCTAGCTCGGTTGATGCTTGAGTAGATCAGCAAAGAAGGAGAACTAAAGTCCTTAACAAGTGCCAGTATATGTTAAGGGTAATCCATAATATATTCACTGGGGGGTGGCAACGTGATTCGAGGGAATTTAAGAGTCTGCTGGGACTAAGGGCCAAGACAGGGCTGCTGTTTCGCTGCTTGGACCACAGGAGATCATGACAAAACCAAATTAGGAAGAGTAGCTAAGAGGGGACTTCCTGATGATACCCAATGTCTGACGTATGACCAAAACATTTCGCACACTGATGGCATGTGCATGGTTTCTCTCCTGTGTGGAGATTCTGATGCTTCTCAAGGGAAGACTTCTCAGCAAAACAATGCTGGCATTTGTATGGTTTGTCTCCTGTGTGGGTTTTCTGATGCCTTGAAAAGTTTGACTTGTCAGCAAAACATTTCTCACAATCATGGCATTTGTATGGTTTCTCTCCTGTGTGAAGACGCCAATGCCTCACAAGGTTAGACTTGTGAACAAAACATTTCCCACAGTGCTGACATTTGTATGGTTTCTCTCCTGTGTGGAGACTCAGATGCTTCCCAAGGGAGGACTTCTCAACAAAACATTTCCCACAGTGCTGGCATTTGTATGGCTTCTCTCCTGTGTGGGTTTTCTGATGACTCTCAAGTTGTGACTGGCGAACAAAACATTTCCCACACTGTTGGCATCTGTATGGTTTGTCTCCTATGTGGACTCTCTGATGCCTTAAAAAGTTTGACTTGTCAGCAAAACACTTCTCACACTCCTGGCATTTGTATGGTTTCTCTCCTGTGTGAAGACTCCGATGTCTCACAAGGGTAGACTTGTGACCAAAATATTTACCACAGTGCTGGCATTTGTATGGTTTCTCTACTGTATGGACTCTCTGGTGCATTTGAAGGTGTGGCTTCTGAACAAAACATTTCCCACACTGCTGACATTTGTATGGTTTCTCTCCTGTGTGGACTCTCTGGTGTCTTTGAAGGTGTGATTTGCGAGCAAAACATTGCCCACACTGCTGGCATTTGTATGGCTTCTCTCCTGTGTGGATTCTCTCATGTGTTCGAAGGTGTGATTTATGAGCAAAACAATGCCCACACTGCTGGCATTTGTATGGTTTTTCTCCTTTGTGGAGACTCTGATGCTTCACAATGGATGACTTCTCAACAAAACTTTGCCCAAACAAAACAGTGTGGACTCTCTGATGCCTTGAAAAGTTTGACTTGTCAGCAAAACACTTCTCACACTCCTGGCATTTGTATGGTTTCTCTCCTGTGTGAAGACTCCAATGCCTCACAAGGGCAGACTTGTAAACAAAACATTTATCACACTGCTGGCATTTGTATGGTTTCTCTCCCGTGTGGAGACTCTGATGCTTCGCAAGGGAAGACTTCTCAACAAAACATTTCCCACACTGCTGGCATCTGTATGGCTTTTCTCCTGTGTGGACTTTCTGATGATGCACAAAGGAAGGCTTGTCAGAAAAACATTTTCCACACTGCTGGCATATGAATGGTTTCTCTCCTGTGTGGACTCTCTGATGCCTTGAAAAGTTTGACTTGTCAGCAAAACACTTCTCACACTCCTGGCATTTGTATGGTTTCTCCCCTGTGTGAAGACTCTGATGCCTCACAAGGGTAGACTTGTGACCAAAACATTTACCACAGTGCTGGCATTTGTATGGTTTCTCTCCCGTGTGGAGACCCTGATGCTTCACAAGGGAAAACTTCTCAACAAAACATTTCCCACACTGCTGGCATCTGTATGGCTTCTCTCCTGTGTGGACTTTCTGATGATGCACAAAGGAAGGCTTGTCAGAAAAACATTTCCCACACTGCTGGCATCTATATGGTTTCTCTCCTGTGTGAACTCTCTGATGCCTTGAATATTTTGACTTTTCAGCAAAACACTTTTCACACTCCTGGCATTTGTATGGTTTCTCTCCTGTGTGAAGTCTCCGATGCCTCACAAGGGTAGACTTGTGACCAAAATATTTACCACAGTGCTGGCATCTGTATGGTTTCTCTCCTGTGTGGACTCTCTCATGTGTTTGAAGGTATGATTTATGAGCAAAACATTGCCCACATTGCTGACATTTGTATGGTTTCTCTCCTGTGTAGTTTTTCTTATGATTCACAATGTCTCCTATAAAGAAGGACAAGGACAGAGATGAATGAATTGCTGAAGGACCTCTGGAGTAAACAACAGAGATAAGCAAGCTCAAGTAGGGAAAAAAAACTTTTTTTAAAAAAGTGTTTCTGTGTCTCCTTTCCTTCCTTTTATAAATATTAGTCAAAATTGCAATATGGAGCTCTTTGTAAGTATGAAAAGAAGGACCTGAGGCAGTTCCCAGAACTCAAACTAGTTGTTAAAATTTGTCAAGTTCACAGCTGCCTCACAATACAAGAGTGAAGTATTCTGGCCCTATTCTGGACTTTCCTAGAGGAAAGTACTGTCCTATCGGCACAGAGCTAGACACTCTTTGCTTTGTTCTTTCCTTCCTTCTTTGCTCCCACATGCCTGATCACCTTCCATTTCTTCTTCCACTCTCTGACTTGACCATCTGCCCTCCTGCCCATCTGCACAGCTTCAGCATTTCACTGTCAGCATCTCTTCCCTGCCATTCTATTTTATACATTCCCTCTCTCTCTCTTTCTCACACACATACACACAGCATAAAAGAGATATTCTGAGCTCCATTTGGTGGGAAAGGGAGAATATATATACAAATATACAAATAAACCAACAAGAAAGGCTGAGGAATGGGGCTGAATGTTGGACCCAATTTTGGTGAGTGTCAGGCCACACTGAACCCCCAGGAGATCTCAGATGATGGCACCCTCCATTGTATCACCTAGGGAAAATGAAATAATGATTTGTTCCTCAATATCCACAAACATCCCTTAGGGGAAATGGGTGCAGTTTTGTCCCCATTGGGCCTTCTCTGAGCCAGTTTAAGGCCAGGATGAGCCCTTTCCTCCAGGGGTATATTGGAAGCCTGACCAAACACTTCAAAGGCTGAAAGAAGGGTAAAAAACACCTCAGTAAACTAGGTCTGGGATGTGCTGAGAAGCATTTGGGGGCAAAAAGTATTAACTGCCAAAATTGCAGGATTGACAGTTTAGGGAGGGGTATTTCAACTTCTCAACTGGACAACTCTAGTGTCTCACGAAAATGAAAATCACAGGATTCCAAAGGATGCTCCCATGACAATTAAAGTGGAATCATAGTGCCATGACAATGTGGTATGAAAGGATTCTCAGTTCTGTAGGAAGAGCAATGGGCTCAAAATTTCTTACCCAGGGAGGACACATTCTCAAAGTTTTCCACCATGACCTCCTTGTATAAAAATTTCTGGTTCTGATCCAAAAGTTCCCATTCCTCATCTGTAAAATATACATCGACATCCCAAAAGGTAATCTGCAATAGAAAATAGACCACATCCAGAGAGTGACGAAGCAAAAGGGAAGGAAAACCCATGGTGCTTCCCAAATATTATTTGATCATTTCAGAATACTTATAGAGTGGGACATGTTTGAATATTCCCTGTATTCTAGGAGAAGAAACTGTTCTAAGACACCCAGAAACTGGAAAAACTCCGGACCAGGAGAGCATATCTACTCTGCTCACTAACCTTCCTGCAACGCTGTAGAGACACAGATACCACACCACACTTTTTCACAGCAAAAAGAACCTTAAAATCCCCACAGGCTAACCATATCTACAACTGAATGGAACATGCATTGTTATGGAAAAGAATATACACCACCCACAAAAAACTGGCTAACACAGGCAAGGAGCTGTTATACTCCACCTCAGCATCAGTCAAAGAATGAACACCCAAGACTGGAACAAAATTCACAGTCTCACCTAGAGAAAAATGGAAAAATATATGACGGACCACACTGAAAGACAGAAATAAAAATTAAACAAATACCACAAGCACTAGCTGAAATCCTCATTGGAAACATCAAGAACCATCATCAATCTGACAGAGTGGCAACTTTTAAAAGAAGAAGCATCCATCTTGCCCAAAGGAGGCAACTTTACTGTTACCACCATCAGAATCCCAGTTGAAGATATCATTGCCCAAGTTGAATCCGCCCTTCCACCATCTCCCAGAGAAGGAAGCAGAAGAGATAACAGGAGAAACAGCAAGGAATCTGCACAAGGCAAAACCACCTCCCAGCGACCTAACCAAAAAAGAAAGAAAAGCCATGAAACACCTCAATTTGGGCCCAGAAACATCATTCTTCCATCAGACAAAGCCAGTGCCACAGTAATCATGGAAATATAACAATACAAACAAAAATCAAGGAACTCCTGGATCCAGCAATATACAAAAAAACCTGAAAGACACGCTCTACAAAATTACCAGGAAAACGAACACCTTGATCAAATACTCCTGCATTCAGCCAACCACACACCAAAGTTTATGCACATCTGAGGCTCTCCTACCAAGACTGCATAGACTTCCCAAGATCCACAGGATTCCATTCCATTCCGTCCCATAGTGACTGCCAATGGATCCCCCCACAAATGACTTGACCAAGTTTCTGGCTACGCAATTACAAACCCATATAGGACAATCCCCCACAACATCAAGGACTCAGTTCACTTCATGGAAAAAATCAACAACTTTGAACTCAAAGCCAGAGACATACTAATCAGTTTTGATGTGGTCTCCCTGTTTACCGAAGTCCCCATAATAGATACCATGGCACTCATCCAAAAAATTTTTCTGGAATACATTACAGCCCTGTTCAAACATTGCCTCACCACAAGCTACTCCAGTGGGACCATGGATTCTATGAGCAAAGAGATGGGGTAGCCATGGGATGGCCTCTGAATCCCATGATAGCAAACCTTTACATGGAACACTTTGAAAACAAGCCCTGGAAACAAGACCAAAAAAGCCCAAAGCATGTTTCTGATATGTGGATGACACTTTCACCATCTGAAGCCATGAAGAAGAAGAGCTGACCGTCTTTTTGAACCATCTGAACAACATCTATGCAAACATCCAATTCACGAAGGGGAAAAAAAGGAAGGAACACTGTCATTCTTGGTTGTCCTGGTCCTCCGCAAACTGAACCAACAGTTGGGCCACACAATATACAGAAATCTACACAGAGACAGATAATAATAATAATTAATAATAATAATAATAATAATAATATCCTTACTTTTCCTGAAGGAATCAAAGTAAGCTACCTCCACAAGAACTCCAACCATCACCCAGGACAAAAAAGAAGCACAATAGAAACACTTATAGACTGGGCAAAAAGGATGTGTGAACTCCACTTCCTGGAAGATGAATTGAAGGACCTAGACCGGGCTCTACAGGCTAAAGGTTACTCCAGTTCAGGCATCAGAAGGGCTTCCGGGCCCAGAAGAACCCATAGGGGTGAAGACAAACAACCACCAAAAGGGAAGTTATTTTTACCACATATCAAAGGAGTCACAAGGACATAATAGGGAAACTGGTGAGGAAACACAACCTCCAGACGATCTACAAACTGACCAAAAAATCCAGCAAATGCTGCGCTCCGCAAAGGACAGAAGAGACCCTCTCATGGCTGCAGGAGTTTACCGCATGCCGTGCGATTGTGGACAAGTCTACATAAGGACCACCAAACCTAACATCCAAACATGAATCAAGGAACATGAGAGACATGGCAGACTGGGTCAGCCAGAAAAATCAGCAGTAGCGCAACATGTTATAAATGATGCTGGGCATAAAATGCTATTTGAAAACACTGAAATTCTGGATCATGCCAATAACTATCAGGTCAAAATGCACAATAGGAAGCCATTGAAATCCATAAACACCTGGACATCTTCAACAGGAAAGAAGAAACCCTTAAAGTAAACACAGTTTGGCTACCAGTCCTGAAAAACACCAAAATCAAGACCCAGCAAATGAAAACCACCCTGAGGCCTCCCCATTCAACAACAGAACAATACACATATCAACATGTAAATTGCTTCCTCTCAACCAACAATATATATATACAACTCTCTTCTATGCCAGCATTCTCTGAAGATGCCAG
Source organism: Urosaurus nigricauda (assembly GCA_034509955.1). NCBI lineage: Eukaryota > Metazoa > Chordata > Lepidosauria > Squamata > Phrynosomatidae > Urosaurus > Urosaurus nigricauda. The sequence goes on from JAOEGL010000002.1 coordinate 334,218,959, forward strand.
CCACAGCTGCTTGCAAAACATCAGGAATAAACTCTTATCTAGATTTCTCATGTAAAGGGAAACTTTGTTTAGCACATGGAAACTCTTCCATGTAAATCTTCCCAATCTGTAATATTAACTGGCGTAAGACTAGGACAGCCTCACTCTATCAGCACACTTTTTTGGATTTCCAGCCTTTATGGTCAAGTTCTTTTAGCACATAAGACAGAGAACAAGATCCTCTTCACATCCTTGAAAATAAAAATATGAAAACCAGAAGTTAAATAATTAGGGATTATTGGCTATCATGACGCTCAAACCCAGCTGCCTGAGTCAAGTGCCTCTCTCCAACAAAAATGTGAACTAGCCCTGTCTAAAAACTATGGGACTAATGCTCATGCAGGAATAGAACAAATCCTCTTCAAGGATGCTGTGAGGGGCCACCATTGACAGTAATGGGAAAAGAAAGCAAGGACAATGAGGTAGAAAGCACTGATCAGCTCATCCACTGCAGGATAGAGGATACTTCTGACCACTAACAGCATCCCAGATTGACAAACTCCCAAATTCTATCATAAAGAAGGAAGGGGTGAATGTTAACCTGTTCCAAGATCATCTTTCCTGCAGTTTCTTCCATGGAGAAAGCTTTCAGTGTCAGTTCTCCTTTCTCCCTACATTTGAAGACCATCTCGGAGCTATGCACACCTGAAGAAAGTACAGATGGAGGTGTTCTAAATGTGTATACCTTTATATTGTTTTCTTTTTTTAATTCTTTATTAGTTTAAAAAATACATACATAATCATATCATAACATAAACATATAAGGCACAAGACAACTCTCTAACAATAACTATCCTACATTGAAACAATACACACATTAAAAAAAACAACACCTAAAACAATGAAAAAAACTTCCTACCAAGGCAGTGAACTTCTGTGGTATCTTATATTAAATATATTCTCCTCTGTTCATTGCCTTTTTACCTTTTGAAATTAATAATTTATACAAAATAGAGATTTTTGGCTATATATTACCTCAAAAAAAGAGGGTTAACAATTAGTAAAAATAATTCATATCAGGCCTAAAATCCAATTTTCTCTCAGGTTATTTTTAAGTATTTGATCAAGGGGTGCCAGTCTTTTTGAAAAGAGTCTTGGTTTCTTTTTTGAATTATTTGTGTTAATTTATCTGAGTTGATAAAATCACATACTTTAAGTAACCATTAATTTATCTCCTGGATAGAATCTTCCCTCCATTCTGCTGCGTAAACTATAAGGGCCGATGTTAAATAGAAAAGTAATCTTCCATACTTTTTTTCCAGCAGTTCTTCAGCGTTAATACTTAATAAATAGCATTTTGGATCAAATTGGATTTTGGTATCAAGAAATGATTCAATTATATCATGGATATCTTTACAATAGTTTTGAGCTAGTTTACATTGCCACCACATATGGTGAAAAGTGCCTGATTTGGTCTTGCATTTCCAACACTGATCGTTATAATTTTTATAAATTTTGGCTAGTTTAAAAGAGGTGGTATACCATCGGTATTGCATTTTATAATAGTTTTCCTTAATTCCATAACAAAGTGTGTATTTTAATCTTGTATTCCAAGTTATTCCCCATTGGTTGAATTGTATATTTTGTTTCAATTCCTGGGCCCATTTAACCATGTGTGTTTTAATAATCTCTTCTTCCATGTAATAGTTTAATAATAAATTGTAGCATTTTCTGATTCACTGTTGTGGAGTGGATTTAATAATTTTTTCAAAATTTGGGTCTGCCGCCTTGATCAGATTTGACTTCAGATCTAACAAAAAGTGTTGATAATAAGTAAACCAGAGACAGTTATATCCTTCAGCCAACAATTGATTTCAATTCATTTGAGTTTTTCTCCAACAGATCCTCATAAGTTACCCATTTGTTATCATCTAAAGGAGTTCTAAAAAAAGGCTTCATTAATAGCCACCCATCTTGGAATATCATTATATTATCATATTTCTAACTTTGACCATACTCGCAATAGTGACTTTGTTATGTAATGGTCATTAAAGTCATTATTGGCTTTCACTTTGTTGTAAAAGAGATATCTATGCCAAACAAAAAGTTTATCATATGCCTCCAAATTCAACATTCTTTTATCTTCTAATTTGATGCAATCTATAACCCAATCTAATTCACAGAAATAATAATAAAGTTTTAAATTTGGTAATGCAAGTCCCCCTCTTTTCATTGTGTCTTTCATGGCTTTATATCTCATCCTAAGTTTTTTCCCAGACCATAGAAACCATGTCCTATGAGGAACGACTTAGGGAGCTGGGAATGTTTAGCCTAGAGAAGAGAAGTTAAGAGGTGATATGATACTCCTGTTTAAATACTTGAAGGGATGTCACATTGAGCAGGAAGCAAGCTTGTTTTCTGCTGCTCCAGAGACTAGGACGCAGAACAATGGATGCAAGCTCCAGGAAAAGAGATGTCACCCCAACATTAGGAAGAACTTCCTGACAGTAATGGCTGTTTGACAGTGGAACACACTCCCTCAGAGAGTGGTGGAGTCTCCTTCCTCGGAGGTCTTTAAACAGAGGCTGGATGGCCATCTGTTGGGTATGCTTTGAGATGGCCCTTGTGGTCTCTTCCAACTCTATGATTCTATGGGACCTTCCTTATATGGCCAAAGTTACCTTTTAACTTCCTCCACATAAGGCCCCTCATCATTGACACCTACCCTACGTTTTAGCCTTTGAATACTCTCCCTAAGTATATAAGGGCTAGGGTCTCAAGTGTCATCAACCTATCAATTCAGTATCTTAAGTAGTGTGCTTGTCTTCATTTACAATGTCTAGAATTCACTCAGACAGAGACCTCTGTTAATAATATAATAATAATAAAAATAATATAAAATTTTATTTGTATGCCGCCTCTCTCACAAGATCGAGGTGGCTCACAGTATCAAATAAAAAACAATATAAAATACAACATACAATTAAAATACATCCCATAAATTCCCCCCCTCCACTACAATAAAATACCATTAAACGATCACAAAAATTAAAAGAACTAAAGGATTAAAATCACAATAATAAAACAATCAAGCCAGTCAGAGACAAGGGGATGGGCAGTTTGCGTGTTCTCTGTGATGGTCTATGTCCATAGGAGACATAGATGGATTATTCAGGAAAGGTCTGCTGGAAGAGATCCATCTTGTCAGCACTTTTGAATATGGCAGCCAGGCTTGTCATGGGAACATCGAGGAGAGAGCACATAACACCAGTGCTCAAATCTCTCCACTGGCTGCCGATTAGTTTCCGAGCACAGTACAAGGTGTTGGTTTTAACCTTTAAAGCCCTACATGGCTTGGGTCCATCTTATCTGAGGGACCGTCTCCTCCCATACGAACCCCCCCGCACACTCCGGTCTTCTGGGAGAAACCTGTTACAGCCTATGAAGACTAGGCTGACGCAGACCTCCCAGAGGGCATTTTCAGCGGTCGCTCCCAGGCTATGGAATGACCTGCCGGACGAGATGCGTCTTATTATATCTTCTGATTGCTTTAAAAAAGCCTTGAGGACACATCTCTTCCGGCAGGCCTTCCCAGAAAGTCCTTAACCTCCCAGCTCTGTTTGGGTTAAGCTCTCCCATTAACACTTTAACATCTTGACCCTGATGTCTATGCAATGGGTTACTGTTTTAAATTGTAATTTTTATTATGTTGTTTTAATAGATGTTAGTTTAATTCAATTTTAAGGGGCAGGTGGTTGGGTATGGGTTGGGTATATTTTATCTTGTATTTTTTAATTGATGTAACCTGCTCCGATTGGATACAGAGGATTGGATACAGAGGAGCGGGCTATAAATAAAACATTATTATTATTATTATTATTATTGTGATGTTCCAGATCTCCTCCGACAGGCCAATCCATAATTTGGGAGCGGCCGATGAGAAGGCCCTTTGGGTAACCATTGTCAACCTGGTCTTTATTGGTTGAAGAAAGTTTATCCCAGAGGACCTCAGTGTGCAGGTTGGACCGTATGGGAGGAGGTGATCCTACAAACAGGTTGGACCCAAGCCATGTAGAGCTTCAAACGTCATACCAACACAACTCTATTGTGTCTGGAAACTAACAGGCAGCCAGTGAAGAGATTTTAAGATAGGGGTAATGTGGCAACCTCTAGCTGTCCCAGTGATCACTCTTGCTGTCATATTTTGGACTAATTGAAGCTTCCGGACTAGGCACAAGGGTAGCCCCATGTAGAGTGCATTATAGAAATCAAGCTGTGAGGTTACCAGGGCATGCATTAAAGTTTCTAGGTCCTTCTGTTCCAGGAAAGGACGCAGCTGGCATATCAGCCGAAGGGATAGCAAGCAATCCTGACTGTCACATTTATCTGGTCTGACATCTGAAGCGACAAGTCTGGGAGTACTCCCAAACTGTAAACACAGTCCTTTAGGGGGAGTGTGACCCCTTCTAGAACTGGTTGACCTAATCCTTATTCCTGGATTAGCAGGCCCAACAACAAGTACCTCCATCTTCTCTGGATTCAGTTTCAGTCTCTTTGTGAGTGTTCATCCATACCTTGCAAGAGGGTGCTTCCATCACACTTCTGCTTGATTGTCCTCCATTGTGGATTCTGCCTAGAACCCATCAGAGCCTTCTCAGCCACAGGGAATTCAGAGTGAACTTCTACCAAGGGATTTTTGACCTGAAACAGCAGTCAGGATTCAAGAAATAGAATTTGGAGAAAGATAAGAAAATGGCAAAAGCCTTTGGGAAGGGGTTTGGGCCTGTGTGGTATGATATATCCACCCACAATCAAACCAGGAAGAACACCAGAGAACAGCTATTTTGGTATAAATAATTATAACAAAAATCTTACTTGGGGGCAGAAACCAAAGAATAAAAGGCTAAATGGGTCCTCAGGTGGAGAAGAATGGTAGAATTGACGTTAATGCACAGGTGATTGGTGGAAATACTTTGGACAAAGGGATTTGAACCCAGGACTTGAAACTTCTTGTCCCTTGTGATCACCAGCAAACACCTTCCCTCTGAAGACAAGACGGATTATGTCTCCCTCTAAAGACAAAAGGGATTATGCTGATGCCTCCGAAAATCTCATCATGATGGTACTCCTACCTCCTCCCTTGCTAGCTTGATCCAGCTTTCCAAGTGAGAGGAAGCCAAGCGTCCAAATTGGGATCATGCCTAGGTCACTGAAGCCAGCATTCCTTTTCATGTCAACATGTCATAAACCCAAACTGAAAAATTGGAATAAAAAGAAGAGCTCAAAAAGGTGGGATATAGTATATATTATATATAATACAGTAACACTTATGTTTATACTTGGTATAAGTTTATTGTATATAGTTAAACAGAAACAATTCCATGAAGCCCATGGCATGAACATCTGAATTTCTGGAAAATCCTTCTTTGACTTATAATGCAAGTTTTCTGTCACTTTGTACCACTTTATATACTTATGTTATCCCAAGATTTGGCCCCCTTGATCTCTATCCCATTCTTGATATAATATTAATCAAGAAGCACTGGGACAGATGACCAGGATCTGACCCCAATGTGGAAGAAAAGACTTTGAGTAGACTGGCAAATCTTAGACTGGCAATAGCTAATGCAACCAAAAGGGAATAGGGCACCAGCCTTGATGGGATCAACAAAGTCCCCAGGGTAATCCTATTGTGTATGCAGAGGGAGACAATGGATCTGGCTAGGCAAGGTGATGGTCTACAATCAGACAGACTATGGAGGAGGCCTAATCCTTTTGTCCCAAAGAATGCAAACAAATCACCTACCCATTTGTTCTATTCTTTCCAATCTAGGAAACCATTTACCAGCTCTTTAGCTTTTGGGTTTCTGCCCCCAAAACTGTATAGATATCAGCTCCAACTTTGGTAGCTCAGTCCAGTTGCAGGCAGACACTGTCTGTCAGTTTCCTTGGCTGTTGCACCTAACTACGCTTGTCAATCCCATGCACAGCAGGAAATATTGAGTCCTCTCTCTCCATTCTGGACCCTCAGCAACTGGAATCAAGACCCAGGACAGGTGAGTATTACCATTAGCAAAGTCTCACCTCTATTCACTACTGCCATCTTTGTTTCCTAGTTGTTGTGTCTGTGCATGGTTGCTTGTGTGTATGTGTGTGTGCAGTTTGATTATTCCCCTTTAATAAAACATATTTGAAATGCTTCTGGCATTCTGAGATTTCAGACCTGGTATAGTTGGGCTGTATTCCCAAGGCCCCTGTTCCCCAGTCAAATCAAATTGCTCCTTTGAGCTAATTGCCAAATTGCCCTAAAAGCACAGCAAGTGTGGGTGTCCTCGCTGGAACCCAGCAATTGAGGTAACACATACAGACATATATATGTCTGCGTGCATTTAAGGAAGAATTGTAACAAATGTATGAGAAGCAAAAATGATAACCTACAGCTATTGTACGGATATACCTACCTTTACACTATGTGACCACAACACTGTTATTGGTAATTTGTTATGTTTGCTTTGGAATGAAAATAACATGGTGACTGTGATTCTGCTCAATCACAAGGTGGATCCTCCGTACACTGCTCCTTATCAAAGCCAAATCAGGGACATCACAATTCAACAGAGCCTCTTTAAGTAACCCTTTGCCCCTTGAAGTAACCAGAGGCTCAAAAAAAGGAAATCCAGAGCCAGACCCTGCTCACCTTGGCTCCATGAGGAAACTCTCTCACCTGGTGCTCTTTCTGCTTCTTCTCTGCCTCTGCTTGACTAAGAAGGAAACCTTCTGCCAGGGCCACTGCCTGGGAACAGGTCTCTGCCCCACATTCTCTTACCCAGTTCTTCATATCTGGGGGCAAGATAGTTAAGAACTGCTCCAAGATCACCAGGTCCAGGATCTCATTTTTTGTGTGTAGCTCTGGCTTCAGCCACTGACGGCAGAGATGGTGGAGTCGGCTGCAAACCTCCCGGGGTCCATCGCCCTCTTCGTAGGAGAACTGGCTGAAGTGCTGGTGCTGCATGTCTGAACTGGCCAGGCCCTCACACTGGGACCTCTGGACTGTTATCTCAGCAATGAGCCCATCGGGGCCTCTTCCTCCTTCAGGACCAACTGAGTCTGGATCATCCATCTGTGTTTTATTACATCAATGAAGCCACAAACAGGATCAAAATTATTCCTCCTCATCCATCTCAGGGCAAAGATGTCACAAAGATGCTCTGCTCAAACACCCTGTAAATCCAATACAATGTTACATTAGTATAGATAATATCAGGTATTCACAGATCCTGTCTGATCTTGTAAGTTAAGCACAGTCAGCCCTGGTTACTACTTGGGTGGGAGATCACCAACAAATAACAACTGCTTGTAGGCTGTATTTCAGAGAAAGGGGAAGGAAGGTCTGGGAAGGAAGGTCTGGGGAGGAAGGGAAAAGGGGTCTCTGGGAGACTGGTCAGGACCCCTGCTCCCCTCCCTCCCCCACAAAGCCCCACTTAGGGCCCCCTCCCCTCAATGCACCCCCTCCATTACCTCCTCCTCCTCCTCCTCCTCTTCCTCCTCCACCTTGTGGGTCTCTCCTTCCCTCCTCCTTTTCCTCATATGAGATCTTGGAGGCCTCTCTAGGAATCTGAGCCTCCCCTTTCTCTCTACTTTGGAGGCCTCTCTAGGAATCTGCTCTCTTCTTCTACATGACTCTCTAGGAATCTCTCTCTCTCTCTCTCTCTCTCTCTCTTTTGGACTTCAGCTCCCAGAAGCCTCAGCTATGTTGGCCAATAGTCTGGGATTTTGGGAGCTGAAGTCCTGAGGATCCACAGCTCTAATAATCTGAGACCTCTACTCTCTCTCCCCCTTGGAGGCTCCTCTAGGAATGGGAGAGTGAGAGAGAGCCCCCCTTGTTGTGTCCCAGGTGGAGAAGGGAGTCCTGGCCCCTGTCTCACCCATTTGGGCAGGAGACCCCCTTGCTCCCTCCCAGCCCCCCAGGCCCTCCTCCCTCCCTTTCACAGAATGGGGAAGAAGGAAGGGCAGAGGGAGAGCCAGCTGTGGGGCCAAGGGTGCCTGGTCTACACTGCAGGAATAAAGGCACTTTGCCCCCCACTTGAACTGCCAGGGCTCCCTCCTACAAATTCTGGGAGTCTGGGCTCCCTTCCTGGCTTTGCCTTCTATACAGACCTTACTCCCAGGATAAGAGAGCTCTGCATAGAATCACAGAGTTGGAAGAGATGTAAAGAATTAGCTCACTATTTTGTTCAAATGCATGAGAAATTTGCCTCTCGAGGGTTCATACCTCTTTAAAATGCTCCTAAAACTTGGGCTGTGTCCACACTAGAGAAATAACCCGGTTTCATTTTATTTATTTTTATTTTTTATTTATGGTATTTATACCCCACTCTTCAGCCTTAATGGTTATCAGAGTGGCTTACAATTATTAATTTTCATTAGACGGTTCCCTACCCTCAGGCTTACATTCTAAAAAGACATGACACAAAAGGAGAAGGGGATGGTGGTGGGGAAGGGGATCAGGTCCACTGGTTCCTCTCTCCCTCTGGGGCCTGGACCAAGGCAGAGGGCATGGAGGGAGGGCTGTATTTCCTTCAGGGCTCCGCTCTGGGCCCACAACAAACTCCAACTCCCAGAATTCCATAGCCTTGAGCCAAGGCAATTAAACCGGTGCCAAACCGGGTTATTTCCCCAGTGTGGATGCAGCCTTGGTGCTCCTTGACTGAGCATTTTAAAAAATCATTTGCAAATGAAGTGCTGGGACAGATGTTTTGAAATGATAACCCGAAAGAGTAGTGGCTTTCATATGGTAAAGGACTGAAAATGCTGGCATCTAAAGAAAACATCTTTAACTATTATTATTATTATTATTAACCTTTAGAATCATAGAGTTGGAAGAGACCACAAGGGCATCCAGTCCAACCCCTTTCTGCCATGCAGGAACTCCCAATCAAAGCATCCCCGACAGATGGCCATCCAGCCTCTGCTTAAAGACCTCCAAGGACGGAGACTCCACTTCACTCCGAGGGAGTGAGTTCCACTGTCGAACAGGCCTTACTTTCAGGAAGTTCCTCCTAATGTTGAGGTGGAATCTCTTTTCCTGCAGCTTGCATCCATTGTTCCAGATCCTGTTCTTTGGAGCAGCAAAAAACAAGCTTGCTCCCTCCTCAATGTAACATCCCTTCAGATATTTAAACAGGGCCATCATATCATCTCTTAACCTTCGCTTCTCCAGGCTAAATATCTCCAGCTCCCTAAGTCGTTCCTAATAGGGCACAGTTTCTACACCCTTCACCATTTTAGTTGCCCTCCTTTGGACCCGCTCGTTTCTCCACATCCTTTTTGAATTGTGGTGCCCAGAACTGGACACAGGATTCCAGGTGAGGCCTGAGCAAAATAGAATAGAATAGCGCTATTACTTCCCTTGATCTAGACACTATACTTCTGTTGATGCAACTAAAATTGCATTGGCCTTTTTAGCTGCCACATCACACTGTTGACTCATGTTCAACTTGTGGTCTACTTGGACTCCTAGATCCCTTTCACATGTGGTCTCATTCAGCCAGGTGTCCCCCATCCTATATCTGTGCATTTCATTTTTATGCCTAAGTGCAGTACCTTACATTTCTCCTTGTGGAATTTCATTTTGTTAACTTTGGCCCAGCTTTCTAGTCTATTCAGGTAATTTTGAATTTTGATCCTGTCTTCTGGAGTATTAGCTACTCCTCCTAGTTTAGTGTCATCTGCAAATTTGATAACTAGGTCACCAATACTGTCATCCAAACCATTAATAAAGATGTTGAATAGCACTGGGCCCAGGACAGAACCCTGTGGCACCCCACTGGTCACTTCTCTTGTAGTGGACAGATTTTATAATCCATATTTAGTTAATGCTATACTTATGCAGAGTGAACTAAAATCGCTGCTGAAACAAAGTTTAGAACGCTGATTTCTGGGAAAATAGAAAGCTAATATAAAGTAGAGCTAAGTGAAGGTCCTCAATGCTGAACAAACAGGAGAAAACAAGAAAATGTTTGGGTACAAGGTGCCCTCTAGTTGCAACTATGTAACTGTGTGCAAAGGCTACAGGGAAAAGTAACTTTTGTAAAGTGGCCTGATGAGTCATAAGTGGGTTTTAATTATTCATGTATTCGTGGCCTGATAGCTTGAAGTTCATTTGTTTAGAGTTAAGATTGGCCAATAGAAGGCATTTTTGGAGATTCTTTGTGCAGATATGATAAATCCCATCATTTTGTGGAATTAGGGGCCTCGGTTTTTGGAAAACTTTTTCCATTGATTTAAACTAAAGAAAAGAGGATGTGAATTTAATGGTTTGTGTTTACATATAACTTTGGTAGTATTTAATTTGTGTTGTTTTAAAAGGTTACTAGCTACCTATTGTTGGGAGAAATAATATATTATATTATAAATGAACTGAAATTATTTTATTTCAATTCATTCATTTATTTATTCATTCATTTAATTATTCATATGCTTAATAATGAGGAAAATAAAGAGAAGTCACCATGTTCAGGGGCCTTCAAGTGATCCCAGATTCAGGCTAGTATTATCATTGGATCTTCTTGGCAAAACCTGTCCCCGTTGCTTTCTTTTGAGACTGAGAGAGTGTCTTAGCTCAAGTAAGCTAGCCAAGCAACAGAGGAGGTTTGGAGGCAGGAGTGTGACCTGCCACCATTGCCTTCTGAGGCTGAGAGAGTGTGACTGAAGAGTGTGACTTATGTCAAGTAAGCTAGTCAAGCAACAGAGGTGGTTTGGGGCAGAGAGTGTGACCTGCCACCATTGCCTTCTGAGGCTGAGAGAGTGTGACTGAAGAGTGTCTGAAGAGTGTGACTTACGTCAAGTAAGCTAGTCAAGCAACAGAGGTGGTTTGGGGCAGAAAGAGTGTGACCTGCCACTGTTGCCTTCTGAGGCTGAGAGAGTGTGACTGAAGAGTGTGGCTTAACTCAAGTAAGCAAGCCAAGCAGCAGAGGAGGTTTGGGGGCAGAGAGAGTGTGACCTGCCACCATTGCCTTCCCCTGAGGCTGAGAGAGTGTGGCTTAGCTCAAGTAAGATAACCAAGCAACAGAGAAGGTTTGGAGGGCAGAGAGAGTGTGACCTGCCACCATTGGCTTTCTCTGAGGCTGAGAGAGTGTGACTGGAACATGTTACTTAGCTCAAATAAGCTAGCGTAGGTTTAGGGGCAGAGAGAGGGTGACATGCCACCATTGCCTTCCTCTGAGAGTGTGTGACTGAAGAGTTGGATTTAGCTCAGGTAAGCTAGCCAAGCAGTGTGACCTGCCACCCTTGCCTTCCTCTGAGGCTGAGAGAGTGCGACTTGCCCAGCCCACCCAGTGGGTTTACATGGCTGTGCTTGGTTTCCAGCTGTAGGATTCTCTGTATATTCCTGCATGGCAGAAGGGGGATTGAACTGGATGGCTGGAAAGAATCCTGGAGTTGGAAGGGACCCACTCACTTCCCCTGAGGCTGAGAGAGTGTGACCTACCCAGCCCTCATAACTTTTCCCTTGGTGGCCATGCAGAACCCCTGGCCTCCCATAACAAAATAAAAATAATCATGATTATTATTTTTATTATCACAGTCCCAGCCAAGATGAGACACAGTGGCCACCCCTCCCCCGGAAGTGAGGTTTGGGAGGATGTCCCCAATTCATTCCACACTAGCATTTCTGGCCTCTCTAGGAATCTGGACTCTCTCTGCTGCTTGGAAGAGGAAGAGAGAAGTTAGAAAAGGTGCTTTTCTGCAAAAGAACCTTTGAGGAGAAGGAAGGTCCCAGGTCAAGACAGTTGGGTGAGTTGTGGTTGTGGTTGTTGTGTTGCCTTTTTCAAGTCCTTTCTGACTTATGGAAGAACCTGGTGCCTTAAGGAATGCAAGGTAGCATCCAGTGGATAATAAAAGTAAGTTTTCCATGACTTCATAGTAGTGTGACATTTTCATGATCTTCTTGTAGAGTCTTCTTAGAGTGTTTATGGACCACTGGTGTGATATTCAACATGGAGAAATGTAAGGTACTGCACATAGGGCTGAAAAATGAAATGCACAGATACAGGAAGGGGAAAGCCTGGCTGTATGAAACTATATGTGAAAGGGATCTAGGAGTCCAAGAAGACCACAAGTTGAACACGAGCCAACAGTGTGATGCGGCAACTAAAAAGGCCAATGCAAATTTAGGCTGCATCAATAGAAGTATAGGGTCTAGATCAAGGGAGGTAATAGTGCCACTCTATTCTGCTTTGGTCAGGCCCCACCTGGAATACTGTGTCCAGTTCTGGGCACCACAATTCAAAAAAAGATGTGGAGAAACTGGAGCATGTCCAAAGGAGGGCAACTAAGATGGTGAAGGGTCTGGAAACCATGTTAGCTCTGGTTAAAATATCATGCAGTGAGGGGGCTGCAGCCAAAAATAGGTAAAGAGGCACTACAAGAACATCTGTCTGCCTTAAATGAATTCACATATTTAGAACCAGATGAATTGCATTCACACCTACTGATGGAATTTATAGATGTATTCTGGGGCATTTTGTAATTCTCAGACCACTTATGATATTTAAGAATTCTTGGAGATCGAATGAGGACCCTGCAAATTTTCGGCAATTGATGTCCCTATCATTAGAAAGGGGGGGGGGGGGGGGAGGAGAGAATTTGCACAATCATTAACTTGTCAGCTTGCTATATTTTATTATTTAATGGTAATATGTATTAGTATGTATTATGTTAAATTAGTTTTGTAGAATGTACGCTTTAGGCAGGTTTATTTTATTTCATTCTATTTTTAACTGTATGTGCAGCACTTTGTAAATTTACAGTGATCTATAAATAAAAGTTAATAATAATAATAATAACAACAACAACAATGGAGACCCTCAGTGGATCCTCTCCAGGGATTTTCTTGGCAAGGTTTGTTTTAGAGCTGGTTTTCTCTTGCCTGAGGCTGAGAGAGTGTGATTTTTTGCCCAAGTGGATTTGCATGGCCTAGGATTCAAACCCAGGTCTCCAGAGTCCAAATCCTCCACCCATGGGCCAGGCAGCTTCCCAAAAATATTGGGGGGGGGGGGGGGAGACAAAAGAAAAGGGAGCCCCTGGAAATAAAAGAACAAAGAAGTAGATTAAATTCTCCCAGGAAGGAAGGAAGGAGGCCCTGGACTTTCCTGTCTCGTTCCCTGAAACCCTTTTTTTTACCAGCTTCTATTTAAAAAATGGGAAATAATGTAAAGAAGGGGGCACCTGGGTTTTCTGGACATCAGAAGTAATCCAGTTTGAGACCATTTTAACTGTCATGGCTGCGCCTTGTGGAATCTTGGGATCTGTAGTTTCTGAGAGATCTGAGCTCTCTCCGACAGAGGCGGCTCAATGTCTCACAAAACTACAGCTCCCTGAATTCCCTAGCAGGTAAAAAATATAGTTTTTTTGTTATTTGCAGTTTTTCCACATTCACAGGGGTCCTGTGCCCCTAACCCCAGCGAATGTGAAGGGACAAGTGTATATTCTCCTCCCTTCAGTGGCTCCCCTTCCCGTTCCGCATCCAGTACAAGCTTTTGTTACTGACTTTCAAAGCCCTCCACGGACTGGCCCCTCCTTACTTGTCTGACCTTCTTTCTCCTCACACTCCTTCTCGTACCCTCCGTTCTGGTAGTCAGGGTCTCCTGTCCCAGTCGAGGATTTCCACTGCCCCGTCCCGGATTCGTCCCTTCTCACTTTCTGCCCCACACTCCTGGAACCTTCTTCCCCCACATGTGCGCCTCATCAATTCTCTAACCAGGTTCAAAATTAAGTTAAAGACTATATTGTTTAGGGAAGCGTTCCCAGGATTGTGCCATCTGCCCCAGGATGCCTCCTTCTGACTATGTATTAAGAAGCCGTGCCCTCCCTCCAGCCCATCTGCCTTGGTCCTGGCCCCAGAGGGAGAGAAGAACCACTGGACCTCACCCCTTTTCACATCACCTTCCCCTCTTCCTTTTGTGTTGTCTCTTTTAGACTGTAAGCCTGAGGGCAGGGATCTGTCTAATTTAAGATTGTATTTACAGCACTGTGTAAATTTACAGGGCTATAAAAATAAAGGATATTATTATTATTATCATTATTATTATTCTTCGGGACAGGGTGGTGTTTTTATGGGATGTGTGTTTTAGTTACACTTTTAAACTTTTGGATGTTTTTAATGTTAATTTCATACTGTTTTAACTAGATAATGTTAGGTATTTTTAAAAAAAATTATTGTAAAGTTTGTAAAATGTTTTTTCCCCCTCCTTGAGAGCCACCTCAGGTCCCTTTCTGGGTGAAATAAATAAATATAAATATATTAATAACCATTACTTACCTCCAAGCCATGAATATAAATGTTGTTGTTGTTAGCTGCTTTCAGCCCGACTTTGATTCATGGTGACTCTTGGGTGAGACATCTCCAAACCCTCCTATCCTCAACTTCTCTGCTTACGTCTTGCAGAGTCGGGCCCCTGGTCTCCCTGACTGAGTCCATCCATATGGCGTGTGGTCTTCCTCTTTCTATTGCCTTATACTTTGCACAGCGTCATTGTCTTTTCTAGTGAGATATTTTCATTATATGACCAAAGTACGACAGCCTTGGCTTCCAGGAAGAGTTCTTCCTTGATCTGTTCAAGGACCGATTTGTTTGTCTTTTTGGCTATCCATGGTATACTCCTCACTCTTCTCCAGCACCATATCTCAAATGAGTTGGTTATTCTGCCTTCCTTCTTCTTGCACCCAGGCTCCAAATGCCCCCCTTGTCTCTTGCTGTTCCTAGAAGAGAATTGGATTTAAACCAAATTACTAAAGAAAACAACACTGCTTTCAACTCGACCTTGATTCATGTTTTTTTTTAATTCTGTGTGTGTGTGTGTGTGTGTTTGTATTTATATATAGAATCTAACTATTAATATTTTTTCAAACCAAGTTGGAAATCCAAGTCTCCCATCCAAGTAACTAACCAGGGCTGACCCTGCTAAACTTCCAAGATCAGATGGTATCTGATGCCTTAAAGGTACCCAGACCAGAGTAATAATTCTTAACCCAACAAGGTACATTGACGGTGCTCTTTAAATACCTGATATATCACTAATAACACAATAATGTTTTGGTTTTGCAGGATGTTATAGCAGATCATCTTAGCGACATCTTTTCCCTGAGACGGGCGGAAGAGGAATAACTTTGATCCAACTTGTGCCTTCATTGGATTAAACAAACAAACAAAGACATAGATGGGTGAACTAGACTCAGCTGATCCTGAAGGAGGAAAAGGCCTTGATGGCCTCAGCAGTAGGGTATTCTGGGAGAGGACAGTCCAGGAGTCTCTGAGTGACAACTTTGTCAGCTCAGACACAGAGCGCCAGTACTTCAGGCAGTTCTCCTATGAGGAGGGTGAAGGTCCCCGAGAGGTTTGCAGCCGACTCCATCATCTCTGCTGTCAGTGGCTGAAGCCAGAACGACACACAAAAAGTGAGATCCTGGACCTGGTGATCTTGGAGCAGTTCCTGACCATCTTGCCCCCAGATATGAAGAACTGGGTGAAGGAATGTGGGGCAGAGACATGTTCCCAGGCAGTGGCCATAGCAGAGGGTTTCCTCCTGAGTCAAACAGAGGCAGAGAAGAAACAGAAAGAGCATCAGGTGAGAGTGTTTCCTCATGGAGCCAAGGTGAGCAGGGTCTGGCTCTAGGTTGCCTTTTTTTGAGCCTCTGGTTACTTCAAGGGGCAATCATAGAGTTGGAAGAGACCACAAGGGCCATCCAGTACAACCCCCTGCCATGCAGGAACTCCCAATCAAAGCATCCCCGACAGATGGCCATCTAGCCTCTGTTTAAAGACCTCTAAGGAAGGAGACTCCACTACACTCCGAGGGAGAGTGTTCCACTGTTGAATGGTCCTTACTGTCAGGAAGTTCCTCCCAATGTTGAGGTGGAATCTCTTTTCCTGCAATTTGCATCTATTGTTCCACGTTCTAGTCTCTGGAGTAGCAGAAAACAAGCTTACTCCCTCCTCAATTATAAGTCAAAGCTGGTTTCAGGTGTTTTTGCTGTGGGCTCCATGGAATTGTTTTGTGTTCCAGCATATACAATAAACATATACCAAGTAGTAACACAAGTGTTTTACTATATCTCATTTTTTAGCTCTTCTTTTTCAAGCTGGGCTTATAAGATGATGACTTTTTCCTGGTGTGGCTGTGGGTGGATGTCTCATATCACACAAGGCCAAACCCCTTTTGCCATTTTCTTATCCTTCTCCGAATTCCATGTCTTGAATTATGACTGCTGTTTCAGGTCAAGAATCCCTTGGTAGACGTTCATTCTGAATTCCCCGTGACCCATAAGGCTCCATTGGAACGCAGGCAGAATCCACAATTGAAAACAATCAAGTCGAAGTATGATGGAGGCACCCTCTTGCAAGGTACAGATGAACACTTGCTGTAAAGAATCCTGTTTGTCTCTTTGTTGTTGTGTGCCTTCAATTTTTTTCTGACTTATGGCAACCCTAAGGCACTAATCATGGAGTTTTCTTGGCAAGATTTCTCTATTATGTTCTTCACATGCACAGATTGTACCCTCCACCCTTGATGTAGGATCTTAGCCACTTTCTGTTCATGTGTGCGTGTGTGTGTGAGACAGAAATAGTATTTAAAACTTTATACGCAAACAAAACCAGCCAAGAATGCATTTGAGAATCAGTAAAAGGAGATGGTTTGTGTTACTGGACTATTCAGGTAAAATATGGCAAGTATGATTCAGGTAAAAATATTGCAACTGGTATATCAAAAACTGTAATAGAGTATCTTCAAAAAGCAACATGTGAGGAATTTACACATTTTTATTTCCATGTTGCATAGAATTTAGAGTGGTCTTGGTTGTCTCCGCTTTCAGTTAATTTTTGTATTAGTATGACCTTCCAGAGCTTTGTTTTCTTATCTATTTCTGCCTTTGCTCTTTGCAACTCAAGGCTATTCTATCATCACAACAACCACCCTATGAGGTCAGTCAGTGTGTGTATGTGAGAGAGAGAATAGGTGGTTGAGGTCCCAAAGTAAATTTTGGGCTCAATGAGAGCTGAAACTGGATTTTTCCAAGCTCCTGTCCAATATTCTAACCCCTGTATCAGTCGTTATTGCAGTTGCTGTGTGCCTTCAAGTCATTTCTGACTTAAGGTAACTCTAAGGTGGCCCTGGAAGGTTTAGTGGGAGCGGGAGTGGTCTTGAGTTGGCAAGAATGTCTAAGAGGCTCACAAATCAGGAGAGCTCTGAATTCCAGTGAGGAGGGAGACAGTATTTTGGAGGGCAGGGCAAGTAGGCGCCCTCTTGCAAGGTATGGATGACCACTTGCTGAATCCTGTGTCTCTTTTTGTTGCTGTGTGCCTTTAGGTTGTTTCTGACTTATGCTGCCCCTAAAGCATCAATCATGGGGTTTTCTCATCAAGATTTGTTGAGGATTGTGTTGTACGTTCTTCACATGCACAGATTGTGCTCTCCACCCTTGATGTAGAATCTTTGATGCTTTGCATTCATTTGGCCCTCAGTACCAAAATCCGCAGATGCTCAAATCCCATTTCCTATTTTTTTTATTTTTTATTTTTTGGTTTAAAAAATATTCAGGCACATTTTGTCAGTTGAAAGATTAAATGAATTATGATGACATAATTGAATAAATATATGGCCACCCACGGCTGGACATATTTATTTATTTATTATACAGTGTTTATTTGTATCCCACTTTTTCCCCAGGAGTGGGACTCAGGGTGGCTTCACATTAAAAAAAAGTACAATTAAAACATTAAAAAATTATTCCCATCTGTCCTCATAACAATTCCTTAAACGCCTTAAACATATGAGGAGTGGGAATTGAAGGCTACAGTATATGTAACTGGTATGTTCGCATAAGCTGTCATTTTTTTGGTTTAAAAAAAAAACACCCAAACCCTGGCCCCAGAAACAAGTGCACAAGGCTGCAGTGGTTGAGAAAGCAAAAGGAGGTGGATGGGCCCATGCTGGATTTGAATATTCTATCAAGAAAAGAAAAAAATAAAAAAAATTTAAGGGACTAATGTGTTAGCGTTTAAGTAGTGCAGTCCATGATGAGTTACCACGGCTACGTTTGGCGCCAGGATCACCTTCGCGACTGTAGTGTAGGCAGCAGCTTGTGAGTTGAAGTACCTCTCCTCTTCCAGAATAACTGAAGAGGTTGCCCAGAACCGGACACAGTATTCCAGGTGGGGCCTGACCAAAGCAGAATAGAGCGGCACTATTACTTCCCTTGATCTAGACACTATACTTCTATTGATACAGCCTAAAATAGCATTGGCCTTTTTAGCTGCTGCATCGATGCGGCAGCTAAAAAGGCAAATGCAATTTTAGGCTGCATCAATAGAAGTATAGCGTCTAGATCAAGGGAAGTAATAGTGTCAATCTATTCTGCTTTGGTCAGGCCGCACCTGGAATACTGTGTCCAGTTCTGGGCACCACAATTCAAAAAGGATGTGGAGAAACTGGAGCGGGTCCAAAGGAGGGCAACTAAGATGGTGAAGGGTCTGGAAACCATGCCCTATGAGGAATGACTTAGGGAGCTGGGTATGTTTAGCCTGGAGAAGAGAAGGTTAAGGTGTGATATGATAGCTCTGTTTAAATATTTGAAGGGATGTCATATTGAGGAGGGAGCAAGCTTGTTTTCTGCTGCTCCAGAGACTAGAACGCGGAACAATGGATGCAAGCTCCAGGAAAAGAGATTCCACCTCAACATTAGGAGGAACTTCCTGACAGTAAGGGCTGTTCGACAGCGGAATAGACTCCCTTGGCATGTGGTGGAGTCTCCATCCTTGGAGGCCTTTAAGCAGAGGCTGGATGGCCATCTGTCGGGGATGCTTTGATTTGGAGTTCCTGCATGGCAGGGGTTTGGACTGGAGGGCCCTTGTGGTCTCTTCCAACTCTATAATTCTATGAAGAGACACTGTAGACAAAGGTCTCTACGATGAGGCTTTTATTCTTAGAAGTTACAGTATGTACAGAGCTATCTACAAATATCTATACAGTCCACCATCTATCTACAGAACAAGCCACTCAGTCAACTGACTCGAATGGAATCTTCAGCCCAACTGTCAAAAAACCTAACTGCCAAAACCAACTGTCAACGGAATGTTCAAATTCCCCCAGCCAGCATCTGATTGGCCGATGTTCCTGAAATGGTCTTTGGCCATCACACATTATACATTTTCTTTAGAAATCTTTATCCCAACAGCATGTTCCACCCAGTTCCCACTTCTCTCTTTTTTATCCCTCCCCTTAAAATGACCTTTTCAGGATTGGGGACAAATTCACATTTCCCTCAGCACTGGAAAAATTAGCTTTTCCAAAAAGAAACAGGAAAAACCCTGCTTTTGGGAAATCTATGATAATCGGGTATGCAAAAACCAGTGCCAGTGGAAACAACCCACTTATAAATTGGTTTGTGATCCAATCTATAATGCAGTGTGAATGACCCCAAAAACTATATTTGTTTTTTCATTTGTAATCAAGCCTGAAGGACAATTGTGCTCAAGGACTATATATATATTATGGCTGATATGAAAATAAATATTAGTTGTTCATTATTTCTATATATTCTATATATTGCCTACTGAGTCAAATCTTTTCATCTGCAAATCTTGTGTGGCAACTGTGTTTTTCATATAGAGGACTGGAGGTGACTTCCCCTGGGTAAACTGCAATATACTACTGTATATAATAAAATAATAATAATAATGATAATGATAATGTTTATTTATAGCCCGCTCCTCTAATAAAATACTCGGAGCAGGGTACAACAGATTAAAAAAGATACAGAGTAAAAACAACAATCATATTCCCTCCCCAACCGCCCCCCTTAAAACTGAATTAAACCAAGATAAATTAAAATTAGTACAGTTAAAATTGGTCAACAATTATTGAACAAAGTGCAATCTCATGAACTATCAACGTGCAAGTCCGCATTAAGTAAGCTCAGCAGGTTTAATGCAAAGGGCAGCTGAGATAATTCCCATTTCTATCTATGTTTTCAGAGCAGGGAGTAAATGTTCCATTTATTTCCTCTTTCAGGGAAAGGCCTGCCAGAAAAGATGCGTCTTTAAAGCCTTTTTGAAACTGGCCAGTGATGTAATGAGACGCATCTCGTCCGGCAGGCCATTCCAAAGCTTAGGGGCGGTAGCTGAAAAGGCCCTCTGGGAGGTCTGGGACAGCCTAGTTTTCATAGGCTGCAACAGGTTCCTCCCAGAGGACCGAAGTGTGTGGGGCTCATATATAAGTCCAGAAATTTTAGTCAAAAAATTGACCCCCAAAACCTAGGTTGCTTTATCTATGGATCAACGTAAATGCTACACTCATCCATCCTATAAAAGCAGGAGTGAGGGACTTAGAGAGCGTCTTCAGTGAGAGTCAGATAAGTCAGATTGAAGTTAGTACAGAAGGGACTGTGATAAGCCAGCAAATGTGTGTTGATATAACCACAGTAGGTTAACAAAGGTCTCTGTCTGAATTCTAGACATTATAAACAAAGACAAACACACTACGTAAGATATTGCATTGATAAAGGGAAGACACTTGGGACCCTAACCCTTATATACTTAGGGAGAATGGGAAAAGGGTAAAATCAGCATAGGTGCCGGTGATGAGCGGCCTTATGCGGAGAAAGATATGTGACTGTAAGGATGGTCCTGTCACAGCCGCAATTTACATTTTGTCTGTCACTGTAAATTCAGGCTTGATTTGCTCTCTGAGCCATTTAATTGACTTTCTGGTTGTCCATGGAAGACTATATAAATGTGTACTCCATTTGTACTTTCTGCAGGTGTGCATAGGTCCAAGATGGGCTCCAAATGTGGGGAAAGAGGCGAATCGACATTGAAAACTTTCTCCATGGAAGAAAGTGCAGGAAAGATGACCTTGGAACAGGTTAATATTCACTCCTTCCTCCTTTATGATGGAGCCATTGGGAGTTTGTCAGTGGTGGCCCCTCACAGCGTCCATAAGAAGGACTTGTTCTATTCCTGCATTAGCATTAAAACCATGGTTTTTAAACAGGATTTGTCTGCCACTTTGTTAGAAAGAGGCACCTGACTCAGGCAGCTGGTTTTGAGCTTCATGATAGCCAACAATTCCTAATTATTTAATTTGTGGTTTTCATAGTTTTATTTTCAAGGATGGGAATAAGATCTTGTAATGTTCTCTGCCCTATGTGCTAAAAGAATTGGACTATAACGGCTGGAAATCCAAAAACCTATGCTGATAGGGTGAGGCTGTCCTAGTCTTGTGCCAGTTAATAATACAGATTGGGAAGATATACGTGGAAGAGTTTCCATGTGCTAAACAGAGTCTCCCTTTACATGAGAAATCTAGATAACCAGGAACACAGATTGTAGCCCTGTCTTTCCCCTAATGTCTTATTCTTCATGTTCCAGGGAGTTAAGGAAAAGAGATTTAAACTTGTCACACTCTATCAATATTCAGAAGTGATCAAATGGGGTGCATCATGGATTTTCCTCCATTTTTGCTTAGTCACTCTCTGGATGAAGTCTGTTTTCTATTCCAGATTACCTTTTGTGATGTCGTTGTATATTTCACAGAAGAGGAATGGGAACTGTTGAATCGGAACCAGAAATTTTTATACAAGGAGGTCATGATGGAAAACAATGAGAATATATCTTCCCTGGGTAAGGAACTTGAGCCCATTTCCCTTCCTATGGAGACTGAGAATCTTTTCATACTACATTGTTATAGCACTGTGATTCCACTTTAATTGTC
The DNA here is from genome assembly GCA_034509955.1 of Urosaurus nigricauda. Classification (NCBI taxonomy): domain Eukaryota; kingdom Metazoa; phylum Chordata; class Lepidosauria; order Squamata; family Phrynosomatidae; genus Urosaurus; species Urosaurus nigricauda. The sequence continues at coordinate 334,240,708 of JAOEGL010000002.1, forward strand.
ATGCAACATCCTGTGGGATCCTGGGATTTTTAGTTTTCTGAGGCACTAGATCTTTCCAATTGAGAAGTTTAAATACCCCTCCCTAAACTGCCAATCCTGGGGATTTTGTAGGGAGGAACTATGGCAGCCCCCCCCCCCCCTGCTCCTCAGCAAATCCCAGACTCTTGGCTCTCTTCTCTTATCTTGAGATGCCAACATTCAGCATTGTCTGAGGACAATACTCTCAGAAGCACCTTAATCAATCTTCCTATGTCTCACAGTATGGTGCGATTTATTGCAGTAAGTTGCATCTTGCCATGTGCTCTACATCAGCATTTCCTGACAATCTCACTGGAAATGATGCATCCTTGTCACTCAAATATTTTCACCACAATTTGAAGGGGCATGCCTTTCTAAGTGTCTGGCTTCCAATATCCTCTTGGGGAAAAAGGCCTCCTCTGGCCTTATAATGTCTCAGAGAGGGTCCAATAGTAACAAAACTGCCTCCACTTCCTCTAAGGGATGGTGGAGGATATTATAGAGCAAAACATTATTTCATTTTTTCCAGGTGGTATCATGGAGGGTGCATTCTGAGATCTACTGGCAGTCCAATGTGGCCCTCTAATTCCCAACACTTGCCCATCCCTCTCTTAGAGATGTTTTTTAAGGTTATCTTGAGCCTGACCCTCACCTAAATTGAGGTCCAACTTTCAGCAACCTTCCTCATCTTTTCTTATTGATTTATTTGTATATTTGTTATCCTTCCTTTCTTTCCAAATGGGCCTCAAATTGTCTCTTTCCTGCATTACACACTGTGTATATGTAAGTGAGAGAAAGAGAATGTGTAAAATAGATTGGCATGGAAAAGATGCTGAAGAGAAATTGTTAAGCATATGAAACTATGTCTTACTGAAAAAGAACTTCAGAAAGTTATATAACAAGGAAAATTATTAAAAAGAAGGAATATAATTAAATCAGCAATTAACGTTTTTGTTAAAATAACTTATAGTTTAGATTAGCTGAAGAAAGCAGAAATTTGTATAATATTTGTAACTCTTTTACCATACTTAAAATATGCAATATAGAATCTTTCAATATATATTTTTGAAGAAATGCTGACAGTGAAATGCTGCAGCCATGAAGGTGGGTATAAGGGCAGATGGGAAAGTTGGAGAGTGGAGGGAGAAATGGAAATTGATTAGGCATGTGGGAGCAAGGAAGGAAGGAAGAAAGGAGGGAAGGAGGAAACAAAGACCAGAATAGTGCCAGAATGGATCTCTCATATATTGTGAAGCAGCCATGAACGTGACAAATTGTAACTGGTTTGAGTGAACTGATGTGAACTGCCTCGGGCTCTTCTTTTCATACATATAAAAGAGTTCTATTAGCAATTCCGAGTAATATCTATGAAGGGATGGGAAGGGGCCACAAAACTCTTTTTTTCCCCTGAGGTTTCTTTTCCTGTTGAGCTTGCTTATCTCTGTTGTTGGCTCCAGAGGTCCTTCAGGCGTTTAATTTTCTCTGTCCTTGTGATTCTTATAGGAGACCTTGTGAATCATCAGAAAATATACACAGGAGAGAAACCATACAAATGTCGGAAGTGTGGGCAATATTTTGCTCTCAAATTACACCTTCAAATACATCAGAGAGTACACACAAGAGAGAAGCCATACAAATGCCAAGAGTGTGGGCATTCTTTTGCTCGCAGATCACACCTTCAAGTACACCAGAGAGTACACACAGGAGAGAAACCATACAAATGCCAGCATTGTGGGAAGAGTTTTGCTCACAAGTCAGTCTTTGAGGATCATCAGAGAGTACACACAGGAGAGAAGCCATACAACTGCCAGCAGTGTGGAAGATGTTTTGCTGACACATCTTCTCTTGCGAAGCATCAGAGAATCCACACAGGAGAGAAACCATATAAATGCCAGGAGTGTGGGAAAAATTTAGCTCGCAAATCTGTCCTTCAGTCACACCAGAGAGTCCACACAGGAGAGAAACCTTACAAATGCCAGCAGTGTGGGAAATGTTTTACTGAAAGGTGTTCCCTTGTGAAGCATCAGAGAATCCATACAGGAGAGAAGCCATACAAATGCCAGGAGTGTGGGAAATGTTTTGGTGACAAGTCTTGCTTTGTGAAGCATCAGAGAGTCCATACAGGAGAGAAGCCATACAAATGCCAGGAGTGTGGGAAATGTTTTGCTGACAAGTCTTGCTTTGTGAGGCATCAAAGAGTCCACACAGGAGAGAAACCATACAAATGCCAGGAGTGTGGGAAATGTTTTTCTCGTACATCAGACCTGTCAAAGCATCAGAGCCTCCACACAGGAGAGAAGCCATACAAATGCCAGGAGTGTGGGAAATGTTATGCTGACAAGTCAAGCCTTTCAAGGCATCAGAGAGTCCACATGGGAAAGAAACAGTAGAAATGCCAGCAGTGTAGAAAAGGTTTTGCTCAAAATCACCTAAGACTCCATACAGGATATCATAGAGCTGGAAGAGACCTCAAGATTTTGGTCAAAGTTAGCGGCGGCAAACATTGACAGAAGATTACTTCTCCTAATTCAAATGTTACACCACAGTACTACCATCAGGGTTTGATTGGGGGCTAATGGTGTTCTTTCTGATATCATCCCCACAAATAGAGGAGTACATCAGGGCTGTCTGCTAGCACCTTTTTTATTTAATTTTTATATTAATGATGTCGTCCAGGCCTTAAAAGGTCCAAATTTTTTCCTATTCAGGATGTTAAACTATCAGTTCTATTATATGCAGACAATATTGTTCTGATCTTGGTTACTTTAATCGGAATGCAAAGACTCTTAAAGAAGCTAAGTGATTACTGTTCTAGGGAAATGTTAATAGTGAATCACACTAAAACCAAAGTGGTGGTTTTTGGTCCAAAGAAAAAACTTCACCGGTGGAACCTAGAGGCAAAATCCATAGATCAACAATCTTATTACAATTATCTAGGATTAAGATTTCAATCCAGTTTGTCATGGAAAACTCATGTAGTTGCTACTAAGCTAAAATCATCCCTCTCTATAAATTCTTTGTTAAAATTCTTTAGACAGCAAGGAGGCCAGTTGGTAGCCCCTACTATTGAGGTTTATCAGAGAAAAATTGTCCCACAGTTATTATACGGAGCAGAAATTTGGGATACAAAAATGCCTTGGTCTTGGAGTCTGTTCAGAATTTATTTTTGAAATCACTGTTGGCTGTCCCAAGATGCACTCCTGCCTCCTTTCTGAGGGCAGAAACAGGCCGAACTTTCCTCCAAGCTGGTATACACACTGCTCTTGCCTTCTACTGGTTTAAGTTGTTAACAATGAGTGATTCCAGGCTTCCCAAAAAATGCTTCTTAGAGCAATTATCTGTTAACTCTCCAAGCTCCTGGGTATATGTAGTAAGAGTGATACTCCAGAGCTATGAGATTAATGTGGACTCATTACCAGATTTTGCCTCCCGTAGAGTCAAGCAACTGATTAAAGAGAAAATTCATCTTGCCTCCAAATGGTCCGACTTACATTCACTTTTGAACTCTTCTTGTTCCTTGTGGTACCCACTATACAAGACCTCGTTTGGGTTAGAGCATTACTTTTTCCATCTTACTCTGGCCCCTATCAGAAAAGCATTCACAGCTCTTAAGGTACCAATGTATGCCTTCTGGCTATTTGACAGGCAGATATAATAACACCCTTGTCCATCTTAGATTATGTATCTGCAAATCCAGGGAATTAGAGAACATCGAACATTATCTTTTACATTGTCCTCTTTATGTATCCCACAGACAAAGGTTTCTCACAGGTATATTACATTCTCTTTCTGAAAGATCCTGTTTCCAGCAGTTTTGTGTTCTTTTGGCTGACAATGATGTATCTATCACTTATATGGTAGCAAAATTTGGGTTAGCAGCCAGTAAGATTAGACTCAATTCTCAAATTGGGAACGATGATTAGGAGTTTTTATCTGTTCTATATTTTTATCATTTTTAACAAGGTCATATTGTATTTTACAGATGAGCCTTTTTAATCAATATTTTTATGATTTATTAGCGGTTTTATTTGTGGTTTTTGTGCCTTGACCCTTTTACTTTGTCTCTGCGTATACTGTACATACTGCTCATATTGACTGGACCTGTTTTATATTTTGACAGCTTTTAGCTCTTAACAATAAACTTACTTTGGACTTTGGACCTCAAGGGTCATCAAGTCCAACTCCCTTCCATGTAGGAATACAAAATCAAAGCATACACAATCAAACAAATGAAGCAGAGACGTAGGAAGGGATCCAAAGGAAAAAGTCTGTTTGGAAAATGAGCAGTCACAGGGGCATGCAAAAATGCTTACCCCAACCGATCCCACCCCTTTCATTTTTTTCTGGATTTCATTGTGCTACATCCTGGAAGTGAAAAGCACTGAATTGCTGTTATAGAGAATCAACCATGTCAAGGTGCAAAATTGGTTTCCTATAGTACTAAACTGAAGTAAACAAATTGGCAAAGGTTAAAAGGGTCCTCCAAAGGTTAAAGGCCCACGTAAACTTTCTAGAGAGGCAGGACAGGCTAATTGGTGAGGGGAAGAGAAGCAAACTCCCCCATATTCTTGGGAGGGAAAAAGGGAGGCCCTGAGTGTCCTTGAGGAGGAGGAAGAGGAGGAGGAGAAAGAAGAGAGGAGGCAGGAAAGACAGAGGCAAAAAAAGATATTGAGGCTGGATATGGAGAGTAACAAACATCTGTCATGCTGTTCCTTCTCCTGTCTGCAAAGTGTAGGCCACTGTCACCAGTCACACAGGATTGGACAGGAGTGAAGCAAAACCCAGCAAAGTTGTACAGGAAACACGTTCTATTACCTCTTCTAGGCAATATGGCTAGGCAAACATTTCAGAAAACAGTCTGGAAAACAGATTCCATATAGCAGCTCCCATCACATCCACCAGTCCTGCATTATTTTAACATGGGAGAGATGAAGGAGCCACAAAACATCTACTAAATCACTTGGAAGCAGAAGGCAGAAAGCAACCCTTGTAGGTTGTGTGTGTGTATTTGTGTGTGTGGTTAATTCCCTTACTCTCACCTAGTCTTCTGTGGCTGGTGAATTTGGAGAGTTAGGAGAGGCTGAAGGATTTTCAGGGGAGGGTAGAGTCAGCCTGGTGTAGTGGTTTGCATGTTAGATTACAACTTTGGAGACCAGAGTTCAGTTTCTCCCAGCATGGCCAAGAAACCCACTGGGTGACCTTGGGCAAGTCAAAGTCACTCAACCTCAGGGGAAGTCAATGGCAAACCTCTTCCAAACAAGAAAATTCTTGTCAAGAAAAACCAATGATAGGTGTGAAGGTTTTCTCTGCTTCTGTGCTGACAGACATGCTTTGCACTCATGGAAACCTGAGAGCATTTGTTTTTCAGATTAAAATGGGAGAATTTCCTACCAGTTAGGCATAAATTGCAAATGTTAATTTGGCACTTCCTATCTAGAGGAAGGAAACAGGTTAACTATTACAAAGTACACAAATCCAAAAGTCATGCTAGCATTCTGTATTTTTCCTGCCTGTTTTGTTTCTGCCTATAAAAAGGAATAGACTTGCTTAGTTCGCTGTCAATTGAATTTGCCAAGGGTCATTTCAGTTGTCCAAGTGTCAATTATTATTATTATTATTGTTGTTGTTGTTATTATTATTATTATTAACCTTTATTTATATAGCACTGTAAATTTACACAATTTACATTAAATTTACACAATTAAATTGTCCACACCAGATGGCTGGCCTTGTCTGATTTCTTTACAGCCGAGGCCTTGCTCTTCCTCAGGCCTTCTCACTCTCAACCTGTCAGGATGGATGCATGCAGAAGAAAATGTCTTAGATGCAGCAATATGGGACATAGGTAAAAGGTTATTCTAGTTCACGTGGACGCCATGATGAGTAAGAAGATTGAAGAGTGCTGTGTCACAGGAAGGTGATGACACAAAGGCAGGACATGAAATCACCAGGCCTCAATACTGCAAAGTCATGCCACATGGGAAACAGGAAACTGTGTTGCCACACCGGTTGGACTAATATCTCCATCATGAGTGTGTATATAAGGGAGGAGCTCCAATGCCTGGTGTGGTGGTGTTTGGATGAGTGGAGCATTTTCCTGGTTGGTGTGAGATACTGTAAATACCGGAACGAAGATTAAAAGCCTCCTATACTCGGCATGTTGTCGTGTCTGTAGCTTCTTAGTGTGGGAGAAGGAATTCTCCAGCCTGCACTGAACTGTACAGCAGAGCTTTCTGTGGAGTGTGTTCTTGGTGCAAAGCTTCAGTAGTGTGCACTTCAGGTCGCAAACACCATTAAAAGGAATGAATAAGAGGCGGAGTACTGAATAAAAAGGTTTTATTTTTTAAAAGGAAAAGAAACCTGGAAGACATCTGGTCCTCCAGACACAAAACTTTTAAGTATCAGTTTCATAACACAATCATGTCAGCCAAACCTTAACGTACAGGCCTTCCCGGAGTAACTTACTTGGTCACCCATGGATACGGAACATCATACAGAGCACCCCAAGATGCCCATCTCTGTTTTAATGGTTTAAATGTATTTTATTATTAATAGGGGAAATTATTATGTTTTAGGAGGGAGGGGATAATAGGATGTATTTTTTATAGTGTATGATGTATTTTATAATATATTTTACCACTGTTGTAAGCCCCCTCGATCCTGTTGGAGAGTTGGGATAAAAATTTTATTATTATTAATATTATTATACTCTAAACCTCACGTCTCTGACTAGTAGTAAGGCAGGCCCCCAAGCAGAGGCCTTGCTCTTTCTCAGGCTTTCTCACTCTCGATTGCCTTAACTGTCCAGAAGGTTCTTTTCTAACTGCCCTCTATAATAATATAATAATAATAATAAATTATTTGTACCCTGCCTCTCCCAATGGATTGAGGCAGCATACATATATACATATATAATACAACATAATAACCATAATAAACAAAATGACCTAAATTTAAATCCCTTTTATCCCCTTAAAAATCCAGAAACTTAAATATGACAAAAACTCACACAATAATAACATTACAATCCTTAACATCCATAAAAACCATTCAAACAGTCATGGTAGGGCTTCCTGGGGTGTAATCGGGGCAGTCCTCAGTATTAGGCTCATAGTGCTATACATAGAACAGTCAGTCAGGAAAGGCCTGTCTTGACAGCTTTTTTGAAGTTGTCAAAATTTGTAATATGACGGATCTGTCATATCTCATAGTCTTGATAGGTTGTAGCAAGTTCTTCCTAGAGGACCTGAGTGTGCAGGGCGGATTATAAGGAGGAAGGTGTTCACGCGGGTAAGCTGGACCCAAGCCATGTAGAGCTCCAAAGGTTATAACCAACACCTTGTACTGTGCCTGGAAACTAATAGGCAGCCAGTGGAGAGATTTTAAAACAGGTGTTATATGGTCACTTCTAGATTGACCAGTGATCAACCTGGATGCCTTCTGATGGACTGGTTGCCCTCGCCACCAGTGATGTCCTCATTCCTCATACAGTGCACCCACGTCATACACAGGTGCACCTTATGCAGCTTCCAGCATATGCTGGAAGCTGCGCTGGAAGGAGCAACGCCATATGCCAAAAAGCAATGGCATGCACACCGCCAGGCATGAGCCCCATTTACATGGACAGGGCATAAGCATCCACATTTTTTTTGTTACGCGGGGGGGGGGTGTTCCAGAATAGATCCCTGGTGTAAGGGAAGGGACGACTGTATTACAATATCCACCCTCCCCCAGGGAAGAAGGTCCTGATAAATGGAAGGGACTCCCAATTATCACAATAGGGTTGGCATAAGTCAGAAATAACTTGAAAGCACAGAACAATAAGAAGGGGGGTAGAAATGGAGTCCCCTTTATTCCTTGGAGGTGACAAAGGGGTCCATTGAACTTCTTGTGGGGGCAAAGGAGAAGGGGTTGGTGTCTGGAGGAGGCAGGGCAGACAAAGGCAAATGGGCAACATGGAAGGTGTTGATGGGAGACCAGGGAAGGTTTCTGTCATGCAATCCCTTCTGAGTCTGCAAAGCCCTTTTATTTTCTGGAATTGCTGGAGCAAGGAAAGAGACATTGGAGGATGCAAAGACCCCCAAGAAGGCAAAGCCAGGAATGCAGCCACAGCTGCTGAGATAAAGGGAGGAGAGATCTAAAACTTTTTGAGTCTTCAGAGAGTGCAGAGCCAGCTGTACAGAGACCTTGTGGCAGTTCCTCCTTTTTTTCAGCTCTTAGGGTTGTTGTAATATTTAAAGTCCAACAGACTGCCAGACTGACATCTTGTATGCGAGAGCAGCATGAGGGACTGTGTCAAAGACTTGCTGAAATCAAGCATGCAGATAGGAGCTTTTGTGATTGACCACTCCCATTAGTCAATGGAAGTGAATAAACATGAATGGATGTACATTGACTAATAGGAGCTTGAGTTCCTGCATTTTCCCCATCTGTGGTGGTGGTGGGGAGTGAGAGAAATAGATTTGAATCAAACACATGTGGTTTGATGGAGGAGACAAACAAATGGAGTGGAGATCATGCAAAACCATATAATCGTAGATAATATATATAGATAGAAAGGAACCACATATATACATGTATAGTATTATAATCAATATATATCTAATAGGAGTAAGTAAAGGTCAGCTGAGGCCCTTTAACTGAAAGGGAATATATAAGTTAGTCAAAGAAAGAGTTTTTAGATAAGTGTTTTATACCATGTTCACTTTATAAAAAGTGTACTGGGTTTTAACAATATTAATACATTGCGTTGTAAGAATAAGGGGGTTGTTTTTATATTGATAAGATACGTTGGGTTTAGTTATTTTATAAAACATAAATTGGCTATATTAAGACTACTAAAAGGATTAGTATTTTGTGCACCTGGGATTCAAGGACGAAAGGGAAATGACGCAGTAAAGGCGTCATAAAAAAATTGTTGTCTTCATCTGCACCTGGTATTCAAGGACCACTTTGCAAAGAGGAGCCAACTGATAAGAGAGTGCCATCCTCATTAAATGCCAAGAACACCATTTTTACATGGGTTACAAAAGTTCAAGAGATTTTCTTTTCTGCACATGCCCTTGCGGCGGTAATGGATTGGATGAGGAAAAACCGATTGAAGCTTAATCCAGACAAAACGGAGGTGCTCACAGTCACAGGCCCGAAACCAGGTTTGGGAATACAACTTCCAGTCCTCGATGGAGTCACACTCTCCTCGAAGGACTCTGTTCGCAGTCTGGGGGTACTCCTTGATCCGTCGCTTCACATGACAAGTCAGGTGAATGCGACGGTCAGGAGCGCTTGTTACCAGCTTCAGCTGATACGCCAGCTGCACCCTTTCCTGGAGAGGAGGGATCTGGAAACTGTGATACACGTGCTGGTAACCTCACGTTTGGACTACTGCAATGCACTCTACATGGGGCTACCTTTGTGCCTAACCCGGAAACTACAAATGGTCCAAAATATGGCAGCCAGGCTTCTGGCTGGAACATCCAGGAGAGAGCATATCACTCCTGTGCTAAAAGCCCTCCACTGGCTGCCGATCAGTTTCCGGGCACAGTACAAGGTGTTGGTTTTAACCTTTAAAGCCCGTCATGGCTTGGGCCCATCTTATCTAAGGGACCGCCTCCTCCCATATGAACCCCCCCGCACACTCCGGTCCTCTGGGAGGAACCTGCTTCAACCCATGAAGACCAAGCTGGTACAGACCTCCCAGAGGGCTTTTTCGGCTGTTGCCCCCAAGTTGTGGAATGACCTGCCGCACGAGATGCGTCTCATTCCATCTTTAGAAGGCTTTAAAAGAGCCCTAAAGACGCATCTCTTCCGGCAGGCCTTCCCAGAGAATGTGAATATCCCCAGCTCCATACCTAGGTTTTAAGGGCTTTTTAAATCTTTTCCTGCATTTTTCTCCATACAACCTGAGCTGGGTCCTCTCCCTGCTATTGTGTATTGCTATTTTAATCTATTATGTTTTTTAACTCTATTGTGATTTAATTCTTTTTTAAGGGAGGGTGGTAAGGGTAAGGAAGGGGTATTTTAACTTGATATTGTTTTAACCTCTGTTGTACTCCGCCCCGATTGCTTGTTCAGAGGGGCGGAATAGCAATAAATATTATTATTATTATTATTATTATTATTAGGGTTTCATTATCCAATGAAAATTCAGATAAAATATTGTAACGGAAAATGGTCTATAAATATTGTGTGAAACATCACATAGGTGTGCCTACTTGCTTGAGACACCCCTTCTTGTAAGATTGTATATAATAAAATTGGAAATAGCTGCTTCACTTGTTTTGCCCTGATTAATTTGATTTGGTACTTTGGTACTTAAGAAAACTATATCTCACAGGGAGGTAGAGTTGAACCCCCATGAATGGGAAGGCCCCACTGTATATTATAGATCACAACTTCTGAAATCAATGGCACAAGAAGGGACTTTCATAAATAGTCTACAGGAAATTTACTGTCAAAGCCCAATTATAAGATCTTGGATGGTCTGGCTGAGGTCTGGGATTATTATTATTATTATTTTGTATCCCACCTCTCCCTCTGTTGGATCGAGGCGGGTAACAGCAAGTGGGGAGCAGTAAAAAAACAACAACCCACAATTCACATTAAAATCGGAAAACATCCGATGAGGGAAGTGAGACAGATGGACTGTTAAAAAGTCTGAGGAGGTCAGTTAGGGAAGGCCTGCCGTAAGAGATCAGTCTTTATTGCCTTCTTGAAGGCCTCCAACAATGTTATATGGCAGATCTCCTCTGGCAGGTCATTCCATATTTTTGGAGCAGCAGCTGAAAAGGTCCTCTGGGAGGTCACCACCAACCTGGTTTTCTTTAGCTACAGTAGGTTCCTCCCAGAGGACCTGAGTGTGCGGGAAGGATTGCATGGGAGAAGGCGTTCCCTCAAGTATGCTGGACCCAACCATGTAGGGCTTTATTGGTAATAACCAACACCTTATACTGTGCCCAGAAGCTAATAAGCAGCCAGCGTAGGGATTTTAAGATAGATGTAATAGAATCAAATTTAGAACTCCCTGTAACTAATCTGGCTGCCATGTTTTGAACCAATTGCAGCTTCCAAACATGGCATGAGGGTCGAGTGCATTGCAGAAATCGAGATGAGAGATTACCAGTGAATGTACAACCGTTTCTAGGTTCTCCCGTTCCAGGAAGGGTCACAGCTGGCGTATCAGACAAAGCTGATAACAGGCACTCCTGGCTGTTGCACCAACCAGAGATGACAGGCAAAGCGACGAGTCCAAAAGTACTCCCAGGCTATGAACACAGTCCTTTAGGGGAAGTGTGAACCCATCCAGGACTGGAGGACTTATCTCCGCACCCAGTATAGGATTGCCTATAGCGAGTACCTCTGTTTTATTTGTATTCAGTTTAAGTCTATTTTCCCTCATCCAATCCATTACTGACTTCAGACAGTCATTCAGAGGGGAGATGCCATCCTTGGTCACTGAAGCAGTCCAAGACATGGAGAAACAAATGTGTGTGTCATCAGCGGTGTACTGATAACACTCTACCCCATGTCTCCAGATGATCTCACCCAGTGGCTTCATGTAAATGTTGAATAGCATTGACGACAGTATCACGCCTTGAGGGACGCCCGACTTGAGCTCCTTCTTGGTCGAACAACTGTCGCCATCTGGAGCCTGCCCGAGAGATATGACCAGAACCACTGCAGGGCAGTGTCATGGATTCCCAAATCTCTCAGGCACTCCAGAAGGATACCATGGGCTATGGTATCGAAGGCCGCTGAGAGGTCCAAGAGAACTAACAGGGCCACACTTCCCCTGTCAATGCACAGATGGAGATCATCGACCAAGGCGATCATGGAAGTCTCCACTCTGTATCCTGACCTGAAGCCAGTTTGAAATGGATGGAGATAATCAGTGTCATCCAATACTGCTTGGAGTTGGTTGACAACTGCCCTCTTGATCACCTTGCCCAAAAACGGAAAGAGAGATACCGGCCGATAGTTCAATTTTTCCAGGGGATCAAGGGAAGGCTTTTTAAGGATAGGTTTGACTGCAGTCAGTTTTAAACTGGCTGGAAAGTGGCCTTCACTAAGGGAGGCATTAATTATCAATCTCAGCAAATTCATGGTTGCCTTCCCTCCCTGGATGGCCATCCAAGAAGAGCAGGAATCAAGAGGGCAAGTGGTCTTTTTAACCTTTCCAAGCAGCTTGTCTATGTCATCGGTACTCAAAGACTCAAACTGATCCAAAATAACCTTGTTAACAGAGTCACTGGACATCTCTCTTGTCGTTTCTGTATTAAAACTGGCCCTTATCAGAGAGATGTTATCTATGAAGTAATCATTAAACATGTCACAGCAGGCTTAATAGGTTGCAATAATGGATTAAAAGGTTGAAGGAGTCTGAGTTAACTTCTTAACCACCTTGAAGAGCTCTGCAGTACAAGACTCCGCAGATGCAATAGATGCTTTCTTTGCTGCATTTATTGCCACTCAATAGGCTTTAAGTGAAGTCCTATGACATGTCTTGTCAGATAAGTTAGAGTCTTTCAGATAAGTGTCGAGTCAGCGGCTCTCTAATCGTTGTATAACCTGCTTCATCTTTCTGAGATCTTCAGTGTACCAGGAATTTCTATTAGAAGCAGGCTGAAAAGGATGGTCAGGAGCGATTGTGTCACTCACAACCAAGGCTATTGTGAGGTCGTTGTTCCAAGTTGTTACCAAGGCTTTGACAGAGTCGATGACGTTACCAGCCATTAAACCCTCTTAGGCTTCCTGGAACCTTTTGGGTTCCATTAGCCTTCGAGGGCGGACCATTCTAACAGGTCCACCACCCCCGGGGGGGGGGTATGGATAGTGGCCTTTAGTCCAACATTAACTAGGTAATGATCCATCCACAACAAAGGGCAAGTATGGGTTACTTCCGCCCACAGATGTTCCTGTTCTGAAAGAATGACCACATCAAGGGTATGACCAGGGCAGTGCGTAGACCCGGGGACAATCTGGGATAGGCCCATGTTTGTCATGGTTTACATGAACTTCCGAGCCGCACCGCAAGATCTGATTAATTGGTTTTGAGGGGGATGTTGACGTCCCCCAGAACAATAAGCCTAGGGGTCTCCAACATCAGCTCCGAGACCAACTGTGTCAGCTCGGCCAGAGAGTCTGTTAAGCAACGGGGTGGTTGGTAAATCAACAGAATCCCAGACTTCCTTTGTCTTTAGATGAAGGTAAATAGCCTTGATGTGGTCTAATTGTCGGAGAGAAATCCTGGTCAGGGCAAGATTATATTTATGGACTATAGCTACTCCCCCCCCCCGCCCATTTCCCCTTACCTGCTCAGTGACGGCATACCCAGCTGGGCTTGTGCCCCACACAACTATCATCCCCCAGCCAGGTTTCTGTAATGCATGCCAGATTAGAGTCTTCGTCAGTAAGCATATTATATAGAATATGAGTTTTGTTTTTAATAGACCTGTCATTACAAAGAAGCAAGGACAGGTTCATTGGATGAAATGGTACATTCTCCAGAGCCTTTGGGTTAACAGAGTGAATGGAAGGAGGGATAGATTTTAAGCATTGATCTCGCCTTCCTCTATAACAGAATCTCACTCTGCTATCACCATACCTCCCATTTCCCAACACAACTCTTATGGCCGCTCCAGTATCGATGTTATCTGCCCCCTCGTTTATGCTCAAATCCACGTACATTGCCCCCCCCCAATCCCTTACCAAAGGAGGCAGTATCTATATCTCAACCTGTCAAATGATTACTATAATAGATTAGGGAGATAGAACTGCTCTGTTCCTCAAATAGAGGAAAAGGAGTTATAGAGTTCTGGGTTATAAGGAGGCCAGGGTGGGTGGGTGGGTAGGTGGGATAAATAGTGTTCAATATCCCATTTTAGTCCTAAGGTCTCTTCACAGCTGTGGATTTACAGACAATGTTACAGCTGGCTAGGATGTTCCTTGGTTGTTAGGGCAGCTTAAGAGTCCTCTGTTGTCTTGGCCACACCTCCCTCTCTTCAGTCCCGGTGGTAATGGGAAACGGGAGCCTCTCAGCCGGTGTTACGGTGTTATCATAGAATCCTAGAGTTGGAAGAGACCATAGGCAGGGGGATCTTAATGTGAGGAATGCAAATCTAGGGAGCTGCAGGATCCAGGGTTGCTTGGAAGGACCATGAGCTGACATGAACAGTCCTTGAGATCCACCTGCTTTGGAGGATGAGGGCCTCTCACTTCCCAGAGTTGGGAGAAGGCAGGGACATTGCATTGGCTCTTGAGCTCAGCCAGGTCACAAAGGGGAGGCCCTTGGAGACACATCACTACCTGCCTTTGTGACCTCATTGTCCAAGGAGGAAGCTGGCAGGAAACTCACAGCATTCCCCACAAGCAAGTCTCAGGAGTCCTTTCAGTCATATCTTTCCTTGTCCGTCCCAGGAGCCACAGAGACAAAAGTTCTGCTGAGCTTCTTGGAGGCAACTCCTTAGCTGCTCTGTGAACAGCTGAAGGCTGTGTGATTTCATAGATCAACATGCATTCCATCTTTGCAGTGGCTGATCAGGGAAGAGGTGTCTCTTTCAAAGGCAAGTCAAGCATTTCCTTGGCTCAAGGGAAAGCTGGAGAACATTTGCAAGAGTGAGTTGGAATAAAAGATGGAAAGAAGGAATACCACCACCACTCCATGTCCCCTCACCACTTTCCCCCCACAGATTTTTTCCTACTTCTGCTTTGCTATATTTTTATTAATACTTTAAAAAGACCCGCAGAAATCCATAGAACAGTTTAGTTACCAAACAATCCATTCGGACATAAAACCTCTTTTTGTAACCAGAGCTAGTTCTGTGGAAATAGACACACAATACAAAGAAATCTGATAGAATATTTTAAAGTCTCTCTTTATAATATGGGAAGGAGTTCTGAGAACCCACAAAACACACTCGGAGATTTTGGGACAATTGCTTGCCTGCCTCATAGGGCTGTTGTGAGGCTAAAGGAATGCAATTGGTGGAAGTGGGATCCAAAACACCTTTTGCCATGGCTCAAGGGGTCATGGCATATACCCACTACAGTGGTGCAGTATACTGTTGAGAGTGCTGTGGCGGGCATTTGGGAGTTCTGGCTTTGTGTTCCCAGTAAGCCATGAAGAAGGTTTAAGTACACAGTGAGCCTCTGGGTGACTTTGGGTCTGTCGCTCTCCCTCCACACTAGGCCTGATCCAACCTCACAAGGTTGCTAGGAAGGTAAAAATGTGGGTGGTGAGAACAACAGATGCTCCTTTTAACCTAGTGTAATGACTAGGTCTCTAGTCATTTCAGAACTCTTCAGACAGTAAAGGGTTAACACAGGAGAGAGGAATATGTAAATAAAGAATGACAGAATTGCTACGGAAGGCTCATTTGACCAATCAGGGAACAGAATTAAGGGCTGTTCTGGAAGCTTCCATAGGGAGCAGATATAAGGCCTCTTGAGTCACAATGACAGTTAGTGGGGACAGTTGGGAAGGATGGCAGTTAGAAGGGAGAGGAAAGAGAAGAGTGCTGTATAAAGATGGATAGTGGCAGCAATTAGTGAGCCTGGAAGTTAATTATTTTTTATAATAAAATATATCAGAATACAACGTGTAGGCTATTTTATTAATTTTTCAATAGCTTATATGAAATGAATATTATTTATTTATAAAGATTGTACCTACAAGATTCTTACAATCTTATACGAGTTGTATCTTTCTGGTTTTTATTTTGTGATGTCCAGGTGGGGCCTGACCAAAGCAGAATAGAGTGGCACTATTACTTCCCTTGATCTAGACACTATACTTCTATTGATGCAGCCTAAAATTGCACTGGACTTTTTAGCTGCTGCATTGCACTATTGACTCATGTTCAACTTGTGGTCTACTTGGACTCCTAGATCCCTTTAATATGTAGTCTCGTTCCATCAGGTATCCCCCATTCTATATCTGTGCATTTCATTTTTCCACCCTAAGTGCAGTACCGTACATTTCTCCGTGTTGAATTTCATTTTGTTAACTTTGGCCCAGCTTTCCTGTCCATTCTGGTCATTTTGAATTTTCATCCTGTCCTTTGGGGTGTTAGCTACTCCCCTAATTTGGTGTTATCTTGGCACATGTCCATACAGACGGTGCATGCCATGACGATGTTGCTCGTGCACAGCTTCCAAATGGTATGGTGCACAAGGGGTGTCATAAGGTTGCACCACAGCCCTTATGGTGCCCCTCTTGTGAGGAACCATTTGGATGCTGCTCACAAGTGACGTCATGGCCACCTATACAGGTGTTTTTCAGGCGGGTTGGGCATGTGGCTGCCGAGTCCCCAACCCAGCACTTCCAGGGGAGACACAGAACTGCTCCGGAATGGGCTGTCTGTTTAGCCCCTCGGTTAGCAAAGTAGATATGCCCCTGGGCATTACTTCTTTAACAGAAAATTTGGTACCAGAGGCGAAAATATAATGGAATTAATAGGGCTAGGTTCCTATACCATACACACACGGTCAGAAAGAAAAGAAAAGAGCAGGTCAGCATGTTTAACCCAAGTTTTTATTCCAGATATGTACATGTCAAATAAAACAACCTGCTCGGGGAAGCCTTGCATTAAAAACAAACATTTCACAGCCTCTTTCTTCCTAAATCATCCAGGGATGACTTTTTCTTTCAAAAGCCTCCACTTTTCTTCTGATTTCTATTTTGTTAGTGATCTAGCACCATTTTAAGGGAGAGAAGGCAAGCCAGCTCCAACAGGCCTTGCCTGCAAGCAAGAAGAGCCCTCCCTCCAGTCCATCTGCCTTGGTCCAGGCCTCTGAGGGAGAGAAGTTAACTTCTGCTGGACTTTCCCCCTTCCCAACCACCTCTCCCTTCTCCTTTTGTGTCGTGTCTTTTTAGACTGTAAGCCTGAGGGCAGGGAAATGTCTAATTTAACAAATTGTAAGCCACTCTGATAGCCTTGGCTGAAGAGCGGGATATAAATAAAACATTATTATAATATATATATATATATATATATATATATAGTTCTGGAGGCAATTATTACTTACCCTGCCTAATGTAGGCAAGCACTGACAGCAACAGTAGGATTGGCTAGAACAGAATCCCATTTTTTCCCAGCTCAAACTTTATTGCATTGCTTACTACAGATATACTGGAGCAGCCCAGCACACAAAGTCTGTTTCTTGAGTCCTCCACCACCATCTTCTCAATGGCAATATTGCTGCTAAAACATCCAGTTAGAGAATAAGGAAGAAAATGGAGGCAAGTGGGTGTAAAAAGGAGCTCCACATGGAGAAGCCATTAACTGAGGTATGCCTGCACTGTGCTCTGTTGGGAGACATGCACAGATTCTATGAATATGAGAGGCTCCTAGGCTGGAGAAAATAACAAAAAAACACCTGACCAGGTGAGTATTTGCTGACCCAAGACTGACACCCTGCATGACCATCCCCTAGTGAAGGATCAAAGCAGAGCCTAAACTGGGGCACTGACCACAACTACAAAGGGCAAAAAAATATAATCTTTATGCTGATGACACGCAATTATATTTTTCTACTCCAGAACTTTCTTCTGATATTGAACATGTTACATCATGTCTCTCAACTATCTCATCATGAATGCTTCATCAGTATCTAAAACCTAACATGGCTAAGACAAAACTACTCAGATTTTCTCCCAAACCTACTTTACAATATACATTTTTTTTCCCACGGTCAATAATGTTCCCATTCATCCTGTGAAGGAAGCACGTAGCCTTGGCTTTTTTTTTTAAAAAAATGTTCTTTGTCCTTCACTCCTCAGATTCAGGATGTAGCCAGGTCATGACAATTTTTCCATTATAGTATTGCTAAAACTAGATCTTTTCTATTAGCTTCTTCTGCTAAGATCTTAGTTCATACCCTAGTTATCTCCCACTTTGACTACTGCAATCTTCTTTTTTAAGGGCTCCCATTGTCCCACCTTAGTCCTCTGAATTCCATTCAACATTGGGGTGCTAAGCTTATTGCTTTGATCATGTCATCCCACTTCTAGCATCTCTTCAATGGCTACCCATTCCTTTTAGGATTCAGTACAAGTTTCGTATTTTAACATTTAAAGCTTTACACAACCTACCCTTATTACATCTTTACCATCCTGTTAAGAGTTTTACAGTCCAGGAGCTTAGGGATTCTTACCCAGCCAAGGGTTTCTTTTTCCTTGACTCAGGTTCATCCTTTTTTCAACTGTTGCACCATATTCTTGAAACTCTAAACCTGTGTGGACTATCTCTTCTCTATCTAGCTTTAAATCCGGATTAAAGACTTTCTTGTTCTCGGAAGCATTAGGTACTCCGGCTTAATATTGTTTTATAATTTAGATTTTACTATATGTATTATCTGTTTTCACATTTCTGTATTTTAATTGCATAACTTGCTTAATTTTGTATAGTTTTTTTTATTTTATGAGTGTTAGATTGTACACCACTGGCAGGTTATATGCTATTTTGATGATGCCTGTAAAGTGCCATGCAAATTTATGGCGCTATATAAATAAACATTAATAATAATAGTAATAATAATAAATTACAAAAAAATTGAAAATCAGGATCCTTTCTGCCTCGTGTTTAGGTCCTGAGGACAGGAAAATGTCACCATTTAACCTGGGAGTCAGTAGACATCATGTGTCAACAAGGGGAGAAAGGGGAAATCAATTCCCCCTCAAGTTATACGACCATACAACCTACTGTCTTGGGCTGCATCCACACTGCAAAAGTAATCCAGTCTGACACCATTTTAACTGCCATAGCTCAAATTAATGGATTATGGGATTTGTAGGTTACTTTGGCACCAGAGCTCTCTGATAGAGGCTAATTCTCTCACAATACTGGAAATTCCATAGCTCTCAGCCTCAGCAGATAAAATGGTATCAAACTGGATTATTTCTCCAGTATGGATGTAGCCATGGTCAGAATGAAATGAGTTGGAGAGTACCTCATTAATAAAAATATAGATTCTCCATAATTGATGCTATATGTCTTATCTATTGGATGGCCTGCCAAGAAAACAAAATGCTCCAAATAATTCCAAGGTTAACTAAATGAACATATAACTGCAAGATATTTTCAAATCACATGATTTGAAAAAAAAAACCATCAAAGGGGATTATAATAGATTTGTAAAGCAGAATCTAGATGTACTGTCATTCCAAACAAAAGCCACAAGAGTAGACTTGTCAGAAAAACATTCCTCTCACTACTGTCATTTGTATGTTTTTATTCCTCCTGTATTGATTCACTGATGAGTCACAAGGGCTGATTTGTGAACTAAACATTTTTTATACTACTGGTATTTGTATAGTTTGTACTTTTTTCACACTGTTGGTATTTCATAGAATCATAGAGTTGGAAGAGACCACAAGAGCCATCCAGTCCAACCCACTGTCTCGCTAACCCAGGTGTCCCTCATCCTTTATCTATGCATTCCATTTTTATGCCCCAAGTGCAGTGCCTTACACTTCTCCATGGTTAAATGCATTTTGTTAGCTTTGGCCCAGCTTTCTAATCTATTCAGGACTTCTTGAATTTTGATCCTATCCTCAGGGATATTAGGATAAACTTCAAGAAGACTTGATGACTCATGATGTACTCTGATAACTCACCAAGTGTGAACTGCAAGGTTTCTGTCCTGTGAGGACTTTGATGAATAACAATATACAACTTAAACAACTCCATAAAAAAATCCACAGTGCTTGCATTTGTCTAGTGTCTCTCCTGTGTGGACTCTGATGATTCGCAAGGGCAGATGCATCAGTAAAACATTACCCATAGTGCTGGCATTTGTATGGTTTTTTTCCTTTGTGGACTCTGGTGTTTTTTTAAGGTGTGATTTGCAAGCAAAACATTTCCCACATGGCTGGGATTTGTATGGTTTCATTCCTGTGTGGACTGTTATGAATTACAAGGGCTGATTTGTGAGAAATACATTCATCAAATTGCTGGCATTTGTATGGTTTCTCTGCCGTGTGGACTCTCTGATGCTTCACAAGGACTGACTTGTATGCAAAAGATTTCTCACACTGCAGACATTTGTATGGTTTCTCTCCTGTGTGGACTCTCTGATGCTTCACAAGGGAAGACTTGTCAGCAAAACATTTTCCACAGTGCTGGCAATTGTAAGGTTTCTCTCCTGTATGGACTCTCTGATGCTTCACAAACGAAGACTTGTCAGCAAAACCCTTCCCACAATGTTGGCATTTGTATGGCTTCTCTCCTGTGTGGATTCTCTGATGTGTCACAAGGAATGCCTTGCATGCAAAACATTTCTCACACTCCTGGCATTTGTAAGGTTTCTCTCCTGTGTGCACTCTTTGATGAATCTCGCAGTCTGAACTGCGAGCAAAACATTTTCCGCAGTGCTGGCACTGGAATGGTTTCTCACCTGTGTGGACTCTCTGATGAGTGATAAAGTCTGACCTGTAAGCAAAACATTTCCCACACTGATGGCATTTGTATGGTGTCTCTTCAGTGTGGACTATTTGATGTTTCACAAGGGTTGACTTGTGAGAAAAACTTTTTCCACACTGCTGGCATTGGTATGGTTTCTCTACTTTGTGGACTGTCTGATGCTTCACAAGAAACAACTCGCAAGCAAAACATTTCCCACATTGCTGGCATTTGTATGGTTTCTCTACTGTGTGGACTCTCTGATGCTTCACAAGGGAAGACTTGTCAGCAAAACCTTTTCCGCACTCCTGGCATTTGTATGGTTTCTCTCCTGTGTGGACTCTCTGATGAGTGACAAGGGCTGACCTGTAAGCAAAACATTTTCCACACTCCTGGCATCTGTATGGTTTCTCCCCTGTGTGGACTCTCTGATGCAGAACAATAAATGACTTAGAAGAAAAACATTTCCCACACTGCAGACATTGGTATGGTTTCTCTCCTGTTTGGGTTCTCTGATGTATCACAAGGGTTTGCTTCTCACACAAAAAATTGCCATACTGCTGGCATTTGTATGGTTTCTCTCCTGTGTGGATTATCAGAAGCATCACATGGTCTCCTAAAGAGAAGAACAAAGACAGACAAGACTAATTCTCAGCATTAAGGGAACAAGGGCCACTGAAAGCAACAATGGGGTGAGCAAGGTCATGGAGGAACATAAATTTGTTGTTGTTAATTGCCCTCAAATCAACCACCACTCATGGTGAGCTTCTGGATGAGACATCGCCAAAACCCCCAGTCCTCAACTGCTTTAGTTAGGTGCTGCAAATTCAGGCATGTAACATTCTTAATTGAGTCTATCCATCTGGAATGAAGAAATCCTATATTATCTGTGACCTTTTTCTTTCCCTACCATTATTCTCTTCTCTAGTGAGTCACACTTTCTCACGATGTGGCCAAAATATTATAGCCTCAGTTTTGTCATCTTGGCTTCCTGGGAGAATTCAGGCTTGATCAGCTCTAGGCCCCATTTGTTTGTCCTTTTTGGCCATCCTAAGCATTTTCTCCAGCACCACTTCTCAAAGGAGTTGATTTTCTTCCTATCACCTTTCAGAGAAAAAGCGTCTAAGTGTTCTTTCTCTTCCTCCATAGATATTTGTTAAATGGAATCCCTTAATATGACTGAAATCAAGGTTGTGATCCATTTTGTACCAATTCATTCAAACCAGCTGGTAAATTTTGTCAGGATCAAGGCTGCCTCACAATACATGAGACACCTATTCTGGCCCTTTTACAGACTTTCCCCAGAGGTACTTTCCTGTCCACACATAGCTATACTGCCTTTTTTTGCTCTTGCCCTCCCCTCCAACCTCCCAGTTTCCTCACTGCCTTCCATTTCTCCCTCCATTTGCCAACCTTGCCACCTGCCCTCATGCTCATCTGCACTGCTTCAGCATTTCACCTTCAGAATCTATTCCCTGCCATTCTATTTTACACATTCTTTCTCTCTATCTCTCTCTCACACACACAAATATACACAGAGTGTGATGCAGGAAAGAGATATCTTGAGGCTCATTTGGTGAGAAAGGATAATAAATATACAAATAAATCAATAGAAAAGGCTGTGGAAGAGGCTGGGAGTTGGGCCCCAATTTTGATGAGGGTCAGATTCCAGAGGAACCCAGCGGGCACTCCCCATTGTACCAGCTGGAAAAAAAATGAAAAAATGTTTTGCTCCCTAATATTCCCCAACATCATTTGGGGGAAGCAGAGGCAGTTTTGCTACTGTTGGGCTGTCTCTGAGCCATTATAGGGACAGAGGAAGCTTTTTCTTTCAAGAGGAAATTGAAAGGGGCAAAAACTCAATAAACTTGCTCTGGAATGTGTTTAAGAATTATTATTATTATTATTATTATTATTATTATTGCTGCCCCTCACTCCTGGAACCTCCTTCCATTACAAGAATGGTTCAACACGTCTCTAACCAGTTTTAAAACCAAGTTAAAGACCATATTGTTTTGGGAAGTGTTCCCAGGGAGATTGTGATTGTGACCTGGTAGTTTTGATGCAATATTTGATATCTGCTTTGAGGGCAAAGAACATTAACTTCCATGGTTCCTTCCTATGAAATCCTAGGATTGGCAGTTTAGGAATGGTTATTTAGAATCCTCAAATAGAGAGCTCTAGTCCTCACTACACTACAAATTCCAAGATTCCACATAATGTTGCCTTGACAATTAAAGTGGAATCATGGTGCTATGACAATGCAGTATGAAAGGACCCCACCATCTCTGTAAGAAGGGCAATGGTTTCAAGTTCCTTACCCAGGTATGACACATTCTTATAGTTTTCCATCATCACCTCATTGTACAGAAATCTCTGGTTCTGATTCAACAGTTCCCATTCCTCTTCTGTGAAGTACACAGCAACATCCCCAAAGGTCACCTGCAATAGAAAATAGCCCTCATCCAGACAGTGACTAAGCAAAAGGGGAGGAAAACATATAGTGCATCCCAAATATTATTTGATCACTTCAGAATACCAACAGAGTGGTTCATGTTTGAATATTCTCCCGTCTCTTTTCCTTAACTCCCTGGATCTTGAAGGACGAGTCTTTGATTATGTGTGAAGGCAGATTGTGTTTAGCATGTGGAAACCTTTCCATGTAGATCTTTTAAATCTGCATTACAAACTGGCATAAGTCAAGGGCAGTCTCAGCGAATTACCAAATATTTTGGATTTCCAGCCAGTATGGTCAAGTTCTTTTATCAAATAAAGTCAGAGACTACAACTGGGCCATCTTTGATAATAAAAATTTGAAAACCACAAATTAAATAATTACAAAATTACTTCCTTCCATGGTGGCTCTAAAACTGCTGCCTGAGTCAGGGGCCTCCCTCCAAAATAGTGGACCAACCCTTTCTAAAAGTCATGGGTTTAATACCCATGCAGTAATAGATCAAGTCCTCCTGAGGGACAATCTGAGGGCCCACCATTGGCAGGAAGCCCAGGCCCACTACCTCTCACTCTGACTGACTGGGAGGGAAAGCAAGGACAAGATGGCAGGAAGCAGTGATCAACTGAGCCACTGAAGGACAGAAGATGCCTTCTGACCACCCACTGCATCCCAGACTGACAAACACCCAATGGTTCCATCACAAAGGAGGAGGAGTGAATAGTAACCTGTCCCAAGGTCATCTCTCCTGCAGATTCTTCCATGGAGGAGGAATTCATTGTATATTCTCCTCTCTCCCCATGTTTGGACACATCCACACCTGCAAAAAGTACAAATGGAGGGGTTTTACATCAATGCCCATTTATACAGTCTTCTATGGAGCACTGAAAAGACTATTAAATGGCTCTGAGAGCAAATCAAGCCTGAACTTTCCCTAAAAGACAAAATAAATAAATAGAGAGTATAATAACTTTGGGCACATGGTGAGATGACATGAGTCATTGGAAAAGATAATGATAATCAGTAAAGTGGAAGGCAGTAGGAAAAGAGAAAAGCCCACTACAGGTAGACTGACTTAATGAAGCCAAAATATTGTGCTTGCAAGACATGGTTGAGTCTGTTCATAGATGGGTCTCTTGGAGGTCTCTCATTCAACCAGTTTTCTGATTGATTCCTTCTTTATTCATCAGAAAAATAAAATCTGCTCTAGCTAGGATATTAACCACAAGATTTAATCCTAAAATGGGGTGGGAATCATGTGGTTTCCCAAGGGTTGGTGGAATACAATTCCCAGCACTCCTTACCGATTTGTTATAATATCAAAGGGGCAGATGATGATGATGATGATAATAATAATAATAATAATAATAATAATTTCTAGCCCGCCCCTCTGAGCGAGCAGTCGGGGCGGGGTACAAGATAAAATTAAAAACAAGACAATTAAAATAACCAATCCCATTCCCACCTCCCCCCCCTTAAAAAAAGAATTAAACTAACAACAAGTTAAAACATAGTGCAAATAGCAGACAGTCAACAATAACAAACTAAAAGTTCCTTGAGCTGTATCAGGTGATGAGGATTAGGGACTGGCGAAAGGTTTGGAGCCAGGTGACATTAAGCATTTTCCGGGAAGGCCTGCCGGAAGAGATGCGTCTTCAAGGCTTTCTTAAAGCTATCGGTGGATGGAATGAGACGCAACTCATCTGGCAGGTAATTCCAAAGTTTGGGGGCGACCGCTGAGAAGGCTCTCTCTCCCCATTTCCAGAGGGAGGAACAGATGGGAGAACATCAGTCTGATTGCCCAGAGGAAGAAAGGGAGCTGGGAGCAAAAAGATCACTGCACAGTGTGAAGTCACGCTGGAAGAGAAGCAAAATATCACCACCAACTTCAAAAGAAACAGTAAGCTTAAAATAAAATAAATAATAATAAAAAGATCTAATTTGTTGTGAGAGAAGAGAGAATCCAACTAAGTAATTACAAAGACAAAAATGGCCTTTAAAAATAACTTTTATACACAAAAGGAAGGGTAACTATCCTGAAGATAGAGTTTTTTGCCACGGAGAGGTGAGAGAGGAAAAGACAACAAAAGGAAACTGTGGGGCTTTTTACATTGGCAAGAAAGTGTGACCTGAAGTCGCCTTTATCTTAATGCTTAGCAGGTGTGCATTAAAAAAGTGCAGAGCTGCTACACTGAGGGGTGTGGGAACGACTTATCTGAGGTCTTTTTTGTGGCTCAGCAGTTACATGGGAAGCTGTCAGAACACTACAAATACAGGCGGAGCTGCTACATGGGCAGCAATAAACGCGGCTTTAAACTGCGATTTTAATTTTTTTTTCCTTGCCGGCTGCGAATTGCGCTGTTGCGCTGTTCGTGCCGCCGCGAACAGTGCTATTGCGAGGGTCGAGGCTTGAACTGCGCTATTGCGAGGGTTGAGGCTTGAACTGCGCTAGCTTGAACTGCGCTATTGCGCTGTTTGCGGCTGCGAATTGCGCAGTTTTAAATGATTTAAAGGGGGTTTGGGAGCTTTAAAAAACTGCGCGGTTAAACCCCAGCTTTTACACCTGGAGGGCATAGAACGTTTTAATTAGGAGTGAAGTCCACACCACGCATGCTCCCAACCCACGATCCATTCTGATTCGCACCTGCAGCGCAGCCTTTAAATGGGCGCCTTAAGGAAACAGAGCCCCATTTAACTGCGCAATGGCATCTTAGCATTTTGATGTACTAGCGCTATAACGCACTTTTTAAAAAAGTAGTGGGGCAACCGAACTACTTTTTAAAGGCGCGTTTTTTCCCTTAAAACGCCAAAATGGCGTTTTCATGGCACACTTTCCCATTTTCTAATGTAAAAGCTGGGTTTTCAAGCAGCCTTCATGACACCTCTTTTTGCCAATGTAAAACAGACCTGTATGTCTTAAATCTTATTATAGTAAGGGATAATTAGAGTTAAATTCACTGTTTTTCACCACTTTAAGAATTTTTAACTACCAAAAAGGAAGGTGATAAAAAGCAATTGAGAAATACAGAACAAAAGCAAAATTGCTTCTAGAGAATCAACTAACATTACTGGAAAACAAAATATGCAAATAAATGGACTAGAACTTTAACTAATAAGCCTGAAGGGTAAATTTGAGAAATCAATTATCCAAATTAACCAAACTGGTGATGGGGAAAGGTTTGATGAGTTATTAACAAGACAAGAATCAAATTAATCCATAAAATGTTAATGTGATTTATATTAATTCGTACAAGTAAACTATCTTAAAAGGAAAGGATAGAGAGAGACTGAGACGCTGGGAACCAGAGGAGACAGACACTGCAAATGTGGGAGAAAGGAACTCCAAGGGCAAAGAATAATACTTGTGATTTCAAGCACCCAAAATTTAAAAGATTTTTTTTTTGAGGAAGCAGATAAGCCTGGAAAGCTGTTGGCACAAAAATTAAAGAAAGAAAAAGAAAAAATTAGATAGAAAAGGGAAGTTTATAAAGAACAAGATTCAATAAAAATATATTTTATGAATATTATAAGAAACTGCATAAAGAGGAGAACATAGGTAAGCAACATCAAAATAGAATTAGAAAATATTTAAAGGAACAGAAATTAACAAAATTAACAAACAAACAGCAAGAAATAATAAATGTGCTGATTAAAATATTTGAAATAATGGACAGTAGAAAAAAAGTTGAAACAGGGGAAAACACAAGGACCTGAAAGTTTATCTGCAGTTTATTATAAAGCTCTAGAAAGAGAATTGATTCAAACTTTTAATAAAGTCTATAATAGTATCTTAGAAGATGGCAGACCAAATTCTTGGAGTTGTAAAAACATCTCTTTAATCCCAAAAGAAGGGAAAGATGCAAGTGAGCCGAAAAATTATAGGCCAATTGCACTATTGAATAATGATTATAAAATATTAACATCTATGTTAGCAGAGAGATTGAGAATAGTTTTGAAAGAGATGGTTCATAGAATCATAGATTTAGAAGAGACCACAAGGGCATCCCCTGCCATGCAGGAACTCCAAATCAAAGCATCCCCCACAGATGGCCATCCAGCCTCTGCTTAAAAACCTCCAAGGAAGGAGACTCCACCACACTCCGAGGGAGTGTGTTCCACTGTCGAACAGCCCTTACTGTCAGGAAGTTCCTCCTAATGTTGAGGTGGAATCTTTTTTCCTGCAGTTTGCATCCATTGTTCCGAGTCCTGGTCTCTGGAGCAGCAGAAAAACAAGCTTGCTGCCTCCTCAATGTGACATCCCTTCAAGTATTTAAACAGGGAGATCATATCACCTCTTAACCTTCTCTTCTCCAGGCTAAACATCCCCAGTTCCCTAAGGCGGTCCTCATAGGGCATGGTTTCCAGACCCTTCACCATCTTAGTTGCCCTCCTTTGGATCCGCTCCAGTTTCTCCACATCCTTTTTGAATTGTGGTGCCCAGAACTAGACACAGTATTCCAGGTGGGGCCTGACCAAAGCAGAATAGAGTGGCACTATTACTTCCCTTGATCTAGACACTATACTTCTATTGATGCAGCCTAAAATTGCATTGGCTTTTTTAGCTGCCGCATCACACTGTTGACTCATGTTCAACTTATGGTCTACTTGGACTCCTAGATCCCTTTCACATGTGGTCTCATTCAGCCAGGTGTCCCCCATCCTATATCTGTGCATTTCATTTTTGCGCCCTAAGTGCAGTATCTTACATTTCTCCGCATTGAATTTCATTTTGTTAGCGTTGGCCCAGCTTTCTAGTCTATTCAGGTCATTTTGAATTTTGATCCTGTCTTCTGGAGTATTGGCTACTCCTCCTAATTTGGTGTCATTTGCAAATTTGATAAGTATGCCCCCAATTCTGTCATCGAAGTCATTAATAAAGATATTGAATAGCACTGGGCCCAAGACAGAACCCTGTGGCACCCCACTGGTCACTTATTTCCAGGATGAAAAGGAACCAATGTTGAGCACCCTTTGGGTGCAGCTAGTCAAAAAATTACAAATCCATGTAACAGTTACCTTGTCTAGCCCACATTTTACAAGCTTGTTTGCAAGAATGTCATGGGGAACCTTGTCAAAGGCCTTACTGAAATCAAGATATACTATATCCATAGCATTCCCTTCATCTACCAAACTGGTAATTTTATATATATATAAAAAGAGATCAGATTTGTCTGGCATGACCTGTTTCTCTGAAAACCATGTTTGCTTTTTGTGATTATGGCATTGGCTTCTAAATGTTCACAGACTCTCTGTTTAATTATCTGCTCTAGAATCTTTCCTGGTATTGATGTCAGACTAACTGGATGATAATTTTGGGATCCTCTTTTTTTCCCTTTTTGAAGATGGGATCACAAAGATCAAAATGGCTATTTGCCAGACAGACAGCTAGGGACAATCATAGAACTGTTCTGGATTTAGTCAAATATTATGAGTGTCATAATAAAAAAAAGTAGCATCAATATTTATATATGCAGAAAAAGCATTAAAAATGTAAGTGGGAAATTCATGAAAAACTTGTTGAAGGAGTCTGAGATCAGGGAGAACTTCTTGAGATGGATAGAGAAATTATATAAAGTGCACATATTTGTAAATGGAGGAAAAACAAAACAAAAGCATATGTTTTTGAATGAGGAATGAGACAAGGTTGCCCCATGTCCCCTTTGTTGTTTATGATATTAAAAGTATTAAATAGAAATTAATAGGGAAAATAGAAAACAAGGAGCTGATTATGTTTAGTCTGGAGAAGAAAAGCTTAAAAAATGATATGATAGCCTTATTTAAATATTTGAAGGGATGTCATATTGAGGAGGGAGCAAACTTGTTTTATGCTGCCCCAGAAAACAGGACCCGGAACAATGGATGCAAACTGCAGGAGAAGAGATTCCACCTCAACATTAGGAGGAACTTCCTGACAGTAAGGGCTGTTCAACAGTGGAACACACTCCTTCCATGGACAGTGGTGGAGTCTCCTTCTTTAAAGGTTTCTAAACAAAGCCTGGATGGCCATCTGTCGGGGATGCTTTGATTGGGATTTCCTGCATGGCAGTGTGTTTGACTAGATTGTGGTCTCTTCCAACTCTATGATTCTATGAACATTAAAATACAGTAAAACATCACAACCCATAAACCCTCTCATCCACAATAAAAAAGTACATTTTAATTATAAAACTAAGCAGGGACAATTGAGGGACAATTAATGGAAGGCAACTGTTTTGAAGAATGGGAAAAATAATTATCTAAGTTTATTTGGGCACGCAGAAAGCCTAGAATAAAGTGGAGTGCATTGACAGACATTAAGACTAGAGGAGGACTCGGATTTGAGAATATATTGTTACAATTGTGGATTAGTTTGAGTAAAGGATTGGGTTACTATACAAGAGGAGAGAATATTGAGATTAGAAGGCCATAATCTAAGATTTGGTTGGCATGCTTTCATGCTATATAGGAAATGGAAAGAGAATAAAGAATTATACTGAAGATATGGCAAAAATAAAATAAAAAAGGTTCTGTTACAAACTACCACTTTGAACTTTTTCACAAGAGGGGTTATTTGGTAGATATATAAACAACTAGAGGAGAGATTTAGGATGGCCTTAAAATTAAAGGGAATAGAGAGAAATAAAATTTAAAATTGCAAAATTATATGAGATTTTATTAAAAAGAGAATTAGAACAAGTAATCATAAACAATACAATGATAAGATGGGTCCAATTTTTTTCAATATAATATTGAGTTAGAAAACGGGGGGAAATCATGGAAGGGGACAAATAAATTCACTTTAGCTCAGAACTTGAAGGGAAACTATTGTACTGTAAAATGCTTTACATGTGGCATCTAACACCTATGAAGCTATCTAAAATATATAAGAATTCAAATACCAAACGCTGGAAATGTAAAAAATAAAGGATGGTTCAGATTTCCACATGTGGTGAAATTGTAAGAGAGCTAGGTAATATTGGAAAAGCATCCACATGGAAGTAATAGAAATCTTAGGTATATATTTTTACATGAAGCCTGAGTTACGTATATCTATTAAATATGACACATATATTAGAAACAGAGACAGAAAAGAAACACTCAAAATTGGTATTATACTTGGTAACAGCTGCAAGAATATTATATGCACAGAAATGGAAATCTTTTCAAAGTGCCAACAACAGAAGACTAGTTAAAGAGATTAATAGATATGAGATAATTAGACAGACTCATAAGAATAATAAAAGAAAAAAGCAATACTGTATAAAGATAGAAGAGCTCTGGGATTTAGTGGTTAAATATTGGAAAGAAAAATATGTAAAAAGAAAGGATTAAATGAAAAGGGGGGAAATACATGTGAATACAGTTTTTGGCTCTGCTGTTTTACCTGACCCAATATCTTTCCACTGAAGACAAAGTGTTTATTTTTTGTTTCTGTGACAGTGTTTTCAAAATAGCCTGCGGATATGGCCTGCAACATAGAAACTTTAAACTTTGTAAAACTAAAAGACTCACATGTGGTCTATGCTGATGCAAAGTCTCCTTGTTTTGGAAAATGGGTTCGACTTTGTAACCAATCCGCCTATGGTCCGTGGTCTCATGAACAAAAAAACAAACTGATAATAAGGCAAGAGCAATTATTATTCTGTCTCTAGAGCCACATCAACTAGTTTATATAAAGAAGATGGCTACAGCATTAGACTGCTAGAAAAGTTTGAAGTATGTTTACCAGTGTGATTCTAGTGTGTCTAAGATGATTTTAGCCAAGAGACTGTATAACACCAAGCTGAAAGATAGCAGCAATGTTAAAATTCATCTAGACAAATTGAGGACTCTGTTCAATGAACTGGAAAACAAAGGATGACTTTTCCAGAGGCACAGAAGTCCTACATTGTGTTAGGCAACCAGAATGAAGGTTGGGATTTTCAGCTTTACAGTTGGCAGTGTTTGCCTGAAGCAGATGTGACCCTGAATCTGGTCCCTGTTTGTATCTTGGAGAGCAAGAACAAATAGATTTTGAGGCTGAAAATGGGAGCAGTTTGCAGCATGCCAGCAGAGGTAAGAATCAATGTCTTTGGTATCTCAAGAAGAATGGCATCATGCAGCATGGTGAGGCAGTGCTATGGCTGTGCAAAGGAAGGGCATCTGATCTGAGGAAGAATTGTCTTTCTCATAGTGGCCACAGGAGGTAGCAGAGACAGCAGCAACAGGAGCAGCAGCAGAGGTGGCAGCAGCAACATATATTTCCAAGAGAAACCTCAAATGCAGCTATTCCTGAATGGAGCTTTTTTACTTCAGCGGTTTGTTATGCTGATGTACCAGGTATTTGGATTATGGACAGTGGAGCCACACACCATGTTGTGAACCATATGGAATTGCTCCCGATGTCAAGACTTCAACAGTGTCCAGAATCAATTTGGCTGATGGAGTTCCCAGTAAAGAAGATGGAGAAGATGGGAACAGAATAGTTTTCACAAGTTTTCTGTGCACCTAATTTAAAGAATTGTTTTCTAACTAGTGACAGGGACAAGGTGGAGTTTGAAAAGGATGAATGCACTGTGTCCACGAATGGTAACATCTGTACAAGGGGTATTAAGAAAAACAGACGATAAAATATGTATCCACAGGCAGACATGTCAAGTGTGTCCAATGTGAACATGTCCAATGCACCTCTGCATGATTAGTGTATGCATTATCTGCCTGGACATGCAGATTTTGCTATAGTGACACAAATGGCAAAGGCTTGTCCTGAACTAGATGTAAAATGATGCAAAATGTTTCTGGACTGCTCAGTCTGCAAGAAGGGAAAAGTGAAAACCTTGGTTGGCTAAGCAAAGCCAACAAGTAACCACCCAGCACTTCCATGTAGCTGGACCGTTCTGAGATACTGATGGAGGAGCTAAGTACACGTTTGTGTTGGTGGACAATTACAACAGGTTTGGATTTGTGTACTTGCTTAAGTCCAAAGATCAAGCATTTACCAAATTCTGCATCAATAGAGGTATAGCATCTATAATGAAGTAAGTAATATTACTGGCCTATTCTGCTTTGGTCAGCTTTGGTCACCACAGTTTAAAAATGATGTGGGTAAGCTGCAGCATGTCCAGAGGAGGATGACAAAAATTGTGAAAGTTCTGGAAGCCATGCCCTATGAGAAGTAGCTAAGGGAGCTGGGTATGTTTAGCCTGGAGAAGAGAAGGTGAAGAGGTGATATGATAGCCCTGTTTAAATATTTGAAGGGATGTCATATTGAGGAGGGAGCAAGGTTGTTTTCTGCAGCTCCAGACAATAGGACTTAGGCTAGGGTTCAAACTACAGGAAAAGAGATTCCACCTCAATATTAGGAAGAACTTTGTGACATTAAGAGCTGTTTGACAGTGAAACAAACAGCTCCAAAGTGTGGTGTAGTCTCCATCTTTGGAGGTTTTTCAACAGAGACTAGATTGCCATCTGTCGGATGTGCTTTGATTGTGTATTCTTGCATTGCAGGGGGTTGGACTGAATGGCCTTTATGGTCTCTTCCCACTCTATGATTCTATGAACACAGAATAGGTAATGAGGTAGTACAGGAATTACTGGCTACTTTAAAGGAAGTCAAGTCTCCAGGTCCAGATGAACTATATTCAAGGGTATTAGAAGAACAGACAAACTAAGTTCTGGCACAGGGCCTTCATGGTGGCTGGTCCCAGACTTTGGAATGCCCCTTCTTCAGAGAAAATTGGGCTCAGAAGGAGGGGCACTGCACTTCCATCGGTTATAACTTTGCAAGCTTCAAACCGGGCAAAATCAAAGTTTTATATTTAAAATGCAGCTCCAGCCAAACTCAGGCCAGGGCGACCCACAGGGCATGGCCTAGCATCCCATTTTTACACCTGAATCCCAACAGTGGAAGAAGAAATGCCAAGAACATGAATTCATTCCTTCAGAATCTTTCCAATAAAAGCAAAATGACTCCTTACCCAGAGAGACCTCCATCCCCTCATCCTCTGTTTTGATTTCTTTGTAGGTAGCCCTCTGGCCTGGATCCCGGAGAACCCATTCTTCTTGGGGAACTTGCATGGTTAACACCTCAAAGTCAACC
The DNA here is from genome assembly GCA_034509955.1 of Urosaurus nigricauda. NCBI lineage: Eukaryota > Metazoa > Chordata > Lepidosauria > Squamata > Phrynosomatidae > Urosaurus > Urosaurus nigricauda. The sequence goes on from JAOEGL010000002.1 coordinate 334,273,631, forward strand.
TCCAGCTGAAAGGAGAGAAATCCAAAACATCTGTAATGACCAATAATCTCTCTTCATGCATCTCCCAGTAAGAGCCCATGAGAGAACCAGCATCTTCAGGAGAGACCCTTCTCTCTGCCCCACCACATTCCCAAGTTCATAAGATGGGAAGGAGGAGACAGGACCTTTTTGGTAGCTGCTCCCAGACTTTGGAACTCCCTCACATGGGAAACTAGGAAGGTTCCTTCATGCTGCCTTTTCATCAACAAGTAAAGATATTCTTAATCCTTAAGGTGTTTAAACATTGTGGTGGACTTTCAGTGGTGACCTATGTTGCTTTGTGTGTAGGCTTTTAGTGAATTTTAATTTTTTATAATGGTACTGTATAGATTACTAAATTATTTTTAAATAATGTTTATATTTATAATTTTTATACTTATATTTTTATACTGTTTTAATCTGAACTGTTTTTAATAAGATGTAAATTTTATTGAGTCTTATTTTGGGAGGAAAGGCAGGATATCAATTAATTTTCATGGGGAAAGGGGGGAGGTGACTTTGGTCATCATCCCCAAAACCTGGAGGATCCTTGCAGCACCTTGATGACTAAAAGCACTTTTTGCAATTTACTTCCAGGAAAATGGCTAGAGCGACTCACTTTCACAAAATCAGTTTGCGACTCACAATTATCACTGACTGTGATTAAAGGCAGATAGTGTTTATCCTAAATTTAAATTTTCTTTTTTCCCATCTGTACAACACAAATCCTCTTTCTCCTGAATAGTTTCTGAACCATACCCTCCAACATTTCACAGGTGAAACTCAGGACACGTATAACCAAGCAACACCAAAGTGTGGTCAAAAAGGCAAATATTATCAGTGGGGAAAACACAAGTAAGGAGACGCTGCAGCCATTTGCTTTTACCTGAGCCTGGGGGGAAAGAAAGAATTCTGCCCCCTCCTCTCCTCTGAGCGCAACTACTTTGGCATTTTGAACTCAGTTTGGAGCAACAGAAACAAGGTGATTACAAAGGGGGAGTGGGAGGAGGAGAGAAACTGGGACATTTTAAAAGTGAGAAAGTGGGCCAACAGAGGATTAATAGGGCCTCTCTGCCAAATTGGAACTGCTGGAGGGTACTGATGTTTGTGTGGGTGTGGTATTACTTTCCCATCCCTTTTATGGGGCATCCCATGGGTGGGGGGGGGGGATGGGGGATGAAAACTTAAGGATTTAAATCAGTTGAGCTCTTCTTTGGCTGTTCTTGCCTTATTTTCCTATATTCCCTAACACTGAGCCCCCTGCCTCCCTCCCCTCCATCTTCCACCTCTACACTGTTGATAATATTCTGTTTTAACAGATTAATTTTAATTGCATTATGTTTAATTCTTTTTAAAGGGGGGGTTGATATTGCATTGTATATGCATTATGTGCTGTATATTGTTGTTTTAACATGTAAGCTGGTTTGATTGCCTTGAAGCAGAAAAGCGAGATACAAATAAAATATTTATTTATTTATTTATTTTACACTGAAGCTTTTGGAAGCAAAGAGGAGCCCCCCGCCAGGTTCATTCACCCCAAATGTCCTCCCTTCCCCACTCCTCTCCCTCCTGCTCAAACTACTGGGCATCTGTCTTCCTCCTCCTCTAGAGAAAAGTCTCCCCCTCTCCCCTTCTGGACACGTGAAAGTTCTCCATCTATAGTTCAAATTCTGAACCTACCGTTCTAGGAAGTGACTCTCTCCAGTGGCATCATTAGGGGGATGCAGGGGGTTCACACCACACTAGGTGACATCATTGACACCACTGGTCCTCAAACACTTTCCTTTGGGCAGAAATAGGCTGTGGCATCCATCTGCTTCCTTTTAGAATGTTTTGAGAGATAGTGGGAGTGGGAGGAAGCTCAGTGGGAGGAGAAAGGAGAGGCCCCCAAAATTTTTAGAATTAAAATTTCATTTTTTAAAAATGTATTCTTTTTGAAATTAAAAAGAGTACGCAATGTGGCTTAGTGGGAAGAAAAGAGATGCCCTGCCTTTTGGGGACCAGAGAAACTAAGAGGAGAAAGAAGGAGAAGTGAGACCCTTTGGGGTTTCTGCATCAGAAAAGAGACTCCTATGGCTCTACATAGTGAGTTTCCTTTACATGTTGGTATAGGGGGATGATATTGAGGGGGCTTCCCTTAGGCTGCTAAAGACCAAGTCAGGAGGCAGAGAACTGATGGGAGGTATTTAGGCACACCTTCATAGGTATACAAATCTCTCTCACACACTGATACTCACACACACAAACTCATTCACCCTCTGCCTGGCTTCTACTGACTTCAGATGTGGGCAGGGAGAAAGAAGGAGCTTCAAGCAAAATTAATGCCAGAGCCAAAGAAGTGCCAAACTGCATGTAGAAAAGCAACAGGTCACCATAAGTCAAAAATGATTTGAAGGTACAAAACAACAACAACAACAGTTACTAAAAGGATATTGGTGGGTGATTAAGGACATCCAAATGCAGGTCATCTCTAAGGAAAGTATCCTCATGGCCAAAGGAGATCAGTCAGAGCTCAGAGAGGAAGAGATGGAAACCAGCTGGTTGTTTCATTTCATGTGAAGTCAAAGACTTTCATGGCCGGCATCCATAGTTTTTTGACACTCCTCCTTACCCAGGGTCATACAGTATATATACCCAACTCTCTTCCATGCCAGCATTCTCTGAAGATGCCAGCCACAGATGCCGGCGAAACGTCAAGAATAAACTCATCTAGAACATGGCCACATACCCCGAAAAACCCACAAAAAAACTTGGAAAAACAGCTTGCAGACAACTTATTCTACTAAGAATTGTCTTTTGTTACACTGCAGCAAAGTACAATGGGCCCTTGCCTTATGTGGAGAATTTGTTCCGGACCCCCTCCCGCATAATGCAAAAAGTGTGTATGCTCAAGCCCCATTGCATATAATGGGGCTCGTGCTCACTGCACAGCCATGCATGCATGCCATTCTCCCTTTTGCCAGGCGGCTTCAGCATAAGCTGAAAGCCACCTATAATGAGTCAGTGTATGGCGTGGGCTCACTGTAACTGGCTTCAGTTTTTTCTTCATTTTGCACATCTCTCAGTCTCTCTCATTCCCTCCCTCTCATATAACTCTTTGCTTTCTCCCTTTAATCTGTGTCCCTTGCAGGCATCTTAAAGAGGATCCCATGCAAAAATTGTGGGGTGACTGCTTTTATGCCTTTTTGTTTGTTCATAGAATTAAGTTCTAGGAATCCTGGGAGGCCAGTTCCTCCCTCAGCTGAACCTCCCTCTCAATGGGCTGTGGGAAGGAAAAAGCGGTAGGTGGGATCAGGATCCTGTGGACCTCCCAGATTCCCTGCCAACATTCCCAAGTGAGTGGGGTGTGTACCCTCTGGGTTTATCCCAAGGACCTTCAGTGGTTGCCTTCTTGGCTTTCACTCTTTGGGCTCTTTGCATTCTCAGTTTGCTCTCTGCTCCCTCAGTAACAAGATCTATCTCTTCTCCTTCCTTCCCAGGACTAAAAGGCATCCTTCCTTCTGCCCCCAAAATTGCTTCACAGGCTATTTGCGATCATTAATTTGAGTTGGCTGGCTCCGTTTCTCTTACCTGCATCCCAAGCCTGGATGGGCATCTCTGGATATTGGTAGAGAGAGGGAGAAGTTCCATCCTCCTGGAAAACAAAATGGGAGGGAGGTCAGTTTCAAATCCCCTTCCCTTTCCTCCAGCCCAGAATAATGTAGAAAAAAGGACCTCCCCTTCCCCCCCCCAGTGAATTCTGCAGAGGTAGCCTTTAAAAAAGGCCATATTTTTGGGAGTGGGAAGGGAACTTTGCATTTAGATAACACCACAGCCCCATACCGCCCCCCCCCTTGCTGTGCTCCTCCTCACCAAGGATCACTCTATGATCAAGGAAAGGCAGAAAAAGCCTCCTTTCTCCATACAAGATCATTGGAAAATAATTGCCCGTAGAAAATAATAGGGGAATTCTTGCACATAGAGAGTAAGAGCAGAATACTTGCCCGTAGAGAACCATGTCTGGATTCCGTTTTTGGTGCTGAATGTTTTTTAGCAACCCAGCCTCTATATTTCTTTACGGGCAAGTATTCCCCAATGACCCTCTATGGGCAAGTATGGTTTCCCTATGGGCAAGGTCTGTCATTTGTTTCAGCAAGCCCCCTTTAAAAAACTCCCCTCCCTGGTCTTCATGGCCCCTCTGGCCTCCTATAATGGTCCCCCAGCCCCTCCACCTCCCCCAGGAGAGATCCTTCCCACCCAACAAGCCAGGCCCAGACCCAAAGGCCCCCCAGGATGCTGCTATTATTATTATTATTATTATTATTATTATTATTCCCTTTGCAGCTGCTCCCCCAAATCCACCTGAGGCACCCAGAGAGGAGGTGGAGGGGGCCTGGCAGCTGGAGAGGGGCCTTTCAGGGCAGAGGAGAACTAGAGGGGCTGCTTTCCCCAAATAATACCCCCCTCCCCTCCCCTCTCCTCCTGAGAAGCCCAGGCCTTGCCTGCCTTCTTGTTGTTGTCTAGTTGTTGTCTTTTGCTTTCCTCCTCCTCCCCAACCAACCAAGGGGGCTCTGAAATGAGGTCAAAGGGAGCCACTCTTCCCCCCCCCCTTAGTCTTAATGATCAAGTTGGACTGGATGGCCCTCCCACCACCACCACCCTGCCTCCCGGTCCTCCAAGGGGAGAGAGAGCAGAGGCCTCACATTCCTAGAGAGTCCTCCAAGGGGAGGGAGAGAGAGAGAGAGAGGGAGAGCAGAGGCCTTAAGAGTCCTAGAGTGTCCCTAAGGAGGAGAGTGAGAGCTGGTTCCTTCAGACTAGTCCTCCAAAGGGAGAGAGGAGACCAGACCTCGAGTTCCAAGGCCTCATTCGTAAAGAGTCAGGAGGGAGAGGAGGCCCAGAAAGTGGGGCAGGCAGGAGAGAGGAGGGGGAGAGGAAGGGGAGAGGGCGCCCTCCAAGTTTAAGTGGGGCTTTGTGTGGAGGAGGAAGAGGAGGGGAGACTAGAGGGAGGAGGAGTCCTTGGTGGGGTCCCATCTGGGGAGGGGGGCTCCCGGTTCCTGTTGCCCCCTTTGAGAAGGGAGACCCCCCCCACTCACCCTCCCCCAGAAAATAACACTGCCTTTTAGGGGGGGTCTTCTATGGGGAGGAGGAAGAGGAGACGCCTGTGAGGGGGAGAGTGGTTTGTTTTGTGGGGAGGAATAAAAAGCTGGGGGAGGGAAGCCTTTTCAAGGAATGGAGAAGTTTCTCAGGGAGGGAGGAAGAGAGAGACACCCCCCAGTCACCCCTCCTTCAAGGGGGCTAAAGGACAAAAGCTCCCCAGAGAGGCTGCAAAGTAGAGACATTGGGAGGGGGGTTGTTAATGGCAAATATTCCCTCTTGTTCAATGAAACTACATATGAAAGAGATCTAGGAGTCTAAGACCATAAGCTGAACATGAGCCAACAGTGCGATGCGGCAGCTAAAAAGGCCAATGCAATTTTAGGCTGCATCAATAGAAGTATAGTGTCTAGATCAAGGGAAGTAATAGTGCCACTCTGTTCTGCTTTGGTCAGGCCCCACCTGGAATACTGTGTCCAGTTCTGGGCACCACAATTCAAAAAAGATGTGGAGAAACTGGAGCGTGTCCAAAGGAGGGCAACTAAGATGGTGAAGGGTCTGGAAACCATGCCTTACTTGTTTTTAAGTGCTGTACCCTGCCCCGATTGCTTACCCAGAGAGGTGGGATATAAATAAACATTTATTATTGTTGTTATTATTATGAGGAACACCTTAGGGAGCTGGGGATGTTTAGCCTGGAGAAGAGAAGATTAAGAGGTGATATGATAGCCCTCTTTAAATATTTGAAGGGGTGTCATATTGAAGAGGGAGCAAGCTTGTTTTCTGCTGCTCCAGGGACTAGAATGTGAACAATGGATGCAAGCTCTAGGAAGAGATTTCACCTCAACATTAGGAGGAACTTCCTGACAGTAAGGGCTGTTCAACAGTGGAACACACTTCCTCAGAGAATGGTGGAGTCTCCCTCCTTGGAAGTCTTTAAAGAGAGGCTGGATGGCCATCTGTCAAGGATACTTTGATGGAGAGTTCCTGCATGGCTGGAGTTGAACTGGATGGCCCTTGTGATCTCTTCCAACTCTATGATTCTATGAGGATTAAAACAAGAACAAGTTTTATTGTTGGTTTGCAAAGCAACATGACTGAGGCATATTACTCGATCCATAAGGGAGAGGTGGGGTGTAAATTTTATTATTATTATTATTATTATTATTACTCAAATTACCCCAGTAAAGAAACAACAGCCTCCCAACTTCTTTTATTTATATCCATGGGCTGAACTACTGTACTTAATTCCTATATTTAGGGTTCCACATACATTATATATATAATTCCAAACAAGATATGGCAAAAAGGCAGAAAGCAATAACTCAGACATACAAAGACCTCATATATATCCCAGCCGGCTGTCTCTCTCTGTCACAGAATAGAAGGTGTGTTCTGTTTCCAGCAGGTGCTACCTCTTTGTTAGACAAAGAGAATCTTCTGGCCTCAGTTAAAGTTTCCTTGAGTATTAACAATTTTAATATTAAGAAATAAACTTCAACTCTTGCGATATCAGGAGGAACAAAAGCAGCTTCTGGAGGGAGGAGAAAGAATTATCCCTCCAGCAAGGAAGGCCAGCTGCCTGACAGTGGAAGAGCCACCCCCCCCCCCCTTAATCTGCTTGCCAAGCTCTCTCTTATTTTCTCTTTTTCATCTCCTCCCAGGATGTCTCATGAACATGAAGCTTGCCCATGTTAGTTTCACTAAATTAGGGTTGCCAGGAACCAATGCTGGGAAGGGAGGGATGGTGCAAGTTGGCAACAACTTGGAGGCACACAACAACAACAACAACAAGCCTAATGCAGCACACAAAGTACAGCACAAGAACAAAGGGAGCCAGCAGTTTAAGTGTGTGCTTCTGGAGACCAGGACCTGAATTCCAGCTCAGCCATGAAACCCACTGGGAGACCTTGGGCAAGTCGCAATCTCTCAGCCTCAGAGGAAGGCAATGGCAAACTTAGAGTTGTCCTAAGTGAGGAAAGATTCGAAATGACACAAAAACAGGGGCAAGGCACACTCTCAGCCTCAGAGGGTGGCCAAGGCAAAAGCAAAAAAACCCTCTGTAGAAACCTTGTCAAGAAAACCCTGCGAGAGGGACATGATAAAACAACTACAATCCTTAGTTTTTTGGAAAGCCTTCAACTCCACAACTATAATCCTGCTCAAAATGGAGGACCTTTTAGACTCCTTCCAGGACAGAAAGAAGTGGGAAGGCCCCCTAACACCACACTTCTCCACACAGAGTGTGCAACTCTGGAGACCAGGGTTCGAGTCCCAGCTCGGCCATGGAAACCTACTGGGTGACCTTGGGCAAGTCACACTCTCTCAACCTCAAATGAAAGCAATGGCAAAAATCCTATCTGAGCAAATCTTGAAAACCTGAAGGCACAACAACAATATGTAATGGAGTACATGGCAACATGAAAGCTAAACACAGTCAGAAATACAATTTCAGTTCATCAGGTTTATTTACATCTATATTTCTGACTGTGTTTAGCTTTTATGTTGTCATGTTCTCCATTTTCCTTTAATATCCTCCATTTTTAGCATGACTAAGAAGCATGAATTTATAGGAGTAGTTTATTTGATTACACACTACATTTTCTGGAAGGCATACACACATCTACACTTGAGCAGGACACACTCTCTGAGCCTCAGAGGAAGGCAAAAGGCAAACTGGAAGGCATACACACATCTACATACTGCTTTCCTCTGAGGCTGAGAAAGTGTGACTTACACAAATTTTTTATTATTATTATCATTGTTGTCTGCCTTCAAGTTGCTTCTCACTCCTGATGACCCCAAGGCAAACCTATCATGGGATTTTCTTGGCAACCTTTGTTCAGAGGAAGTTTGCCATTGCCTTCCCCTGAGGCTGAGAGAGTGTGACTTTTGCCCAAGGCCACATGGAGGCCTCCTCTGCCTCTCAGTCCTCCAAGCAGTGAGTGCAAAGTCCTAGAGAGGCAGGAAGTGCTTGTTCTTGGAGGGGGGAAGAAGAGAGAGTTGCACCCTTTCTGACACCATTTCCGGTGGAGGAAGTTCCATTTGAATTGCCTTGGAAGAGAAAAGGAAGCAGGTGAGTGTTTGGGGGCAGAGACTGGAATACCCTTTTAACTTTTGGATATATATAAATGCAAACTGTTACTGTGATTGTGCCTTATGAAGAAAGACTTAGGGAGCTGGGGATGTTTAGCCTGGAGAAGAGAATAGCCCTGTTTAAGTATTTGAAGGGATGTCATATTGAGGAGGGAGCAAGCTTGTTTTCTGCTGCTCCAGAGAATGGGACCTGGAACAATGGGTCCAAACTACAGGAAAAAAATGGCTTCCTTCATATGGAATGGGAAGAAGCCAAGAGCAAAATTAAAATACTTATAAGATGCCTGAGAATGGTTGTCATTACCAAATCTGAAAATATATTATGAAGCCTAATGTCTTAATTGGGTAAAAGATTGGATCCAACTGGAAAATAAATTTAAAAAATCTTACTAAGTGCCAAAAGGGACTGCAGACATACTCCAGCTTGAGGCCACTTGGTTCAGTGCCAGGGAATTTTGGGAACTGTAGCTTGTTGTGGCACCAGAGCTCTCTGACAGAGAAGACTCAATGCCCACAAAACTGCAGTTCCCAGAATTCCCCAGCATTGAGCCAGAGCAGTTAAAGTAGTCACAGACTGGATTATTTCTACACTTGGGCAGGACACACTCTCTCATCCTCAGAGGAAGACCAATGGCTAGCTGGAAGGCACACAACACACATCTACACTTGGGCAGGACACACTATCTCAGCCTCAGAGGAAATCTGCTTTGGCCATCTATCAGGGACGCTTTGATTGTGAGTTCCTGCATGGCAGGGGGTTGGACTGGATAGCCATTCTTGGGGTCTCTTCCATCCTGCATTCCCCAAAAAACTGGGACTCAAGGCAGCTTAAAATTTAAAAGAATAATACAATTAAAAGCATGCAAAAGTGAGCGTTGAAATAGAATTATACTACAATATTAAATCGTATGGTTTATTAAAAGAATAAAATAAAGTTTAAAAACATGAAAGTGCTTAAGAACAGAACCATATAAAACAGTACAGCACCCCCAGGTGGGTCTTTAAAGACCTCCTGTTTTAAAAGTCTGTCTGAATAAAAATGTCTTAGCCTTTTGATGGAGGGACAACAAAAAGGGGGCCATTCTGGCCTCCCTGGGAATCCTGGGGCAGCCACAGAAAAGGCCCCCTCTCCCACCCCCACCAACTGTGCTTGAGGTGGGGTGAGGTTGAGAAAAGGCCTTTGGATAATCTCAGGTCCAAAACATATGTAACTACCAAGAAATAGCAAAAGTCATTCCTCGCTGCAAAATAGGAAGAAATTTAGCCTTTTTCATCCTGCATCTGCTTTGTTCTCTTTTTTTCACCCATACTTTGAACATAACCTTCAGAATCTGTGGTACCGTTCACACTTTATCACCCTAGGTCTCCTGGTTTTCATTGGGATTGATTGAATCCAGATCCAAGCATTAGGCGTAATTTCCTCAATCCATTTTTCTGACAGTAAATCCCAAAGAGCTCTCTTGAGTTGTTGCCAGACTGAAGAAATAAAGCAGTTTGATACTACTTTAACTTGCATGGCTCATTGCTGTGAAGTCCTGGGGTTTGTTATTTGCTGGGGTACTAGAGCTTTCTGACATGGAAGGTTAAATACCTCACAAAACTGGAAATCCTAGAATTCCATAGCATTGAGTCACAGCAGTGAAAGTGGTATCTAAAGGTGCTTTGTTTCTGTCCTGAGTCAGGAGCCAAAGCCATTAATACAGCAGAGTCCTCTCTACACTATAGGGAACAAACCTTAGAGAACAATTTAATGGGAAAGTGAAAAAAATATATAGTACAATATAAGGCAAATCCCGTGTGTGGTCAAGCCCCATTCATATCAATGAGATGTGTCCCCGCAGCATACATTACAGCGTGCGTTGTGGCACATGTGGCACATGTTGCAGCATGCACGCCACATTTGCTTTATTAGGGCTCGCCGTCTGTGTGGCCTCGAGACTGTGTATGGCGTGGGTGCGCTGTACAGATATTTGAGCAGAAGTGATGTCACCTCCCCCCCCTTAGGGTGTCACCCCCCCTAGTGATGCCACTACCAATTTGTCTTTCAGGAAGCTGATAGCTCTCCTTCCTCCCCAATAATCTCTGTGGGGTGCCACTTAAGGGAAGACAGACCCTAAGTTAAAAACTGTCAAATGAAAACTCAAAACAGAAGACTGTAAATCAGCCCTGGAGCGGGAAGGAAGTCTTTTGCTTGGATTCCTGTAAGAGGGAAAGATAGATGTGTAGGGAAAATTCTGGAGAGAGGAAAGAGCCAATGAAGACGACACAGAGCTCAAGAACGGAGCCACCAGGAGAGAGGAAGAGGGATCCTAAACCACCTCTTGTGCTGATAAATTCACTGAGCAAACAAAATCCCTCATAGTTTTTTTGTGGGTTTTTATGGCTTTATGGCTGTGTTCTGGAAGAGTTTATTCCTGACGTTTCACCAGCAGCTGTAGCTGGCATCTTGAGACGATGCTGGCATGGAAGGGAGTGGGGTATATAATATATATATATAGTGTGACCCTTGGTCCGGAGGAAGTGATTTACATGTTAATCTGTGTTTTGGTTTGTTGTTGAATGGCAAGGCCTTGGAGTGTCTATTTAATTAATGATCCATTGTCTGCTGGGGGAAAAAAACTGACCCTGGGTGGTTTTCATTTGCATTTGCTAGGTTTTGATTTTGGTGTTTTTCAGGACTGGCAGCATTTTTTTTTTACTTTAAGGGTTAATAATAATAATAATAAATATTTATTTATATCCCACCCCTCTAGATAAGCAATCTTCTTTCCTGTTGAAGTTGTCTAGTTGTTTGTGGATTTCAATAGTTTCCCTGTGTATTCTGACCTGATAGTAGTTGGCATGGTCCAGAATTTCAGTGTTTACAAATAGCATTTTATGCCCAGGATGGTTTATAACGTGTTCTGCTACTACTGATTTTTCTGGCTGACCAGTCTGCAGTATCTTTCGTGTTCCTTGATTTCTGTTTGAACACTGCGTTTGTTGGTCCCTATGTAGACTTGTCCACAGCTGCACGATATGCAGTAAATTCCTGCGGCCTTGAGAGAGTCTCTCCTGTCCTTAACTGAATGAAGCATTTGCTGGATTCTCTTGGTTGTTTGTAGACCATATGGAGGTTGTGTTTCCTCACCTGTTTCCCTATTTTGTGGCCTTCCAGATGGTGATGAACTGCAACTCTCACTGGACTTTTGGACAGCATAACAAATAAGTGAGGGGTACTGGGAGTTGTACTCGACCAACACATACAGGGTTACAGGATTCCCATCCCAGCCTCAGGGCTAAATTTTATGCACAGTCCTGCTAGTGTACCGATAGGTTTAGGTTTGGATTTTTTCCTGACAAAGGAAGAATCCAACAGAAGAGACTTCTGTTCTTGTTCAGTGCTTTCAGATTGTCTTCTGCCTTGGGCAACCCTATAAGTGAATGACCTCCAAGAGGACCTGTTGTTAACAGGTTTGAACAGTTCTTGCATGCTCAGTATTTTGGCTTCCTTGAGTCAATTCACCTGTAGCGCATTCTTTCCCTTTTTCTGCTGCCTTCCACTTTACTGACCATCACTGTGTTTTCCAATGAATCATGCCATTTCATGATGTGTCTGAGTATGACAGCTTCAATTTAGCTATTTTGTCTTTTAGGGAAAGTTCTGGCTTGATTTGCTTTCACACCCATTTAGTTGTCTTTTTGGTGGTTCATGGAAGATGGCATAAATCTGGGCACATGTGAAACAGCTTTCTTTGTATCTTTTGCAGGTGGTCAGAGTTCCGGGATAGGCCTGTTGGATTTCCAAACAGGGAGAGGACAATCTCCATTGGATTAATTCTCCATGGAAGAAACTGCTATAACAAAGCTCTTGGAACAGGTTAGCCTTCACCACCACCACCTCTTTTGCAATTGAGCCATTGGGATGGTTCTGCAATAGAGAGTCTCAAATGGTTGATAACAAGGGCATAATGATTCCCTTCCTCCCAGAGTGTTGTTCATTTCTTCCTCCCATGAACTGGATCCTTGGTTTTTCAGGCTGGGATATGATGGGTGGCCAGATGCCATCCTCTGTCTTGCACTGGCTCACTTGATCAGTGTTTCCTGACATCGTATCTTTCTTTCTCCCCACCCAACGAATCAGGGCTGGGGTGGTGGGACTGGGCTTCAGGGACTCCTCAGGATTGTCCACAGGCCTTGCTCTATAGTCTTAACATTAAACCCATGGCCTTTAGGTGGGATTGGTGCCCCCACTTTGGCAGATGGCTCAGGCTGCTGGCTTTGAGACAGATGGGAGACAGCAATTTCTAATGGTTTAAATAGTTGTTTTCTTTTATTTTTACTACCCAGAATGGGAAGAAATCTTTGTGGTATTCTCTGATTTATGTGCCAGTTCCACTTATGTACCAAAAGGAACTTAAGGAAGTGTAAATCCAAAACATTTGGAGGACACAAGACTTGACAAGGCAGCCCTAGATGTAAATTAGTAATGAATTTTGGGAAAACACATATGGGAAGCATCACATGTAATATATAAAATTGCCCTTTCCATGACAAAGTTAGTTCCTTAGGGAGGTGGTTTATAACATTAGCTTTTCCCTCATGATCCATTCTTCAAGATGCTCTCTTTCTGTTTTAGCACTGAATCCATAGCTTTTAGGCAAGGTTGGTGCCACCACTTTGGTGGAGGGAGGCAGCTGGCAGGCAAATGGTCTTAAACCATCATGAAAGGCAGCAATTGCTAAGTATTGAATTGTTCTTTTATTTTAACTGACAGGGATGAAAGAGAATCTTGTGGTATTCTCTGCCTTAGGTGTCAAAATAATTAATTAATGTGTCCAAATAGCTGGAAATATCAGGAGTAAAAATCCCTGGAAACATTCCAGCTAGTAATGCATATTGGGAGGATCTATGTGGAAAATCTCCTATGTGTTAAACAAAATCTCCCAACACAGGAAAGCTAGTTCATTAGGGAGCCAGGCTGTAAACTTTTTTTCTTCCTCATGTGCTATTCTATTCTTCAAGATACAGGGAGTTAAAGAAAAGAAATGGGAAAATATTTAAATGTGTCTATATTCTGAAGCAATCAAACCCTGTTCAGAAGACACCATGTGTTTTCCTCCACATCTGATCAGTCTCTCCCTCTCTCTCTGGATGATGACTATTTTCACTTACAGGTTACCTTTGAGGATGTGGCTGTGTATTTCACAAAGAAAGAATGGAACCTGCTGGATGAGAACCAAAGATCTTTGTACTGGGATGTCATGATAGAAAACTACGAGAATGTGTCCTCTCTGGGTAAGGAATCTGATTCCATTGCCCTTTCTATGGAGGTTCCTTTCATAGCACTTTTATTCCACTTTAATTGTTATGGCAGCATTCTGTGGAATTTTGGGATTTGTAGTTTAGTGAAACCTCTCCAGTTGAGGATTCTCTAAACTGCCAGTTGTAAGATTTCATAGGAAGGAATCATGGCAGTTACCCTATACACTCAACTATACTGTAAGTCAACTTCATGTATAAGTTGAGGGCACCTTTTGGGGCAAAAATTATGGATTTTGATATAACCCATAAATAAATCAAGGGTAAAACATGAGGGCATATAATAAAGGATGGAGCAAAAGAAAACAATGCCAAAGACTTACAAAACTCCACCAGGTATAACTGTTTGTGCTCACCTTAAAGAGTGGATGGATAAGAGTGTAGAGGTGGCTAAATGCTTATTTTAGACATTCCCAAGATGGATTAAGCTCTTGCCTTTCAACAGGGTTGGTTCCATTTTGGGGGGTCAAAATATTGACTAAAATTTCTAGACTTGAGTGTATACAGTAATGCCTTTTGCCCCCAAATACCCTTCAACACATTTCTAAGCAGTTTTTCTAAGTTTTTGGTCTCTCTTTCAGTCCTTCTAAGCTTCTAACTTCCTCTTGCGGGGAAAGGCCTCTGAGGGCCCTAAAATGGCTCAGAGAGGGCCTAACAGTGGTAAGACTGCCCCCACTTTCCCTAAGGGAGGTTGTGGGATATTTAAAAGTGAAACATTTCCGGTTTTCTCCAGTGGTACAATGGGGAGGGGTGCCTTGTGGCTGGGGATCCAGTATGTCCCTCAGTCCTCAAAAGTTGCTTATCCCTGTGTCTTAGGGGCTGTCTGAAACCTTACCCTCACTAAAAAGGTTGTCCCAATCCCAGCTCAGCTATGAAGCTCTTGCATAACATCCTCACTTCAGCCATCCCCCTTGCTCAGCCTTTCCTGTTTATATATTATCCTACTTTTCTCCCTAAATGGAACTTAAAGTGGCTTCCAATAAAGTTTCTTATTCCTGCTTCTGTCACAGATACTCTATAACAACAACAATATATTTCTTACGCGTCTCTCCCCATGTATTGAGGCAACCAACAAATATGCATTAAGGACACAGTGTCAGTTAAAAAATAGATCAATAAAAAGAATAAACGAGAAAAAACACATGTATTAAAACAATCTATGCTTAAAATTCATAGTTTAAAATTTACAGTTTAAAAAATCAACTGAATAGACATAATGGAAAAGATTAGTCTTCAATGTTGTTTTTAGTTCAGACAGCTTATCCAGCTGTTGAATCTTTTTGGCAAGTAATTCCACAGTGTAGGGGCAGCTGACGAAAACGTCCTCTGGCTGATAGTTACCAACCTTATCCTGGAGTAAATGTCTGCCAAAGGACCTGAGTGTATGGGGCAAATTATATGGGAGGAGGCATCGTGTAGGTAACCTGGACCCAAACCATGTAGGATTTTACAGGTAATAATTTTCAATGTAATAACCAACACTTTGTACCTTGCAAGGAAACTGATTGTCAGCCAGTGGAGTGATTTTAATATTGGTTTTATGTCATTACTCATGTACAGTATGTCCCAGTAATAAATCTGACTCCTGTGTTCTGAACTAATTAAAGTTTCCAAAATTGGTACAGAGGTAGCCCAATGTACAGTGCATTGCAAAAGTACAGCTTTTAGGTTACCAGTGTGTGCAATGCCATCTTTAGAGCCTCCAACTGTAGGAGGGAGTACACCTGGCATATAAGCAGGAACAGATAGTAAGCACTCCTAGCCATCACATCTGTCTGAGCTGTCATTTGGAACAAAGGATCTAGAAGCACCACCAAGCTGTGAACAATCTTTACAAACTTTGACAGTAAGCACTTCTGTCTTGTCTGGATTCAGCTTCAATTTGTTTTTCCTCATTTAGCCCATTACCTCCTCCAGGGATCACTTTGGAGGAGACACACTATCTCTAGCAGAGGCTGTATCTGAAGGCCTCAGGTCCAGTGAGGTCAGTCCAAATAATTAACTGGATTTATTTATTTGCCCAAATGTGTGCATATTTGCCCACACAGATCCTGCTGAGCATGTGTGCACACACAAGCAAAACTTCTATCTGGGATAATGAGCGATTTGTGTTCTTCCCTCATCATCGCCCGAAGAGCAACAGCACAGTCTGTCCAGTGTTATCAATTCCTCTGTCAGTCAGCCACCACACCATTTGGCGCCATACCCATCCTGTACCCTTTTCACTTTTAACATACGTTATTTGGTTCTAAACATCTTCTGCTGATGAACTGACACATATCTCCAACATTATTTTGCTTCTCCTCCCCACCCTGCTTGCTCCCAAATGTCTGATTGCTCTCCATTCTCCAACATTATTTTGCTTCTCCTCCCCACCCTGCTTGCTCCCAAATGTCTGATTGCTCTCCATTTCTTCCTCTCCTCTCTGAATTTCCCTCCTGACCTGACACCCATCTGCACCACTTAAGCATCTTCCCTTTAGCATCTCATTCTCATCTCTCTTCCCCACTAACCACTCTCACTTTCACTCAACTCCCCCCCCCCCCCCAACACACACACAGTGCCTCACATATTGAGAGGCAGCCAATGATCTGACAAATTTTAACAACTGGTTTAGGTAAACTGGTGTGAACCAGCTCAGGTACTTGTTTTTAGACCTAACAAGTGTGACTAATATCTATGTATAGGGAAAAGGAGACACAGAAGCTCCTCTTTTTCTGATGTATCTTTTCCTCCTTCAGCTAAATTAACTTTATTGCTCCTAGCAGTCCACCCTCTCTGAACGTTGAGATTCATTTTCATCTATCATTGTCCTTTACAGGAGGGCTTGTGAACCATACAGGAGAGAAACCACACAAATGCCAGCAGTGTGGAAAGTGTTTTGCTCAAAGGTCATACCTAAGGAAGCACTTGAGAATCCACACAGGGGAGAAACCATACAAATGCCAGAAGTGTGGGAAATGTTTTGCTCAGAGGCCACACCTTGTGTCTCATAAGAGAGTCCACACTGGAGAGAAACCATACATATGCCAGCAGTGTGGGAAATGTTTTGCTCACAAGTCAACCTTTGTGATTCATGAGGGAAGCCATACAGACAACAAATCATACAATTGCCAGCAGTGTGGAAAATGTTTTGCTCAGACATCAAGCCTTAGGAGACACTTGAGAGTTCACACAGGAGATAAACCTCATGAATGCCAGCAGTGTGGAAAGTCTTTTCTTCACAAGTCACAGCTTGAGAAACACAAGAGGGTACACACAGGAGAGAAACCTTATGAATGCCAGCAATGTGGAAAGTGTTTTGCTCAAAGGGGGCACCTGGGGCAGCACTTGAGAGTCCATACAGGAGAGAAACCACACAAATGCCAGCAGTGTGGGAAATGTTTTGCTGACAAATCACACCTTGTTAAGCACCAGAGAGTCCACACAGGAGAGAAACCATACAAATGCCAACAGTGTGGAAAATGTTTTACTCAGAAGTCACAGGTTAAGATACACCAGAGTGTCCACACAGGAGAGAAACCTTATGAATGCCAGCAGTGTGGAAAGTTTTTTACTCGCAAGTCAGTGATTGTGACTCATCAAAGAATCCACACTGGAGAGAAACCATACAAATGCCAGCAGTGTGGAAAATGTTTTGTTCGCAAGTCAGCCCTTATAAATCATCTTCAAAGAGTCCACACAGGTGACAAACCATACAGATGCCAGAAGTGAGAAAAATGTTTTGCTGGGAGTGCTTCGTCCAGAGAGTACACACAGGAGATCAGAAGGGAGACTGCAAGCACAAAATCAAAAGAATAGGAATAGGAAGGGCAGTTAGAACTGGACAATATCCTAAAGTGTAAATATATACAACTGAGCACTAGTCAGAATTTTCCAATCCATTGTATTCCCCCTCACCATGTATGGAGTGCAAGAGCTGGACAGCGAAGAAAGCAGACAGAAAGAAAATTAATTGATCTGAGATGTGGTGCTTGAGATGAGTGGTCCTAGAACAGATCAGGACCCAAAACTCTCCCTCGAAGTCAAGGTGACTAAATTGAGGCTGTCATACTTTGGCCACATCATGAGAAGGCATGACTCATTAGAAAAGAAAATGATGCTGGGGAAGGTAGAGAGCAATAGATAGAGAAGAAGACTCAGTCAGGGAGGCCACAGTCCTGAATCTACAGGACCTGAGCAGAGAATTAGAAGATAGTGGGGCTTGGAGATGTCTCATTCACAGGGTCACCACTGAACAACAACAAGAATACATGCTAACTGGCAGTGACATCACAGGCCATGAGAGCTAAATTGTAAAATCTATGGAAATTATATTTTTGTTGTTAATATTATATTGAATAAGATGCCTGGTACTCATATAAAAACAAATTATGCAGTTTTGTATTTTCTTATCTATGTTATGTAGTGTGTTTTCTTATGTTCTTAGAAGGTTGGGATGCCAGCTGCATGCGGGAGGAATTTTTCTGCTGGGAGTTTTTAATCTTTTAATTAGCAGTGAGGGGGAAAAAAAAGGGGGGGGGAGAATTGGTGAAATCAAAAGTTACTTTAATGTTATGGGAATGGGAGAAATCAGCCTTAGTCTGCTAAAATTATGGGGAGGAGTAATAGGCATTTTATACTGTATGTCGGTTGCCATGTTCCACCCAAGTGGTTTTCCAGGTAACATCTCTGCATCTTCTGAAATAAAGCATTGCTGTTTAATCTACAGAAGAGTGATTTAAATTGAGGAATTTACATACAATATGTTAACTACAGTGAGTTAGGAAGTTACTTTGTAGATTGAAAATTAAACGATAAATTATTTTTGTGTCAGTTTGTGTTTGTTTGTATAGCTATTTATACATACGTTATGTTGATTTTTAATTGTGTGTCTTACAATGTTGATAAACCAAATAAAAGAAGAAAAAGTGATTTGCTGAGTTGGGGAGTTTACACAGTGTTTGTGGTCAGTGTCCCAGTTTAGGCTCTATTTTGATCCTCTACCAGGGAGTGGGCAGGCAATGGGCTTCTTATGGGTTCCCATAACACTTCACTTGGTGAAGTGTTCTTGTTTGTATTATTTTTCTGCGCCGAGCGACAACTTTTTGTTCTGTCTAGGAGCTATTTTTACAGAATCACATAACTTTTGTCTTTCTTACACTTTTAGACTTCAACCCCAGTTCTTTAACAAAAAATGGCATCGCTTATCTGGTGCGTGTGTGTGCACATGTGTATAACATCACATAGTCTTTGCTTCAGGAAGGATTTTGTAAAAATGTATTGGCCCTGTTCACATAAAGACAATCACCTACCCTTTCTGGTGTGTGGGGACACATCCACATTTATGATTCTATCACATAAGTCATCACTTCACAAAAGCTTGGTTTCAACCTCTTGATCCTGTATAGACATGCAGAATTGTTTAGCCTGTCTGCTGTAGAGAAGCAAGTCATGCCAGATTAACCATATCACCATTTTTGATAAAATTATCAACTTGTTAGATGATGATAATGCTGTGGGTGCAGCCTATTTGGATTTAGGTAAGGCCTTCAGCATTTTGGTCCCCTGTGAAGCAGCCCTGAAGTCCCTGCTGACAGCTTTCTGAGGCAAAACCGTTTTCCTGTATGCACACACATAGGAGAATTAAACTTATTTACAGTATTACTTGGCAATTGACAAATTTAAAAGAGCTTTATAACAAAATTGTCTCCCTATTTTAAGACCAAGTCAACATCTTGTTGCGCTCCGAATAATTAATGTCTTCTGCCTGATGCTGGACTCTTCTGAGGGAAAGCAGTCCTCTGAGCACGTGTGGAGTGCTCTGAAGAGGAAAGGGTATGGGGCAACTGAGATGCCCTCTGGTGAGGTATTCAGGGAAGGATTTTATAAAATATTCCAGTCACACCCAACTCTGAATAATGACTTAATAACAGTGTGGTTTACAATTTTACAAGGCTAGAAAAAATGGGGAAGATGGAAACGGGGAGACAGGAGAAAGCCCACACATGGGATTGTTGGAGGGGGAGGGTTTTTTGGAGGGAGTTTGGTGAGTATAATAAAGTGTACCCCCTTGCTCCTATGTTTTGTTCGGGGGGAGGGGGTTGCAATGATGCATGGAAACTGTGCACACCTAAGTACAAGATTTTGAGGGGAATTTTTGAATTTTGAGAGGCATGGCTGTTCTTGATCCCTTTATCTTTGCAACAACCCAGTGACGGTTCAAGAGCACAAAATGGCAGCTGACACACAAAATAGTTGCCACCTCAGTTCCTTAGAATCATAGAGTTGGAAGAGACCACAAGGGCCATCCAGTCCAACCCTGTGCCATGCAAGAATCGTTGACAATGTTTTGATCTTTGTTGTTGTTGTGAGCTCTCAAGTCATTCCCAACCTATGGCGACCATAAGATGGATTTTTTGGGGCAGGGTTTTTTTATAGAGGGGAGTTCCAATTGCCATCTGAAAAGAAGTGACCAGTGGGGTCCCACAGGGTTCTGTCCAGGGCCCAGTGCTCTTTAACATCTTTATCAATGACTTGGATGAAAGAATTGGGGGCCTAGTTATCAAATCTGCAGATGACACCAAATTAGGAAGAGTATGTAATACCCAAAAGGAGAGGATCAAAATTCAAAATGACCTGAAAGCTGGGCCAAAGCTAACAAACTGAACTTCAACAGGAAGAAATGCACTTAGGTAGAAAAAATGAAACACATCGATATAGGATGGGTGACATCTGGCTTAAAGAGATTATGTGTGAAAGGGATCTAGGAGTCTAAGTAGACCACAAGTTGAACATGAGTCAACAGTGTGATGCGGCAGCTAAAAAGGCCAATGCAACAGAAGTACAGTGTCTAGATCAAGGGAAGTAATAGTGCCACTCTATTCTGCTTTGGTCAGGCCCCACCTGGAATACTGTGTCCAATTCTGGGCACCACAATTCAAAAAGGATATGGAGAAAGTGGAGCATGTTCAAAGGAGGGCAACTAAAATAGTGAAGGGCCTGGAAACCATTTCTTATGAGGAAAGACTCAGGGAGCTGGGGATGTTAGCCCAGAAAAGAGACTCTTAAGAGTGATATGACAGCCCTGTTTAAATATTTGAAAGGGTGTCAAATTGAGGATAGAGCAAGCTTGTTTTCTGCTGCTCCAGAGAACAGGACCCAGAACAATGGATGAAAAGAGATTCCACCTTAATTAGGAGTAACTTCCTGAGAGTGGAGCTGTTTGACAGTGGAACACACTTCCTTAGAGTGTAATGGAGTTGCCTTTCTTGAAGGTCTTTAAGCAGAGGCTGGATGGCCATTTGTAGGGGATGCTTTGATGGAGAGTTCCTGCATGGTTGGACTGGATGGCCCTTGGGGTCTCTTCCAACTTTTTAAGTTTTTTTTTTTTTTTAGGTTGGCCAGTGCTTTGTTGCCAAATATTGCAATACTGCATACTGGGTTGTGCTTCTGCACTCCGCTGTGAGCTACTGTTCAGGTCAAGCACCTCTGTCTGGGCCTAGTTTGGGATGGACAAATTTTTATAATCAATATTTAGTGAGCAATGTGTATATAGGCTGAAAAGGAGCCATTGTTGAGCGCCCTTTGGGTTCGGCTGGTCAACCAATTACAAATCTATGTAACAGTTAACTTGTCTAGCCCACATTTTACAAGCTTGTTTGCAAGAACATCATAGGGAACCTTGTCAAAGGCCTTGCTGAAATTGAGATATACTATGTCCACAGCTTCTTTTGCTTAAAGATTAGACTTGCCTAGCATGCCCTGGTCAAAGATTAGTTTGGCCACTGATGAGAAGCTTCTGCTGCCCTATATCTGTAACCCCCAAACTCAGCATATTGTCCCTCATTCTGAGGCACTCTTGTGCACAGGTATAGTTTTCTTCCTTTCTGCTTATCTGCAAATAAACTGTGAATCCTTGATCAAGCAACACTCATGCTCTGAAGTCAGTTCCTTGGGCTATGAGGTGTCACCTTTCAAGAGTGTGGGGTGACAGCCCAACCAAAGCAGGTGCTTCTCCACAGCATAGAAATAATGGAGTTTGATTCCACTTGCATTTCTGCAGCTCCATCCTATGGGAGCCTGGGATTTGTAGTTTTGCCAGGTCTTTAGCCTCCTCTGCCCAGGAGGGCTGTTGCTTCCCAAAATTACAAATCTCAGGATTCATTTGGATGGAGCCCTAGCAGCAGTTGAAAGTGGAGTCAAACTGCTTTATTTCTACAGTAGCGGAAGGAGATCCTAGATGGTTAGCGGGGGGTGGGGTGGGGGAGTAAGCAAGGATGGAATCAGGGAAAAAGGTAAAGGTAGTCCCTTGACATGAATGTCTAGTTGTAACCGACTGCAAGGAGTGGTGCTCATCTCTGTTTCTAACACAAACAGCCAGCGTTGCCCGAGGACTGCTCTGGTGTTCATGATGCCAACATGACTGCACCGAACGCTGTTGCCTTCCCGCTGAGAAGTGGTACCTATCTATCTGCTTGCATTTTGCATGCTTTTGAACTGCGAGGTTGGCAGAAGCTGGGACTAGTGACAGGAGCTCATCCCTTTGTGGAGCACCTGGGCCTCAAACTGCCAACCTTCTTACATGACTAATTTCTCATATGACTAATTTGACATCTTATATCTTTTTTTTTCTTGTTTGAACTGGGAACCACTCTGCATCCACACTGTCAATGTCTCCTTGATTTAGTAAAGCCGTTAATCGATCCATCTCTAACATTCCAGTTAAGTAACCAATCATCCACAGTAGGTAAATCTTGCTTCTTCCATATCTCTGCTATTGATAGCCTTGCTATCTCATGCTACCAATTTCTTTCTTTCATAGAATCATAGAGTTGGAAGAGACCACAAGGGCCATCCAGTCCAACCCCATTCTTGCATGCAGGAACTCCAGATCAAAGCATCCCTGACAGATGGCCATCCAGCCTCTGCTTAAAGACCTCTAAGGAAGGAGACTCCACTACGCTCCGAGGGAGTGTGTTCCACTGTCGAACATCAGGAAGTTCCTCCTAATGTTGAGGTGGAATCTCTTTTCCTGCAATTTGCATCCATTGTTCCGCGTCCTAGTCTCTGCAGCAGCAGAAAACAAGCTTGCTCTCTCCTCAATGTGACATCCTTTCAAATATTTGAACAGGGCTATCATATCACCTCTTAACCTTCTTTTCTCCAGGCTAAACATCCCCAGGTCCCTAAGTCGTTCCTCATAGGGCATGGTTTCCAGACCCTTCACCATTTTAGTCTCCCTCCTTTGGACACATGGCTCCAGTTTCTCCACATCCTTTTTGAATTGTGGTGCCCAGAACTGGACACAGTATTCCAGGTGGGGCCTGACCAAAGCAGAATAGAGTGGCACTATTACTTCCCTTGATCTATACTTCTATTGATGCAGCCTAAAATAGCATTGGCCAGTTAGTCTCAAAGGTGCTACAAGGTCTCTCTATGTACTCCTCCAAGGGGGAGATTGAGTGGAGGGGCAGGGCTCAGATTCCTAGAGAGTCCTAATCCAAAAGGGGGAAAGAGCAGAGAGCTCAGATTCCCAGAGAGTCCTTCAAAGTGGAGAGAGAAAGAGAGAGAAGAACTCAGATTCCTTGTCCAAGAGGGAGTGAGAGCAGAGAGCTCAGGTTCCTAGAGAGTCCTCATCCAAGGGGGAGAGAGAGTGAGCAGAGGCTCTGATTCCTCTTTTCTGGCCTCCCAGGACCTCTCTTGGAGGGGGGTGGGTGCAGTTTCCATGTTGGTTGGCAGGATAAGATAACCCCCCCCCAATGCTTTGCCTTTTCTTCCTGGTGTCTTTTTATTCCTCTTCACAAGGAGGCTCTTATTAATAATAATAATAATAATAATCATCATCATCATTATTATTATACTTTATTTATAAAGAGCTGTAGGTTTGCACAGCGTTGTAGATAAAATAGTATAAAATAAAATGGACTTACAGTGGCATACACTCTGGAAAATGGAATATACACTCGTCCCTCCATATTTGCAGCTTTGATTACCCATGGATTTGATTATTCACGGATTTGATTGATACGTTCTCTCTAGGAATATCTAGGTCCCCCAGTGCAACTCTATGGTCAATTTGCAGTGAAAGACCTAGAGATTTCTAGAAAGAATACTCTACTAGGCATTTGTGGCTCCTCCAGTGCAGGGACCACAGAGTTGCGCTGGAGGACCTAGAGATTCCTAGAGAGGTGTCCTCTCAGGTAAAAACATGGTGTTTTGTAATTTTTCCATGTTCACAGGGGTGTTGTGTCCCTATTGCTAGCAAATATGGAGGGACAAGTATATACAGTCGTGCCCCGGTTTACGAATCCCTCGGGGAACGAAATCCCCAGGACCCGAAACCGGCGGGACCAAAAAATATCCCCTGGGATCCGAAGGATCCCCCGGGATGCGAAGGAGAAAAACTGTGCGGCCCCTTTAAATCGGCCGCGCGGTCCGTCTCCTAATGCAGTCCCGGGGACCACTTTAATACAAAATTGACACACAATATCATTTAACAAAAATATACAAACAACAGATTAAGATAAACATCAAATGACAATCAAGCACCACTCCCCCCTTCCAAATGTTTTTGCTGCATTTTTATTCCTACTTTAAAAAGACCCCTGGAAACCCATGGGACTATTCAGTCACTGTCTGCACCAAACAAAGAGATACAATGATTTTTAACTCTAGTTTTAAGAAAATAAGTACTCTTGGTTTTAAAAAAGTGTTTCTCGTTACAAATATAGGAAGGAGGTCTGAGAGGCACAGATGTTCCTGACCCATTTACCATCACAACAACCCAGTGAGGTAGGCACAAGAGAGAGACCAGCTGGCCTATGAAGACTGTAAACTAATATCGTGACTGTACAAAAAAAGAGAGACAGAAAATGAAGAAATGGGAGAGTGTCTTAGGTCTGCTTTGTAGGATTTCATTCTGAAGGTCTAGAAAGGGGGGAAATATTTTTTCCCCACAATTATTTCCTGGGAAAATCAGCACTTCTGAATATCAACATTCCAAGCATTTTGGTGACTAATGTATTGTCAAAGAAACTCTAGGAAATTATTCCTCCCGGTAGCATAGGAAAGAGTTCTGCATTTCCCCTGCTCTTTTTTCTTATTTATGCTTAGAGGAGAAGAATTGGGAATGACACAGGTCCAAAACACACTGCAGAAATAATCTAGTTTGAGACCACTGCCCTGGTTCAGGACTAGCAAATGCTGGGAATTGACAGAGAAGGCTAAATGTTTCACAAAACTACAGTTCCCAGAATTTCCTAGCATTGAGCCAGGACAGTTAAAGTGGTCTCAAACTGGATTATTTCCGCAGCGTGTTTTGGACCTCAGTCCAGACCCAACCCTTTGACTGCCATCCTGCACCCATTTTCCTGGGAGAAAAGGACCCACCACTCTATTAGCCTTTAAGGCTCTGTAGTCTTTGAGGAAACAGACAAGTCCAGCTCTGCCTCTGGAAATTGAAGCAAATGGACCCGGAAGAAAAATAAAGTCAGGAATTTGGGTAACCATTTATATATATTTTTTATTTGCCAATCCCCAAATACAGAAGGCAGGAAACCTAAATGAGGCAAAAGGCAAAAGATTCCCCATCCTCTGTCTCCCCCCTCCTTTCCACAAAGAAGTGCCAGGCCCCCATTTCTCCCTGGGCTCTTTTCACCCACCCACCTTGCTGGCTTTCATTTCTCCCTTGCTTTCACTGCCTAGTGGGCCAACTATTAACCAACGGGTGTCATTTTTGTGGGTTCAGGTTTCTGTGCCAATAAGCAACATTCTCACATTTTGTGTCAATGAGTGACTTAGGTGGAGGTTAAACAACAGGAAGAACAAAGTTTATAGAACTTCTTCATAATTTTGAGTGTTAGTGCTGGCTCGTTATTTCTATTAATGTTACAGTTGTATTGAACTCTAAGCACTTTTTCGTGCTGCATGATTCTTACACTTTGGTTCCACTTGGCCATGGTTCCAGGTACTGTAGAAAACTGGGGTTTGTAGTTTGGGAAGGCACTAAGAGCTTTCTGGAAAAGAATTCTAAATATTTCCCAAAAGTAAACATACCCAGGATTTTTTTTGGGGGGGGGGCGGGGTTCGGGCTATGTGGCCATGTTCTAGAAGAGTTCCTTTCTGACATTTAACCAGCATCTGTGGCTAGCATCTTCAGAGAAGATTCTTTATATCAGTAGTTTTCATTATATCAGTAGTATTGACACTGGCTCTCTGGTGAAAGAACTCAAACTGCCTTTCTTTCAGGGAAGAGACCTGTTTGCTATTGGAGGCCTCCACAATTTTCTTGTTCTCTCAGTGTGCCTTCAAGTCACCTATCAAGTTATGATGACCACACGAAAGGTTCATAGGGTTTTATTAGGCGACAAATTCTCAAATGGTTTTGCCATTTCCTTTCTCTGAAATAGACTCTACAGTAACTGGTATTTGTTGGCATTTTTGTATCCAAGTACTAACCAGGGCTGATCCTGCTTAGTTTCCAAGATCAGATGGGATCTGGTGTTTCTAGGGTTCCTGTGCCAAGATAATAATTATCACAACAATGTACATTGATGGTGCTGTGTAAATATCTGATATTGTCTGCAGTAACAGAACAATGTATTGGCTTTACAGGGTGTTAGAGCAGAGCATTGTAGGGACATCTTTGCCCTGAGACAGACAGACAGGAGGAATAACTTTGATCCCATTTGTGCTTCCATTGGTGTAAAATATATATATACATGGATGAACCAGGCTCAGCTGGTCCTGAAGGAGGAAGAGGCCCTGATGGCCTCAGTGCTGAGAACAGTGAAGGATTCTGGGAGAAGACAGTCCAGGGGTCCTTGGGCGAGGACCTGGCCAGCTCACACACAGAGTGCCAGCATTTCAGGCAATTCTCCTACAAAGAGAGCGAAGGACCCCGAGAAGTTTGCAGCCTACTCCACCATCTCTGCCATCAGTAGCTGAAGCCAGAGCAATACACAAAAAAAGAGATCCTGGACCTGGTGATTTTGGAGCAGTTCCTGACCATCTTACCCTCAGAGATGGAGAACTGGGTCAGGGAATGCAGAGCAGAGTCTTGTTCCCAGGCAGTGGCCCTGGCAGAGGGCTTCCTCCTGAGTCGGAAAGAGGCAGAGAAGAAGCAGAAAGAGCAGCAGGTGAGACCATTTCTTCTTGGGGCCAAGGCGAAAATGTTGTGGCTCTGCTCTGCCTTTTTTGAGTCTCTTATTTGAGAGGGCAAAGACTACCTGAAGAGGTTCTGCTGAAATGTAGTGCCCCCATACCTGAAATGTGGTGCCCCTCATCCGTCTCCAAATTCCATGTCTTGAATCCTGACTGCTGTTTCAGGTCGAGAATTTCTTGGTAGAAGTTAAGTCTGAATTCCCTGTGGCCAAGAAGTCTCCATTTGATCCTAGGCAGAGCCCCCAATGGAGGGCAGTCAAGGAGGAATGTGATGGAGGAGCCTCATTGCAAGGTAAGGATGTCTCTTTGTTGTTGTTTTTGTGTCCCTTCAAGTCACACAAAATTCCAACTGATGGCAACTTAAGGTGACCTTATCATAAGGTTCTCTTGGCAAAATTAATTTCCTTTTGTCTTCTTCTGAGGCTGAGAGCATGTGACTTGTCCAAGGTTACCCAGGGAGTTTCCACATCAGAGCAGGTTTTTGAACTTTGATCTCTAGAGACATAGTCTGGTACTGAAATTAATACAGCACACCAGCTCTAATGTCCTCAATGGAACCTGTTGGACTTTTTGGTCTGATGCGGAACATCCATATACAGAAGGCTCTCCATATCCGTGGATTTACCACCCGTGGATTCCTGCATTCATGGACTGCAAGCCCATTGGAGAAGGCAGAGGAGGAGGAAGGAGGAAGGAAGAGATGGCATCAGCAGGGAAGAGAAGGAAGCTGACCCTCTTTCTCCCCCAAAAGTTTCAGAAGAGGGACAGCCCCACACCTCGCCAAGCAAGAACCCCCTCTATGGGCCAAACTCTTGGATATTGTTGCTCAGCCAGTGGCAGGTAGTCTGGAAGGCGGGCAAGAGGCTAACTTGTGCAGACTTCGAGGGTCCCAGCTGGACTACAAGGCCTCCCTTTGGCTGGAGAGAAGAACCAGCCCAGCACCACCTGAGGGACATTGCAGCCAGAGAAGGGGTTCCTTCCAAGATACCTGATGCCTACCTAGCCTTCCTCTCCTCTTCCAGTGGGCGTAGCGAGACTTGGAGGGGCAGGAAGCAGAGCAGCGTAGCCTCAGCGGGCTTGGAGCTGGAAGGGACCACGAGGTCATCCAGCCGGGTCCCAGAGCATGCCTCCCCCTGAGAAGTAGCACTCCAGAGTGCTGACCTTGGATCTTCCTTCCTAGGTCTTCTAGCTCCAAGAGACACCCAAGGCTCGCTGTTCCTGTCACCCCCGTTAGGCCTGGATGAGCTCCTTTGACTGCCCCATCAATCGTGCTGCAGGAAGGAGCAAGCCGACAGAGGGATGGATGAAGATAGAGTTCTCCCCACAGACAGAAGCCTGGAAGACCCGGGAGGAGGGTACAAGAGCGGCTCTCTGGAGTGCCAGTTCCCAGGGGGCTTTGATGCCCAGCTGGATGATCTCATTGTCTCTTCTGGCTCCAGTCCTGCTCCAGCCCCACTGAGGCTCTGCCACTCCACCTCCTGCCCCTCCAGGCTTGACCATGCCCACTGGACAACAGGAGGATGAGGAGTTGAAGGGCAGAGGAAGGCAAGGTAGGCTTTGAGAGGCAAAATGCCATTGTCCCCAATGGGTGCACCAGTGTAGGCTGTGAGAAGCACAGATCACATGGGAGGACTAGGGATGGGTTCCTGAACCACCAAAAAGAAGAAGAAGAAGAAGAAGAAGAAGAAGAAGAAGAAGAAGAAGAAGAGCGGGCCAAAATGTTTCAGCACACTTTTTCTCCAAAACTAACTATATGCACATGTGAAATGAAACCATGAAGTCAGGGAAGCCTTGTGTAATGAATTCAGGATTTATTTATTTATTTATTTATTGCACCAGCCCCTGTGATTTCTGTTTTGGTGGCCAAACTCATACATCTATGATTTTGGGTTTTGGTGTTAGGAACGCAGACTTCTCTGCTCTTCCATTTTCTTTCCCTTTAGCTTTCCTGCATGCTCAGTGATGGTATCTGGAGGCAGTCACTGTTTCCATTGTGTGGACTCTTTCAAACGGGAGGAATTTCTCCCAACTCCGAATGGAGCCAATGCGGATTCATGTAAATTCGCTAGTTTAGCGAATTTACATGAACCCCTGCTCCGTTCAGAAGAACCCCTGCTCCATTCGGAATTACTTCCCATTACCCGAAAATAACCCCCTCCTGCCCGAATTTGCATGCGAAGCTTTAATTCGCAATAACGTAAAACCCATGATTGCATTCGAATTGGCTTCCCTCTTGCCCGAATTTGCGTGCGAAGAGTTAATTCGCAATAACGTAAAACCCATGATTGCATTCAAATTGACCTTAAATTATACTTCCAATTTAGCCTCGTATGAAAGAGTCCTGTGTTGTGGGCAGGCACATATGGCTGTAGAAGATAGAGCAGAATTCCACCGTTTCTCAGTTTAAGAATTAGTGCACTCTTTACTCCAGACATTGCTGAACACTCTTTCCAGCACTCTTTCACCATCCTTGTAATGCATATGCTGCTAAAATAGTTTCGGCTGGATAGAGCATGAAAAGGAAATGAGGGCAGGGAGGTTATAATATGACTTTGTAAAAAGCAACATGTTTGTCAGAGGCTTTGTTAACTGAGGCATGCCTGTACTTCCTAGTGAATATTTAAGATTGTAATCTCTAAGAACAGCAGATATGACTGGCTTCTCCC
Source organism: Urosaurus nigricauda (assembly GCA_034509955.1). Taxonomy (NCBI): domain Eukaryota; kingdom Metazoa; phylum Chordata; class Lepidosauria; order Squamata; family Phrynosomatidae; genus Urosaurus; species Urosaurus nigricauda. The sequence continues at coordinate 334,302,928 of JAOEGL010000002.1, forward strand.
ACCTTGTTCTCTCTCACAACACTCTTTCATACAAGGCTAAATTGGAAGTATAATTTAAGGTCAATTCGAATGCAATCATGGGTTTTACGTTATTGCGAATTAACTCTTCGCATGCAAATTCGGGCAAGAGGGAAGCCAATTCGAATGCAATCATGGGTTTTACGTTATTGCGAATTAAAGCTTCGCATGCAAATTCGGGCAGGAGGGGGTTATTTTCGGGTAATGGGAAGTAATTCCGAACGGAGCAGGGGTTCATGTAAATTCGCTAAACAAGCGAATTTACATGAATCCGCATTGGCTCCATTCGGAGTTGGGAGAAATTCCTCCCCGTTTGAAAGAGTCAACAGAGGCTGGAATGATTACACCAACAAGAACTCAGTCGCTTCTTCCTCTTTGCAGTGGACCAGAACCAGATAAGGTAAAAAGGAGTCCTGGAACAAAAGGACTGGAGCACTCTGGGTTCCTCTTCAACCAGATCACATCCCTCTCAGAACATGGGGAGAATTTTGTTTCAGTTTGCTTTGGATTTTTAAAAATTGTTTAAAATATTGCAAACTTTTTCTCTAGGTTCGAATCATTGTGTCTTCAGCCTTCTTATTCTTGAATTAGAGTTGCTCTCCTTTTTCTCTGAGCTTTTTCTTGAACCCAAAAGGGAAGTCGATAAATATTCCCATCCTCCTTCCTTGGTCAGAACAAATCGCTCTCCCTCTATGTTCAGCAGTTGGCATTCATAGGGAGGCTATTGGAACTTAGCTGCCAAGTAACCAGCAGTGCCAGGAGTAATGTTGGTCTCTACAAGAAACACTGGCAATGCCACTTAGGAATGTTTGAGGGAAATTGGAGAATGTAAGAATTTTCTTGGCCATGTTTGAAGACTGTATCTGGCTTCTAAACCTACTAGGACCTTGGACCATTGATAATTTATGTCTCATGGACCTTCTCCCACATTGCCGTTTATAGATTTGGACTTTGTAGTTTTATTATTAATGTATTTATTATTAATCTTTTAAAATGTATTATATATGTACTTACTCCCTACACAGACAATTATATCCAAATTCTGTTTTCAAATTGGCTGGAAACCAGCCAAAACCTCAGCAGCTATAGCACCCTATAATATATCCTCCAACATTTCACAGATAAAAACTGACACATGTACGGCTAGGCAACAGCAGATTGAGGACAAGATGGCAAAAGTTATTGCTGATGCTGCAGTAGTTGGTTTTTCTCAGACTCTACTGGAAAGGGCAAGATTTGGTCCCTTCTTTTTTTCTCTCCTTTGTTGAGTTGTTGTGTGACTTCAGGTTCTGGGAAAGGGATCTGGGAGTCGAAGTAGACCATAAGTTGAACATGAGTCAACAGTGCGATGCAGCAGCTAAAAAGGCCAATGGAGTCTCACTCCACTCAGCAGGGAGTGGGAGCAGGGACCCAGGAGAGTCTAGGGGAATCAAAAAGGGATCCTTTGGGGGCTAAGGGCCTGAAGCAGGGCGCTGCTGGGCTGCTTAACCCCCAGAGATCATCACAGGAGGACACCTGGCTGAATTAAAATACATGCAAAAGAGATCTAGGAGTCCAAGTAGACCATAAGTTGAACTTGAGTCAACAGTGCGATCGTAGAATCATAGAAATTTAGAGTTGGAAGAGACCACAAGGGCCATCCAGTCCAACCCCCTGCCATTCAGGAACTCCCAATCAAAGCATACCCGACAGATGGCCATCCAGCCTCTGCTTAAAAACCTCCAAGGAAGGAGACTCCACTACACTCCGAGGGAGTGTGTTCCACTGTCGAACAGCTCTTACTGTCAGGAAGTTCCTCCTAATGTTGAGGTGGAATCTTTTCCTGCAGTTTGCATCCATTGTTCCGAGTCCTGTTCTCTGGAGCAGCAGAAAACAAGCTTGCTCCCTCCTCAATGTGACATCCCTTCAAGTATTTAAACAGGGCGATCATATCACCTCTTAACCTTCTCTTCTCCAGGCTAAACATCCCCAGCTCCCTAAGGCGTTCCTCATAGGGCATGGTTTCCAGACCCTTCATCATTTTAGTCGCCCTCCTTTGGACATGCTCCAGTTTCTCCACATCCTTTTTGAATTGTGGTGCCCAGAACTGGACACAGTATTCCAGGTGGGGCCTGACCAAAGCAGAATAGAGTGGCACTATTACTTCCCTTGATCTAGACACTATACTTCTATTGATGCAACCTAAAATTGCATTGGCCTTTTTAGCTGCTGCATCACACTGTTGACTCATGTTCAACTTGTGGTCTACTTGGACTCCTAGATCCCTTTCACATGTGGTCTCATTCAGCCAGGTGTCCCCCATCCTGTATCTGTGCATTTCATTTTTCCGCCCTACGTGTAGGACTTTACATTTCTCTGTGTTAAATTTCATTTTGTTAGCTTTGGCCCAGCTTTCCAGTCTATTCAGGTCATTTTGAATTTTGATCCTGTCCTTTGGGGTATTAGCTACTCCTCCCAATTTGGTGTCATCTGCAAATTTGATAACTAGGCTCTCAATACTGTCATCCAAGTCATTAATAAAGATGTTGAATAGCACTGGGCCCAGGACAGAACCCTGTGGGACCCCACTTGTCACTTCTTTCCAGGATGAAAAGGAACCATTGTTGAGCACCCTTTGGGTTCGGTCGGTCAACCAGTTACAAATCCATGTAACGGTTACCTTGTCTAGTCCACATTTTACAAGCTTGTTTGCAAGGATGTCATGGGGAACCTTGTCAAAGGCCTTACTGAAGTCAAGATATACTATATCCACAGCATTCCCTTCATCTACCAAGCTAGTAATTTTATCAAAAAAAGAGATCAGATTTGTCTGGCATGACTTGTTTCTCTGAAACCCATGTTGGCTTTTTGTGATTATGGAATTATCTTCCAGATATTCACAGATTCTCTGCTTAATGATCTGCTCCAGAATCTTTCCTGGTATTGATGTCAGACTAACCGGACGATAATTGTTGGGATCCTCTTTTTTCCCCTTTTTGAAGATTGGGACAACATTTGCCCTCCTCCAGTCTGCAGGGACTTCTCCTGTTCTCCAGGAGTTCTCAAAGATGATTGCCATTGGTTCCGATATTACATTTGCCAGTTCTTTCAATACCCTAGGATGTAGTTCATCTGGTCCTGGAGACTTATATTCATTTAGATTAACCAGGTATTCCTGTACTGTCTCTTTACTTATTCTGTGCTGAAATTCCCCTATTCTGTCCTCTGCCCCATCATCCTTAGGTTGGGCACCCTTTGCCTTTTCTGAGAAGACTGAAGCAAAGAAGGTGTTGAGCAATTCTGCCTTTTCTCTGTCTCCTGTGAGCATTTTGCCATCTTCTCCACGCAGTGGCCCAACTGTTTCCTTCTTCTTTCTTTTACTGTGGACATATCCAAAAAAGCCCTTTTTATTGTTCTTAACATCTCTAGCAAGCCTGAGTTCATTTTGCGCTTTAGCTTTTCTGACTTTATCCCTACATGTACTGGCTATTTGTTTGAATTCCTCTTTGGTGATTTCCCCGTTTTTCCATTTTTTATACATGTTCCGTTTAAAACTTAGTTCAGTTGTAAGTTCCTTAGTCATCCATACCGGTTTCTTGAGACATCTCCCATTTTTCTTCCTCATTGGAACTGTCTGAAATTGTCCCTTTAGTATCTCTCTTTTGAGGAACTCCCATCCATCTTGAACTCCCTTCTCTTTTAGTATTCTTGACCATGGGATCACCCCCAGTATTTCTCTAAGTTTATTGAAATCAGCTTTCCTAAAGTCTAGAATACGTGTCTGACTATGCCTAGCTTCACCTTTCCACTGTATAACAAACTCCAGGAGAACATGGTCACTTCCCCCTAAGGATCCCACCACTTGCACCCCATCAACTAGGTCTTCCCTGTTGGTTAAGATCAGATCCAAAATAGTTGATCCCCTTGTTGCCTCTTCCACCTTTTGGACAATGAAATTGTCTTCCAGGCAAGTGAGGAATTTTCTAGATCTTGAGGATAGCGCTGAGTTTGACTTCCAGCAAATATCCGGGTAGTTGAAGTCCCCCATCACTACTACATCTCTCCTTCCTGATTGTGTGGTCATCTGTTCTAGAAAGGCATCATCCATTTCCTCTGTCTGACTTGGGGGTCTGTAGTAGACTCCCACAGTAACATCCCTGTTGTTTCTCTCTCCTTTAATTTTTATCCAGATGCTCTCCAACTGGCTTCCAGTATTGATTTCCTGGATCTCTTCACTGGTGTAAATATCCTTGACATATAATGCTATTCCTCCTCCTTTCTTGTCTGTCCTGTTTCTCTTAAAAAGGTTATACCCCTCTATTTCTATATTCCAATTGTGAAACTCATCCCACCAGGTTTCAGTGATGCCTATTATATCATATTTCCCTTCTTGTGCTAGGAGTGCAAGTTCATCTTGCTTATTTCCCATGCTCTGTGCATTAGTGTAGAGACATCTAAGACCATGTGTCCCCTTTACTTGATGCCTGTGCATGTTTTTTTGGCTCCTATTGTTGGGTCCTTGCACTGTTTGTCTTCTTCCCTCTATGTCAGTTTGACTATTTTTTCTAGCCGTTTTGCCTTCCAGACTGCTGTCTCCCTTCCCCAGATCACTTAGTTTAAAGCCCTCCTGATCAGATTCTTCAGACTGTTGGCAAAAACGTTTCTTCCAACTGGCGTGAGATGTAGCCCATCCCTTGCTAGAAGTCCTTCCTCATGGAACCGCAGCCCATGATCCAAGAATCCAAATTGTTCTCGGCGACACCATCTGCGGAGCCAGTTGTTGATATCTGCTATTTTCCTCTTTCTTCCTGGACCATGCCCTTCTACTGGCAGAAGAGACGAGATGACAATCTGTGCGTCCATTTCCTTCAGCTTCTTCCCCATAGCCTCGTAATCCCTTCTGATATTCTGAAGGCTGTGTCTTGCTGTGTCATTCGTTCCCACGTGGACCAAAAGGAAGGGGTATTTGTCAGTAGATTTCACCAGTCTTGTCAGCCTCTCCGTTACATCACGGATCTTTGCCCCAGGGAGACAACACACCTCACGAGACATCTTGTCGGGCCCACAAATCACTGCTTCTGTACCCCTCAGCAAGGAGTCCCCCACCACAATCACGCGCCTCCTCTGAGGCTTAGCAGCAACTCTTCCCTGCGATGGAACTCCCAGGCTCCCCTGCTGTGTCCCTGAAGTCTGTCCATGCTGCTCTTCCTGATCCTCCTTGATAAGTGAAAGGGCTTCGAAACGATTCTGTAGCTGCAAGCTCCTACTGCTATCTCTGATTTCTCTGCTTCTCTGTGTGACATTCCTCCAGCTGTCTGCCTCCTGTGTACATGAAGTGACCTTCTCACCCCCAGCGACTTTCTCTGTGTGGTCCCCTTCCAAAATCGTTCCTTCCGTTGTGTCGAGGAAAACCTCTTGCTCCCTGACATGCTGAAGTGTCGCTACCCTGGATTCCAGCTGCTGTACTTTCTCCTCCAAGAGGGCTACCAACTTGCACTTGGGGCATGTGAAGTTCGCCACATCTGTAGGCAAGAAGACAAACATCCCACAATGACTGCAGCCGCTCCCTCGGTGCCCATATTGAGAAGTATTAAGGAATCACTAAAAGAGGACTATGGGCTTCCTCCTCGAAGAATATCCCCCAGTAAATACCAATGTCAAAGGCCCCTGATGTCCTGTCCTATTTCACCAAACTCTATCAGTGATTTCAACCTACTGGGAATGTTACTTTATACAGATGCCCTGGTTTCTAACTTGCATTCACTTCCTCTGAGGTGGAGGGGAACCCTTCAAAGCACTTTTAAAAAGGGGGAAGATCCAAAGGAGAACCTCTAAAAACAAAGTTTACAGCTCCTCTACTCCTTAAGTTGTGCTTCACCCTGTTTGGGGGGGGGGGGATTCAGCAGCTGGCTCTCTGAGCAGTTCAGTATAGCTAGTCTCCTAGCTCCTCCCACTTGTGACTCACAGATGTGACTCACAGAAGCTCCTCCTCCTCTGCAACAGACACACTCCCCCAAGAGATTTTAAAAATCCACACACTTACCACTTAAAATAGCTGCCAAAAAGGTGCTCTTCCTTCTTCTCTCTCTCACTCCAAGTGGTCTGCTGATGTGGCAGCTAAAAAGGCCAATGTGATTTTAGGCTGCATCAATAGAAGTATAGCATCAAGATCAAGGGAAGTAATAGTGCCACTCTATTCCGCTTTGGTCAGGCCCCACCTGGAATACAGTGTTCAGTTCTGGGCACCACAATTCAAAAAGAATGTGGAGAAACTGGAGCGTGTCCAAAGGAGGGCAGCTAAGATGGTGAAGGGCCTGGAAGCCATGCCTTATGAGGAGCAACTTAGGCAGTTGGGGATGTTTAGCCTGGAGAAGAGAAGGTTAAGACGTGATATGATAGCCCTATTCGAAGGGATGTCATATTGAGGAGGGAGCAAGTTTGTTTTCTGCTGCTCCAGAGACTAGAATGCAGAACAATGGATGCAAACTGCAAGAAAAGAGACTCCACCTCAACATTAGGAGGAACTTGCTGACAATAAGGGCTGTTCAACAATGGAACACGCTCCCTCGGAGTGTAGTGGAGTCTCCTTCCTTAGAGGTGTTTAAGCAAAGGCTGGATGGCCATCTTTCAGGGATGCTTTGATTGGGAGTTCCTGCATGGCAGGGGGTTGGACTGGATGGCCCTTGTGGCCTCTTCAAACTCTATGATTCTATTCTTCCAAGTTGTGACAACTCTAAGGTGAATGTTTCATGGAGGTTTCTTGTTCTAGAGAAGGGTTTTCCTTTGCCTTTCTCTGAGGCTGAGGCAGTGTGACCTGCCCTAGGTCATACAGTGGGTTTCCATGGCTTAGTGGAGATTCAAACCCTTGTCTCCAGAATCCGAATCCAACACTAAAACCGCTACATCACACTGGCTGAGTTAACAGCTTTTGCATTTTGAACTCAGTTTGCAGCAACTGAAATAAGCAAGAACAAAGGGGGAAATGCATGGCATGAGGTTGGAGTAGATGGCCTTGGCAATCCCTTCCATCTCTAAGAGTCTTTGATTCTGTGTTCTGAAACTCCTGTTGCCATCAGCCCCTGCTAGCCTAGCCTGACCTCCCTTCACCTTAACCATTTGTGAGAGATAATAATTGCTGAAATATTTTACAATTCTCTTTTCCCCTCCATAGATAGCTAGATAGATAACCAGTTCCTGCATTCTATCTGACTAATTTGCTTCTAACTGAACCACAGGTTAATAAATATGAGAAGGAGTGTGAGGAGACAGAAGCTCAGACAAGTAAGGAGGGGCCAGTTTATGGAGGGTTTTGAAAGTCAACAGCAAAAGCTTGTACTGGATGCAGAAGGGGAAGGGAATCCAGTGAAGGGAGGATTGGAGGGGAGAAACATGGTCAAAGTGGTGAGCAGATGTGATAATACATGCAGCTGAGTTCTGGACAGAGATTAAAGGATGGAGGTGAGAGAGAAGAAGCCCTGTCAGAAGAAGGTTACAATAACCTAGTTGTGAAACCACTACAGCATGGACCAGAGCTTGGCAGTGGAGCCTGAGAGGAATGGACAGATTTTAGCAATGTTGTAAAGAAAGAATCTACAGGTCCTGGTGGTGGCCTGAATCTGGGGAATAAATGACAGAGAGGAATCAAAAATGAAACCAAGACTGCGGGCTTGCTGAACCTGTTGAATAGAAGTGCCATCAATAGAAACAGAAAAGGAGTATTGAAGGATGGGCTTAGGTGGGAAGATGAGAAGCTCTGTCTCATCATGTTGTTCAACCTCCTGTCATGGGGCTCTTTACCACTTTGGCACTCTCTAAGGCACACTTCTCCACCAGCTTCTCAATCTCATTTGTCTGACTTAGCAGGATCTTACCATCCTGTGTTCTCTCCACCTCAATCCTCAACTCCTCAATTCCCTATTCACCAGGTTTCCAAGGTCCTTCAACACAAACTTCCTAGCTAACTCCTCCTGCACAGCCTTAACTTTCTGCTCAATTTGAGCAGCCACACACAGGTCATCGACATAAATTACAAGTGTTGCTTCTAACTGAACCACAGGTTAATAAATATGAGAAGGAGTGTGAGGAGACAGAAGCTCAGACAAGTAAGGAGGGGCCAGTTTATGGAGGGTTTTGAAAGTCAACAGCAAAAGCTTGTACTGGATGCAGAAGGGGAAGGGAATCCAGTGAAGGGAGGATTGGAGGGGAGAAAATTACAAGTGAGACCCCTCCTTTCATTTAATAATAATAATAATAATAATAATAGGTTTTATTTTTATACCGCCCTTCCCAAGATCAGGATTTACACACCAAGATTTACACACAAGCATCTGTCACATTGCTCTTGTATCCCAGCCTCACCAGCTCCTCATGAATGCAGAGGTTCAAACAGCATGCACTCTGCTTAAGCCCATAAAGAGCTTTTCTAAGCCTGTAGACCGTGCCTATCTTGGCATCATCAAACCCTGGTGCTTGCTTCATGTACACTTCTTCATCCATCTGTGCGTTCAGGTAAGCCGTCTCAAAGTCTAAGTGCCTAACTATCTGGCCCTTCCTTGCAGCCAATGCTAACACTAACCTGAGACTTTCTAGCCTCGCAGTTGGAGAGAACGTCTTGTCAAAACTCTCAAAACGCTGCTGAGAGAATCCTCTAGCCACCAACTTGGCCTTATATTTGTGGGTTCCATCTGGCATCTCCTTTCTTTTAAACACCCACTTGCAACCTACGACCTTCTGGTCTCCTGTCCTTTCTACTACTTCAAATACTTCCCTATTCACCAGGGATGAGACCTCACTCTCCATGGCCTCAAACCATCTCTCCTGCTCTTCCCTGGGATAGGTGAGAAGCTCCTGGTAGTTCTCCGGCTCATCAGCCAGAACAGTGCACACTCTGGCATTCTGCACCACAAAACAGTGAGGTGGCCTTCTGACTCTCTGAGTCCTCCTGGGAATTATGACCTTTGTGCACCCCCCCTATCATCCTCACTGTCACTATTGGTCTGTGCCCCTGCATCTGCGGATGGCACTTTCTCAAACTTTCTAGTAGTGATGGGTGAGGAGGTGCTGGCTCAACCTCTGGTGTTTTCACCGCTCCAGTCTCAGTACTGACTCCTTGTTGTCCCACTCTTACCAATACCTCCTGGTTCGTGTGGATCTTCTCCCACCCAGAGTGTTTTTCAAAATTTGCACTCCTGGACAACAGGATTCGGCCATTCCCCAGGTAAAACCTGTAACTGTTCCCCTGATAACCCACAAACATCAGTCTCCGCCACTTGGGGTCACCTTTTTTTCTGAAATTCTGGGGAACATAGACATTGGCATGCTGCCCAAACACCCTTAGGTAGCTGAGGTTGGGTGGCCTGCCATATAATATGAAGTAGGGTGTTTGTTTCACAGCAGAATTCTATACCCGGTTAGTAATATGGCATGTAGCTAGGATTGCCTCCCCACAAAGTCCCTCTGGGGCTCCTACATCAAGCAGCATGCAATCCTTTATCTGTTTTAGCACCGAAATCTTTCTTTCCGCCAAACCATCTTCCTGTGAAGTGGCTGCATTACTGGTGTTATGGCGGATGCCCTTCTGTTTTAGCCAATTCCTCAAGCTTTGGGACAAAAACTCACCACCCCGATCTCTTACCAACCTTGTACAGTGGTCCCCCGGGTTACGAAGGTAATCCGTTCCGGATTACCTTTCGTAACCCAGAAGTTTTCGTTTCCCGGGGAACCGCATTAGGAGACGGACTGCGCGACCGATTTAAAGGGGCCGCGCGGTTTTTCTCCTTCGTATCCCGGGGGATATTTTTTGGTCCCGCCGGTTTTGGGTCCTGGGGATTTCGTTCCCTGGGGGATTCGTAAACCGGGGGACCACTGTACTCAAATTCCCTTTCCACCATGTCCACCCAGTTCTTGAATGTGGGAGCACCCTGATTCTTCTCCCTGAGTGCATAGGCATACGAATATCTGGTGTGCCTATCCACAATGACCATCAGATATCTACTATTGCCCACAGATTTATTGAAGGGACTGGCTAGATCAACATGCACCATTTGGAAAGGCCTTTCGGTGGTGCATTTGCTTTTCATGGCAATAAGAAAAGCCTTCAGCTTTATCTCGCTGCACACAGAACAATCCAGATGGTGGTGCAGTGGTTAAATGCCTGTACTGCAGCCACTCACTCAAAACCATAAGGTGGCGAGTTCAAGACCAGCAAAGAGCTGAAGCTCGACTCAGGCTTGCATCCTTCCGAGGTCACTAAAATGAGTAACCAGATTGTTGGGGGGCAAATAGCTTACACTTGTAAACTGCTTAGACACTCCTTAAGGGTTTTAAGCGGTATATAAATGAAACTGTTTGTGTTTTTGTTTTGTTTTTGTTCTTGCAATCATTCAGTTTCAGCCCAGGACAAACACTTCCCAGTTTCCCCAAACTAGTGAAACTAGTGTGTCCCAGCACCCTATGAAAATAGCGTGCACAGTTTGAGTGCAGTGGCACATTGCTCACTGTTGCACTCTGGATGGTCATCTAGAAAGTACAATTTGTTGTGTTTATGTGCTTTTGCACAAACCTGCCCCCCTTTTGTGATGACACTTTCATCCCCCTCAAAATGTAGGACATACCCATCTGTGATCAGTGAGGAAACACTGACCAGACAATTTTGTAATTGGGGAACACACAACACATTGTCAAAGTCCTTGGCAAATCCTGGAAAATGCATAGTCCCCATGTCCCTTATTTGGCTTGAACTCCTGTCAGCCAAACCCATAGAGTCAACACATAAGGCTTCCTGTTCTTCAGCAAGGATTTTCGGGTGACTAAATGATGTGTCGCACCACTGTCAACCAGCCAAAGGTATTTGGCAGCAACAGCCAGATGGGATTGACAGTCATTGTTCTTAACTACCAAAACAGCTCCCTTCCTGTCCAGTGCTGTTTCTTCTTTCTGGCAGCAGATGGCTTCTTGCACTTCTTCTCAAGGTGACTTGGCTGTCCGCAGTTGTAGCATCGCTGAACTTTGCAAATAGTTGCACTCTCGGCTTGTTGAACTGCCTCCGATGGTGTGTATGCTGACCTTGGTTTGGCATGTTGCTGTCTCTAAATGCCTTTCTCAAAACGCTGTCTCTGGCATTCCTACAAGACATGTGTCGACACCAAATCCATTGTGAGCTCACTCTCTGGGACCCCCTGCAGGCTGTACAGTATGTGATCAAATTCACTGGATAAACTGCCTAGCAAGATGTATGCTTTGTGTTCTTTAGCCAACTTTATTCCTCTTTTTTCTACCTCTAGGAATAAATGTTGCATGGTGGACAGATGCTCTTCTGGGGATTGTCCCTTCTGCATCTCACAAGCATACAGTCATAGAAACATAGAATTATAGAGTTGGAAGAGAACACAAGGGCCATCCAGTCCAACTCCCTGCCATGCAGGAACTCCCAATCAAAGCATCCTTGACAGATGGCCATTCAGCCTCTGCTTAAAGACCTCCAAGGAGGGAGACTCCACTACACTCCGAGGGAGTGTGTTCCACTGTCGAACAGCCCTTACTGTCAGGAAATTCCTCCTAATGTTGAGGTGGAATCTCTTTTCCTTCAGTTTGCATCCATTGTTCCGTGTTCTAGTCTCTGGAGCAGCAGAAAACAAGCTTGCTCCCTCCTCAATATGATATCCCTTCAAATACTTAAAGAGGGCTATCATATCATCTCTTAACCTTCTCTTCTCCAAGCTAAACATCCCCAGCTCCCTAACTCACTTCTCATAAGGCATGGCATCCAGACCCTTCACCATTTTAGTTGCTCTCCTTTGGACATGCTCCAGTTTCTCAACATCCTTTTTGAATTGTGGTGCCCAGAACTGGACACAGTATTCCAGGTGGGGCCTGACCAAAGCAGAGTAGAGTGGCACTATTACTTCCCTTGATCTAGACACTATACTTCTATTGATGCAGCCTAAAATTGCATTGACCTTTTTAGCTGCCGCATCGCACTGTTGACTCGTGTTCGAGTTATGGTCTACTTGGACTCCTAGATCTCTTTCACACATACTTTGACATCCTATATCTGTGCATTTCATTTTTCTGCCCTAAGTGAAGAATCTTACAATTCTCCGTGTTGAATTTCATTTTGTTAGCTTTGGCCCAGCTTTCTAGTCTATTCAGGTCATTTTGAATTTTGATCCTGTCCTCTGGGGTATTAGCTACTCCTCCTAGTTTAGTGTCATCTGCAAATTTGATGAGTATGCTCCCAATTCTGTTATCCAAGTCATTGAGAAAGATGTTGCAAAGCACCAGGCCAAGGACAGAACCCTGTGGCCTGAGGCTGAGAGAATGTGCCTTGGTTCCCCCACTCAGAGGCCCTGAGCACCACTGAGTTTGGGCACTTGGTCTCTAAAAGGTTGGCCATCACTGGCCTAGAGTGACGTGAATGAGAGACTTCCAAGGGATCCTGTTATTAACAGGTTCAACATTTTGGCTTCCCTGAATCAATCCACCTGTAGTGTGTGCTTTCCCCCAATTTATTGATCATAATCTTTTCCAAAGAGTCATGTCTTCTCACAATATGTCCAAAGTATGATAGCCTCAATTTTACTACAGTCAGCCCTCCATATCCATGGATTTTTTTATCCACATATTCAAGCATCCATGGTTTCAAAATATTTTAAAAATATATAAATTCCCAACGGCAAACCTTGATTTTGCCATTTTATAAAAGGGATACCATTTTACTCTGCCACTGTAATTAATGGGACTTGAGCATCCAGAGATTGTGGTATCCCCAGGGGTCCTAGAACCAAACCACAACAGATATTGAAGGCCCACTGTATATTCTGGCTTGTTTTGCCCTCAGAACCATTTAATTGTCTTTTTGATGGTACGTGGAAGACTGCATAAATATATTTACATGCAATTGTATTTTCTGCAGGCGATCAGAGGTCCAGGTTAGGCCTGATGGGTCTCCAGACTTATGGAGAGAAGAGAGCTCAGCTGGATTCTTCCTCCGTGGAAGAAATTTTAGAAAAGATGCCCTTGGAAAAGGTGATATTCATCCTCTTCTTCTTTATGATAGATCCATTGGAAAGGTTATACAATGGAGGGCCCCAAACATTTGATACCATGAATGGAAGGATCCCCCAGTGTTCTTAAACCTCCATTTCCCTAAACTGGAACTTTGTTTTATCAGTCTGGGATGCAATTGATGGTCAGATGTCATCCTCCCATCTGCCATGTGGCTCAGTTGATCAGTGCTTCCTGCTGCCTTGCCCTTGCTCTTTCTCCAGCCAGGGCCAGTGGTGGTGGGACTGGGCTCCCAGCCCAATGTTTTCCTGCTGGGACCCTCAAGCCTGTCACCAGGGCTTGTTCCATATCTGAGTTAACATGAAATCAGTGGCTTTTACACAGGGTAGGTGTCACCACTATGGTGGATAGAGGCAGCTGTCTTAGGCAAGTGGTCTTGAGCCATCATGAAAGGCAGTCATTACGAATTGTTCCATTTATTCTTGTATTTTACTGCCAGGGATGGGAAGAGGTCCTTATGGTATTCTTTGACTTGTCTGTCCAAAATATGTGCCAAAATAGCTAAACACATTTGCCAAAGTAACAGGAATTAAAGGCAATAGAAATTGAAATTATCTGCAGGACACTGGATTGGGAAATGCTGCCCTAGACACATGCCAGTTAGTGATTGGGAGAGTCTAAGCGAAAAAGACGCCATATGCTATATCATAGAACCATAGATTTGGAAGAGGCAACAAGGGCCATCCAGTCCTACCCCCCTGCCATGCAGGAACTCTCAATCAAAGCATACCTGACAGATGACCATCCAGCCTCTAAAGTTCTAAAAATAGAACTTCCCTTTATATGGGAAGTTTTGTTCATCAGGTAGCAAGTTTATAGCCCTCAGGCACTAATCTTCAAGATGCAAGAAGTTAATGTAAATAGACAGGGTTATTCAGACATGTGCTCCTCTGTCTATATTCTGAAGCAATTCAATCCTGCTGGGGATGCACCATGGTTTTCCTCCACATCTGATGAGTCTCTCTCTGGATGAGGGCTTCTTTCTGTTGCAGGTGACTTTTGAGGATGTGGCTGTGTATTTCACAGAGGAGGAATGGAACCTGCTGGATCAGAACCAAAGATCTTTGTACATGGAGGTCATGATGGAAAACTACGAGAATGCGTTTGCCCTAGGTAAGAAATTTGAACCCATTGCCCTTCCTAGACTGAGTGAGAGCCTTTTCATGCTTCACAAATAATGAATCCACTTTACTTGCCACAGCAATGTCCTGTGGGATTCTGGGGTTTGTAGTTTAGGGTTCTTTGACTGATGATTCTAAATACTTCTCTCTAAATTGCCAATCCCAGGATTCCATAGGCTGTTGCCATGGCAGTTAAAGTGTAATCATAGCTTCATAACTGTGCCCAGGCATGACTTATGGAGTTTTTGTTTTTTTCATTTTACTTCCTCACCCAGCAGTGGCTCAATGATTTTTTTCAGACCAAAATGATGAATGTAGTCCTCTGATGATTGTCTTGTGGACAATTCTGTGGTCCAGTATCCTTTGAATAAATGCATTTGCAAAGCTTCTCTAGAACTGATAAGTTAACTGTGAAACCTCATACCAAGGGATGAGGTTCAGCTTCATGTATCTCATAGCAGTTACATTTTAAGTTCTCTCAGCAATGCTAACAAGCCTCATGTCCCCCTGTGGGCCAGTCATTGTTCCCTTCTTTCCCATACTTCACAGCCAGCTCCAAAGCCTGAGCTCATCTCTCACATAGAGCAGGAGGAAGATCTGGGGATTATGCTGTCAGATTTTCAGGGCTGAAGGAAGAGGATTGCTTTGCCAGCTCAGTGACAGAATTGGTGTTTGCCTGAAAAAATACTCATGCTACAAACCAGGGCACTGTAATGTTTAATAAGAAGGTTAGACATTGCAGATGGATGGTGGCCACATGGGCATCCTCCAAAACTACTGGGCCAGAAGCTACACCCAAAACCTACAGCTGTATCGCCCCATTTGCTGCTATGGGAATGTTGATAAAAAGAAGCCCAGCATCCCTTTAAAATTAATAAATAATAATAATAATAATAATAATAATTTTTATTTCTAGTCCGCCCCTCTGAACAAAGCAATCGGGGTGGATTACAGCAAAAGTTAAAACTTTGCTAGTTCTTACTTTCAGGGGAGGCCTTCTATTTAGCAATTCAGCAAAACCTCTACCAGGTCTTATTTTATGGGGATTTCTTATTTTGGGGAAAACAGGGTGGGAAAACTATAGGTAAAAATAAACAGAACTTAGGGAGATTGCCAACTTCTTTCTTCGCCTTAACTAAAGAATTGGGATTACTAGATAGCTGGAGGCATATATATAATGAAACATCATCATATAAATTCTACTTGGAAAGACATAAATCCTTTTCACTATTGGATATGATGTGGATTTCAAAAAGTTTATCGAAAAATATTAAACACATTGAAACATTAGTACTTACTCTATCAGACCATAACCCTTTAGTCAGGACTTTAGAAAAATCAAAAAAAGAGTACAGTTGGAGAATAAATGAAGAGTTACCCATGTTTTCCAGAAAATAAGACAGTGTCTTATATTAATTTTTGCTCCCAAAGATGTGCTAGGTCTTATTTTCAGGGGATGTCTTATTTTTCCGCAAAGAAGAATTCACATTTATTGTTGAACAAAAAAATGAACATTTATTATATACTGTACATATACAGTATTTATATACAAAAATGTTGCTAGGTCTTATTTTGGGGGGAGACCTTATATTTTGCAATTCACCGAAACCTCTACTAGGTCTTATTTTCAGGGGATGTCTTATTTTCGGGTATATAATGAAATTATATTGAAAGCCAAAAGTGTGCTTAAAAATTATTTTAAAAAATATAGATGAGATTTTAAAAACTATTTGGGATGTAGGGAAGGCTGTTATAAGAGGCTTTTTTAATACTCTATTAGGCAAAAGAAGAAAAAGGAGAAATTAGTAAATCTAAACAAAGAATTAGAACAAAAAGAAAAAGAATTAGAAACAAATTCAAAAGATAAAGATCTTAATTTAGAAATTAAAATTTTACACAGAAAGCTATCTATAGAACTGATTAGTTCAAAGATTTTTCCAGATATTTTACACACAACTGTAAAAGAACAAAAAATTGAAGCAGATAAAATAGAAAGATATGTAAAAGATTTACAGGCAATAAAATTAACCAAAGAACGGTCCTCAAATTTAATATGATTACAAAACATGAAGTAATAAAAACCATTCAAAGTGCCAAAGCAGGAAAATCTCTGGGACCAGATGGATTTTATAAAACATTTCAAGAAGAATTGGTTACACCCTTACAAAAAAAAAAAAAAAAGGGAAAAAAAGAATGACATATTAAAAAATGGGATACCGGAATCATGGAAAGATGCTGTTGTCACCCCTGGGGCTAAACAGCCAACCAGCCCCCTGCATTTGGGCCTGTTGTGCCCCTAGTAGGTCCTTTTTTAATTTCCCCTAGAGCCTCCTGGGTCTCTCCAGTGCTCCCACTCCCTGCTGAGTGGAATGAGACCCCTGGAGGTCCTCTAGACACTGCCACCACCCAGCGAATTACAATGAATCCCTCTGCCTCAGCACATACTGGGACTTGCCAAGGGATTTCTAGTTTCTAAGCAAGCATAACTGGACTCAAGGCACATGTGAAGGGAGTAGAAGGTCAGCAGACACTTATAAAGAAAGTATTCTACTAAATGAAATAGAGCGATATGGTATCATACATCATGCAAGACCCCTTGCCTTGCAGGTGCAGAAGACATAGTTGCACAGATGTTCATTTCAGGCAAGCCAAAGATAAAAATAATAAAAAAGGCCTAAGTGCATTAACTACCACATTTCTAAATTATTCACACACAGATGGGAATTGCAATCCTTGATAGGGATTTGGAACATGCAAGGGCTGGCTCCATTAGCCTAGCCTAGCCTGCACTGCATTTCTTAGGTCTGCCCTTTTTGGCACAGACCCAACCAACTGGACTTCCCAAACAAAGGAGAAGAGTAGAAGACAAGACCACATGGCCTCCAAGTCCTTTTAAAGATCTCACATGGAAATTTCTGGAAACTCCCGGTCCTATTCACTGATTGGCTAATTGGGCCTTAGGTCATCTGTGATGTAGTCACTCATTAGCATGTGATGTAAGCTCTCATTAGCACGTACCTCTCCCCAGCTTAACCCCTTGTTGTCTGAGAGAGGTTCTCAAATGACTGAGGGCCTCAGTCATTACAGACGCCAACATAATGATTATCCCCAAGAGCAGAAAAGACAGGGAAGATCCAGCAAATTTTAGGCCAGTCTCCCTCTTAAACCAAGATTATAAAATTTTTACAACAATTTTGGCAAATAGATTAAAATATTTTCTGAAAGACTGGGTAGGAGAAGATCAAATAGTCTTCATCCCCAAAAGACAAATGAAAGATAATCTAAGGTATATATTGAATATATTAGAATATTATGAGAATCACAGCAATGAAAAATTAGGACTAATATTAATTGATTTTGAGAAAGCATTCAATTTGGTTAATTGGCAATTTTTGTACAAAATCTTAGACAAATTAAATTTAGGCATGAATTATAGCAATTGGATAAAGCAAATTTATAAAGAA
The DNA here is from genome assembly GCA_034509955.1 of Urosaurus nigricauda. NCBI lineage: Eukaryota > Metazoa > Chordata > Lepidosauria > Squamata > Phrynosomatidae > Urosaurus > Urosaurus nigricauda. The sequence continues at coordinate 334,320,575 of JAOEGL010000002.1, forward strand.
CAATCAGCTAGAGTAATCATAAATGGAGATAAAACACCAAGATTCCAGATAAATAGGGGAACAAGGCAAAGGTGACCTCTCTCTTCACTCTTATTTTGGTCATGGAAAGGCTATTGGTCAAGATAAGGTCAAATTTTAAAAATACAAGGAATAAAGAAGAAGAAAAAATACTCTTATAACACATTAGTGTTGCGGATGTCCTTGTAATAATATTGAATGACCTGAAAGAGAGTGCACTAGAGACAATAAAAGCTATAGAAGAATTTGGTGAAACTACGGGCTGTAAAATCAATAGAAGTAAATCAGCCATCTTGACAAAAAACATGACAGGATTGGAAGAACAGGAATTAAGTCAAGTGATGGGCATCAAAGTTCAAAAAACTATAAAATACTTAGGGATTAACAGATCAAAGAATACTGATAAACTATTTGATAAAAACTATAACAAAATTTGGAGAGAAATAAAAAATGATGTAATAATAACCACTGTATTAGAAAACCACTATTGAACACTTGGCAAACATATAAGCTTAAAGTATACAGGAAAATTCCCATGTGGATCTCACTCCAGGAAGCATTTTATAGAAGAGAAATGATGGGAGGAGAAAAAGTGGCTAATATATAAATTTCTAATGAAAAAAAGAAGGAAGTTGAAAACATTGGAGGAATTAAAAGAAGAGGGGATAAAGATTAATTGGTTCAATTATAGACAAGGATTTGAGGAAGGAGAAAGTGAACGGGATAAAATAATACTTGGTGGTAAAGACAAAATGATTAGCAATGTATATAGAATTTTACTTAATTTGGATCAGGAAACAGAAATAATCAAAAATACAATGGTACAATGGATGCAAAACATAGGGCACTCAATAGATCTTTAAAAATGGGGAAATACCTGGATTAAAATAAGAAAATACACAAAATCGCAAAACTTAAGGGAAAAGTATTACAAAATGTATTTACAATAGTATATTTTTTGCTAAACGTGGGGTACTGAAATGGAAAAAAAGCATGAAAAAATTGTTTTTACGTGACCATAACGGCACGTATAACATTCACACAAAATTGGAAACTCAAAACATTACCTGATGTAAGAAATTGGCTAATAAAACTACACAATGCATTAGAAATGGACATACTATCCCCAAAAATGGCTTTAAAACCTTTAGAGGAAGTACAGGATTATTGGAATTAATATTTGGAATCCAGAAAGAATAACTGAACAGTGACTACTATAACTATGCTTTTTAAGAGAATTAAAATATCACACAATTACAGTATTGGGTTGAGGGAAATAAGAATTGGAAGGAGAGTGAAAGACAGAGTCTATTATACTATCATACAATTCATTTACAGATTTATTTATAGATACAATTTTCCTTTTTTTTAGGTCTAACCAGTTCTAGACTGGAAAACAAAAGAGTAGAACTATTAGAATTAATAAGGATAGAATAAAAATTGTAATTTGTGGTACCAGTAGCAAAGATATTAACAGAACATAAAATAAAGTAAGAAAATAAAAACACGTTACATAAGCAGAATATTATGGAAATCCATTAGATCAAGAGGTGAAGAAACTGCCAAGAGTTGAGGAGGAAGTTAGTGTGTGTGGAGTTTTGAACAAAGGTTAAAGCAAGTTATGTAGAAAGTAAGAGTGAGGGAACGTAAGAATTGTTGTCTGGTAAAAGAAGAATGAGAGAGGTTTGGAAGTTGGATTGAGTAAGGAGAAAAGGGATATTGGTAAGTTGGATTACGCAAGGGGAAGGTTTGAGAGGGAGTAAAGAAAAGAAGAAGAGAAGAAAGAGTAAGAAAACGGCACAGAATGTCAAAGCGTGCATAAAACCAAGAAGAAGCTGAGAAGAAAAATACTTATAATTTAAAGCATCCTGATTTAAATAACCTCATTGTATCTGTATGTTTTGTATGTATTTTAAGAGACTGTTGGATAAATTGTGCTGTTTTTTTAATCAATAAGTTTAAAAAAAAAAAAACAGAATTGTCCAGGTGTCAATTAAATTGTCCATACCAGATGGCAGATGGCTTTGTCTGATTTCGTCACATTATATTCTTTTTCTTCCCTCAAGGGAAGCACAGAGAGGAAACCCTTATGGGATACGGAGGGGGCAGAGTCTACCCGGGAAACAGCTGCATTGCAATGCCAAAGAGGGAAGATACTTGTGTTTTGCAGGGGGTGGAGTAGGAGCCAAAGTTGTTACCAAAATGGAACCTGTCCTCCATTCTCTGAAAATGAACAGGTCATGTAGACAAATGCTACTCACTTGACATCCCCCCTCCCATTGTCTCAGCATTCTAAAAAAAAAGGCTTCTTTTGCTTAAAGATTAGGCTAGCCCAGCATGTCCTGGTCAAAGATTAGTGTAACCGCAAAACACAGCATTCTTGTCTCTCATTCTGAGGTACCCAGGCATGCATGTATTGTTTTCTGCTTTTTAGCAAATAAACTGTAAATCCTTTTCAAGCAACACTCGGCTCTGAAGTTATTTTTCTGCCTCCAAGCTGTCCCCTTTCGAGAGTGTGAGGTGACAGGAGGGTGGCTTGCACCCAATTCATTTTGCTTTTACCTGGAGGTTGGAATGGGTTAATGCTCAAATTGTTTAGGCTCGGATTTTGCCTTGAGTCTTCCAAGTGGGCTGAACTGCTCTGAATCCTCCCAAGCAAGCAACTCCTCTTAAGCCTTTGTGCTATGATGTCACAAAAGGCCCAGGAGCAAAGCTGCCAAGGAAACAAGAGCTTTAGGAATTGGTTGAGTTCTGATGAGGTCAACAGTCCAACTGTTCACCTTAGGGTTGCCGTAAATCAGAAGTGAGCCGAAGACAAAACAACACACACAACACATTTATTTAGCAAGACTGGCTGGGATTTTTTTGTTCACTTACTGGCACCATGTAAATCGATGGCACTCTATAAATAAATAGTAATAAGTGCTCATCCTGGCAAAGGGTCATGAGAAACAGAGGCTGGGCTTACCTCTTGCCCCTTTCAGCAATGTTTGTGTGATTTTAGGATCTTTCCTGTTGGGATGAAAAGACCCTAGTTTAGTTGTTTAAAAAAACAAATAAAACAACTGTACCAATCACACCAGGCTTTTTGTTCATGCCTTATCTTTAATATAAATGCATAGGAAACTAATTCCTCCCATCTATTTGCCCTGCTGGCACCTTTTATCCAAGAGGTGTCCTTGTTTTCTGCAGGGCTCCTTGCCAATGGTGCATCAGCACTGGGCAGCTCTTCCAAGTTCCCATACAGCCCCAGAGGTGAGCTCCAGTCTGAGACTCAGTCTGGCTAAGAACAGTTGAAGGCTTTCATGGCCAGCATCCATAGGGTGGGAGAGTGGGAGAAGTGGGAGAGAAGGGTGTCTGTTCTCCACGGCTGTACGGGGAACTTTCCAGACATGGAAAAGGGCAGCCAAAGGATACTTGGATATGAAGGTCTTTGACCGCATCTGGCTCTTGAGATTCAACAGTAGATATTTCCTTCTGCCTTCTGTATCCTTAACCTGCACCTCACATGCACTATTTTGTACCTGGCTTTGATCAGTGGGCCTTACAGCTCTAGTAAAAAAGATAGATCACACATGGGGCCAAAGATTGCCAGTGATTGTCCTGACCACCCCCCTCCAATGAAATCAATTTTGCAGGAACAGTCCTAGTTCATCTTCTGTCATCCCACTTTCTCTCCTAATTTCTCTCTTCTCTTCCCGTTGGCACATACATACACATACACAGAGCAGTAAATAGCCGTAGCACCATGTGCAAATTTACAGCAATGAAACTTAATAATAATAATAATCCTCATCTGTATGTAGCCCATCTTTCTGGACTGGATACAGTATTCCAAGTAAGGTCTGACCAAAGCAGAATAGAATGGTACTATTACTTCCTTTGATCTAGACATTATGGGGCTTTTTAGACCGCCCAAAAGGGGCGGTCCATTGTCGCCCCTTCTGGCGGCGGGATGACACCGAGGCTGCCGCATGGGCAGCCCCAAAGGCCTCAACCCACCGCTTTTGGAGGCCGCGGGGAACCGGCAAACTGCCGGTTCTCCGTGGCCTCCAAGCGGGGTGCAGCAGGTGCTCTGGGCACCCGCTGCACCCCGCTTCCCTCGGCGGGGCCGAAGGGAGGAAGGGGCCGCCGCCGCGGCCCCTTTCTCCCTGGGTCTTTGCGGCGGCCATTTAAAGGCCGCGGCAAAGACCCGCTGCAAGAAAAGAGCTCCAAGATGGAGCTCTTTTTTTGCGGCGCGGGAAGGGCGCGATTGGCGCCCTCCCGCGCTGCAAAAACGTCATCCGTATGGACGCCGCCATCTTTAAATGGCGGCGTCCATGCGCTTTAGGGTTAGGGAGGGTGTAAACCCTACACCCTCCCTAACCCTAAAGACGGGCTTTTTAGCCCTTAAAACGCCCCTTTTTGCCCGTCTAAAACGGGCCTATATTTCTATTGATAGTCCTGATAAGGAATCTGTACTCAGGACAAGAGGCTACTGTCAGAACAGAACATTGGCAAAGGAGTCAGAGAAGGCAATAACTTTTCACCCCATCTGTTCAATTTGTACGCAGAACATATAACATTGATTGGTTTCACTTTTGCCTTTCCCTTGGATGTCCAAACTCCTTTTTTTCCACAAAAATCTTAGATGTTTCCCATGATATTATGGAAGGTTGCACAAAATTCTGCTTTTCCTGTTCATTACCTGCTCAAGAAAGAAGAAGATACCATTAGGAGTGGAACACAGAAATAATAAATAAGTAATGCAGAATAACATACTCAACACATAATATAAACATGGTCTGTTGTAAGTACAAGCACACAAAGGCTTCAATACAATGATAATGGCATATCAGTAATAACGAACTACAATGAAGCATTCACAAAACTCCTACCAATATGCATACACTTTTTTGAAAAGTGAATGTTTCTAGTCTTTCTCTTTAAATTCTCCATTCCCTATTAGTTTAAATGAGAAAGATTGAGTTTCAATTGTTTTTGGTAAGAGATGATCATAAGGCTGTTTAGTGGTGGTATTAAATGCACCTGCTCTGCTCATCACCTCTTATTTAGTTGTGGATCAGGGCATATAAAAGCATTCAACATTATCTCAGATAAAAACTGCTGTTTATTGTCTTATTTCTTGAAAAAAAAAAAGAAATACGTGAGTACATTTACAAACCAGTATGTTTCATATATATGTAGTTAAAATTATAAATACTTATTATATTCTTTATATGGTTTACAACAAGGATATTGGCTTTTTGCCTTTGTAAAAAAAAATCTTCAAGTCTGGAAATTGATGAAATTGATGAAACTACCATTAGAACTGAGAAGATCAGTTGAAAAAGAAACTGGGATGTAAGAAGTTAATAACACAACTAAAGATGGTACAAAAACAAATTTAATTACATCTAGTAGAAGATGAAATATTCAATAAAAAACTTCTTCAGCCAATAAGAACTATGCCAACTTCTGTTAATCAAAGGGCCTTTTCTATCACTGCGCCAAAATTGTGGTATGACCTGCCAGAGGAGATCCGCCATATTTCCACTCTTACAGCCTTCAAAAAGGCTCTTAAGACAGATCTCTCCTGGCAGGCCTTCCTAACCTAGATAATATATCCTAGCTTTCTCCCTCTGTGGATGTTTATGAATATGACCCTAATTTTGTGATGTCTGTCTCTCCACCTGCCAAACTGTTTTTATGTTTACTTATTTTGTATTTTTAATTGCTTTTAATTTGTTTAATTATAGTTTTAATATTGGGGAGGGTGGTTGGGAAGGGATCAATTTTATTTTATTGTATTTTAAATACATTTGTATTGTTGTTACCTGCCCAGATTCCTAGTGATTGGGCAGGCTACAAATAAAAATTATTATATTCAAGACAAAAAAAATTTGAATTTTCTAACAAACCAAAAAGATGGTTGGCATTAAGACTGAAAAAAAGAAATGAAGAAGAGACTAATAGTAAAAATAAGGGAATGGGAAAAGATGCCTATGAAATTAAAGATTGTTTCTATAGATATTTTAAGGGAGCCTTTAAGGAGAGACTCAAGAAGGTAATCAAACAGATTATCTAAATAAACAGATAGTTTCAGAATTTAAGGAAGAAGAAAGAAAAGAATTAAATCTCAGAATAACTTTAATGCAATCAGTGGAGACAATTAAAGAAATTAGGTCTTGAAAGGCTCCAGGACCAGACGGGTTAGGTGCTTATAAAAGCCTTTTTGAGATAGTTGTACCAAAGCTACAAAAGAGAATGAATAAAGCTCAGGTAGGAAAGATACTATATTCCTGGAAACTGGATAGACTCAATCAGGGAGGCCATGAGCCTGAATCTACAGGGCCTGAGCAGAGCAATGGAAGATACAGGGGCTTGCAGACATCTCCTTCACAGGGTCTTCATGACTTGAGGTCGACTTAAAGGCAACTAACAACGAACCAGTTGCTTTGAATCCTGAATACAATTAATACTTTGAATACATTGGCCAAATCACGAGAAGACATGACTCACTAGAAAAGACAACAATGCTTGAAAAAATAGAGGGCGGTAGAACAAGAGGAAGACCACAAATCAGATGGATTTTTTAAAATTATTTTTATAGCGCTGTAAATTTACACAGTGCTGTACATACTGGATTTGGATTGAAGGGAATGCTGTGGATATAGTATATCTTGATTTCAGTAAGGCCTTTGACAAGATTCCCCATGACATTCTTGCAAACAGGCTTGCAAAATGCGGACTAGACAAGTTAACTGTTACATGGATTTGTAATTGGTTGACTGGCCGCACCCAAAGGCTGCTCAACAATGGTTCCTTTTCATCCTGGAGAGAAGTGACCAGTGGGGTCCCACAGGGCTCTGTCCTGGGCCCAGTGCTATTCAATATCTTTATTATTGACTTGGATGACAGTATTGAGGGCCTAGTTATCAAATTTGCAGATGACACCAAATTAGGAGTAGCTAATACCCCAGAGGACAGGATCAAAATCCAGAATTCTAGTCTATGACTTGAATAGACTAGAAAGCCTGGGCCAAAGCTAACAAAATGAAATACAACACAGAGAAGTGTAAGGTTCTGCACTTAGGGAGGAAAATGAAATGCACAGATATAGGATGGACATGTGAAAGGGATCTAGAAGTCCAAGTAGACCACAAATTGAACATGAGTCAATAGTGCAATGCAGCAGCTAAAAAGACCAATGCAATTTTAGGTTGCATCAACAGAATTATAGTAGGGAAGTAATAGTGTCAGTCTATTCTGCTTTGATCAGGCCCCACCTGGAATACTGTGTCCAGTTCTAGGCACCACAATTCAAAAAGGATGTGGGGAAACTGGAGTGTGTCCAAAAGAGGGCAACTAAGATGGTGAAGGGTCTGGAAACTGTGCCCTATGAGGACCTCCTTAGGGAACTGGGGATGTTTAGCCTGGAGAAGAGAAGGTTAAGAGGTGATATGATAGCCCTGTTTAAATATTTGAAGGGATGTCACATTTAGGAGGGAGCAAGCTTGTTTTCTGTTGCTCTAGAGAACAGGACCCGGAACAATGGATGCAAGCTGCAGGAAAAGAGATTCCACCTCAACATTAGGAGGAACTTCCTGACAGTAAGGGCTGTTCGATAATGGAACACACTCCCTCAGAGTGTAATAGAGTCTCCGTCCTTGGAGGTCTTTAAGCAGAGGCTGGATGGCCAACTGTCAGGGATGATTTGATTGGGAGTTCCTGCATGGCAGGGGGGTTGGACTGGATGGCCCTTGTGGTCTCTTCCAACTCTGTGATTCTATGATTCTAGGATAGACTCAACCAAAGAGAACATGGCCCTAAGCTTGCAGGAGCAGAGCAGGGTTGTTGAGAATAGGGTGTCTTGGAGATACCTCACTAACAGGGTTGCCACAAGTCAAAGTCACTTGAGGGCAGTTAAAAACAACAAAAAATGATAACACACACTGAGTCACAATCTGAAAAATCTGGGAGATAGAAAATGACAGAGATGTTGCAAATAATTTAATAAAGTCTGGAGCTGAAGGTTGAGGAAACAGGAACTTACCCTACATGGTCTCCATTGATGGTCTGAAGCGAGAGACCCACAGATAACCCCCAAAACGAAAACTAGGCAAGGAGCTTGGAAAAGGAGTTGAACCTCCAGCCCTTCCCACCCTACAGCTATCAGTAACTCTTCCTTTTTTGAAAATATAAACTTGCACCCTTCATTGATCACAGGAATGCTGCAGAAGTAATCTGTCTTGATTTCATTCTGTCTTTATCCGCTAAGTGGATTCTTTGATGTGAATGTAGATGTCCACTCTGACTAAAGGTTTTCCCACATTCCATGCATTTATATGGTTTCTCTCCTGTGTGGGTTCTTCGATGTGAACATAAATGTTGACGACAAGAGAAGCGCTTTCCACATTCTATGCATTTATATGGTTTTTCCCCTGTGTGAGTTCTCTGATGTGAATGCAAACTCTCACTAGAACAGAGGCTTTTCCCACATTCCATACATTTATATGGTTTCACACCTGTGTGAACTTTTTGATGCTTAGCACATGCTCCTCTATCATGGAACATCTTCCCACATTCCAGGCATTTATACGGTTTCTCCCCAGTATGGATTCTTTGATGTAAACGTAGGTGTCCACTTTCACGGAAGTTCTTTCCACATTCCATACATTTATATGCTTTCTCCCCACTGTGAGTTCTTTGATGTGACCGTAAACTCTGACTTTGAGAAAAACTCTTTTCACATTTCATGCATTTATATGGTTTCTCCCCAGTGTGTATTCTTTTATGAGAACTTAATCCATTATTATGGGAGAAGTTCTTCCCACAGTCCATGCATTTATATGGTTTCTCCCCAGTGTGAGTTCTGTTATGTGAAGCAAGTGCACTGCTTTGACTGAAGCTCTTTCCACATTCCAGGCATTTATATGGTTTCTCCCCTGTATGGATTCTTTTATGTATATGTAGATATCCACTCCGACTGAAGCTCTTCCCACATTCCTTGCATGTATATGGTTTCTCCCCTGTGTGGGTTCTCTGATGTGAAGTGAGCTGTCCACTCTGGCTGAAGCTCTTTCCACATTCCATGCATTTATAAGCTTTCTCTCCTGTGTGAACTCTTTGATGTGAATGTAAACTTTGACTATAAGAGAAGCTCTTTCCACATTCCATGCAGTGATATGGTTTCTCTCCAGTGTGAGTTCTTTGATGTGCACGTAGGTGTCCACTCTGACTAAAGCTCTTTTCACAATGCAAGCATGTATATGGTTTGTTCCCTGTGTGGGTTGTCTGATGGGAACTGAGATGTGCACTCTGACTGAAGCTCTTCCCACATTCCTTGCATTTATATGGTTTATCCCCTGTGTGAGTTCTCCGATGTATACTGAGTTGTCCACTCTGGCTGAAGCTCTTTCCACAGACCATGCATTTATAAGCTTTCTCCCCTGTGTGAATTCTTTTATGTGAATGTAAACTATGATTATAAGAGAAGCTCTTTCCACATTCCATGCATTTATATGGTTTCTCCCCTGTGTGAGTTCTTTGATGTGCACGTAGCTGTCCACTATGACTAAAGTTCTTTCCACAATGCATGCATGTATATGGTTTCTCCTGTGTGTGAATTCTTTGATGTGAACGTAAATTATGACTATGAGAGAAGCTCTTTCCACATTCTATGCATTTATGTGGTTTCTCCCCTGTGTGTGTTCTCTGATGTAAATAAAGATGTCCCCTCTGACTGAATCTCTTTCCACATTCCATACATCCATAGGGTTTGTCACCTGTATGAACTATGAAGGATATGTTGAAGTCTGATTTATCTTTGCCTATTTTCCCAGTGACTGAACATTGTGCCTGTTTCAACTGTGATTCTAGGGATTTAGAATAATTGATGTCTAAAGAAGCAAAGCAGTTCTTCTTCATATGTCTTGATGGGTTTCTTTTCTCCCTTCCTGGGACCCTTTGATTTCCAAATTTCCTTTTTTCTACGACAAGCTGGGTTATTTCCCATGATGCCATAGCTGTCTCCTGGTAGGTCTCACCCTCCTGCTTAATATCTGCTTGGGAAAAAGAAAGATCTCTTTAGCAGCAATTTCTTTATTTTAAAGATTATCCCCTTTCCTTAATATTCCATGCTGAAATCTACATTCTCTTTCGAGCATACTACTAACACACCCAATAGCATCTGTTTGGATTAATTGATCCTTTAAATACACTAGACAGAGATGTCAGTTCCTTTTCTATTCTTGGTGATAAACAGTAGGATTCATTTCTAAGATTATGAGAAGCTGAGGAGATTCCACAGCCGTGGCATGGCTAGGTGAAGAAAGGACTGGGTGGGCTGATTGTAGAAAAAGGTGTGAAATGCCTAGTCAGATACAGAGGTAATGTTGGCCCAAGACTAGCGCTTTATTTTTTTGGTTTTTCACATGCAAAGGACAAATAATCCAATATTTCTAAATCAAACCAAGCTTGAGATACCAGTGGAAAAGATTACAAAAGACATTTCCCTTGTAGTGATAAGCAAGCCTGCCCTGAAAGTGGTATAGTCCAATTTTTAAAAAAAATTGGGGAGTAATCCATAGAGATCCCAAGTAGTAACCATGCCATGAAATCAATTCTGGCCAGCTTTTTGGAAATCACAATTAAAATTTTGAACTGACTCTCAGCATCCCTCAGCCCCTATTACTGAAATTGTGCTTTCTTGAATGTAGAATGGGCATTTTGGGATGGCGGCATACCTGATTTTCTTAAGTACCTTGACAAGCAAGTCCAGTGTACAAAGTGTAATTAGGCCAATTAGGAACCTTCAATTTACACTTGGTTCTGGCCTTTTTGAAACCTCTTCCATGGAAATATTATAGTTCATAATACCCACAGAAGTAAGGACCTGCTATATTCTCCCCTTCCTCAGAGCCTTATCATTCAGTTTGAAAATAAGATCTGGTTAGGAAATTCTTTAGGGGAAAAGAAGCAGGCTCATTATTCCTTATGATAAAATATTGAGGTATTCCACATCTATCTGAGCAGAGTCTATCCTTGGAATGGTATTTTGTCTTGGGTCAGATCTGTCGGCCAAAATCCAGTTTACATATTTGTTCGGACAAAAGACCAGCTCCCGGTACAGTCTGGGCAAAAACCACCCAGTTACAGCCAAAACAATATACACAGCAGAGTACAGATACAACCCCCAACTGTTGGTATTGGCAGTGCACTGACTATTTTTCACTCTTAAAATAAAACAGACAGACAGTTGATTCATTCAAAGTTCTGGAGGCTTTTATATTCAGTTGTCATATACACTGGTCCCTCCACATTCGCTGGGGTTAGAGGAACAGGACCCCTGTCAATGTGGAAAAGCCACGAACAAGAAAAATACTAAGTTGTTACCTGAGATCACACCTCTCTAGGAATCTTTAAGTCTTCCAATGCAACTCTGTGGTCAACATCTGCCAGACACTGACCATAGAGTTGCACGAGAGGAGCTACAAATGCCTAGTGGAGTGTTCTCTCTAGGAATCTCTAGGTCCTTCAGTGCAAACTTTGGTTCAAGTTGACCAGAGTTGCACTGGAAGACTTAGATATTCCTAGAGAAAACATATTAATAAAATGTGTGAATAATCAAAGCTGCAAATGTGGAAGGAAGAGTGTATCTGTAGAATACAGCGTGCGCATGTGCGTGCACACACACACACACGCACACACATATATACGTACACACATTCTTCTCTGACTTCTAATCAATTCTAAAGTCTGCTTCACAGCTCCAAATGTAGTCCACACACAGGAATAAATGACACTGGTACTTCAACCATAACTCTTAACCAACTGAACATTCTAAGTGTAACTGACAATTGAACTCTATCATGTCTCTTGGTCCACTCACATACAGTATAGGCTGTGAGTCATCATTCAGTGCCACATGCTCATGACTCTGTGAATGATGGCCCTCAGAATATGTGTCATCCGTAAAGACACATTACACCAACAAGATCTGCTAGGCATTTGGACATATCACACCCATTCTCACAAACCCACCGTGAGTGTATTCTGAAAGCCTTCATGTGAATAACTGGCTCTGGCATCCGTAAATCTCAGTATTTTGGGGCTTAGGAGCATAGAAGGAGGCATAGGAACTGGGTAACCAGACCACTTCTGGAGAATCCTAGCAATTTGGCCAAGAACCTCTATGGCAGTTGTTCTTAACCTTTGGTCCTCCAGACGCTTTAGATTTCAGTTCCCAGAATTTCTGAGCATTGGCCATACTGGCTGGGTCTCCTGGGAGTTGAAGTCTGAAAAATCTGAAAGTTCAAAAATTGAGAACCACTGCTGTATTGGAAGAAGAGGATCCTCTCGACACATAAAATTATCAGCAGAAAATGGTAAACCTGTTCTGATTTTACAGACAGGAGAAAAGAAGACAAACTTTGTGAAGTCAAAGGCTTTTACAGTTGGCACCCATAGTTTTTTGTGGGTTTTTTGTGCTATGTGGCCATGTTCTGGAAGAGTTTATTCCTGACATTTTACCAGCATCTGTAGCTGGCATCTTCAGAGAAAGATGCAAGCCACAGATTCTGGCAAAACGTCAGGAATAAACTCTTCCAGAACACAGTCACATAGCCCGAAAAACACACAAAAAACTAAAGGCAAACTTTGTTCATACACCTGTATTCACTAAGGCTGCAGATGACGTGTGCACATTATGGAGTTTTCTTTCACAGAAATAAAAAAATATATACAGTATATATTTCTACACTTTCAAACCTACATTAGGGAGTTAAATATTCAGACCTTTTCTCTCCAGCAGCTTTTCCTTTCCATGCTCAGAGAGAGGATCTAAGGAAGAAGTACTAAATTCCAAGATTACCCAGCAAAGTATGTTATTTCAAACTCCTTCTGATATTGGAGACAATGGGGACTCAGAAAGAGGAGGAGGAAGAAGAGACTGAGGCACTGCACTTGCATCATTATAACTCTGCAGGCTTCACACAGAGCAAAATCAAAGTGTTATACAGTCACCCCTCCTAATGCATGGATCTGTGATCCACGCCCTTGAATATATGTGAAGGGATGACCTCTGCTATTTGCAATGGTGCACACCCAGCACGCGCACCCTTGCCATGCGCATGGGGGTGCGCTCCATTCAAGCATATGGGCCTTGAATAAACGTGAAGCCTCCGTTTTCACGGGGGGGGGGGAGTACAGATCACCCAGCGAAAATGGAGGGCCAACTGTATTTAAAAAGTAGCTCCAGACAAGCTCAGATCTGTCCCAGTGTAACCCAGGGGACACAACCTTGTATCCCATTTCTACACCTGAATCCCAACAATTGGGTAAGAAATGCCAAGGACATGAATTCATTCCTAGAGCATCTATCCAATAAAAGAAAAGCTTACCCATAGACACCTCCTTCCCATCATTCTCCATCCTGACTTCCCTGTAAGGAGTCCTCTGACCTGGATCCAGGAGATTCCACTGCTTTTGGGAAATTACACAGCCACCTTCTCAAAACAGACTTGGAGCTGAAAGGGGAGAAACCCAAAAGTTCTGTAATGACTAATAATCCCTTCATGTATTTCACAGTACAAGTAATAACAAATAAATGAAATTTACTTATATCCCGTCCCTCTACAAAATGCAATTGGGGTGGCTTACAAAGATTAAAAACAAAACAAAACCAAACCATACAACCCAAAACCCTCAATTCCCCTTTAATATAATGTTAAACAATGTAAGAGTTAAAACATAATTAAAAAATACAATAAACAATAGACCATGACTAAGGTGAGGTCAGAGTACAGCAGTTAGATTTTCCTTCTAGTGGCTGGAGAACTATTCAGGAAAGGTCTGTCGGAATAGATCTATCTTTATAGCTTTTTAAAAGCTGTTTAGGGTGGTAATATGACGGATCTCATCTGGCAGACCATTCCACAATCTGGGAGCGACAGCTGAAAAGGTCATCTGGGAGATCGTAGACAGCCTTGTCTTATAAAGCTGTAATAGATTCCTCCCAGAGGACCTAAGTGTCTGAGGAGGGTTATATGGAAAGAGGCAGTCCTGGATAGATTGGACCCAAGCCATTTAGGGCTTTAAAGGTAATAACCAACACCTTGTACTGGGCCCGGAACCTATTGGGCAGCCAGTGGAGTGAGCTTAATATCGGTGTTATATGGTCTCTTCTGGATGTACCAGAGACCAGTCTGGCTGCCATGTTCTGCACTAATTGACGTTTCCAGACCAAGAACAAGGTTAGCCCCATATAGAGTGCATTGCAGAAATCAAGGTGTGTACCAGTGCATGTATTATGGTCTCAAGGTTCCTGACTTCCAGGAAAGGCGCAGCTGGCATATCAGCCAAAGCTAGTAACAGGCACTCCTGACTGTCGCATTCACTGGATTTGTCATTAGTTAGAAAGGAGATTTTCAGAAGAGGCCCTTTTCCTTGCCGTATCACATTCAAGGCTTGTAGGATGGGAACGAGTAGACAGGAGCTTCTCAGTGGCTGCTCCCAGACTTTGGAACTCCCTCCCTTGGAAGACAAGTGGCTCCTTCCTGCTGCCCGCAGGCAAAAATATTTGTATTTCTTCAGTTTCAATAGTGTGCTGTGTTGATTTGTTGCTTTGCATGTAGTCTTCCAATGAATTTAGTTGTTAACAACATTTCAGATTGTTGAATTGTTTTTAAAATAATTTTTATACTTTTATATTTACGTTTTTGTGTTGTTTTTAATCTGCACCATTTTTAATAGGTTATGAGTCCCATTGGGGAAAAGGTGGGATATAAAGAAATAAAATAAACAAATGAATGTTCCCATAGGCTGCATCCACAATGCAGAAATAATCCAATTTTACACCACTTCAACTGTCATGGCTCAATGCAATGGAATTCTGGGAATTGTAGTTTGTGGTGGCACCTGAGCTCTCTGACAGAGAAGGCAGCAAAACTACAATTCCCAGAATTCAATAGCATTGAGCCATGGCAGGTAAACTGGTGTTAAACTGAGTTATTTCAGTAATGCACATGCAGCCATAATGGTGCAGTCTTGAGGGAGGGAACACCTTCATCCATTCCCCTAATTTCGATTTTGTGATTTTTAACAGAGGTTGGCCCTCACTTGAGTGGTGAATAGCCTGTATCAGTCAGGGTGGAGAAAGTGTAGACTGGTGACTCCATTGTGTCTGTCTTCCTTTCTAAGAAGTCCATCCAGGAGCAAAAATAATTGCCTAAACATTTCAGCCTGACATAAAGAATTTTTTTAGATTTTCCCATTTTGTTTTCCTTCATTTTATTTTTCTTTCGCTTCATTTTAGAGAGGGGGAAGTGAATTTTGCCATTGTCTTAATGCCTAAAAACACTCTTTGAGATTTATCCTCAGGAAAATGGCTTAATTAATAATTCCAAGTGAAAACCAAGGAGATTTATGTTAATCAGAACAGTCTCCTTGGTTCTGATGAGTCTGACTGAAACATGGCTTCAAAATAGAAGAAAGCAGAAACAAGAACAAAAAAGCCAAATTCCTTCCTATTTTAGAGAGACCAAAGATGCTTCTCAGGTGGTTTCTTGGAGGACTTGCTCCCAGGAAAGTTTTTTTAAAAAAAAAAAAAAAACTTCAGCCTTAATGCTGTATCTCTTTGTTCACTGAGAACAGTGGATTAAATGAACCATAACACCAAATAGAGCTATGGACTCCTTCCTATCTTGCAATGAAGGTTTCCCCCCCAATTCACCTCTCAATCAAAACATCCAGCCTCTGTTTAACTCACTATGGTGTTAAAGGGTGGTATCTCTTTCATTGCACGTCCTTTACATCACATTATTTTGCTCACATGGCTGTAGCTGCTCCACTTTTTTCCTTCCCATCATCCATACAAATATACCTATTTCTTCTTTCACTATTAAGCAAAGTGGCACATTGAGTTTAAATGTTAATAGACAGAGGTGCACTAATACTGATCTGCACAAACACACCTCCAAAAAATAATGGTGACTCCATGCCTGTAAAATGTAAATGCAAACAGGGGAAGTAGCTTTGTTGGTGGGAATGATCTTTGGCCCAAGTAACTTCCCACCAACTTCTACAGATCATTTAAAACTCCATTTCCCCAGCTCCATACCAAAACAAACCTGGACACAAGTACAATAAACTAGTTTTTCCAGGACACTGTGGGGTAATAGGTAATTTTTAAAAAATCAGATCTAATTCCTTTGGCATCAATTCATATCCTCAAGAATGGTGTGTATTCTATCAGGCCCAGTTACAAGGTGAATATGGGCCTGTGCAGACAACCCCTCAGTGATTAATCTCATTATTTTGACATTAAAACATCTATTGGTGAACAGCAAATATATAGGCTTGAAGGTACACTCATCCCTCCACATTCGCTGGGGTTAGAGACACAGGACCTCCGTCAATGTGGAAAAACTGGAAATATCAAAAACACTACATTTTTACCTGAGAGAACACCTCTCTAGGAATCTCTAGTGCAATGCTGTGGTCAAATCTGCCACACATTGACCATAGAATTGTGCTGGAGGGCCTACAAATGCCTAGTGGAATGTTTTCTCCTGAAATCTCTATGTCTTTCAGTTTGATTTTGGTTAAAAGTGACCATAGAGTTGTACTGGCCCATTTTATTGTTCTTCACCTCTCTAGCAAGCCTGAGTTCATTCTGTGCTTTAGCTTTTCTGACTTTACCCTTACATGTGCTACCTATTTGTTTGAATTCCCCTTTGGTGATTTCCCCATTTTTCTATTTCTTATACATGTTCCATTTAAAACTTAGCTCAGCTGAAAGTTCCTTTGTCATCCATCCTGGTTTCTTGAGACATCTCCCATTTTAATTCCTCGTTGGAACTGTTTGTTCCCACATGGACCAAAAGGAAGAAAAGCCAATGGGCTTGACTAGTCTTATCAGCCTCTCTGTCACATCACAGATCTTTGCCCTAGGGAGACAACGCACCTCTCGAGACATATTGTCCAGCCCACAAATGACTGCTTCTGTACCCTTCAGCAAGGAGTCCCCTACCACAACCACACGTGTCCTCAGAGGCTTAGCAGTGACTGTTCCCTGTAGTGGAAATGCCAGGGTCTCCTGCTATGTCCCTGAAGTCTGTCCATGCTGCTCTTCCTAAGAGCTTCAAATAAATTCTGTAGCTGCAAGCACCCAGATCCCTGGTTTCTTTGCTTCCCTGTGTGACATTCCTCCAGCTGTCTTCCTCCTGTGTATGTGAAGTTACCTTCTCCTCCCCAGCAACTTCCTCTGTGTGGTCCCCGTCCAATACCATTCCTTTTGTTTTGTCCAGGAAAACCTCTTGCTCCCTGATATGCTGAAGTGTAGCTACCTGGGCCTCCAGCTGCTGTACTTTCTCCTCCAAGAGAGCTCCCAACTTGCACTTGGTTGCATGTGAAGTTCCCCACATCCCTAGGCAAGAAGACAAACTTTATAGAGATCTGTTGGCTTCTAGCTCATTCTGAAAGCAAGTTTCTGACTCACTTCCTCTAAGGGGATGTTACTGTGGGAGTCTACTACAGACCCCCAACTCAGGCAGAGGAATTGGATGATACCTTTCTAGAACAGATGAGCACACACTCAGAAAGGAGAGATGTAGTAGTGATGGGGGACTTCAACTATCCTGATATTTGCTGGAAGTCAAATTCAGCCAAATCTTCAAGGTCTAGCAAATTCCTCACTTGCCTGGAAGACAATTTCATTGTCCAAAAGGTGGAAGAAGCAACAAGGGGATCAGCCATCTTAGATCTTATCTTAACCAACAGGGAAGACCTAGTTGATGGGGTGCAAGTGGTCGGATCCTTAGGTGGAAGTGACCATGTCCTCCTGGAGTTTGCTATACAGTGGAAAGATGAAGCTAGGCATAGTCAGACACGAATTCTAGACTTTAGGAGAGCTGATTTCAATAAACTTAGAGAAATACTGGGGGTGATCCCATGGTCAAGAATACTAAAAGAGAAGGGAGTTCAAGATGGATGGGAGTTCCTCAAAAGGGAGATACTGAAAGCACAATTTCAGACAGTTCCAATGAGGAAGAAAAAAGGGAGATGTCTCAAAAAGCCAGGATGGATGACTAAGGAACTTACAACTGAGCTAAGTTTTAAACGGAACATGTATAAAAAATGGAAAAATGGGGAAATCACCAAAGAGGAATTCAAACAAATAGCCAGTACATGTAGGGATAAAGTCAGAAAAGCTAAAGCGCAAAATGAACTCAGGCTTGCTAGAGAGGTTAAGAACAATAAAAAGGGCTTTTTTGGATATGTCCGCAGCAAAAGGAAGAAGAAGGAAATGGTAGGACCACTGCGTGCAGAAGATGGCAAAATGCTAACAGGGGACAGAGAAAAGGCAGAATTACTCAACACCTTCTTTGCTTCAGTCTTCTCAGAAAAGGCAAAAGGTGCTCAACCTGAGGACAGTGAAGAAGGGGACGGAGTGGGGGAATTTCAGCGCAGAATAAGTAAAGAGACAGTACAGGAATACCTGGTTACTCTAAATGAATACAAATCTCCAGGACCAGATGAACTACATCCAAGGGTATTAAAAGAACTGGCAAATGTGATATCGGAGCCATTGGCAATAATCTTTGAGAACTCCTGGAGAACAGGAGAAGTCCCAGCAGACTGGAGGAGGGCAAACGTTGTCCCCATCTTCAAAAAGGGAAAAAAAGAGGATCGCAACAATTATCGTCCAGTTAGTCTGACATCAATTCCAGGAAAGATTCTAGAGCAGATCATTAAGCAGAGAGTTTGTGAACATTTAGTAGCCAATGCCATAATCACAAAAAGCCAACACGGGTTTCAGAGAAACAAGTCATGCCAAACGAACCTGATCTCTTTTTTTGATAAAATTACCAGCTTGGTAGATGAAGGGAATGCTGTGGATATAGTTTACCTCGATTTCAGTAAGGCCTTTGACAAGGTTCCCCATGACATTCTTGCAAACAAGCTTGCAAAATGTGGGATAGACAAGTTAACTGTTACATGGATTTGTAATTGGTTGAGTGGCCGAACTGAAAGGGTGCTCAACAATGGCTCCTTTTCAACCTGGAAAGAAGTGACCAGTGGGGTCCCACAGGGTTCTGTCCTGGGCCCAGTGCTGTTCAACATCTTTATTAATGATTTGGAAGACAGAATTGGGGGCATACTTATCAAATTTGCAGATGACACCAAATTAGGAGGAGTAGCCAATACTCCAGAAGACAGGATCAAAATTCAAAATGACCTGAATAGATTAGAAAACTGGGCCAACGCTAACAAAATGAAATTCAATGCGGAGAAATGCAAGGTACAGTGGTCCCCCGCCTTACAAATCCCCCAGGTTACGAAAACTCCGGGATTCGAAAGGCGGCGGACCGGCCTTGTATCCCCCGGGATCCGAAAGATCCCCCGGGATCCGAAACGAAAAAAGCCACGCGGTTATGGGCCGCGCGGTCCGTTTAAAATAGCGGTCCCCCGGGAAACGAAAGCTTCCGGGTTACGAAAGGTAATCCGGAACGGATTACCTTCGTAACCCGGGGGACCACTATACTGCATTTAGGGCATAAAAATGAAATGCACAGATTTAGGATGGGGGACATCTGGCTGAATGAAACTGTGTGTGAAAGGGATCTAGGAGTTCAAGTAGACCACAAGTTGAACATGAGTCAACAGTGCGATGCGGCAGCTAAAAAGGCCAATGCTATTCTAGGCTGCATCAATAGAAGTATAGCGTCTAGATCAAGGGAAGTAATAGTGCCGCTCTATTCTGCTTTGGTCAGGCCCCACCTGGAATACTGTGTCCAGTTCTGGGCACCACAATTCAAAAAGGATGTGGAGAAACTGGAGCGTGTCCAAAGGAGGGCAACTAAGATGGTGAAGGGTCTGGAAACCTTGCCCTATGAGGAACGCCTTAGGGAGCTGGGGATGTTTAGCCTGGAGAAGAGAAGGTTAAGAGGTGATATGATAGCCCTGTTTAAATATTTGAAGGGATGTCATATTGAGGAGGGAGCAAGCTTGTTTTCTGCTGCTGCAGAGACTAGGATGCGGAACAATGGATGCAAACTGCAGGAAAAGAGATTCCACCTCAACATTAGGAGGAACTTCCTGACAGTAAGAGCTGTTCGACAGTGGAACACACTCCCTCAATGGAGAGTGGTGGAGTCTCCTTCCTTAGAGGTCTTTAAGCAGAGGCTGGATGGCCATCTGTTGGGGATGCTTTGACTGGGAGTTCCTGCATGGCAGGGGGTTGGACTGGATGGCCCTTGTGGTCTCTTCCAACTCTATGATTCTATGATTCTATAATTAATATTACACAATTAATGAATGTAATTAGTATTTAATTAAACCCCATTTGCGGCCAAAGAAGTCAGCCTATCCTAATTTCGGCCCTTACCTCCTGCCAAGTTGGGCAGCTGTGCTCCAGGCCATCCCCACATCCAGCCACCATTTGGGGGAGGAGAAGGGAGAGGAGGGCCTGCTTTCTTTCCAGGGAGGAAGGAAGGAGGGAAGGCCCTTTGGGAAGAAGGAGCTCCCTTCTCAAAAGGGGTGGCAGGAACCAGGGCCCCTCCCCAGCTGGGAGACAGGACCCAGGACCCTCCTCTCCTTCCCCCTCTGCCCCAATTTAACTTTTAGGGTACCCTCCCTCCTTCCCCTCAGTGTGCCCCCGCCTCACCTGACCTCCTCCTCCTCTTCCTCTCACGGCTGCTCTGCTCCATCATCCACTGGGCCTAAGTTTCCTCCCCTCCCACAAGCCACATTTCTGGCCTCTCTAGGAATCTCAGACCCTGCTCTGGCTCCCCCTTTGAAGAGGGCGCTCTAGGAATCTAAATCTCCTCTCTCTCCCCCTTGGAGAAGGGCTCTCTAGGAATCTGAGTGCTGCTCTCTTGTAGAAGAGGACTCTCTAGGAATCTAAATGCTCCTCTCTCTGCCCGTTGGAGGACGACGATCTAGGAATCTGAACTCTTCTTTACCTGGGTGGAGGTCTCTCTAGGAATCTGAGCCTCCTCTCTGTCCCCTTTGGAGGACGCTCTAGGAATCTGAGCCTCTTCTCTGTCCCCTTTGGAGGACGCTCTAGGAATCTGAGTCTGCTCTCTCTCCCCTTTGGAGGACTCTTTAGGAATCTGACGTCTGAGCCTTTCTGCTCCCTGGGACCCTGGCTGGAAAAGGAGGAGGAGGAGGACTGGAGGTATGGGGTGTGTGTGTGGGGGGGGGGAGTATTATTTGAGAGGCAGAAAGGGGGGCACCCTGCCTTGCTTCTACAGTGGCAGGAAAGGAGAAGGTGAGGGGGAACCCCTGGGAAAGAGAGAGAGAGAGAGAGAGAGGACCCCCCCCAAAGCATGCAATGTCTGTATTTGGGGGGAGTGTCCCAGTTCCCTCCCCTTCAGCACCCCCCCCCAGGCTCTCCTTCCAGGGTGGCCTTGGCAGTGGCAGAGGGGGGGGGGTCTGCACTGTAGAAATAATTAAAGCAGTTTGACAGTTCCCCCCCCCCAGGGCCCCACCCCACAGAATCCTGGGATTTGTGGTTTGGGGCAGCAACAGCTCTCTGGGGCAGAGGAGGCAGAAGACCTGCCAGAACTACAAATCCCAGGATCCCATGGGATGGGGCTGCAGCACTTCATATGGGGTGTCAAAGTGCATGATTTCCCCACAAGGGAAGGTAATACCACATAAACACCCGCCCCATACTCTCTCCAGCTGCCCTGATGATGAATCCTCTGTAGCCCCACTTTTTCACCTGCTTTAATTAAAATGTCCCACTTTCTCCCCTCCTCCTCCCACTTTCCCCCTTTGCCCTCTGCTTCCTCCAGTTGCTGAAATCTGGGCCCCAAATGCCAGAGTAGCTCCCATTCAGTTGACTCAAAGGGAGGAGAGGAGAGGACAAGAGGAGGCAGTTTGCCTTTCCCTCCAGGCTCAGGCAAAAGCAAAGGGCTGCAGCATCCCCTCCTTTGTCTCTTCTTCCTCAGGGATAACTTTTGCCATCTCTGCCACACTTGGGTGTTGCTTCTTGGTCACACGTGTCCCGGGTTTGACTTGTGAAATGTTGGAGGGTCTGACACGAACACCTACCAATGTCCACACACTCTGCTGCCCATCCTCCCCAGCAGCTGGGATGGAGAGGAAACCCTTGTCTCTGATGGAGGCCAGAGAGAGCCCCGTGGCCAGTAGCCATTCAAAGCCCTGGGCCTGACCTCCTTCCTAACTCAAAGGCTTTACCAGACATCTTGGATCAACACAGGATTTGTTTTGTGCAGATGGGAAACTGAGAAAAGAAAATTAAATACAGAATTACGAATATTGTCTGTAACCACAGTCAGTGATAATTGGGAGTCATAACAAACTAATTTTGTGAGTCCCTACCCATTTTCCTGAAGCTAAATCTCAAGGAGCGCTCTTAGTCATTAAGACTCCACAAAGAATTTTTGAAGATTTGGGGACAATGGTCAAATTCACTTGCTCCTCATATGTAAAGATTCGTTTATATTTCAACTTTTCCCCCAACAATGTGATATACAGCTTGTTAAAAATAGTGCAGATTAAAAACAATACAAAATACAGAAAGTATAAATAAATATAAACATAAAAATATATAAATTATTTAAAAAACAATTCAGTAATAAAGTTATTTGCTTAACTATTGTATACCTTTCTGTTTTATGGCTCTTAGTTTGTACATCGTTGGCAGGATTTGCTGTTGAATTGATTATACAGTTGGCTTTCTGTTTTCGTGGGGGATTTGTTCTGGAACCCCCCCCCCCCCCCGCAAAAACAGAGACTTGCTAATATTTAAGCCCCATAGCCCTTGAAAATTACGGAGGTCGCACCTCTGTGAATATTGAAGATCGCGGATTTCAAGTCTGCAAGAAAGGAGGGGCAACTGTATCTGTAAAGTGCCATGTAAATTTATGGCACTATATAAACAAACAACAACAATAATATTTAGAATTGCACTTCGTTAAAAGACTATAAACAAAGCGTCATAGGACACCATTGAAAATTCATCCCAATGTTTAAAAGCCTAAAAGAATAAGACTATTTTTACTTGCTGATGGATGAACAGCAAGAAGGAGGAACCATGTTAGCCTTCTAAGGGAGGGGCTTTCAAACTCTGGGAACAGCCACCAAAAGGCCCTATCTCCCAGACTTCCTGTCATATGAGACCAAGAATGTGGTGGGGCAGAGAAGGGGGCCTCTCCTGAAGAACTTGGGGCTCTAGTGCGCTCATAGGGGGAGTTACATAAGGAAGAATTATTGGTCATTACAGAGGTTCTGGGTTTCTTTCAGGTCCAGGTCTACTTTGAGGAGGAGGCCATGTAATTTCCGCAGAAGAAGTGGGCTCTCCTGGATTCAGACCAGAGGCTCCATCCAAGGAAGCCAGGATGGAAGACGTTGGGAAGGAGGCCTCTCTGAGTAAGGATCCCTTTTGTCTTTGTTGGAGAGATGCTGAAGGAATAAATTCATGTTTTAGGTATCTTAAGTTGTTGGGATTGCAAAGGTAGAAATGGGATGCCAGCCGTGCCCCCTGGATCACCCTGTGCCAGATCTGAGCTTGTCTGCAGCTGCGTTTTAAAATATAACACTTTGATTTTACCTGGTTCAAAGCCTGCAGAGTTATAATGGATGCAAGTGCACCGTCTCGATCTTCTCCTCCTAAGGTTCCATTTCCTTCCAAGAGAGGGAGTTTCAAAGTCTGGGAGCGACCACCGCAAAGCTCCTGCCCTGTGCCAGACCTGAGGTTCTCTGTTCTTTCACTACCCTTGGATATAGCTCATCTGGACCTGGAGACTTATATTTCTTTAAAGTAGACAGGTATTCCTGTACAATCTCTTTATTCTGTGCTTCATTTCCCCCAGGCTGAGCACTGTTTTCCTTTTGGAAGAAGAACAAGACAAATAAGTTGTTGAGTTGTTTTGCCTTTTCTGTCCCAATACCATTTCGCTATCTTCTCCACACAATGGCCCTACCATTTCCTTCTTATTTCTTTTGCTATGGTCATAACCAAATCCATTCGTTCTCAGGTGGAATGGAAAGAATGCTATAAAGATCCAATTTCACTGGAGGATCTCAAAGAGGTGAAACAGTAAAGCTGTGCACACTGTTCTTTCTCTCATGTGAAGTCATGAATCCTGCACACAAAACGAAAAAAAAAGTGGAAAGGCTTCCCAAATTGTTTCTGTTTTGTAGGAGGACATTTAGGAAGAGACTATTTGTGATAAGAGTACTGTTGTTATTTTCTTCTTTATGGCTCCTGGTCTCCTTTGAAGAAGTGGCTGTGTATATCACTGATGAGGAGTGTCATCTCCTGGATTGGTGCCAGAGGACTTTCCACAAAGAAGTCAGGCTGGAAGTTAGTGGGAACTCTTACTTACAAAAATGTATAAAGCGATGAATAAAAAGTGCTGGAAATGCTATCAGGAAGTGGGAATGTTTTTCCATCCGTGGTGGACATGTAAAAAAGCAAGGAAATATTGGATGAAAATTAAATATAGGCTGAAACAGATAGGGTGGGTGAATACCGGGGATAAAGCAGTGATTAGTCTGGATCTCCACTGAGATCCTGGGTTTCTGTGTTAAACATTTAATGGGATTATCTTATTTCTCAAGCAGGTCATAAGCAGGAGAAGGAGAATCTTGTGCAGAATTCCGTGTTGCCATGGGAAACAACCAAGAATGTTGAGGACAAAGGGAAGTTTGCAAATCAAAGTGGACCAAAAAGACAAAAAGGAAACCAATCAGTGAATAGGAAGATTAACCCCTCTGCTTCTGAAGGAGAAGATATTTGTGAACTCGTGACCTCCCATGAAAAGCATGAAGGAAAAAGAAAGGTAAACAGTGGAAAAACATTCTAATATAAATCTCAGTAAAACTTACATTACAGAATGCACACAGGGGAGAAACCATATAAATGTAAGGAATGAGGAAAGTGCAATCAGGGATGGCGGGACTGGATGTTTTGGTGGCCCCCTCAGGAGGACTTGTTCATTTCCTGCATTAACATTAAACCCATAGTTTTCCAGCGATGGGATGAGCAGGCAGGAAGTTGCTTTTCAAACTGAGGGAGCCACCACTAGATAGAGCCAACCCCCTTTGGTAGCTTGAGTTTTGCTTCTTCCTAGGCTCTGAGCAGTCGCATGCCTTTTAGGCTCTGCTGTTTTTCTACCTTTTCTTTTCAATCCTTTAAAAAAATCTTACCTATCTGCCTTCCTCCTGCCTCTTCCTCCTGCCCTCTCCCCTCAGACTATCTGTCCTCCTTTTTTCTTCTTCTCCCCTTGCTGTGGGGAACAACACCATGTCGGAGGCAAGGGACCATGATGATAGCCGTGGCATGTCTGGGGAATCAGCAGACCTCCTGTAGGAGCAACCCAGGCACTCCCTGTCTCAGGAGGATGATGCCTCACTAGATGTCATCCTACTGAGAGCCCAAGACCAAGCAGCTTCTATCCCGGCTAGGAGACAGATATGGCTAAAAAATTGGATTGTTGTTGCCAAGTCCAAACAAAATCTGACCATGTCTTCTTTCGGTGGTCAAAAGCTGTTTGGTGAGTCTCATGAGCTTGTACTCATAGAACCAAATATAAAAAGAAAGCATTGACATCCTTGCCCAAACAGGACGACAAGTGCTCCTTTAGTCAGGGACAAGGTTCCTTTTCCCCCTACAATTCCTCCTCCTTTTGCTCTAGAGACAACTGATCCAACAGCTCAAGAGTCATATGGACGCCAACAATACCAGTCCCGAGGATTTGGGAAAAACAACAATGCACCTCAACAAAACCTAAGATTCCAAACCTCCAAACAAAAGCCTAAACTCCCCTAGACAATGACTGACAGCCTTCCAGAGTGGGCGGCAGAATCTGTCGCTTTTATCACAAGTGGGAGGAGTCGATTTCCAACAAGTGAGTCCTATCTACCATCAGGCACAATCACTTCATCATATCTCCAAAATCTTCGTGTCATGAAAAACACAACTGATGCTTTAGGCTATTCAACATCTGTTAGAGATCGATGCGATCAAACCTGTGCCTTCTTCAAAGGTCTACGGAGGCTGTCCTTCAATCCTGTTCATAGTGCCCAAGAAAGATGGGTCTTGGAGAGCAGTACTAGATCTCAAATGAGTCAACAGGTTTGTCAGGAAGTGTTGGTTTCGAATAGAGACCCTCAGATCCATCCTGGACCACACGAGTTTCTGGCATCTCTTGATTTTACCGAAGCCTGTTTACACATCCAGATACACCCACCTCACAGTCAGTTCCTGAGGTTTTTTTTATCATCAACATTACTACCAATACAGGGCTCTCCTCTTTGGCCTGTCGTCGGCTCCTCGCGTCCTCACAAAATTCATGATTGCTCTAATAGCGCAGTGGAGACTACAGGGGATCCATGTCCATCCTTATTTGGATGATTTATTGATCTGCTCTCCTTCTCTCAGTCAGAGTGTGTTAGACATCCACCGTATACTATCTTCATTAGCAAGACATGGTTTTCAGGTCAGTCATGGAAATAGCCACCTCACACCTTCACAACAACTCATACATCTGGAGCAGTGATAGACACTTGGCGGGGAAGGGTGTCTCTCAGTCCAGAAATGATTCATGCTCTCCATCAAATGGCTTTGCTAGGCTACCGATCTTGATCCTCAAACCTGACTCAACTCGCAAGACTACAGGGCCTAATGATATCCACCACAGATTGCCTCCCATGGGCCCGCTTGCTCTCAAGAGAGCTCCAGTGGTTCCTACTTCCATACCAAAGACAAATAGCCCCAAAATCCAACAGATGCCTTCGCTTGATTCAGGAAGTCAGGATTTCACTTCATGGTGGATGTCAGACAACCTTCACAAAGGACAGATTTTATGTCCCCCACAAGAATTACAAATGACGATGGATGCCAGCCTTTGAGGTTGGGGAGCCACACTCGACCACCCGTTCGGCCAGGGAAAATGGAGTCACCTAGAACAACAATACCGCATAAACCTCTTGAAGCTCAGGGCTGTACGTCTAGCTCTGATATCCTTTCAACACCTGACAAAAAAAGACAATCCTTGTCAGAAAAGACAACATAACCACAAAAGCACACATAAACAGAAAAGGAGGGACAAAGTGAAAAGCCCTAATCCAAAAATCAGAACTTCTATTCAGTTGGACACAAAAAGATCTGTCAATAACAACAGAACACATCAGAGAGACCTTAAACATAAAACCAGATTGGCTAACTAGAAAAGACATAGACCAGAAAAGCAAGACGTCTCTCTACCAGATGAATTTATGAATATTCATACAGGTCTTTTACCAATTGGTGTAAACAAAACAAGGTCCTACCTCACAACACTACCCTGAGTTCTCTCCTTTTTTTAATCTACAAGATGATTTGGACAAAGGACTCAGACCAAACACCTTAAAGAGACAGGTCTCGCCAATCATGTTTGCCTTCCCTCAAAGACTGAGTAACAAACTGTCTAATAACTACTACGTAAAAAGATTCCTAAGAGCGGCCACCCTTATTAAACCTCCTATGGTCCGCCGATACCCTAACTGGGACCTACATAAGGTCTTATCTGCCTTCACCAAAGACCCTTTCAAGCCCCTTCAGTCATTAGACATTAAATACCTCACTTGGAAGGTCCTGTTTTTGACAGCCATTAAAAGAGTATCGGAGCTTGGGGCTTTGTCTATTAGTGAAGATCTTTGTATATTCAGAGATGACTCTGTGTTACTAAGATTAGACCATTCCTTCATCGCCAAGATTAACTCCATCTTTCACAGAACACAAGATATCATTTTGCCTTCCTTCTGTCCTCACCCTAAGAAAGACTTAGAAAAAACATGGCACACACTCGACGTATAGAGGACCATTCAAATATATTTCAAAAGGATTGTTCCTTTCGTCTTTCTGATACCCTGTTTGTCTCTTTCCACAAAACTGTCATGGAAAAAAAGATTTCATAATCAACACTTTCCAGATGGATAAGATCCTGTATCATAACATGCTACTCCCTATCAGGACTATCTAGCTAAGGTCCAGTTTATGCTCATTCTACACGCGGCGCCTCAACTTCAGCTGCCCTTTCCACCAATACATCACTATCAGAAACTTGCAGAGCAGCTACCTGGTCGTCTGCATCTAGCTTAGTTCGACATTATGGCCTTGACATTTTTCAATCCTCCGAAGCTGCATTTGAGAAGAGAATCATTCAGGCAGTAGTTCCTAAATAGACATTTTCCTCCTTGAGATCCCACCCAAATTGAGGGAGCTTTTTTATATCTCGCTTCTCTAGGATACCTTCGTCCCATCACTGGAAAAATACAAAACAGCTTCATTTATATACCGCTTCATACCCTTAATGAGTGTCTAAGCGGTTTACAATTGTAAGCTATTTGCCCCCCAACAATCTGGGTACTCATTTTAGCGACCTTGGAAGGATGCAAGCCTGAGTCAAGCTTCAGCCCTTTGCTGGTCTTGAACTCGCCACCTTATGGTTTTGAGTGAGTGGCTGCAGTACAGGCATTTAACCACTGCGCCACCAGGGCTGTTGCTATGATGGTTCAAAAAAAGCTGCCTGAGTCAGTGATTCCCTCTGCTAAAATGGTAGACTAACCCTGTCTAAAAAATAAACATTGGCTTACCTTGTGAGATGTTTGTTTTCAGCAATGGGAACGAAGGTATCTTCCACTCCCTCTCATATGGTGTTGATCTTCTGATGTTATTACATGGGTTATTTCAACCCTCTAGAATTAACCACTTTCATTCAAGTTTATTGTTCTCCTTTGTGAGCGGTTTCTCTCTATAGCTGTTAGGTTAATTTTACTTCTGTCTTCAGCCGTGCTATTAACTGAAGCTACCAAAGGGGGTTGGTTCTATCTAGTGGTGGCTTCCTCAGTTTGAAAAGCAACTTCCTGCCTGCTCTGAGCAAGTGATAGTATGCCAACACCGCTTTTCTAGGATACCTTCATTCTCATTGCAGATAACAAACATCTCACAAGGTAAGCCAATGTTTATTTTTTAGACAGGGTTAGTCTACCATTTTAGCAGAGGGAATCACTGACTCAGGCAGCTTTTTTTGAACCATCATTAAAGGAAGCAATTCGTAATGATTTAATCATTGGTTTTCATATTTTTATTGCCAGGAATGGGAAGAGGTTCCTGTATTCTCTGCTTTATGTGCTAAAAGAACTTGACCATACATGCTCGAAATCCAAAAAAATATGATGATTTGGTGAGGCTACTTTGTTGCGCCAGTTAGTAATGCAGATTAGGAAGATCTATATGGATGAGTTTCCACATGCTAACCAAAGTCATCCTGCAAAGAGGAAATCTAAATAATCAGGGATCCGGATTGTAGCCTCATCTTTTCCTTCATGCCCTGTTTATGAAGGTCCAAGGAGTTAAGGAAAAGAAATAGGAGAATATTCAGACATGTCCCTCTCTAGATTTATTTTGAAGTTAGGGAATAATATTTGGGATGCACCTTATGCTTTCCTCCCCTTTTGATTGGTTACTCTCTGGATGAAGGCTATTTTCTATTGCAGTTGACCTTTACAGATGTTGCTGTGTACTTCACAGAGAAGGAATGGGAACTGTTGGATAGGAGGCACAGATTTTTGTACAACGAAGTGATGATGGAAAACTATGAGAATGTGTCCTCTGTGGGTAAGGAACCTGAATGCATTGTCCTTCCTACAGAAGTGGGTCCTTGCATATTATATTGTCATAGCACTATGATTTCACTTTAACTGTGATAGCAACATCCTGTGGAATCTTGGAATTTATAATTTAGTGAGCCACTAGAGCCGTGTAGTTGAAGTTTGTAAATACCCCTCCCTAAACTGCCAATCTTAGGATTTTGTTGGAAGGAACTATGGAAATTAATATTTGTGGCCCCAAATGCTCCTCAGCACATTCCTTAGCAAGTTTACAGGATTTTTTGGCCCCTATTTCAGTGCTTTAGAATATGCTTTCCCAATATCTTGTTGGGAAAAAGGCCTCCCTTGGCTGGGCTCAGAGAGGGCCCAACAGCGACAAAACTGTCTACACTTTCCCTAAGGAATGTTGGGGGATATGGAGGAGCAAAGCTTTATTTGATATATTTTCAGGTGGGACAATGGGGGGAGGGTGCCTTCTGAATCCCCTGGGAGTCCAGTGTGGCCCCCTAATCCCTAACAGTTGCCCATTCCTGTCTTAGAGATGTCTAGTTCTGAAGCCTGACCCTCACCAAAATTGGGATCCAACTCCCAGCCCCCTTCCTTAGTCTTTCCCACTGATTGATCTGTATATTTATTATGCTACCTTTCTCACCAAATGGGCCTGAAAGTATCTCTTTCCTGCATCGTATTCTGTGTGTATATGTGTGGGAGAGAGAGAATGAGAGAGGGGGAATGTGTAAAATAGAGTGGCAGTGAAGAGGTGTTGAAAGTAAAATGCTGAGATAGTGCAGATGGGCAGGTGGGAAAGTTGGAGAGTGGAGGGAGAAATGGAAGGTGATCAGGCATATGGGAGAGAGTAGAGGAGAGTTAAGCAAAGTTAAGATAGTCTATCTCTTTGTGGACAGAATGGTAACTCTACGAATGTCCATAATAGGGTCAGAATAAGTTCCTTGTGTATTCAAAGATATAGCCATGTTAGTATATGGAATCAAAAGCTGATGCTGCCAATTTCTTTCTTTCCGTTAGTATCAAAAGTGCTACAAGATCTCTCTACGTACTGATTCCTTGTGTATTGAGAGGCAGCCAGAAATCTGACAACTTTTATCAACTGGTTTGAGTGAACTGGTGTAAACAGGCTCAGGTCCATTGCAAACAGGCTCAGGTCCAGCTTAGCTCCATTGATGCTTTCAGAGGTCCTTCTTTTCTTAACACTGAGATATAGTCTTGTCTGTCCTATTCTTTCTTTGTAGAAGAACTTGTGAGTGATCAGAGAATCCACAGAGGAGAGTGCCAGGATTGTGGGAAATGTTTTATTCAGAAGCCAGTCCTTTTGAAGAATCAAAGAGTCCACACAGAAGAGAAACCATACAAATGCCAGCGGTGTGGGAAATGTTTCGTTCACAAGTCAGACTTTTTCAGGCATGAGAGAGTCCACACAGGAGAGAAACCATACAAGTGCCAGCAGTGTGGAATGTATTTTTCTCGCAAGTCAAATCTTAAAATACACCAGAGAGTCCACACAGGAGAGAAACCATACAAATGCCAGCAATGTGGAAAATGTTTTGCTCACAAGTCAGACCTTGTCATTCATCAGAGAGTTCACACAGGAGAGAAACCATACAAATGTCAGCAGTGTGGAATATGTTTTGCTCGCAAGTCAAATCTTAAAATACACCAGAGAGTCCACACAGGAGAAAAACCATACAAATGCCAGCATTGTGGAAAATGTTTTGCTCGATATTCAGTCCTTGTTTCTCATCAAAGAGTCCATACAGGAGAGATACCACACAAATGCCAACAGTGTGGAATATGTTTTGCTGACAAGTCAAATCTTAAAATACACCAGAGAGTCCACAGAGGAGAGAAACCACACAAATGCCAGCAGTGCAGAAAATGTTTTGCTGATGAGTCAGCCCTTATGACACATATGAGAGTCCACACAGGAGAGAAACCATACAAATGCCAGCAGTGTGGAAAATGTTTTGGTCACATGTCACACCTTAAAAAACACCAGCGAGTCCACACAGGAGAGAAACCATACAAATGCCAGCAATGTGAAAAATGTTTTGCTCACAAGTCAGACCTTGTCATTCATCAGAGAGTTCACACAGGAGAGAAACCATTTAAATGCCAACAGTGTAGATTACGTTTTGCTCGCAAGTCAAATCTTAAAATACACCAAAGGGTCCACACAGGAGAGAAATCATACATATGCCAGCAGTGTGGGAAATGTTTTGTTCACAAGTCAACCCTTGTAATTCATGAGAGAAACCACACAGGAGAGAAACCATACAAGTGCCAACAGTGTGGAAAATGTTTTCCTAGGTGTTCAAATCTTTTGAGACACCAGAGAGTCCACACAGGAGAGAAACCATATAAATGCCAACAGTGTGGAAAATGTTTTGCTCACAAGTCAGACCTTGTCATTCATCAGAGAGTTCACACAGGAGAGAAGCCATTTAAATGCCAGCAGTGTGGGAAATGTTTTGCTCAGATGTCACAACTTAGAAAACACCAACGAGTCCACACAAGAGAGGAATCAAACAAATGCCAGCAATGTGGGAAATGTTTTGTTCACAAGTCAGCCCTTGTAACTCATGAGAGAAACCATACAGGAGAGAAACCATACATGTGCCAGGAGTGTGGGAAATGTTTTCCTAGCTATTCAAATCTTAAAATACACCAGAGAGTCCACACAGGAGGGAAATCAAACAAATGCCAGTTTTGCGGAAAATGTTTTGCTGACAAGTCAGACCTTTTCATTCATCAAAGAGTTCACACAGGAGAGAAATCATTTAAATGCCAGCAGTGTGGAAAATGTTTTGCTCAGATGTCACAACTTAATAAACACCAACGGGTCCACACAGGAGAGAAACCATACAAGTGCCAGCAGTGTGGAATATGTTTTACTCGCAAGTCAAATCTTTTGAGACACCAGAAAGTCCACACAGGAGAGAAATCATACAAATGCCAGTGGTGTGATAAATGTTTTGTTCACAAGTCAGCCCTTGTAATTCATCAGAGAAACCACACAGGAGAGAAACCATACAAGTGCCAGCAGTGTGGAAAATGTTTTCCTAGCCGTTCAAATCTTTTGAGACATGAGAGAGTCCACACAGGAGAGAAACCATACAAATGCAAGCAATGTGCAAAATGTTTTGCTCACAAAGCAAACCTTGTCATTCATCAGAGAATTCACACAGGAGAGAAGCCATTTAAATGCCAGCAGTGTGGAATAGGTTTTGCTTGCAAGTCAAATCTTAAAATACACCAGAGAGTCCACACAGGAGAGAAATCATACAAATGCCAGCAGTGTGGGAAATGTTTTGCTCTCAAGTACGACCTTTTCATGCATCAGAGAGTCCACACAGGAGAGAAACCTTACAACTGCAAGCAGTGTGAGAAATGTTTTCCTAGCTGTTCAAATCTTTTGAGACACCAGAGAGTCCACAAAGGAGAGAAATCATACAAATGCCAGCAGTGTGGAAAATGTTTTTCTAGCCATTCAAATCTTTTGAGACACCAGCGAGTCCACACAGGAGAGAAACCATATAAGTGCCAGCAGTGTGGAAAATGTTTTGCTCACAAGTCAAACCTTGTCATTCATCAGAGAGTTCACTCAGGAGAGAAACCATTTAAATGCCAGCAGTGTAGAATAGGTTTTGCTCGAATGTCAAATCTTAAAATACACCAAAGGGTCCACACAGGAGAGAAATGATACAAGTGACAGCAGTGTGGGAAATGTTTTGCTCATAAATCATCCTTGTAACTCATGGGTGAATCCACACAGGAGAGAAACCATACAAATGCCAGCAGTGTGGGAAATGTTTGTATTATTTATATAGTATGCTTATTATTCTGTATGATTGTTTTTCTTTTCAATAAAAACTTTTTAAAAAATCTTAAAAAAACCAAAGGGTTCATATAAGAGAAATGATACAAGTGACAGCAGTGTGGGAAATGTCTTGCTGAAAAATCAGCCCTTCTGATTTATTAGAGAATTCACACAGAGGAGAAACCATACAAATGCCAGCAGTGTGGAAACTGTTTTCCTCACAAGTCAGCCCTTGTAACTCGTAAGACAAGCCACAAAGGAGAGAAACTATACAAATGCCAGCAGTGTGGGAAATGTTTTTCTTGTTCTTCAAATCTTTTGAGACACCAGAGAGTCCACACTGGAGAGAAACCATACAAATGCCAGCAATGTGGAAAATATTTTGCTCACAGTTTAGTCCTTGTATCTCACCAGAGAGTTGATACAGGAGAGATTCCATACAAATGCAACAGTATGGAATGTGTTTTGCTTGCTGTTCAGTCCTTTTTTCTCATCATAGTTTCCATAGATGCCATATAAGTGGCAGCAATGTGACAAGTGCTTTACCAGCCTTACATACCACCATACACATCCATACAGGAGAGAAGCTATACCAATGCCAGGACTGAACGTTTTTTCCAGAATTCATACCTTTTGAGGCATCATAAAATCTACACTACAGAGAAAGTGTAGAAATGCAAACAGTCAAAAATGCTTTTTTTGATGAGGCAGCCTACATACATCTTTATTGTATTTTTAAAGCTCTGTTGTAACCTTCAATGCTATTTCTGCAAGAAAGTTTGTGGTTTTAAAGCATCTTGCCCTAACAGGAACATTCGCTAAATGTTTCAGTAATTTGGAGTATTCTGTACTCTTCATTGCTCATACAGAGTCTGTGAAAGACAATGTCATTTATGAAGTGTTGGTATTTGTATTGTATTTGTGCTGCCATAATTCAGCTGGTGGTGACCATGAAGAAGGATACTGAAAATGCATTTCTGTCTCATTTCTAGCCCTATATTGACACACAGATCAAGATTCAGATCAAGGTGGGATTACAACATATTAAATATATTTATTTTTTTATTGTATTTATTTATTAAAGTATTTATACCCCGCCCTTCAACCTTAAAGGCTATCAGAGCTGCTTACAATTATTATTTTTAATTAGACTGTTCCCTGCTCTCTGGCTTACAATCTAAAAAGACATGACACAAAAGGAAAAGGGGTTGGGGTAGGGGAAGGGGATCAGGTCCAGCAGTTCTTCTCTCCCTCTGACACCTGGACCAAGGCAGATGGACTGGAGAGAGGGCTGCTCTTCTTATTATTCTTAAATATACACAGTTAGGTGATATGATAGCCCTATTTAAATATTTGAAGGGATGTCATATTGAAGATGGAGTGAGCTTGTTCTCTGCTGCTCCAGAGAATAGGACACGGAGCAATGGATGCAAGCTACAGGAAAAGAGATCCATTAGGACTTTCCTGACAGTAAGAGTTTGACAATGGAACACACTCCCTTTGACAGTGATGAAGTCTTCTCCTTTGGAGGTTTTTTAAACAGAGGCTGGATGGTCATCTGTCAGTGACGCTTTGATTGTGAGTTCCTGCTTGGCAAGAGGTTGGACTGGATGGCCCTTGTGGTCTCTTCCAACTCTAGGATTCTGTGAACAATAGCAACCCCACCTTTCTCCCAATAGAGGAATTCAAGGTGGCTAACAACATATTTAGAACATTACAAATTAACATTAAAACATTAAAATATAAATATGTATGTTAATATTTAATAATAATATTTATTTCTAGTCCGCCCCTCTGAACAAGCAATCGGGGCGGATTACAACAAGGATTAAAACAATATCAAGTAAAATATCCCATCCTTTCCCTTTTTGCAGATATATATTATAAAGTTACACATTAAAATATTAAAATGTATTAATGTCAGACCCTCCCCAGCGTACACTTCCTTTGGGTCAAGGATAGCCACACTGAAGTAAAGTAGCAGCTTTATTGAACAAAAAGAACATTACCAGCAGAGAAGGTGACTTGTATTGTCCAGACTGAAGAATGATACATACACAATACTTTTATAATAGTCTGCCATCATCCCTCCCCCCAGAGTCGATATGGATCCCTTTTCCCACGTGAGAGTGAAGTCCATAATGTAATCCCAATGTCCTCTGGTACAGGGAGCTTGGCACTGTCTCTGGAAAACAATTAAGTTCCCATCCACCCTTATCTCTACCCAGGGACCTGTGTCCTTGATGTAGCACAACCCAATTTGTTTATGTCTATACATCCCAACAACTTAACAGTGTGTGTATTAAACTACATAACCCTATTCTTAATGTAAAAGTGTCTATGCTATTCCACCTATATAATAACTAAATAATAATCATAGTCTATATAACCCATTAGACCCCCTCCTTCCACCAAAGATCTGTTTGAAAGTCAGGCCTCTGCTAGCTGGTTCACTCCTTGCACTTTCTTTGCTAACGAGCCTGCATTCTTCAGGATTTATCCAACTCACTCTCACTCTGGCCTGTTCTAGTAAATTCTAACTCCACATTAAGTCTACCATTTTATTCAATATTACTCCCCATCTATATCGATTAATAATCATCATCATCATCATCTTTATTTCTAACCCACTCCTCTGTAGGACACAATCAGAGCGGGGTACAACGAGATTAAAACATATGAAGTTAAAAATACATCACAACCCATTTCCAACCACCCGCCCCTTAAAAATAAATTAAATCAACAATGAATTAAAAACACTAACAGATTAAAAACATTATACATCCTCGGCAGATCTTAGGTGAGGAAAGGAATAGCAGCAAGCCGGGTCAGATTTCATTAGTAGATCTCAATTTTTTGGAGCCGGGATCAGGAGATTTCAGGGAAGGCCTGCCGGAAGAGATGCGTCTTTAAAGCTTTTTTAAAGCAATCAAGGGATGTTATAAGATGCAACTCATCTGGCAGACCATTCCAAAGCCTGGGGGCGGTAGCTGAAAAAGTCCTCTGGGAGGTCCACGACAGCCTAGTTTTCATAGGCTGCAGCAGGTTCCTCCCAGAGGACTGAAGCATGCAGGGGGGGGGGGGAATCATACGGGAAGAGGCGGTCCCTGAGATAAGATGGACACAAGCCATGTAGGGCTTTAAAGGTTAAGACCAACACCTTGTACTGTGCCCGGAAACTAATTGGCACTAAACTAAACTAATTTATTATCCTAAACACAAATCTGTAATCCTCATGGTATGAATCCCTTCATGAATATTTAAAACAATTATGAATAAAAGGATTCATGAGAATTAAAAATTAAATAGAAACGTTGACATCTGAATTGCACAACATTTACAATCCCGTCCCTCATTTTGCTTAGGATTCAGCCCTTGAGGCATCAGAATGTCCTCAGTGAAGAGAAATGGAAATGTGAAACGCTTTTTGTTTGGAGACACAGTATAACTAGATTCTGTCTTGTAAAACTATTAGCTATCAAGCAGAAAATAGGTGGATGTTTTTTTCCCCCTCTTCTCTAGGAAACTACAATTGCCCCTTAGAGGAGTATTTATTTGAAACCATGTTTAAAAGCTTTTGGCTCATTTGACTCATTCAGCTATTTTCCAATTACAGTTCCTACCATTCCTCACCATTTGCTATACTATCCAGCACTGATGGGAGGAGCAGTTCAAGTAGATCTGGAGAACGACAAGTTTCCCATTCCTAACTTAAATGATGAAAGAAAAGAAATATCTCTTGCTAATTGTTAAAACCATTTAACTGCTTTCAATTTTGGTGATAGCGTTGGTTTGTTTGCTATGAATGCAATATTGTTCTAAAAACTTTTAGGAAGGAAGAAGCCCTTTTGAACTCAGTGGAATTTCCTTTTGATGTAGTAGAGAAATATCTTTTAGGAAAACGGATGTAGCTGATAGTTATTCTAAGATGTGCCTTGATTGCTTTATAGTATCACAAGTCTCTCTGAATTTCTTGTCATGCGGAACATTTCCTTTTTAATGTCATAATCCTCTGAGTCCTGATGAATTCTTTTATTTTATATTTGAAAAGAAAACAATATTCTGAAAGCTGTAAAGGTTATGTATGCTTTCAAATGCTCTTACTTCCACTGTCTAACTTCCAAAACCAACCAAAAATACTGCTTCATTTCAGTTCTGCATGACATTTCCTACGAAATATCCTCCTGATATTTGCTGGAAGTCAAACTCAGCCAAATCCTCAAAGTCTAGCAAATTCCTCACTTGCCTGGAAGACAATTTCATTGTCCAAAAGGTGGAAGAGGCAACAAGGGGATCAGCCATTTTAGATCTGATCTTAACCAACAGGGAAGACCTAGTTGATGGGGTGCAAGTGGTTGGATCCTTAGGTGGAAGTGACCATGTTCTCCTGGAGTTTGTAATACAGTGGAAGGGAGAAGCTAGGCATAGTCAGACACGCACTCTAGACTTTAGGAGAGCTAATTTCAATAAACTTAGAGAAATACTGGGAG
The DNA here is from genome assembly GCA_034509955.1 of Urosaurus nigricauda. Lineage (NCBI taxonomy): Eukaryota > Metazoa > Chordata > Lepidosauria > Squamata > Phrynosomatidae > Urosaurus > Urosaurus nigricauda. The sequence continues at coordinate 334,358,528 of JAOEGL010000002.1, forward strand.
TGATCCCATGGTCAGGAATACTAAAAGAAAAGGGAGTTCAAGACGGATGGGAGTTTCTCAGAAGGGAGATATTGAAGGCACAATTTCAAACAGTTCCAATGAGGAAGAAAAATGGAAGATGTCTCAAGAAGCCAGGATGGATGACTAAGGAACTTTCAAATGAGCTAAGTTTTAAACGGAACATGTATAAGAAATGGAAAAATGGAGAAATCACGAAAGAGGAATTCAAACAAATAGCCAGCACATGTAGGGGTAAAGTCAGAAAAGCTAAAGCACAGAATGAACTCAGGTTTGCTAGAGAGGTTAAGAACAATAAAAAGGGCTTTTTTGGATATGTCCGCAGCAAAAGGAAGAAGAAGGAAACAGTGGGGCCACTGCGTGCAGAAGATGGCAAAATGCTAACAGGGGACAGAGAAAAGGCAGAATTACTCAACACCTTCTTTGCTTCAGTCTTCTCAGAAAAGGCAAAGGGTGCTCAACCTAAGGATAATGGAGACAGAATAGAGGAAATTCAGCACAGAATAAGTAAAGAGGTAGTACAGGAATACCTGGTTAACCTAAATGAATATAAATCTCCAGGACCAGATGAACTACATCCTAGAGTATTAAAAGAACTGGCAAATGTAATATCAGAGCCATTGGCAATAATCTTTGAGAACTCTTGGAGAACAGGAGAAGTCCCAGCAGACTGGAGGAGGGCAAACGTTGTCCCCATCTTCAAAAAGGGAAAAAAAGAGGATCCCAACAATTATCGTCCAGTTAGTCTGACATCAATACCAGGAAAGATTCTAGAGCAGATCATTAAGCAGAGAGTCTGTGAACATTTAGAAGCCAATGCCATAATCACAAAAAGCCAACATGGGTTTCAGAAAAAGAAGTCATGCCAAACGAACCTGATCTCTTTTTTTGATAAAATTACCAGCTTGGTAGATGAAGGGAATGCTGTGGATATAGTATACCTCGATTTCAGTAAGGCCTTTGACAAGGTTCCCCATGACATTCTTGCAAACAAGCTTGCAAAATGTGGGATAGACAAGTTAACTGTTACATGGATTTTTAATTGGTTGACTGGCCGAACTCAAAGGGTGCTAGTAGTATTAGACCCCCACCTTTCGTCAAACAAAAAGTGACAGGTGCTCCGCCCCTTTTTGAGTCTTAGCCCCGCCCCCTGAGGCTCTTAGCCCCTCCCCCTGGATATGTGGGTTCTAGATCTTGGGGGTGTCCATTTTGGAGGTTCTCCCTGGGGGGTTCTAGGTTTTGGGGTGTCAATGTTGGGAATGGGTTCTAGATTTGGGGGTGCTAACTTTGGGGGTTCCGGAGGAACCCCCAAATGTCGGCCATTTTGGTTTTTGGCCCAAGTTGTTTTTGGGGGTATGTGTGACCCCTCTCTGAACCCGGCTCCTCCCGCCCGACCAGTAGGAGAAGGTCCTGTCCCTACCTGATCGAGGGCGTGGCAGCGATCCGCGTCCGAAGCTGAGAATGGGCGGCCATTTTATTTGCGCCGACGAAACTTTTCGGGGTGCTTGTGACCCGGCTACGAACTCGTCTCTCCCTCCCGATGTGAACGCTTCAGAGGTCCGCCGCGATCTGAGCTAGGGGAAGGCGCGGCTTGCGCTTTGCTCCCCCACGCCCCGCCCAGGGGGTCGTGGCTTCAAAATCGGCGTCGCTGATTGGCCGAAAGGTTTACGTAAACGACGCTGATTGGCTCAAATCCCCCGTGCTTCCGACCCGTCCAATGCGGTTCAGGAGGAAGGAACAACGCCCATGCGCAGTAGGGTATATGAGAAGGGGTCTCAGCTTCGCGGCCGCTGCCCGCTACCGCTGTCTGCTACCGCTGCTTGCTACTGCTTGCTACGGCCTGCTACGGCTTTTGGGACGCCCTACCCGAAAAAATGCTGAATTTCGCAGAGATGACCCCTGAGACAACATTTCAGCGTATGGATTCACCCCCGGTCAAAAAGCGTTGTGTTGCAAGGAAAGATGCCCTGGAAGGTTCTGAGGTGATCAGGCAGCTGTTTTCAAATGAAGCAGAGGAGACCAATTCAGACTGTGTGGAGGCCGAACATGCTGCGGAATCAGAGAGGGTGATGAAAGAGGTGTGTATGAAAGGATGGGGGAAGGTGGGAAGGAGGAGGAGCAGCCATATGAAATGTTATATAAAGTGTTTTAAAATTAGTTTTAAATATTATCTTTCAGGACAGCGGGGCCGGTGATGGAAAATTGTGCAGCTGTTATGTGACAGAAGACCAAGTCGGTGAAGGCCTCGCCCATGAACAAGTCAGCAAAGCATTAGCTCTGGGAATAGAAGAGAACCACTTAATTTCGGCAAAGAAAAGAGCAGCGATGATGACTTCCTTAGTTAAAATTTTATTTTACGCCATCCTTCAATATGCAAAATTCGAACGTTTAAAGGAAAAATGTCCAGGGTGCTTATTTGAGGAAGGAAATCAAATGTCACATTGTTGTTTATCGTGGGACAGTAGCTATATGGATGGTGTTTTAAAATCTCTCTGTTCTAAGATCGATATGTGAAAGTTTTTACATACGTTAATTGCGCTGGCTGTGGCCCTAAATAGTCTCTCATTAAATAAGAATCACCTGAGCCTGGCATCTAAAATACAAAATCGTATTTTACGTTCAAAATTTCCTTCCTACACGGTGGCTATGTTAATTAAAGAAAAAGATAAGGTGTATTTACGCTATGCTGAGAAACTAGTCCATGGTTTAAAATATACCTATTATCTCAATTTTTGCGATCTCTGTGTTGAAAAGGAATAAATGAAGAAGACTAAAATAAAAGGTTTAAAACAACTCTTTTCTCCTACTTTGTAAAACAGTGTGTGTGTGGCGATGAAGAAAGACGCACAGGCAGGATGATGGGTTGACGGGATGGCCTCCTACGTGACGGATCTCATGCCCCAAGAGAGCTGCTAGTCAGTGATAACACAATCATCATCCCCCACCAGGAGATAACGGTTACGGTTGGCCCCCCACACCCAGGGTGGTTTGCCAACACTGAAGAAAACAACCGTCCCCTACAAGTGTGGTGTGTGTGTGTGTGTGTGTGAGAGAGAGAGAGAGTGAGTGAAAGGGGGGCCTCATGTAGAACCCAAGCAGCTAAGTTCAAAAGTTTACATTCACAAATTCCATAGGAAAACATCATGCATTCCGTCTAAATGAGAGAAGTGGGAAAGTTACATTATGAAAAAAACAAGATTCAGGCTTTTAGGATTTTCCAATAGAAAATCCATTGCCTTTGGAAGGGGGGGGGTTGCTATGAGAAATGTTTAAGGAAGAAATTTTACAAAGGGGAAATCACCATCATCTGGTACAACTAGAGAAATACATAATCATAGGTCAGGCCCCAATTTGAGAAATGGAAAGGTCAACTGTTTAAGGAAGAGAGAAAACCCAGGGTTTAAAACTTCATTTGAAGCTTTAAAACAAGAATTTAATGGGGTAATAATATTCTCAAAAAATTAAAGCAATTAAGCAGTGCTGGATTAAAAAGGGAATTTAAAAGCCTTTTGGAATCAAAGCATTCCTAGCAACCATTGCTTCAGCTAATAATGAGCAAGAGCTGCTATGGGTCAAACCAATATTTTTAAAATAAAACTAAATATGAAAACTAAATAGGGTAATATTTTTCAGGGTTTGTTAAATGGGATAGGGAAAGGTCAACTTTTACATCTATCTATTGGAGTCCTTTAAATAAGAGGGGGAAAGTCACAAATATGAGAATTGTTTAAGGAAGAGAGAAAACCCAGGGTTTAAAACTTCATTTGAAGCTTTAAAACAAGAATTTAATGGGGGTAATAATATTCTCAAAAAATTAAAGCAATTAAGCAGTGCTGGATTAAAAAGGGAATTTAAAAGCCTTTTTCCCTAGCAACCATTGCTTCAGCTAATAATGAGCAAGAGCTGCTATGGGTCAAACCAATATTTTTAAAATAAAACTAAATATGAAAACTAAATAGGTTAATATTTTTCAGGGTTTGTTAAATGGGGTAGGGAAAGGTCAACTTTTACATCTATCTATTGGAGTCCTTTAAATAAGAGGGAGAAAGTCACAAATATGAGAATTGTTTAAGGAAGAGAGAAAACCCAGGGTTTAAAACTCCATTTGAAGCTTTAAAACAAGAATTTAATGGGGGTAATAATATTCTCAAAAAATTAAAGCAATTAAGCAGTGCTGGATTAAAAAGGGAATTTAAAAGCCTTTTTCCCTAGCAACCATTGCTTCAGCTAATAATGAGCAAGAGCTGCTATGGGCCAAACCAATATTTTTAAAATAAAACTAAATATGAAAACTAAATAGGGTAATATTTTTTCAGGGTTTGTTAAATGGGATGGGGGGGGGCATGGTGCCGAGTTTGCAAATAAATAAATAAATAAATACCCCACTTTCCAGTGAGAATAGGCGGGCACTTGGGATGGAGGGGCAAAAACACGTCATCATCACGTCAGCATACCGAAGCCAATCACAACTTGAGAATATTCGTAAATTTAAGGGGAACCAATAGAAAGTTGCGTTTAAGGGCGGGATTTTTTGAGCAAAAAGTATAAAAAGGCATGTTTAGGTCCAGTCGTTCACCGGCTTTCTCAGGCTGATCACGAGCTCCTCTACGCTGCGTTAACCTCTGGTGAGTCTTATTTGATATATATAGGTTGAAGGGTCCCACTTTGTACCCTAACCCTGATGCTCCACATACTGGTGCTGAAGGTGGGAAGGGGATCTTGCATCCTCATGGCTGGAGTCTAAAATGCTGAATTCTTGCTGGCCAGGGTCCCCACGACTGAAAGGGTTATTTTTTTTCTATTCCAGAAAGAATTCCAATTCAAAATTTGAAATGGCTTTTTTTGGCGAATTTTCTGATGGTAAATGATTATTAATTTCTCTGTGGGTTGATGGAGAGGGGGCTACGGGAAAGGCCACAAAATAAATGTCTGAATTTTCCCCATCTAGCTGAGCTTGTGGATTTGACTGAATCGATGTATGCAGCTGAAAGTCTACATTCTACAGATATTTTACAATTCCAGGGAAGCCAGCGCCCCCGAACTCCAGGAAAAGGTAAAAAAACTTCCTCTGGTAGGAAGGGTCCCTATTGGGGGAATTTCTGTGAGGGCCCATGTTGATGATTTTTTCCTTTTATTTTTTGTAATATTTTGCAGGGCAGACTAATAACCATTTCAATGTGGGGAAGAGCAATGCAAATCAAAATCAGAGATGGTCTTCTTTTGGGCAAGGTATGAATTATAAATTATGTTGGGGGCCTTGTGTTTTGCGGGAGGCTGTTTGCTATATGTGTGCTGCTGCATGTAGAGACCTTTGTGGCTTAATAAAAGTAATAGTGCTTTTACATGAGTTCTGTTAGAAAGTTCTGTTAGACTGCTAGATTAAGACCCGTTTAAGCCGCTTTTATTGTTAGGGTTGAGAATCAACTTTTTGTTCACATGTACAGCTTATTATTATTATTAACATTTAGATACTTCCATGAAAAAAAAAGGAAAACGGCCCTAATTTCACAGGAGGCAGCCCATTTCCTGGTAAAAACCCCAGAATGAACCGAGGAGACCCAATCCCTAAAGAAAAGGCGCGGGTCTGCTACGGTCGTCAGACCAGAGAATTCAGCTGTTTCTACAGCACCTGCCTTTCAACCTCAAGCTCCAAATCTCCAGGTTAATGGAGGCGACCCAGCTGTTTCTCCAAGCGCCAACCAGGCGGGCCGGAGAGGTGGAAGCGGTCTCCGGGATCCCCGTGCCGCGACACCGAAGGAAGACAAGAAACCAATAGGGCCCCCAATAGTCAACAAGCAAGAGGGGCCATCTCCTGATGGTGAAAAAGTTCCTGATGTGCCTACAGAAGTGGGGGAAGGTACTTCAGGCTGTATTAAAGTCTCTTTAATTGAAATGTATCATGTGGGAATGAAAAAGATTGAAAAATATGAAAATAATGTGGGGGCTTTGAGAGAAAATCTGGAAAAAATAAAAAAATTAATTTGTGAGGATCCCAAAAGGGAGGGCTTTGAAGGGGAGGCAAATGCTGCCATGTCAAAAATTAAACGTCTTAAGTGTTTTTGCTGTCAATTTTTGGGAGAAGAGGGAACTCAGAATGAAAATAAGTCACTAGCAACCTCTTGTGGCCAACGCTGGGCAGTGCGGGGGATTAGGGAAATGCTGGGGGGATGGGGTGGATACACGCCTATTACAAAGCATGAATCCTCATTTCCTCCCTGCCTGGAAGAGGGAGGAAACACTCCTCCGGCATCCCCCAGAAAAATCCCCAGCCAAGCCTCACCAGTCCCAGAGGCCCCCAGGGAGCCCAGAAATGTGGGGATTCCATTCCCTTCCTCCACATTCACAGCCATTTTGGGGACGCCTCCTCCTCCTCCCCCATCCTGCATAGCTGGTGACATCATCATGGAAGACTCCCCAAAGGGGGGCTCTGCACACACCCCTCCCCCTGAGCAAAGGCAAGAAAACATCATGCTGCCTCTGGATTCCCATTTCTCCCTAGAGCCCATACATCACTCCTCCTCCACTTCCTTCTCTTCTTCAGAGAAGAAACAGAGTGGAGGAGGAGGGGACAGCCCCCCTGAGTGGGCTTCTAATGAGGGGGGCTCAGGCCTCATTGATGGGCACATGCTTTCCCCATTTTTGGAAGGGAATGAAGGGGGCCCCCACCACACTCCTCCAGCCACAGAGGCGGGCCACAGATCTCTCAGACCACTCCCTTCCTACTCATTGAGGGGGGAATCTCCGCCCCTCCCCCCATCATGTATAGCAGGGCCTGACCCCCTCCCTAATAAGTGGCCTTTGTTGCTTCCAGAGGAGGGGGTTCTACAAGGAAATAGCAAGCCCCATATGTTTTTGCATTGGGGAAGGCATCTACTTCCTAATTCCTCTCCAGAGTCTGAGAGTGCAAAAAGCACATCTGTAGCCTCTGATCAAGAAGCAGATCCGGTCTCTGCACCCCCCCATAGCAGCCCTGAAAGGTTCTATGTGGAAGGCAAGAAAGCCTCTTTTGAAAATGTGGGTTCTGCATGCCCCCATGCCACAGCCCCTCACCACAGACTGTGTGAAGATGCCCTTTCTGAACTCTGGCCCCAGGATAACCCGGTGTCTATGCAATGGGAGGAAGGGAATAGGGAACTGCCTTTTCTGCAATGGGGAGGCAATTTTCCCTCTTCCTCGGAGGAGGAGGAGGAGGAGGGAGAGAATGGGGGGGCAGTGCCGCAGGCCTCACCCTCTCCCCATAATATTGACCTCATGGATAGGCAAGGGCTGGGAGAGGTGTCTGAGTCCTCTGAAAACAATGATCCCCCCCATAGCACTGCCAACTCCCTGATGCCTCAAGAGGCGCCCCCTAGTGTCTATATCGAAAATGTCAGGGTGTGGGAAAGGCATTTTCCTAGGTTCCATGGGAGCGTTTATACACATGAATTTAGATTTCATAATCTAGATCAGATAGATTCGTTCTCTGAAGCTGTGCGGGTGTTACACACTTCATTACAAGCCCTGTTTGATAGTTTTCTGAATCAGTTGGACGATGGAGATATGGTCCAAATGAGGTTGGAATCGCAAGTTCTGCGAAATCCTCTTTTCTCTCTTAGGAGAGGGAGAGATGAATTTAACGCGGAACACTTCCTCAATCATATTGAAAATCTCTTGCAAAGCAACGCCGAGATTTGTATAGATTCGGGTTTGAGGCTTTTTATCAGTGTGATCAGTCCGCCTCGCGGAGCAGGATATCGCAGGCTGCTGAAGTCTATTCCTGCGAGTCTGATTGTGGAGAAGAAGAGGCGTTTTTTAATAGATTTCAACAGCGTAGGACATAATCTGTGTTTCGCCGGTGGATTATTGGGAGCTATGGATTCTGAGGATTGTACAGATGCTGAATTGTTAGCTGGTGCTCAAAAATTACATATGGATCTGGGGTGGGATTTTCAAAGAAAAGTAGCTTTCTCAGATTTACCCGCTGTAGAACGTCATTTCAGAATTAATATTCAGGTGCTTTCCTGGGGAGAAAAAGGATGGTCTCTGTTTAAAACAGAGGAACCTAGATATCCTAAAACCTACTTTATGTTCTTCCATGAAAATCATTTTTATGGCATTAAAAATGTAAGGGCTTTCATAGGCCAAAAAAATTACTGCAATCTCTGCCATTCTTTATATGATAAAAATCACCGCTGTTTGTACATGTGCCGGGCGTGCAGAAGGAGAGAGTGTGACTATGATAAGGGGCCATTGAGATACTGTGATATTTGTAAGGTTCTTTGTAAATCGCAAGTTTGTCTGCATGAACATTTGAATCAGGCATTGGTGCAGCTGGACTTTTGTCGTCCCCGTAAATGGTGTAAGGGATGTCAAAGCTTCGTTGGAAGCGATCACGCCGGTCGTTGTCCAGGGAAGCGTTGTAGAATATGCAAAGTTGTCCTTAAAGGGGATGAAAATCATCTCTGCTTCATGCAGAAGCTTGAAAAACCTACAGTGAATGCCAGGCTAGTTTTTTATGATTTTGAAGCGATGCAAGAATCGGGAATTCATATTCCCAATTTTATTCACGCTAGGACACTCAAGTGTGAAACACATCCCGAGTTTGAAGGTAAAAAGAAATGGGCCCTACATAATAAAGAATTCACTTTCAGGGGGCCCTCATGCGTTTCAGAATTTATTAAGACAATCACAAAAAATAGTGCATTCAGGAATTCTGTTTTTATCGCGCATAATGCAAAAGGCTATGATAGCTATTTTATAGTCCGAGAACTTATTCGAGAGAAACTGGATCCTGAACTAATTACTCAACGAGGAAAACTGCAAGCGGTCATGTTGAAAAGTCTAAAAATTAAATTTATTGACTCTCTTAACCATCTACCCATGGCTTTAGCAAAATTGCCCTCTTGTCTAGGGTTTGAAGGTTCCAAAGGGTTCTTCCCTCATTTTTTTAACACAGCCGCAAACCAAGATTACATAGGGCCCTTACCGGCCCCCCATTTTTATGGTGTAGATGCAATGAAGCCTAAAGAGAAGGAGGTATTTTTAAAGTGGCACGCGGAGAACCAGAACATGACTTTTGATTTACAAAAAGAATTGGAGTATTATTGTAAACAGGATGTTAAAATCCTGGAAGAGGCCTGTACCCGATACAGGCATGAAATCATTTCTATGACCAGAACGGAGGAATTCGTAGAAGATAGGGATGGAAATTACAAAAAGCGAGTCATGGCTATAGATCCGTTCCAGAGCATCACCTTAGCCAGCGTCTGTCTTAAAATGTATAGGTTTTGCTTTCTCCAACCTGAAACAATTGCTATCCCCGACTGTAGGGATTACCACGGCAGAGTTAAACGCTTCTCAACGGCGTCCATTCAGTGGCTGTCCTACCTTGAACAAGCGGAAAATATCCAGATAAGGCACGCCTTAAAGGGCGGGGAAGTAAAGGTAGGCTCTTACTTCCTAGATGGCTACGCGGTTGTAAATAACCAAAAAATAGCCTTTGAGTATCTCGGATGTTTTTTCCACGGCTGTCCTGTATGCTATTGTCCCTCAGATCGGAATGATTTGACAGGCTCCTCTTTTGAGTTTCTTTACAACGCTACTCAGAGGAAGCTCCAGTATTTGAAAAAATGTGGTTTTCAAGCTAGAGTTCTTTGGGAACACGAATGGTTTTCTATGATCAGATCAGACCCCGCTCTTCAGAACTTTCTTGCGGCCGTCCGGTTCCCAGAGCCCCTATCCCCCAGAGATGCTCTCTACGGAGGCCGAACGAATGCGATTCGTCTCTATTACAAACCCCAGCCCGGAGAGCAAATTCATTATTATGACTTTACCAGCCTATACCCTTTTGTCAATAAGACGAAAGCTTACCCGATTGGGCACCCCACAATCATCTATGATGATTTTGAAGATCTTGAAAACTATTTTGGCTTGGCTAGAGTGAGGCTGGTACCCCCTAGGAAGCTGTATTTCCCCGTTTTACCCGTAAAAATAGGAGGTAAGCTAATGTTTCCTCTGTGCCAAACATGTGCGGAGAACCGGCAGTTAGACCCGTGTTCTCACAGTGATCATCAGAGAGCTCTGGAAGGCGTGTGGTGCACTCCGGAACTGAACTTAGCTCTAAAAAAAGGTTATAAATTGTTGAAAATTTTTGAAGTCTGGCATTTTGAAAAAAAATCTGACACTCTGTTTTCAGAGTACATTAAAATGCACCTCAGGAGAAAACAAGAGGCTTCGGGCTATCCTGACTGGTGTGTGACGGATGAGGATAAAACCAGGTACATTCAGTCTTATTATGAGAAGGAAGGCATACAGCTCGATCCTGAGCAGATACGTAAAAATCCTGCCAAAAGGCAGATTGCTAAATTGTTTTTAAATTCTCTGTGGGGTAAATTTGCTCAGAGAGTAAACCTCCCTAACACAGAAATTGTGAGAGACCCAGACCACCTCTTCCAGCTTTTGTTTTCTGAGAAATTTGAAGTATCCTCTTTTGATTTTATTGATGATGAGGCGGTGTGTGTAAGTTGGAAGCATACTAAAGACAGGATAGTGCCGCCTTCTAATACCAATGTGTTCATTGCAATTTTTACAACTTGTTTTGCCCGATTAGAACTTTATGGTCTGATCGATAAATTGCAGGAAAACTGTTTGTATCACGATACGGATTCTGTCATCTTTGTGAGCAAGCCGGGTGATTATCTCCCCCAAATCGGTGACTATTTAGGAGAATTAACCAGCGAGATAGCGCCAGATCAGCAGATAACGGAGTACGTAGCGGCAGGTCCAAAAAGCTATGCCTACAGATTGTCGGATAACTCTGCGTGTATAAAGGTTAAAGGAATCACTCTGAATTCTGCAAACAGTAATAAGATCACCTTTAACAGCCTGAAAGATTTGGTTTTTTCATATGTCTCAAAAAGGGACGGACAGCCCCCTCGAGAGATAGTGGTGGAACAAAGCGGGATTGTTAGGAACAAAAATCAATTTCTGATAGAAACCAAGACCCTCAGGAAAACACAAAGAGTTGTTTATGATAAAAGGGTCATTGTGGACGATTTCAAAACTGTACCGTACGGGTATTGAAAATCATGGATACCCGTCTACAGCATCCTTTCTCCATGATTTTGGCGGCCTAGCAATTGTGGGAAAAGTTACTTTATTAAAAATGTATTGCAGTATGCTGATCATGTGCTTTCTGTCAAACCTGATAATGTTGTATGGTATTATTCATGCTGGCAGCCTTTGTATAACGAACTGATGTCTAAATATTCTTTTATTCGATTTGTGGAGGATTTACCTCAAACTCTGGATGATTCTGTTTTATTTCCACCCAATAAAGTTAATCTGGTGATACTGGATGACTTAATGGAAAAAGCTTGTGAAAATGAATCTGTTCAGGTGGCTTTTACAAAGCTGTGTCATCATAAAAATCTGAGCATCATATATGTCGTTCAGAATTTATTTTGCTCCGGGAAGCAGGGCCGAACAATCAGTCTTAATGCTAAATATATAGTTCTCTTCAAGAACCCTAGAGACAAGTTGCAAATATCGATTCTGGCCCGCCAAATGTATCCTAAAAACACAGCCTTCTTTTTAGATGCTTTTAATGACGCCACCCTCAGGCCCTATCAGTATTTACTTATCGACTTACAAGCGGCAACACCAGAGGCATACAGATTGCGATCAGGTCTTTTCCCTCCTGATCTTCCGGCAGTCTATGTTCCAAAAAAGCCTTCAGGCCCTTATAAAAGGCGCTGATTCCTATATACCGAACTTTTAAGCCGTCCCTGGCAGCAGCATGTCTGCCAATATAAAGAAAAACTTGCCCCTCTTGAAAGTCCTTATTAAAGCGGGGCCCAAGCAGAGAAGAGCTATTTTATGTGGTGCCTCTGAGAGTCTTATAGCCGCTATTGCCGAGATAGCCCTTAATACTTTGAGAGGCAACGTGCCCTTAAAGCCTGGGCAGTTTAAGGTCCTGAAAAAGAAGAAGGCCTTCATAAAGCAGCTGAGCGATAAAAAGCTCTCATTAAAAAAGAAAAAGCGCCTCATTGAACAGAGCGGCGGTTTCATCGGCCCCTTGCTCGGTTTTGCTATCCCGCTCCTGACCAGCCTCCTCACAAAGTAAGGATGGAATATGCTGAGAAAATGTATCTGGTTCCCAGTAAACAATTGGAAACCTTGCGAGGAGAGCCAGAAAATATCAGAAACGCCGCTGTTAGACGCCTGGACTCGGACATGAGAGAAATTCTCTTAAGGACAGATCTGTCTGAATATGAAAAGGCTAAGCTCTACACCGGTGTTCTGCAGCGCTTTCTAACCTTAAACAGGATGGGTGAAATGGAGAAAAATCCCATTCTCCCTGACCTTCTACCACCACCACCACCACCACCACCACCATCACCCCCGTCTCCTAATGAAAAGGATGCTTCCATTCAAGAGATTTTGGAAGGTGTTCACGGCCGCTACAGGAAAAATGCTGAGCTTCTGCTAAATAAATTAAGTCAGCATAAAGACATCTCTGCGTGGGATGATCGAGGAACCTTTCTGTATAGAGGGAAAGCCATGCCCGGCTCCAACATCCTCGACTTGATCAGAGGCGTCACCCATTCTAATCCCATCCCCGATAAGAGAAAACCCCAAGGCTGGGATATTTTTTTGAAAGCTCTGGCAGAGCTAAATATACCCACTTCTCTTGTAGGAAATATGGACGTTAGACAAATTGTGGAGAACTTGAAAATACCCTCCTTACTGCCAAAGACGCCCCGTTCCCACCCCAAAAGGCAGTTCAAGAGACCTCCCTGGTTAAAGCTGGAATCCATCCCTGAGACCCCTCCGAGAGAATTCGTTAAGAAACCTGAATGGCTAACTTTCTAACCTGTGTAAATAAATAAACGCAACAACGCTGAATCATACATCGTTCTCTCTCTTTTATTGTATTAGGATTACAAGCGGTTTTTACATCGTGGGCAGCATGTCTGAACATGTTGAAATAAGTCGTAAGGCTTCCGGCACCGCTGGGCTTTTCTGTCTCTGACAAACCTTATGACCATCCGGTCATTTTTCAAAACATTGTTAGAATACAGTTTTAAAATCTGGTCAAAAGATAGTCCCCTCGCTCGGTTTTGTAACAAGAAAACGCAGTGGTGCCCGCAGGTCACGGCTTTGGGGTGCTGCAGCTGATTCTGCTGGAACACTGTCTCTTCGGTCTGGTGTTCTAAAAACTTGGCGATGGTCTTAGGAAGGCGGGGATCATCGGGGGGCCATGCCGTAGGAATCAAAAAATTCTCCCGGACCCTCTAGTGGCAGGTGGATAGCGATCCAGTGTTGTCCCGGTAAATGGTGAGGGTGGGTGTTCACCACTAATCCCACGGGCCTTTTGGCGAGGAATCTCTTTGGAAGCAAATCACTGGGGTATACGTCTAGAAAGGACTTGTTCCGATATAACAACTGCGATATCTGCCCTGTGTTCATCTTCACATATAATCAAAGAGAATGTTTCTGCTGTGGTTGATTTCAATCACATTGTCAAACACTCCATACAGGATCATATTAATAGTATTTGGCAGGGGTTGAGCAAACCGGATCTCGGCTCTGAGGTTTCCCGTTTTTATGAGGGAATAGTGGTCGGCGCAACTCTGTCCTGGACACAGGTCAAAACCGTACAAGGTATATCCGTTTAAAAATTCATTACGGTTAATTAGAAGGGCCCGGTCTTTCATTTCTTTTCCCGTCACTTGTACCAGCTGCATGAACTCTCTCACACACTGCTCCTCGGCATAATTGGGTTGGAGGGGCTTAGAGGGTACTTGAACCCCGTCTACATATAGGGCCACGAAATTAACATTGAAGTGTTTGAAATTGAAGGGATTTAGGGTGTAGTTGCCGCTAAAAGCGGCGTTGTCGACAAAGCCTATGACGATCTGCTTAGGCAGCTGTCCCAAGAAGAGGTTTTCTTGGTTGCATACGAGGCTTCCTCCGGGTATACTGAACACCTTCATCCCCACACGCTCAATGGGGTACTTGGCGTTAGCGGTAAGCAGCGCTTCCGCGTGCCCCAATCGGACACCCGGTGAAACTTTCACCCTTTTCACAAACAGGGCGGCATTCAAAATGTGCACTTTGTAATTCTCATTTCCAGCACCGCTCATCAGGCAAAATGCGTCCTTGCTGCGGGTGAGTTTAATTTTCACGTCCACACCGTTCAGCAACATTTTATCCTGAAAGAACAAATCGCTGTGCAGAGGACCCATCAGATCCCATTTGCGGCTGCCGGCTGTTAGAGCCGCCCTAGCTCTAAACCCCCTGTTTCCGGCATCTGTGAGGAGAGTTTGCTCCATCAGTCCGGAGGTATCTTTATGGAAGCCCCCCGCCGTGAACTGGGTGCTCAGGGTGTCGCCGCTGTAATTCAGAATCAGTTCTATCATGGCTCTGTAGGGGTAGCAGTTGTTACTCTGAGTGATGAGCCGATCTGCCAGGGTGAGGTCAAGTTGAGAAAAAAGAGAGGCTATGGGGTAATTGATTAAGGCCACCCGGGCGTCGTCGTCGATATCGGAGTCGTCCTCTTTTGTTATTTTACAACAGATGTATAAAAGAGTGTTGTTTAGATCGATGTAGTCTTCGCTGTTTCCCGTGATATAAAAATCCAGAGGCGCGTTGGGGGAAAGGGCCGCCAAAGGCGGGACCTCGATGTACATACTGCTCTCGATGCTGGTTTGGGTTGGGGATAATTGAAAGAGATCCAATTCGGACTTGGCGCATTCTTCAGAGGTTCCGTGAATGAATGCCATCTTAAAATATATCTCTGCTGTTCCTTTTCGTCCCGCCCTTTTTCTTCAGCGCAGCTTTCTTCTTCTTGGCTGTCTGCCGCTTCTGAATCTTTGTTTGCCACACGACCATCCTTTTTAAAGGCATCGGCGGCCCCTGACGCTGTTGAGATGCCTTGCGCTTCACTCCGCCCCTTCTTTTCAAGTAGGCCACGCCTGAACCCTCCTGGCGATGCATTTTGCTCATAACTCTTCCCACAACGTCCCCGGCAATGTTGTTCACCGCCGTCTTAACATGCGGCTTCATCAATTCCAGCCCTTGCTTCAGAAAAGGAACGGCTTTTCGAAAAAGCCCGCGAAATATCCCTCCCAACCCCGCTCCGTACATCATAGGCGCCCCTATGAATCCGGGCAATCCTCGTCCGGCCTGAGCCCTGTAGTAGGCCCTGTAAGCATCGACGTCCCCGTAGTCTTTTAACACAACCATTTTAAATTAAAGATAGGCTTTCCTGGGTCGGAAGTGCAGCCTCACTATCACCTTCCCAACACGAAATGGTACGTGTCTGTTCAAGTTGGTCTTTATTTCAATGGTAATCGTGTGAATGTGGCTCTTACTGACGGGAATATAATTCGGCTTATCATAGATCACGGTGATACACTCGTGACTTTTTCCTCTGACCGGTACGCAGCGCAGCAGCGGCACCGAAAAATCCCCAACAATCTGGTGCTCTATAATATCCGTGTACAGGTACAGCGAGTTGAATCCTCCGGTAATGTCTGCTGTGCGACGTGGTTTTGTTAGATTTCCACGGGTATTATATATACCCAATATGCGGGATAGCTCCTCGGCTAGTGAAAACTCATAAACATCAGGACCTCTAAAGTTCACTTTGGCTGTCACCGGGTCGTAATACAAATACACGTCGGGAGGGTTTGGTTTTTGTGACTGTATGGCATGATTCATGGTTTTCACGATATCGGAGATGTCCTTGTAATATCCTTTCTTCAACTGAAACTCCCAGTTCTTTGAATCTTTGGACAACTGAAACATCAGATGTTCTGTAACCGTGAACCAGCTGTTGGGGTACTGAATCTCTGCTAACCCCACTTCCCATTCTCCTTGCAAATCTAAAGGTTGAGCCAGCTGTATCGTGAAATTGGAACTTGTATTATGGGGATAGGCATCTAGACAGGCGTTACTGGGCAGGGTAATGTAAAATCCGCCGTTCATTTCTCCCGCCCCTTTGATTTCTGTTCAGGATCCGCGAGCTCTGAAGCGGCTACCCAGCTGTTAAATTTATCAGGCCACCCTAACCACTTCACCAAGTGATATTTTTTCTTTTTTCTGAACCTTGTGGAAATAATTTTTTCAATTTGGTAGCTTCTATTCTGCAGGTCGTTCACTTTTTGTAATTCCTCGGGATAGAAACCACCCAACACCGCTTCGCCGTCATAATCTTTTAGCTGGTAAACCGGCCTCTTTCCTCTTCTGTGCACCTCGTCAACTATGAAAATTTCCTGGGAATACGTCCCTTCATAACTTTTTTCAAAACGGCCCCTACTTTTGGATACCCTCACATGATCTCCTTTTTTGAAGGCCTCTTTTTGCTCCTTCGTTTGAAAATAGGGCCCGTAAACTCTTTTCCAGATCTGCAGAGAGTTGGAAGAATTCACATCCCGAGGCCTTTCTTGAATGGTTCTATGAAAGCTGCTGTTATAACTCTTTATAAGTTCCGGCAATATGTTGATATACCTGTAAGTGTTATTGGCTGTAAAGTATCTCCACATTCGTGACTTTAAAGTTCTATTGAACCTTTCCACTATTGCTGCCTTGACTTCGCTATGTGTTGAAAAATGGTGCACCCCGTGCTCCTTTAGCAGCTGTTTCACCTTTTTATTTAGAAATTCTTTACCCGCGTCGGTTTGCAAATGGCGGGGGGTCCTTCCTTCCCCAAAGATAATTTTGAAACCTCTGTACACCTCCGATCCCGTCTTATCTTTCAAGGGTACCGCCCAAGCATATTTTGACAAAATGTCCACTACCGTTAAAATATATTTATAACCCCTATTGTATTTTTGTAGATTTTGCATGTCCACCAGATCCGCTTGCCATTGGGCGTCCACATCAGAAACAACCGTTTTATTTCTTTGGAAATTCTTTCTGGCCTGTTTATGAAGGGTATATGCTTCCTGATCCTTTAACCACTCTTTCACATGGTTTCTAGTTACACTGCTGTGCTTGGAAGCTTCTCGAAAGAGCGCTTCCACTCCTCCAAAGCTACCCGATCCCCCCGGATTATAATATATCTTTTTTAATAAATCATTCTGAGAAACCATATTGAGCGCCGCACATACTCCAATAAAGACACAGGGTCACAACACACTATTTTATTGATCTTTTCATGAAGATTAAGCAGGCCTCTATTTCATCTCTTCTTCTTCGGGTTCAGAATTGGTGACATTTACACAGATACACGTCAGGCAACACTTTGTAGAGGAAATCTCTGTTACTTTTTCTGTATTAGAGTCCCCATCGGTTATGTCCTGTGCAGCTTCTTCATCTTTTCTCTATCATAAAAACACAAAAGAAAATACCCAATAGCTCATCATATATGTGAACACACACACACACACACACACCACATATTCCTTCTTGTTAGGATATTTACCATGCTGAGCGGGGCCATATCTTCATAAATTGGCTCCTCTTCCTCCGCTTCACGGTTCATTGGGGCCATTGGCATGTACGGGCTTTCCTCTCCATCGCTGTTGGAGATCTCTTCCTGGAAGCCAGCATCCGATGATACGTCAGACAGTGAGCTTATCCGGTTTTCAGAAATCCATTTTTCAAACTGTTCCTTAAGTTGTTCTGGAGAACCAAAGATCCGCTCCTCAACCACCAATTTTGTTATAGATTCATACTGCCGTTGTATGTCTCGAAGCAGGGGCTCAAGCCGTCTTTCCATTCTCTGAACATCTCTCTCCTCAGTCCCCGGAGAAGACGGAGGAGTCTCCATCAGAGCTTGTTGGGATCTCTCTGGCACGGTCTCTGCGAAATTCAGCATTTTTTCGGGTAGGGTGTCCCAAAAGCCGTAGCAGGCCGTAGCAAGCAGTAGCAGGTGGTAGCGGGCAGCGCTAGCAAGCAGCGGTAGCGGCCGCGAAGCCGAGACCCCTTCTCATATACCCTACTGCGCATGGGCGTTGTTCCTTCCGCCTGAACCGCATTGGACGGGTCGGAAGCGCGGGGGATTTGAGCCAATCAGCGTCGTTTACGTAAACCTTTCGGCCAATCAGCGACGCCGATTTTGAAGCTACACCCCCATGGGCGGGGCGTGGGGGAGCAAAGCGCACGCCGCGCCTTCCCCTAGCTCAGATCGCGGCGGACCTCTGAAGCGTTCACATCGGGAGGGAGAGACGAGTTCGTAGCCGGGTCACAAGCACCCCGAAAAGTTTCGTCGGCGCAAATAAAATGGCCGCCCATTCTCAGCTTCGGACGCGGATCGCGGCCACGCCCTCGATCAGGTAGGGACGGGACCTTCTCCTACTGGTCGGGCGGGAGGAGCCGGGTTCAGAGAGGGGTCACACATACCCCCAAAAACAACTTGGGCCAAAAACCAAAATGGCCGACATTTGGGGGTTCCTCCGGAACCCCAAAGTTAGCACCCCCAAATCTAGAACCCATTCCCAACATTGACACCCCAAAACCTAGAACCCCCCAGGGATAGCCCTGTTTAAATATTTGAAGGTATGTCATATTGAGGAGGGAGCAAGCTTGTTTTCTGCTGCTGCAGAGACTAGAACGTGGAACAATGGATGCAAACTGCAGGAAAAGAGATTCCACCTCAACATTAGGAGGAACTTCCTGACAGTAAGGGCTGTTCGACAGTGGAACACACTCCCTCGGAGTGTAGTGGAGTCTCCTTCCTTAGGGGTCTTTAAGCAGAGGCTGGATGGCCATCTGTCAGGGATGCTTTGACTTGGAGTTCCTGCATGGCAGGGGGTTGGACTGGATGGCCCTTGTGGTCTCTTCCAACTCTATGATTCTATGATTCTATGATTCTATGAGAACCCCCAAAATTGACACCCCAAGATCTAGAACCCACATATCCAGGGGGAGGGACTAAGAGCCTCAGGGGGCGGGGCTAAGACTCAAAAAGGGGCGGAGCACCTGTCACTTTTTGTTTGACGAAAGGTGGGGGTCTAATACTACTGGTGCTCAACAATGGCTCCTTTTCATCCTGGAGAGAAGTGACCAGTGGGGTCCCACAGGGCTCTGTCCTGGGCCCAGTGCTATTCAACATCTTTATTAACGATTTGGATGACAGAATTGGGGGCATACTTATCAAATTTGCAGATGACACTAAACTGGGAGGAGTAGCTAATACCCCAGAGGACAGGATCAAAATTCAAAATGACCTGAATATACTAGAAAGCTGGGCCAGTGCTAACAAAATGAAATTCAATGCGGAGAAATGTAAGGTTCTGCACTTAGGGCGGAAAAATGAAATGCACAGATATAGGATGGGGGACACCTGGCTGAATGAGACCACATGTGAAAGGGATCTAGGAGTCCAAGTAGACCATAAGCTGAACATGAGTCAACAGTGTGATGCGGCAGCTAAAAAAGCCAATGCAATTTTAGGCTGCATCAATAGAAGTATAGTTTCTAGATCAAGGGAAGTAATAGTGCCACTCTATTCTGCTTTGGTCAGGCCCCACCTGGAATACTGTGTCCAGTTCTGGGCACCACTATTCAGAAAAGATGTGGAGAAACTGGAGCATATCCAAAGGAGGGCAACTAAGATGGTGAAGGGTCTGGAAACCTTGCCCTATGAAGAACGCCTTAGGGAGCTGGGGATGTTTAGCCTGGAGAAGAGAAGGTTAAGAGGTGATATGATAGCCCTGTTTAAATATTTGAAGGGATGTCATATTGAGGAGGGAGCAAGCTTGTTTTCTGCTGCTGCAGAGACTAGAACGCGAAACAATGGATGCAAACTGCAGGAAAAGAGATTCCACCTCAACATTAGAAGGAACTTCCTGACAGTAAGGGCTGTTCGACAGTGGAACACACTCCCTCGGAGTGTAGTGGAGTCTCCTTCCTTAGGGGTCTTTAAGCAGAGGCTGGATGGCCATCTGTCAGGGATGCTTTGACTTGGAGTTCCTGCATGGCAGGGGGTTGGACTGGATGGCCCTTGTGGTCTCTTCCAACTCTATGATTCTATGATTCTATGAAAGTGGTAACATTAACAATTTGGATCTTTTTACTGAGACCTAATCAAAAGCAACACATCTGCAAAAATTTGGCACAAGCAAAATATTTCCTGGCAAAATGGTTGTTGTTGTTGTTGTTTTTGCAATGATATTACAATCCTTGTGTGCTGCAGAGTTGCTAGTGTGGTGAATATGGTGATGAACTATATGGGAACTCAGGGGCTGTACAAACTGGCATTTTTGGCTGGCCTGGGGGTGGAGTTGGGGTGTGGCATCTACCTGACACACACCCCGACTCTGCCCCCAGGCCGTGTGCCGCACCACATGTCACGTGGCATCACGGGGCTCCTCTGGTGCTGTGTCTAGATGACTCAGCACCAAAGGAGTGCTGTAAAGCTGAAGCTTTTTGTGGCTTCTTTTTGTGCTGCGGAAAGGCCAGATCAGGGCTGTGGAATGCAGTTGCCATGGCCCCAATCTGGTGAAAACCAAGGCAGCTGCAGGCTGCCTCTTCAGGGGTGGGCTGCACAGCCCCTGACTCTTCCAGACTTTTTTCTGGAATAGAGACATTTTGCCTAGAAGATGCAAGGAAAAGTGTGTCCTATGGCGTTTTTCTGGCTTTTGTCTCCTTCCTGCCCAGTCTTGTGTGCATAGGGTGGCCTATGCTTTGCAGACAGAAGAGCCTACGTGCTGCCCATTGTCTCTGGATGTCCTGCTTCTTGCACACACCAGCGCCATTTTTTCTAACCCAATAAAACTCAAAGGACCCCTTTTCCCCTCCTAGGAATATGGGAGGGGGCTTTTAATAATTATAAGTTTCATTTCTAACCAGCCCCTCTGACCAAGCAATTGGGGCGGGGTACAACAGAGTTTAAAACAGTCACAGTTAAAACATTTCCTACAACCCAATCCCTAAACACCCACCCCTTAAAACTGAATTAAACTAACACAAATTAAAAACAAGCCAAGCAAAAAAATACAAAACAGTATAATGTGACAAAATCAATTATTCTTTGGGCAGCACAGGCAGTGTCATCAGGGTTCGTAAAGGTGGAAAATAGCTGGAAGATTCTACCGTGTTTTCCCGAAAATAAGACAGTGTCTTATATTAATTTTTGCTCCCAAAGATATGCTAGGGCTTATTTTCAGGGAATGCCTTATTTTGCCACGAAGAAGAATTCACATTTATTGTTGAACAAAAAAACCAAACATTTATTATATACTGTATATATATTTATATACAAAATCTTTGCTAGGTCTTACTTTCGGGGTAGACTTTACATTTAGCAATTCAGCAAATCTTCTACTAGGTCTTATTTTCTAGGGATGTCTTATTTTGGGGGAAACAGGGTAGGGCATAGTTTTGGAGCCAGGAGAGATTAAACAGTGTCTGGGAAGGCCTGCCAGAAGAGATACATCTTTACAGGTTTTTTTAAAGCAGTCAAGGGTCTGCCATTGCAGAAAAGGCCCTCTGGGAGGTCTGCGACAGCCTAGTCTCCATGGGCTGTAGCAAGTTCCTCCCAGAGGACCGGAGCGTGCGGGGGGGGGGGGGAAATAATACAGGAAGAGGCAGTCCCTGAGATAAGATGGACCCTAGCCATGTAGAGCTTTAAAGGTTAAAACCAACACCTTGTACTGTGCCCGGAAACTGATCGGCAGCCAGTGGAGAGATTTAGGCACAAGTGTTATGTGGTCTCTCTTAGATGTGCCGGTAATTAGCCTGGCTGCCATATTTTGGACCAATTGAAGTTTCCAGTTTAAGTACAGTAGAGCACATTACATCCAAGCGTGAGGTTACCAGGGTGTGTATCACAGTTTCCAGATCCTTCATATCCAGGAAAGGGCACAGCTGCTGTATTAGCCGAAGCTGATAACAGGTACTCCTGACCGTCATGTGAAGCGACGAGTCTAGAAGTACCCCCAGACTGCAAACAGGGTCCTTCGAGGAGAGTATGACTCTGTCTAGGACTGGGAATTGTATTCCTAAACCTGGTTTCGGGCCTGTGACTGTCAGTACCTCCATTTTGTCTGGATTTAGCTTCAATCTGTTTTTCCTCATCCAATCCATTACCGCTCCAAGGTAGTCATTGAGAGAAGAGACGCCATCTGAAGTCTGGACTGACGATCTGGTCATGGAGATGTATATCTGCATGTCATCAGTGTACTGATGACACTGCGCTCTTTTAGGGTCTCTCACTTAGGGGAATTAGTATTAGCTCAAATATGCAGAGAGGAAGGTCCTAACAAAGCCTTTGCACCGGAATTGCGGTCCCAGAGGTCCGCCAACAAACCCCAAGAGGAATGACACTAGTCCAAATGAGTCCAATGAAAATACACAATTTATTAGAGGGCACAAATATCACACACAGCAAAAGGGGGCACACACATACACGTTCAATGCTAGAGAAAAGGGAGGGGTGAGATTGGGAATTAGGTTGGAGAGAAAGAGACACCGCTGGAATGTTACCTTCGCAGTCTTCTCCGGGAAGCCGGATGGATGTAGAAGATGGGGGTGGACACAACCGCCAAGATGAGGGGAGATGGGCCACAGGAGCTATAGGCAGAAGTCAAACTGGCATGGACCAGCCTTTCCTCCGAGAAGAGCATCAATGAATGGTCCAAACTTGGGACCTTATATAGGGCTGAACATATCCTGAGGCTACTAGATAGGCTTAGACAAAGGTGCTAATTGCCTGGGCTTTGTTAAGCCAAGAGCAAATTATCTACGTTCAATGCGCTTAGGTTTGGACATAATTCGGAGAGGAAGCCGGCTTCATGGATTAGTGGTTAAAAACAAACAAACAGCTTCATTTATATACCGCTTCATACCCTTAAGGAGTGTCTAAGCGATTTACAATTGTAAGCTATTTGCCCCCCAACAATCTGGGTACTCATTTTAGCGACCTCAGAAGGATGCAAGCCTGAGTCAAGCTTCAGCCCTTTGCTGGTCTTGAACTCGCCACCTTATGGTTTTGAGTGAGTGGCTGCAGTACAGGCATTTAACCACTGCGCCACCAGGTTAAGTCAATCACTGGCTCATCAGTGTGAGGCTATTGTCTTACTCCGGAGGATAGTGGCAAATCTGGTCTGGCGACTCACAAACTTCTTATCGAGAGTTGTTTACTGGGGACTCAGTTCCTCCAAGCAGGCTTGACTATGTGACCTCCTCGCTTGGGACTTATGATGGGTCCTTAGATAGGTCAAGCAGGGGTCATAGTACAGTCCACATGTTCCCCAAAATTTTATTAAAAGCATATATCGTAACAGCTCCATGCCTCTGAATGATCTCACTCAGCGGCTTCATATAGATGTTAAATAGCATCGGGGACAGGATGGCACCCTGAGGGACGCCACAATTAAGCTCAATTTTGGAGGAGCAACTGTCCCCGAGTCTCACCCTTTGGGATCTGCAAGAGAGGAAGGAATGGAACCACCACAGTGCAGTGCCTCCAATTCCCAACTCCCTCAGCCAGTCTAAAAGGATGGAATGATCTATTGTATTGAAAGCCACTGAGAGAGCACCAGCCATTGACACTACCCCTGTCAATGCTCAAGCGGAGGTTGTCAGCCAGAGCGACCATGTCAGTCTCAACTCCATAACCTGTCCTGAAGCCAGTTTGAAATGGATCAAGATAACCGGTTTCATCCAAGACAGCTTGGAGTTGGGAGGTGACTGCTCTCTCGATCACCTTGCTTAAAAAGGGTAGCAAGGAAACTGGTCTATAGTTGTTCCTATCCAGGGGGTCAAGGGAAGGTTTTTTCAGGAGAGCCTTCACAGCTGCTTCCTTCAAACAAGATGGTATGGTACCTTCCCTGAGGGATGCATTGATTGCATCCCGAAGGAATACCCTCAATGTGTCCCCCACTCCTGGACGACCAGCCAAGATGGACAAGGATGGAGAGGGCAAGTCGTCCTCCTTACACTTCCAAGGAGCTTGTCCACGTCATCGGTGCTCACAGATGAAATACATCCAGCAAAGTGACAGTAACGGAGTTGTTGGACGCCTCATCTATGGATTCCGATGAAACATTGGCATCCAAGTCGGTCCTTATCCGAGAGATTTTATCTGCAAAGTAGGTGTTAAAGGCATCACAGCAGGCTGTCGTTGGGTCAAGTAAGGGGTTTGGCACAGGGAGAACCTGCGTTAATTCCCCCCCCCCACACACACACCCTAAACAGCTCTGCTGGATGGGACTCTGCAGATGCAATGCGTGCAGAGCAGAAGGATCTCTGCGCTGCATGCAATGCCTCCCAATAGACGCCAAGATGCTTCCTACGGTGAGTTCTGCCGAACAAGAGCTGAGTCTCCGCCACTTGACTTTTTCTGCTCTTGCCCCCAAACCCTAAAGCTTCTCCTTCTTCTCTAAGAAACACACGTCCTGTTTACCTTAGCTGGCAGACAGCAGGGAGCAGAAGTCCCAGAAAAGTGTAGGCAAAACTTACAGACTACGAAGCCTTGTTGGATAGCAGGAAGCCAAAAGGGATAAGCACAGACACAGTCCAAAATACCGTTCCAAGTGTCTAGTAACCGGAGTCCAAGTCAAGTTATCAGGGAGATATGAAACACAGTAGTATCAATAACATCCAGGATGGATTGTCAGCCAGACTGAAATGAAGCAGCTGTCTCAGCGAGTCTCAGCGAATCTCAACTGTTGTCGATTAGCCATCCACCTGTCCTGAACGGGATCACGCTTCCCGTAAAGGACACGGTACGCAGCTTGGGGGTGCTCCTTCACTCGTCGCTCCACCTTACTTCTCAGGTGGATGCGACGGTCAAGAGCACCTGTTTTCAGCTTCGGCTGATATGCCAGCTGCGCCCCTACTTGGACCGGGGGGACCTTGAAACCGTAGTACATGCTCTGGTAATCTCTCGATTGGATTTCTGCAATGCGCTCTACATGGGGCAGCCTTTGTATCACACTCGGAAGCTGCAGTTAGTGCAGAATATGGCAGCACGGCTGGTCACTGGTGCTTCCAGGGCCAGCCATATAACACCGGCGCTAAAAGATCTTCACTGGCTGCCTATTCGCTTCCGGGCTCAGTACAAAGTGCTGTTTATTACCTATAAAGCCCTAAATGGCCTGGGCCCAGAGTACCTGAAGGACCGTCCCTCCTCACATAATCCGCCCTGCACACTCAGATCTACCGGGCAACAACTACTAAAAGTTCCAGAGGCCAGACTATCTACCACCATGAAGAGGGCATTTTCTATCTCGGCCCTGATTCTCTGGAACTCGCTGCCCATTGAGCTCCGCTTGGCCTCCTCTCTCACCCAGTTTAAGAAGGGGTTAAAAACATACTTATTTGAGCAGGCTTACCCTTGATTGTGCTTCCATCATTGTCATCTTTTTCCCTCATTATGAGCCTGCTTGAGCACTGCCATTGTTTAGCTGTATTACTTGTACCCCGCTCCGAGTGTATGTACAGAGGAGCGGCCTATAAATAAACTATTATTATTATTATTATTATTATTAGGCTGATATTGTTTTATTGATATTGTTATATTGTATTGTTATATTGTTTTATTGTTTTTGTATTGTTTTTAACTTGTGATTTTGATGTACACCGCCCTGATCATCGGAAGGGCGGTATATAAATAAAGTATTATTATTATTATTATTATTATTATTATTATTATTATCCTCTTGGTCTGCAGCTGGATGAGCATCTCAGGGTGTCATTTTCTTTTTTTCAGTTACTTGTTTAGCATATAATTTCCCATAAACATTCAGAAATTCTTCTTTTACTACACCATCTGGTTGCCTAGGAGGGAAGGAAAGGACTCTAGGAGAGGCCTAGCAACATCACCAGGCCTCTCCTCAAGTGAAAGAGCCCTCCCTTCATGACTACACCATCTGGTCGCCTAGGAGGGAGTGAAAGGACAGGCCAAATTCCATCGCACCTGTCCTAGATTAAGAAGACAAGCCCTCCCTCCAGTCCATCTGCCTTGGTCCAGGCCTCAGAGGGAGAGAAGAACTGCTGGACCTGATCCCCTTCCCCAACACCATTCCCTTCTCCTTTTGTGTCGTGTCTTTTTAGATTGTAAGCCTGAGGGCAGGGAACCGTCTAATTAAAAATAATAATTGCAAGCCGCTCTGATAGCCTATAGGGCTGAAGGGCGGGGTATAAATAAATAAATAAATAAATAAATATAAATAAATTCCTCCTGCTGAGTGAGAATCCTGTCTCCTTTCTTTATTTTATTAATTAATTTTTTCCTTCTCTTTAATTTGTGGGCTAGCTATTTTCATGTTTTATTTGCATGTTCAAATTTTGTTTTGATTTGTTCATTTTAGTTTTTTATTAATTTCTGTTACTGCTTCCAATTCCAACTGTTTTTGTAGAACTTACACCTGGCTGAATGAGACCACATGTGAAAGGGATCTAGGAGTCCAAGTAGACCATAAGCTGAACATGAGTCAACAGTGCGATGCGGCAGCTAAAAAGGCCAATGCAATTTTAGGCTGCATCAATAGAAGTATAGTGTCTAGATCAAGGGAAGTAATAGTGCCACTCTATTCTGCTTTGGTCAGGCCCCACCTGGAATACTGTGTCCAGTTCTGGGCACCACAATTAAAAAAAGATGTGGAGAAACTGGAGCAGGTCCAAAGGAGGGCAACTAAGATGGTGAAGGGACTGGAAACCATGCCCTATGAGGAACGCCTTAGGGAACTGGGGATGTTCAGCCTGGAGAAGAGAAGGTTAAGAGGTGATATGATAGCCCTGTTTAAATATTTGAAGGGATGTCATATTGAGGAGGGAGCAAGCTTGTTTTCTGCTGCTGCAGAGACTAGGACGCGGAATAATGGATATAAATTGCAGGAAAAGAGATTCCACCTCAACATTAGGAGGAACTTCATGACAGTAAGGGCTATTCGACAGTGGAACACACTCCCTCGGAGAGTAGTGGAGTCTCCTTCCTTGGAGGCCTTTAAACAGAGGCTGGATGGTCATCTGTCAGGGATGCTTTGATTTGGACATCCTGCATGGCAGGGGGTTGGACTAGATGGCCCTTGTGGTCTCTTCCAACTCTATGATTCTATGATTCTATGATTCTTTTTATTTTCGGGTCTTACCTTTAATTCCTCTTCTTTATTTTTCAAAGATTTATTCAGCTGGCCTATTTTTTTCCTGTTTTTGCCAAATTATATTTTGCTGATTGAAAAAACCTCTTATAACTGCTTTTCCCGCATCCTACACAATTGCTAAGTTGACTTCTTTATTTATGTTTTCTTTTTTTTAAAGTCTAATAATTTCTTTCCCCTTATCAATCACCTCTTTGTTCTTAAGTAATTCTTCGTTTAAATGCCAGTTATATTTTTTCTTAAATTATTTTAACGACAATATTAACAGCTACTCTCCCTCTCTAACTGACACTCTCTCTCCTGTCACTTGGACTCAGAGACCTTATATCTCCTTCTCATAGAAGCTTCCAGTGATCCTGCTCACTAATTGGCCAAGTGACCTTCCGTAAGCTGTGATGTTGCTCTTTATTTGCATATACCTTCCTACCGGCTTAACCCTTTGTTGGAATAGTAACAACCTCTACACTTGAGCCATTATAGAGTTAAATGACTATCCCACAGTTGATGGAGAGCTGCTGGGAACGCAGATGATTTCCAGCTGTGTATGCATTGCTCGGACCAACTTGAGAGGCTTAATAAGGTTAGCTCTGTATTGAGTGCTCTCTCTCTGCCCTTTGCTCACTCTATTTCCTAGCCTTCTTTCTGTTGCATTATACTTATGTTATTTGGTTTTATTATATAGTTTGTACCAGTATTATTATTATTTGCTATTTGTGATTATGTTTGCTATTGCTATTATGATTTATTTTGTATCTGTTGTGCATATGGGTTTTGTATGATTCTGTTTATTACTCCTTTTAAATATTTCTAGATAAAGTCTTATATATTAGTACTACAGTCTCATTTTGTCTCTTTTCAAACCCATTGCCCCAACACCTTTTACTGCTTGAAGTCCTCAAATGACTGGACGTCCCGTCATTACACACACACCCTTTCCTCTTGGGTGACATCCCTAGTGCCCCCCTCCATGCCTGTTTCTTGGTATTATGTCCATGTTCTTCTGGGGAAGGACAAGAAGAGAGAAGGTATCCTACGCAAGAGAAGTGGCTGCTTTTTGGTAATTTTGCAATCGAAGTGAATGAAGTCCTGCTTGCCATGTAACCCCACACTCCCCCAGCCCCAGGGGAAGCCAATGGCACTGTAAATTTAAATTTAAATTTACAGTAAATTTACAGCGCTATATAAATAAAATTAATAATAATAACAAACCACATCCAAAGATGGGTACTCCTTAGGGTCACCATGAGTCAAAACAACTGCAAGGCACACAACAATTTCTGCTAGGAAACCCTATTTCCAAAGGGAACCTGAAGCCCCATTAGGAAGGTAAGGCTGATTGGGAATGAGACTTAGGAAAGTGAAAGAGGGAGGCCCATCTCTGGAAGGAAGAACATTGTCCAAATGCGGTCCCTGAGGAAGAGGGCAGGCAAGCTCCTCAGGATTTCCACCTGTTATGTAAGTTATCCACAATTGTTAATGTTAAATTTTTGTTATTGGATACAATTCACTGTGTATTGGTTTTACGGAAATTTTATGTGTATTGTTTTATTCCTCTGGTTTTTGCAATGGCCATTGGCCAAAAGCAATAAAGATTGACTTGAGAATGGGGTCCCTGAGGAAGAGGGCAGGCAAGCTCTGCAGGATCTCCACCTGAGGAAGGAGGGCTGCCTGGCTGCCTGAGAAGAAGCCCATGCCAAGCAATTCCCCTGCAGCTGCCCTCCACCTCCTCCTCCTCCTCCAGGCTTCTCCTGGCAAAGGGAGGGAGAGTGGAAGAAAGGCTGGGCGGGAACAGGGAACCCCAGGAGTCGCCAGAGCATTGGCAGTATCCAATGCAAGGGGGAACCGAGGAATAGCCTGCCCCCTTCCCTTCTTTTCTGCCCTGGATAGATGGCTTGCGCTAACTAGCCAAGGCCAAAGGGAAAGAAGAGCGCCTTCCTGTCCTCATCTTCCCTTTTGCCTTACCACCAGCCGGTGTCTTTCTGACCCAAAGAAGCTTTCCTCCTTGGGTTCCTTGCAGGGGAAGATGAGCAGTTTCTGGGGAAAGGTGGACATGATGGCAAGTCTTTTGGTGCTCAAAGAGGGGAGGGAGCAAGGGGAGGGCTTGGGGTCCCTTTGCTCTTTTCCAAGGAGAGGCAAAAGCTGGAGGAGCCATGCTAGGTCTCTGGCCTCTCAGCCTGGACAGACTTAGCTTCTTTCCCATGGAATGGAGGACAAAAGACGGTTCTTGCTACTAGAGTTGCCATAACTCTCTTTCACAAAATCTTAGACATAGGTTAACCAACAGGGAAGACCTAGTTGATGGGGCGCAAGTGGTGGGACGCTTAGGGGGAATGATCATGTTCTCCTGGAGTTTGTTATACGGTGGAAAGGAGAACCCAGGCACAGCCAGGTACGCATTTTAGGGTGTCCTGTGAGTTGAAGACATTCATGAACTGTAATTCTCAGAATGTCATTTATGTGATCATATCTCCCTGTCAGAAGATCTATGTAGGACAGACTATGAGAAATTTAAGAACCAGAATTTCTGAGTAGAGAAGTACTATTCGACGTAGGAGTACGGACACCCCACTGGTTACACATTACTCACAATTCAATCATTCCCCCGATTCTTTAAAATTTTTTGTAATTGAACTAGTTAAGTTTGGTCCATTTTTCAGGGGTAACATGCATACTATACTTTTACAGAGAGAATCATTCTGGATCCATGAGTTAAAATCTTGTGTACCTAAGGATCTTAATGAACGTTTGGATCTGTCTGCTTTTTTATGATTGTTTCATGATATTGCTATCAATGTTTATCTGTTCATTTTGCAGCTCTCATAGATTGTATTATAATTATTTGAGGCAGTCTAAATATGATAGAGTTCTATTGATATGATGTATTCATTGTTTTTTATAATTGGAGTGTTTTGTATTGGGAATTATATTTACTAATGATTGATGACAGAGGAGCGGGCTATAAATAAAATTATTATTATTATTATTATTATTATTGTATATTTTGGTACTATTGAGTGTGCATTCAGCCGGATTTTAGGTTTACATGTAGGGATACACAGTGTTTTGTATTAGTGGTACATATACCTTTAAAAGTTTTCATGCAATAACCAGCCATCTGTAGGCTTTGTTATATAATGAGTTACACTGCATTATACAAGTACAGTTGATCCTCAACCAGACACGGGACTATAGTTAAGTCCAAGGATTTATGTTTGTGGTAAGCTGTTAAAACCTTAATTTTTGTATGTATGATATTGAAGTTGTCACTTTGCAATTAATATAACCTTGAATTTATAATTTGCTGATTCTCCACCAGGCACAGGATGATTTATGTTTGTGCCCTATGAAATCTGTTGATATAAACTGACGAAGACTAGAAAGAGTCGAAATGGCCTCATAGTCTCCGGAGGTAGCCGTCACCAGAATTTAAAGACATTACCTTCACTTCCAGGATTACAAGTGCCATTCTTGATTCTTTATTTTATGGACTCTGTTAATAATTTTGGACTTTGTTGAAAATATTTCTGAAAAAATAGAGTATAGATTGTTTTTCGTGACACTGATAGCACATAAAGTTTGACTGGCAGTATATGGCTGGTACATAATTTTGATATATAATGTTACCTGTCGATAGATAGGGCCTTTGTGAAGATGTCTCCTACATTGTTCTCCGAACTAATGTAGACCAGACTCAGAACACTGTTCTGCACCAACTCCCTCACATTCTGGTACCGTACCCCTATGTACTTCGTTCTATTCTTCAGATTTTCTGCCTCAGACATGGCAATGCAAGACTGTGAATCCTCATGTACAACTGTTGGGCCCATACACTTCTCACCCAAGTCCTCCAGCAATTGCCTCACCCATTGCACTTCTCCTGCCATCTCAGACAGTGCAGCAAACTCAGCTTCTGAGGTGGTCAGTGCCACACAGGTCTGCTTTCTGCTCCTCCAAACCACCGGACTGTCTGCATACTTGACCAGCAAACCTATTACATACATTCTATGCAACTGCTTGGAGAGGCATTCTGGGACATCCTTTGCTAAGGGAAGCCTGGTGATTCTCTGTCTCCATTTGGATTGCGTAAGAGATAAAATTTAAAAGAGGGCCTAACGGCGCACGAAATTTTATTTTCTAATTCATTTTTAATTTTTTTTAGTCAAGGAGAGGTGTGAATACAGAGGTGAAAGTAACCTAGGCACAGTTTTAGAAGGCAACCTATTCAATTTTAACAGTTCTCTGTTCACATTCCCCTTCAAGGGGTGTGGATATTCAGAGGAAGTGCCTCTGGAAGGAGCTAGCAGCCAGGAGCTCTCTAGATAACTATAGGCCCAGTTGATTGAGTTCACTAACAGAGCTTAGGGACAAAGACCAGCCACACAGGGATTCTTTACGCTGGTGTTTAACAGGAGAAACCCACAGTCTTGTTTCAGTATGGAGGCATACTTATCAAATTTGCAGATGACACTAAACTAGGAGGAGTAGCTAATACCCCAGAGGACAGGATCAAAATTCAAAATGACCTGAATAGACTAGATAGCTGGGCCAATGCTAACAAGATGAAATTCAATGCAGAGAAATGTAAGGTTCTGCACTTAGGGCGGAAAAATGAAATACACAGATATAGGATGGGGGACACCTGTCTGAATGAGAGCACATGTGAAAGGGATCTAGGAGTCCAGGTAGACCATAAGCTGGACATGAGTCAACAGTGCGATGCGGCAGCTAAAAAGGCCAATGCTATTCTAGGCTGCATCAATAGAAGTATAGTGTCTAGATCAAGGGAAGTAATAGTGCCACTCTATTCTGCTTTGGTCAGGCCCCACCTGGAATACTGTGTCCAGTTCTGGGCACCACAATTCGAAAAGGATGTGGAGAAACTGGAGCATGTCCAAAGGAGGGCAATTAAGATGGTGAAGGGTCTGGAAACCATGCCCTATAAGGAACGCCTTAGGGAACTGGGGATGTTTAGTATGGAGAAAAGAAGATTAAGAGGTGATATGATAGCCCTGTTTAAATAGTTGAAGGGATGTCATATTGAGGAGGGAGCAAGCTTGTTTTCTGCTGCTGCAGAGACTAGAACGCGGAACAATGGATGCAAATTGCAGGAAAAGATATTCCACCTCAACATTAGGAGGAACTTCCTGACAGTAAGGGCTGTTCGACAGTGGAACACACTCCCTCGGAGTGTAGTGGAGTCTCCTTCCTTAGAGGTCTTTAAGCAGAGGCTGGATGGCCATCTGTCAGGGATGCTTTGACTGGGAGTTCCTGCATGGCAGGAGGTTGGACTGGATGGCCCTTGTGGTCTCTTCCAACTCTATGATTCTGTGGGGCTTTCTAGATTGGTAGCAAAGTGTGACATGAAGTTGCCTTTTCCTTAATGCTTAGCAGCTACACCGCAGCCTTTAGATGGAGCTGCGCTGTTCCGGAGTTTTTAAAAAAGAAGCTGGGAAAACCAGCACCTTTTAAAAGGTGCTTCTTCTCCCCTAAAACGCAAAAAAAGCGTTTTCATGGCACACTTTCCCTTTTTCTCATCTAAAGGCTAGACTTTCATGCAGCCATGAACACACTTCTTTTTGCCAATCTAGAAAGCCCCTGTGATTCTATGATTCTATGATTCTACTAATATTCCTGACTAACATGTCTTATGGTTGACTCTACACTGCAGAATTAATGCAGTTTGACACCGCTTTAACTGCCACGGCTCAATGCTATGGGATTCTGGGGTTTGTAGTCTGCTGTCACACCAGAGCTCCCTACATAGCTCACAAAACTACAGATCCCAGATTCCATAGAATTGATCTGTGGCAGTTAAAACAGTGTTGAACTGCATTATTTCTGTAATGCAAATTAAACCCATGTCTCTGCTTTCTAGCCACTTGGAAGAGAACTTAGCAAAGATGAGTCTCCCCTTGACTTCTATAGGGCAGGGAGGGAGGGAGGGAGAAAATCCCCTAAAGAGCTATGAGACTAAGAGGGATTTGTACTGTAGGGATCATATCCAGGAGTTGCCAGGCTGGCCAGCCCTTACAGAAAACAACAATCACATCCAAAATCCACAAAACAGAGATACCTTTAGTGACCAACCAAAATGTACAAAATAGATGAAACAAGCTTTTGAAGCTCAACTGGCTTCTTCATTGGGCAAAAGTGTTAAAAATCAAACGTGAGAAAGGGATCACTGTTTTGTGGATTTTGGAGGTTATTGTTTGCAGTGGGGCCAAAACACCTTCTCCTGGATATGCTTTCTATATTCCAGGATCCTGTATTTTTTAAAATTTTATTGCTAAAAGAAAAACAACAACATATAGGACCAAGAACAATAACACAGATACAATTAAAAGACCTGACAAATACAAATATTCACAAGCAACAAAACTAGGAAAACATACTGAATTACATCCAAACTCACCATACATCTAACCTGAGATTCCACAACAAGCAAACAAAAACACTTCCCAAGTTTATGTTCTTTTGCTATGTCTTTGTTTTCCTTTCCACCTTTTGTACTTATCTTGATCACTTGTTTCGTTAAACATTTTCCATTAGCTTTTTACTCTTCAATCCATGTTTCTAACAATATACAAGAAAAAGAAAAGCAAAAGAAGAGAGAAACCAGGAACAGATAATTTAATCCTGACAGTTGTCAGAGAATAATTTTTTTCTCTTTGCCCCCCTCTTTAACTAATCCACTTTTATTTTTTATTTTTGATATAAAGAGGTGCTTTTACTCATAATAGTTTGAAATTAATATCACCTAATTAAATAACATTGATCTGACTTCCTTTAAAGTTAGGATATTTTATCCGATGTATTCCCTTCAATCTTCCATTCTTTTATATATATATATTTAAAGCTGTTTTTTGTTTTTGTAAGATCCTTGTGAGTTTATCTGCTTCCAATGCATCAAATAGTCTTAACAACAGTCATTCTTCTACTTGAGAAACTCGTTTGTCTCTATTATTTTGCTAATGTCATCCCTGCTGTTGATAAAAGATAAAACAATTACTATGTGATTTTTCCACTCCATTTTCTATAATATTGAACAAAAATATTTCTGGAGCAAATTTTAGGTTCACTTGCAACATTTTAGATATTATATATGTGTAAACCTACAGCGCTATATAAATAAAGGTTAATAATAATAATAATAATATAAAATGTACTTTATGCCAGTATTCTTTCACTTTTACACAGGACTGTAGCCAAGAGTCTAGTGAGGGGAATTTATAATTAGCTCAATACTGCGAGATGGGCTGGCTACAGCATCCATGCGAGGTTGTCTTCCCATTGTGTATACAGAGAAGACCGGGGGGTTCAAGAAATGGAGCAGAGACTGGCTTGTCTAATTAATATCCAGTTTATTAAAGGGAAAAGCACACACAGTTTACTAACACACACACATTCATACAAGGCTCAGGGAAAGCAAGGGTTTAGTATGGGATAGAATGAGGGTAATACTTTACCAAGGATGAGGCTTCTTCCAGAATCCAAATGATGTTTGATAGAGATGAGACTCAGTCATGGAATGAAAATGACTGGTCTAGGAGAGGGACCTGACATCAGAGGGACATCGGTTCCCCCTGCAACTGGACTAGCAACACTAGCAGCAAGAATCTGAGGGTTTTTAAAGAGTAGATTTAAGCCTATGGCAAAGGGTGTATAATTGCACGAATGGCATCTCATCAGAGGTGTCCTATTGTGTTGGGGGACTTAAACAGGTCTGAAAATATTCTGAGGAGGGGGTAACCAGCTCAAGGAGGACAAACATTACATC
This sequence comes from Urosaurus nigricauda, assembly GCA_034509955.1. NCBI lineage: Eukaryota > Metazoa > Chordata > Lepidosauria > Squamata > Phrynosomatidae > Urosaurus > Urosaurus nigricauda. The sequence goes on from JAOEGL010000002.1 coordinate 334,393,358, forward strand.
TCTTGATCGCATGGGCATAATGATAATCTCATTTGCGACTTCCTAGACTACCTGGAGGCAATATTTGCTAAAAGGTGATTTCCCCTTAGGAGTAGTGATTACATGTCCTCTTGCTTCACCCACAATGGTGGACAGTCATTCAGGGTTCATCTAGGGGTCATATATGTGGGATATCATTTATACCAAAATTTTATAAAGAGCATTATGGGTAACAGGACCACCATAGATGGGAAAATGTGCCCTTCTCATTTCCGCACATCCAGCACATATCTGAACTATTTGTAGATATTTTACATATTTTTTTCGGATTTCAAATACCATCAAAAATACTTTGTAATAGTTTTCCCTTAGGGCTTGGGAAGCTGTGTATTTTATCCTCCTTTTCCAAGTTAACTCCCGTTGTTCCATCTCAATATTGTGTCCTAGATTTCTTGGCCATTGAACCATGTTTTCTTTAACCACCTCAGATTCCATATTATATTTTAACAGGATTTTATACAATCTCGCCATAAGAGAACCTTTACCTATAGGAAGCACATTCCTATTTCTGTACTAATTATTTCTATTCCATTTGTTTTCATATCCAACAAAAACTGCTCTCTTATTTGCCTGAAAAGAAACCAATTACATTGTTTACCTTCATATTTCTTCTAACATTTTAATTTAATCATATTGCCTTGCTTATTGATCAAATAATAATAATAATAATAATAATAATAATAATAATTTATATCCAGCTTCTCCAAAGAGATCGAAGTGGCTAACAGTAAGAGCGTTGGTAAAATACATAACAACTTATCATTCTTGTGTCCCAAACCTTCCCAATCCCTCCCATCCACAATAGAATCATAGAATCATAGAGTTGGAAGAGACCACAAGGGCCATCCAGTCCAACCCCCTGCCATGCAGGAACTCCAAATCAAAACATCCCCCACAGATGGCCATCCAGCCTCTGCTTAAAGACCTCTAAGGAAGGAGACTCCACCACCCTCCAAGGGAGTGTGTTCCACTGTCGAACAGCCCTTACTAATAAAATACAATTAAATTCTCAAACCATTATTAAAACAATTATAAAAAAATAGGGCAGAGACAGAACAGTTATTGAACAATTAATTAAATGAATAGCGAGATTGCTGGAATGTTAATCTGAAAAGTCCTGCCGGAAGAGATGGACAGGTTGCTTACCTGAAACAGTATTTCTTCGAGTAGTCATCTGTGAATTCAAACAAATGTGGTATTGCTGCACAGGTGCAGAATAATCCATTTGTGTGATTCACAGAGAACGTGAAGAAGAAATATCTTGATTGCCTTTTTAAAGCAATCAAGACTGGTGATATATCAGATCTCTTCCAGCAGCTATTCCATAACTTGGGAGTGGCAGAAGAGAAGGCCCTCTGGGTAATTGCAGAGATCCTAGTTTTTGCTGGCTGCAGTAAGGTTTTACTAGAGGACCTTAATGTGTGGGACGAATTGTATGGGAGAAGACGATCCCATAAGTAAGCTGGACCCAAGTCATGATGGGCTTTAAAGGCTATAACTAACACCTTATACTGTGCCTGGAAATTAATAGGCAGCCAAAGAACAGATTTTAATATAGGTGTGATATGGCCACTTCTGGTTCTTCCAGTGACCACTCTGGCTGACATATTTTGAATTACAGTGGTCCCCGGGATACGAAGCCCCCGGGGAACGAAATCCCCGGGAGCCGAAAGAGCCGGGGGCGAAAAAAAGCCCCCGGGATGCAAAGAAACCCCCGGGATACGAATGAGAAAAACCGTGCGGCCCCTTTAAATTGGCCGCGTGGTCCGGCAAACAAAGCGGTCCCCCGGGAAACGAAGATTTCCGGGTTATGAAAAGTAATCTGGAACGGATTACTTTCGTAACCCGGGGGACCACTGTAGTTGAAGTTTATGGACTTGGTGCAAGAGTAGCCCTATATAGAGCGCATTGCAAAAGTCAAGATGTGAGTTAACCAGTGTATGCACTATAGTTTTCAGGTCTTCAGGTTCCAGGAAAGGATGCAGCTGGTGTATGAACCGAACCTGATAACAGGCATGCATCTATCTGTTCTAACATCTGGAGCGACAGATCCAGGAGCACCCTCAAACTGCGAACAAAGTCCTTTAGGGGAATGACCCTGTCCAGGACCAGTTGACAAACCTTCATACCCAGTGTTATGCCCAGATTTTGTAGGGCTGTTCTTTGTTTCCTGAGAGTGTGTAAATGCAAATTCCCTCTTTCAAAAGACCTACCCCAAAGCCATGCTGAAACAGACACTTGAGACACCAAATTTGGTTATAATCACTATGCATGTAACATTTTTTTTCGAATCCAGACATACAGAAATCCAAGCATCAAGAGAGCTCTCTCATACACACATACATACCTATACCCATACATACTGTGGCACTTCGCTGACAAGATGGCCAACCTTGTCATGATGCCTGGGTGAACCTGTTGCCGCGGGCAGGAGCACACCTCAGTCAGGAAAAGCCTTGCCTTTTAAGCTTTTTCAGTCTCAAGGTTTTCAGTTTCAAGGTTCCGACCACCGCCTTTTGGCTTTAGTCCACACTTCTTCTTCTAACATTTTCTTCTGACCTTTTCGGTCTTGTTGTAAACACATTCCGACTCCTTACATACTGTCCATGGCTTATCTCTTTCTGACAAAGCATGTTGTCCAAGTTCTTGCTAGAATGTTCTGTTTCTTCTGATAAGCAGACAGCTATGTCCTCATGTCCAGACACGCCAAGGATCTGCCTCACCGCTCCTGGAATTTACGCTTCTCCTGCCAGGTTACCTCTCTGTTTGCCAGGTTCCTTCTCGCATCATGTAATGCGGTTCTCCATTTTGGTTCAGTCAGCAATTGTCAGAAAGTGCCATTCTTGCTCACATTCACTCATTTTACCACACCAGATTAGGACATCCAACAATGAGCACCTTTGTCTTATCTGGATTCACTTTTAATCTGTTTTCCCTCATCCTGTCCATTACTGTCTCAAGACATTCATTCAGAAGAGAAATGCCTTCCTTAGTTTATTGAGGTTTGGGGCATGGAGATATATAATTGGCTGCATCAGCATACTGATAACACCCTGCTCCATGCCTCTGGATGATCTCTCCCAGTGGTTGAATGTAGATGTTGAATAGCATTGGGGACAGGATGGCAGACTGAGGAATGCCAAATTTGAGCTCCCTTTTTCAGGAGCAACTGTCCACAAGCATCACCATCTGGAATCTGCTTGAGATATAGGACTGGAATCATTGAAATATAGTGTCCCTGCTTCCCAACTCCCTCAGGTGTCCCAGAAAGCCGCTGGGCCTAGTTTTTGCTGGCTGCAGTAAGTTTTTACCAGAGGACCTGAGTGTATGGGGTTGATTGTATGGGAGAAGGCGATCCCATAGGTAGGCTGGACCCAAGCCATGAAAGGCTTTAAAGGTTATAACCAACACCTTGTACTGTGCCCAGAAAGTAATATGCAGCCAGTGAAGAGACTTTAGTATAGGTGTAATATGATCACCTCTAGATCTTCCAGTGACCCTCTGGCTGCCATATTTTGAATTAGTTCATGGGACAGGGTGTTATCAGTACGCTTATGACACCCAAATATACTTCTTCATGTTTCGATCATCAGCGACGACAACAGATGGCATTTCTCCCCTCAATTGGTGTCTTGCGGCAGTAATGAGGGAAAACAAGCTCAAGTTGAATCCAGACAAAACGGTAGGGGCTCCTAAACCAGGTATTGGGTTGGAACTTCCTGTTCTAGAGGGGTTCATGTTGGGATAAAGAGTCCCAAGGAAAATGTACAATGTGCAGTGACCAAAGACATTCCGTTGACAGTTGGGTTTGGCAGTTAGGTTTTGACAGCTGGGCTGAAGATTCCGTTAGAGTCAGTTGACTGAGTGGCTTGGTCTGTGGATAGATGGTGGATTGTATACATGTTTGTAGATAGCTCTGTACACACTGTAACTTCTAAGAATAAAAGCCTCATTGTAGAGACCTTTGTCTACAGTGTCTCTTCAGTTATTCTGGAAGAGGAGATGTTAAGGTGAAAACTAATAAAGCCATTGATAACCAACTGATAACCAATAATCTCTGCTATTAATGATCAATAATGAACAGTTCAGCCATAGTGAGAAGTAGAGCTAAAGGAAAAACTTGTCCTTTTGAATCTGGCTTATAGCCCCCACCATAGGAGGGAAGAGGGAAGCAAATGTGTGCTAATGGCAACAAGTGTTCCTGATAAGACTAAGACTGGCTGGATGCCCAGAAATCAGAATGTTACAAGGACTAAACTAAAAACAAAAGGTTTCTGTCAGTAAGCCTAGCAGATAGATAGTGATATATAATGAAATGAGGTGCAAAGAATATATATATAAATGAATGTTAAACTACGCATGCTCAATGAATATTTTGTGGGTTAATAAAAACTGTTTACGCCATGTTTGGGACGTTCAGTCATGGGATGACCCTTGATTGGATCTCTGCATGCAGACTGAGACTGTTTGGAATAAATTGGATCTGTTTGGAAATTTTCACAAATGACTGACTTGCATAATTGGTTGTGAATGGGTTAATTGACCCTTTGTTTACCGTAACATAATTTGGCGCCCGAACAGGGACTCAAGAGGTCAACACCTCTGCCCTTGACCCCGGCTTTGTGAAGAGATCCAAAACAGGGAGGTTCCACCTCGCATCACTTTGAAATATGCGGGACTCTGGCGTTATTGATCTTATCAGGAAAGTGGCCACTCCCAGACTTTTTCTGGTGCCTGTTAAGCTGGAGACCGCTGGAGAAGCCCACATATTAGCAAAGTGACCTTTGAGGGATTCAGTTCCAAACAGCCTTAGAATCCAGCGCTGGAGAAAGGGGGGGGGGGGAAGAAAAGAAAAGAATAGAAAAAAAAGGGAGAGAAGAAAAAAAGCACGTGCTGGTGAGTAGGAGGAAAAAGGGTTCTTTCTGATTCTGTACTTTCTTAAAATAAATAAATAGGTTTCGGCCCGGTTCAAGCGAACCGAAGAGGGGGAGCGGATCCACCCCCTGATAAGGTTTTTTGATAAGGTTTTTTCTGCTTCTCTATGGGGAGGAAACGGGTTGTGGGTTTCATTGTCGAGAGATTGTGTGTGTGTGTGGCTGCATGCTTGCCAACCATTTGGTGCCTGGGGGCGGCCCTGGGTAAATTGGCATTCTGGGAGGCATTGCATAGCAGTGAATGAGTGAATTCCTGACCCCCCTTCAAGAGTCCAACTTCCCCCAAATTCCTACAGTTGGCTCGATTCCCTGTCAAAAATCCCTTTTGTGTCTGCCGATCTATCCTTGTAGATTCAATTAGGATAGGCAGGTAGGAAAGAGGGATGGAGTGGGAGGTTTCCTTTCTTTTTACCTTTTTGAATTTAGGGATGCAACGCCATAGAAATCTGTAGAAGCTAGAAGAAAATGGCGATGGTGCACGAAACCCTTTCCCTTTGGCACAGAGCCATGAAAGTCTGAAACAGGTCTTTTTTGAAGATGGCTCAACTCTAGTTCCCCGCCACCTCCCACCTCAGGAATGTGATGATAAGAAAGCTTGAAGAGAATGGATTTTAAGTAAGCCACGCTTCCAAAAGAAGCCCAAAAGCTAAGAAAGAAAAGAAAAAAAAAGGAAAAAGAAATAAAAAGAAATAAAAAAGGGAAAATTAATATTGGAGTGAATGTACACAGCGCATGACCTACTGAGAGGATAGAACAATGAACAAAGAACTTTAGCCAGCTAAGGCTCAGCTTTGAAGCCAAGGAAGGTCCAGACTTGATACATTGCAACTGATTATTACCACTGAACATGTGCGGATGCAAACCAATCTAAAAAAGCAATCCTGAAAGCAAAAAGAATAATAATAATAATAATAATAATAGAAAGACTGAAAGAGAAAGTGGGCAGCATAAGCTTCCTAGACTGAAGTCCACTTCCTCAGATGCATTTGGATATGAAGATGAAAATAATAATAATAATAATAATAATAAATGATAAATAGTAATAATAACTGGGCATACATGTTACCTGGTCAGATATGTCCAGATGCCCTGCAGGAGACCAAGATGGTTTCCCTCAGGAAATAAAGGAGGGATGGAGACACAAGATAAACCCTGAAGACCCCAAAGCAAATGTTTCCCAAAATGCCCTTGATGTTAGAAGGAACCACAAAAGACAGAAGGCTTTAGAAGAGAATGTTTTCAGTCCAGTTGAGGGCCCAGTGAAGTAGATACAAGGAGAGAAATGAGGCAAGTGAGATGAAGGGAATAAAGCAAGTTACTGACAGCTTCAACTTAGGATCAAGAAGGGAAGCCAAAAGCTGCCAGAGAAAAGTTTGATGTGGATGTAGATGAAAAGCTGGAAGAGAGCCAAGCTCCACCTTGCCAGCACAGCCTGCAAGAGAGATGTTAATGAAGCAGGAGAGATGTTAATGAAGGAAATGCTATACAGAGGACTGAAGATGTGGATGGCAGATACAAAGAGATAGTTAACCCCAGTTGCCTATGCTATAGAAGGAAAAAAGTGCATTTTGAATTCAGCTTCAGAAAGGAGGGGCCGCAGCCCACCATTTCAGATGGGAGGGGAAGTGCTTCCCTCCAGTAAAACAAAGGGAAGCATTTCACTCCAGTGGGCTCCTCTTCTCAAGGACATTTCTAGCCAGCCGCTTCTTGATAAGAAACATACAGTGTTCTCAGCCTGAAACTGCAAATTGGTAACTGTAAAATACAGTTCAAACAGGACATGAGTTCATTTTAATTCCAATTTGCCTATGCTATTGAGTAATAAAGACTCATTTTGCAAAGTGCAAGCAATCCTGCCCTTTCACCCTGAAGGCACAGCCTCAAGCACTGCAGGTGGACAAACTACATCCATCACCTGCCCCTTGAGAGAAGCTTGGAGAATGAGGCCAGCAATAAGATGAAGCAAGCTTAATACCCCTTACCCATGACTGCATGGCAAACTGAAACCCAACACAGATACTTATCCTTGCTTTCACCTGAGACAACCCTTATAATGGAAGGAGAAGATAGTTCTCATAAGCATGCTTGCCTCGGGGACTAAGGGGTTCTCCCACTCTGTTTGAGGCAAGAATTAACCTAAAGATTTGCAATAGTTCCAAGAAGAAATAGGTGCCACAGTATGTGAATAATCTACTTTAGTCATGCAGAACAAAAGAGAAATGCCTAAATGGCACCAGTGAACTGTTCAGTTAGCCTGAGACTGGATAGGCCAGCAAGGCTAAAAGCCAGAGATGTCAGCAATAAGCAATCAGGATTAGTTACCTCCAAAGACATCAACATCTTAGAAAGCAAGCAGGACTCAAGCTAATTGCAGCTAACCCCTGTCTTAACCAAGGAGAAATTGTGAGTGTACTTGGGAATGGATGGATACAGCAAGAATGAGGTCTCAGACTTTGCTTCCATAGTCAAACCCTTATATGATATGCTAAAAAAGAAAAGGAAAAGACCAGAGCCTACCCCGTTTGAATGGACTGGTAAAGATAGGGCAACTCCCAGGGGCTAACAGACGTGAGCAAATCCTTCCAATTGTTTGACAGTAGTGGGGAATGCTCACCCAGAAGCTTGGAACATGAAATTGTCCAGTGAAAATATGAATCTAATCTGGTAGTTTGTTTCCTATGCATTGCTGCTAACTTCCTATTAGAGAAAGCAATCAAATTCACCCATGGACGAGACCCACAAGCCGGCTACGCTGTTGATCAGGAAGATGAGAAGCTGGTCCCCTTCCAGGAAGGACCTCAATTCAAAAACATTGAGCTAATTGCCTTAATGAAAGCATTGCAGTAAGATCTATACTGATTCCAAGTAGGCCTCATTGATATGGGCTATCTACAAAGAAAAGGAAGTTCAATATGTAAAGTGCTCCTGGATGCTACTACCCTTTGAAAGGAAATTGACTTAAATCAGAGACTTGAGATGAGAAATTTGGAAATGCCTATGTTTGCTTGCTCCAAAGACTGTGTTTCAAATTTAGAAAAGGGAGCTAAGCGAAGATTGAGAAGGAAAAGGAAGAGAGATAAAAGTCTGGAATATCTAAAAGGCAGAAAATTAAGGAATAGGTGTTACAGTGGTTCAATACCTCCCAAATAGACTGTGCAATATGTGGAAAAACATGATGAAAGAAAAAAAAAAACAGAATCACAGCTTGTGTGAGACAATAACAACAGCAACAAGTGCAAAGATATGCAGATAATGACATCAACTTAACTGCTGAAGTAAAATCAGAGACTGATAGCCCTCATCAGAGCATTAAAATGGGCTACAAAAAGACATGATGCAGAAGTCAAGGTAACAGGCTGTTTCAAGTATTCAAGTAGATTTTACCCACATGCCACCTGTTGATGGCTAAAAGACTGTTTTAGTAGCCATATGTACCCTTTTCAGATGAGTGAAAAGAATGACCAGAGAGTAGTCAAGCATCCCCTTGGAGACATCATCTCCAGATATGGATTACCCCAACAGACTAATAGTGACAATGATGCCTCATTCCAAACTCACAGAGAGAGATGGAGTGCAGCACTCAAGTTTAATTGAAAACTCCTTTGGACCTAGAGAGACATTCCTGAAGCCAAGAGTCCAACTCCTTGTGAAAAGATCCTTGCTATTTTGCCTGTCATAGTAGAGACTCTGATACTAAAGAAGCAAGCAACTTGACCAAATAATACCTGCTCAAGAGTTCAGCCCTGAAGACATAGTTTGGATTAAAAGCTACAAAGAAGACATGGAAAAAGACTCTTTGCTGTTTTGTTGACTACTCCCACTTCCTTGAAAGTTAATGGGAATCCTGTTTGCACCCATTGAAGCAATCAACTGCAGAGCTGATTCCAGTAACCTGATCTGTTACCAACCAGAGAGTTCCAGATGACCCTGAGTCAAGAGGTCCAAGGCGAGGACGCGACGGGAGAAGAGTAACTTGGCACCAGGAAAAACCGAGTTAGCAAAGTTCTGGAGGGTGCTGCAACCACTCCCTACCTGGAGAGAGGAGTGGTCACCACCTGAAGATTCACCTACTTCAGCCAGAAGGCTTTGTTTTAAGCTGTTTCATTTGGTCATAATATTGTTGTTGATTATAGTTATTGTGGGGGTTTTGGTTCACTATCTGAGATGGGAAAAGGTGATCCATGCCAAGATTGCATCAAAAACAGTGAGAACAGGAAACAAATTTGGGCAAACGGGTTTATCAGAGTAAACACTCATGCACTAGTATACAATTGGCCTTTCACAACACCATATAACTCAACATGTTAAGAACTAGAGAGAAAACACTTGCTATGGTCCTGCAGAAAAACCAGTCCAAGGTATTTGCAGGCACATATGTTCATGGCAATGGAATCTCATTATCAAGAGTTAAGGTGGGGTTCCCCATGCCAGGGGCAACCATTGAAGCACTGAGCATTTACAAAATGGCCAAACTGAGGAAATTCAGAGTGGCAAAGAGCCTACTCGCTTACAAACAATACACATGCCATGGGACACCCAGAAGGCTCAATACTGATTGTGTCAGTCCACAGAATTCACATTGTTAAAACTTGGGAGCTAAGTTACACAGAGTTCCAATACACACAGATAGTGAGACCAAATAGTGAAGTGTGAAATGGGAATTGATGGTAAGATCTTGTTAAGTGACTGTTTGGGATTATTCTGTCTCAGAAGTACCAGATACACCTCCTTCTCTGAGTTTTGGAAAAAGAAGAAAACCTTTCCAGTTCCTGGTGTTGGTAAGAAATTGTGTTTCACTTTTGCAGAGAAGTGACAGTGGAAGAAGGAGCTGCAAGTCCACACAGCCAGTGGATGCCAAGAGACCTGTTGGTTTTACAATTTTCATTAATCTTTTGTGGCCAAAGTCCCTAAAAAGAGAAAAGTGGACTTAGCCAATGGAATGTGCTGAAATTGTGTTGAAATTCTTATTCCCAGCTATCAAAAATTTATTCATGGTTCAACTGGGTTTGGGGACAAAAAAATGAAATGATGAAAAGAGATAATTGCTGTTATTGATACATATACTGTTTTGCATCATAATGTATGTCATCTATGGCAATCAATGGCTTTATTGGAATAAATGCAGACAAATCAAAGGCTTGATTTGTCAGCAGAAGAAAAGGGAGGAATGTTAAGGTGAAAACTAATAAAGCCATTGATAACCAACTGATAACCAATAATCTCTGCTATTAATGATCAATAATGAACAGTTCAGCCATAGTGAGAAGTAGAGCTAAAGGAAAAACTTGTCCTTTTGAATCTGGCTTATAGCCCCCACCATAGGAGGGAAGAGGGAAGCAAATGCGTGCTAATGGCCACAAGTGTTCCTGATAAGACTAAGACTGGCTGGATGCCCAGAAATCAGAATGTTACAAGGACTAAACTAAAAACAAAAGATTTCTGTTAGTAAGCCTAGCAGATAGATAGTGATATATAATGAAATGAGGTGCGAAGAATATATATATAAATGAATGTTAAACTACGCATGCTCAATGAATATTTTGTGGGTTAATAAAAACTGTTTATGCCATGTTTGGGACGTTCAGTCATGGGATGACCCTTGATTGGATCTCTGCATGCAGACTGAGACTGTTTGGAATAAATTAGATCTGTCTGGAAATTTTCCGTAACAGAGAGGTACTTCTCCAACTCACAAGCTGTTGCCTACACTACAGTCGCGAAGGTGATCCTGGCGCCAAACATAGCCGTGGTACTTCATCACGGACTGTGCTACTCAAACGCTAACAGTTCACGCTCCCCTCAAAGGACAGTGTTCGCAGTTTGGGGGTACTTCTTGACTCGTCGCTTTAGATGAGGAATCAAGCGAATGTGACAGTCAAGAGAGCCTGTTATCAGTTTCGGCTGATACTCCAGCTGCGCCCTTTCCTGGAACCGGGTGACCTCAAAACTGTAATATATGCACTGGTAACTTCATGATTTGACTTTTGTAATATACTCTACTTGGGGCTACCCTTGTGCCTAGTCTGGAAAGTCCAACTGGTACAGAATATGGCAGCCAGGCTGACTAGAGGAACAACCACGGGTGACCATATTACACCAATACTGAAGTCACTCCACTGGCTGCCTATCAGTTTCCGGGCACAGGACAAGGTGTTGGTTATCAACTTTAAAGCCCTACATGGCTTAGGCCCAACCTATCTGAGGAATTGCCTATCTTCATATAATCCACCCCGTACACTAAGATCCTCTGGGAGGATCTATTACAACTAGTGAGGACTAGATTAGTTACGACCTCCCAGAGGATTTTTTCTGGTGTTGCTCCCACTTTCTGGAATGGCCTGCCGGACGAGATCCGCCTAATATCCAACCTAGACAGCTTCAAGAAAGCTGTTAAGACGGATCTCTTCTGGCAGACCTTCCCGGAACAGCTCCCGGCCATATAAAGAACCCCATACTACCTGTATTGGCATAACTTTGGTTCCAATAATTCTGCCCTTCCCTAATTGTCAGTTGTATTATTGTGTTGTAGAAGTTTTAACTAATACTGGAATTTTAATTGTATAATTGTTTAATTCTGTTTTAAGGGGTGATACTGTGTATATTTGTATTTGTATTTTTATCTATGTAAGCCACTTTGATTGTTCTCACAAAATGTGGGGTATAAATAAAAGTTTACTTAATAGTCAAAGTTTCCAGACTAGGTGCAAAGGTAGCCCTATGTAGAGCACATTGCAGAAGTCAAGTCATGAGGTTACCAGCTCATGAACTATAGTTTTTAGGTCTTCAGGTTCCAGGAAGGCGTGCAGTTGGCATATCAACCAAAGCTGATAACAGGCACTCTTAGCTGTCACATATATCTGAACTGACATCTGGAGCGACGGATCCAGGAGCATCCCCAAACTGCTAACATAGTCATTTAGGAGAAATGTGACCCCATCCAGGACTGGTTTACAAACCTCCATACCTGGCTTAGGGGCTCCAAAAAGTATCTTCTTCATATCTGGATTCAGTTTCAATTTGTTTTTCCGCATCCAGCCCATTACCACCTTAAGACATTCATTCAGAGGGGAGATGCCTTCCTTAGTTAACATTGAGGCCCTGGGTATTATCAGCATACTAATAACACCCTACCCATGTCTCCGGATGATCTCTCCCAGCGGTTTCATGTAGATGTTGAATAGAGCTGGGAACAGGATGGCGCCCTGAGGAACACCAGATTTAAGGTCTCTTGTAGAGGAGAAATTTTCCCCAAGAATCTCCATCTGGAATCTGAGAGATAGGACTGGAGCCATTGCAATGCAGTGCCCCTGATCCCCAATTCTCTCAGGCATTCCAGAAGGATACCATGGTTGATGGTACTGAAAGCCACCGAGATATCCAAAAGCATTAAGGGGGGCACACTTCCCATCGATACTCAGGCAGAGATCATCCACTAAGGTGACCATAACAGTCTCAACTCCATATTTCGGCTCTGAAGCCTGTTTGAAATGGGTCTAGATAATCTGTTTCATCAGTTGAATAGCAACTGCCCTCTCAATCACCTTGCTCAGGAATGGAAGATGGGAGACCTATCTGTAATGTTTGTGTCCAAGGGATCCAGGGAGGGCTTTTTCAGAAGCAGCCATAATGGAAAATACCCCCCCCCCCAAGAGATGCATGCATCTATGATATATCTCAGGTGAGTCCTAAATGCATCTCCTCCTCTAATAATAATAATTATTATTATAATTATAATTATTATTTATATCCTGCCCCTCCTGCACTCAGGCAATCGGGGCGGCTTACAACATTGAAAATTATACATAACTTAACAACCAGTCATAAAGATTGAGAGGGCAAGTTGTCTTCTTCACACTTCCAAGGAGCTTGTCCATGTCTTCAGTACTCTCAGATTCAAATTGATCCAGTATGATTTTATTCATGGAGTCTCTGGACACCTCACCTATAACCTCTGCAATAATGCTGGTGTGCAATTTGGCTCTTATCTAAGAGATTTTATCTGTGAAATGGTCATTTAAGGCGTCACAATGATCTGTGGTAGGCTCTAATAATCGGTTCCAGGGGACGGATGGTCCCAGGTGCTCCCCCCCCCCCCACTTCAGCAGTCCCTTTATGCTTCTTTTCCCTTGGCACTTCCTTGCTTCCTTCCTTCCTTCTCTTCCTTTAACCTACATCCCTTCAAGGTGGTCCAAGGCCCTTTCAACATGCTCCCAGAACCGGGGGGGGGGGGTTCTTTCTGGGGCTGCTGGTCCTCCTTCACATGGTTGTTTTAAAGAGAAAGATGTCTATGTGGGGGAATCCTGTGGACCTCTAAGCCTACTTCCCAGGTTGCCAGGGGGTGTCCCTCTCCCCAGAAGAAGCTTTGAGTTCCCTCTGTCTGCCTTCTTTTGGCTTTGGCCTAAATCTGGGCTATTCTCAATGACTGTCTTAAGTAATGGATTGGATGAGGGAAAAACGAACATTGGCTTATCTTGTGAGATGTTTGTTTTCAGCGATGAGGGCGGAATCATCCTTCATGAGGGTTGGTTCCCCCTGTTCGCTCCAATCAGGCAGGACTATGACTTCTGGGCGTGTCCACCAGGGGAATCCATCCCTCTTGTTTGCCCAGTCAATATATAGCCAAGCAGAGAGAGTTTATAACAATGAAGAAATACTAACAATAGAGAAAGTTTAACCATTTAACTATAACAATTCTAGACACTAGAACAAGGATCCTATTAACCTTACAACACCCTCCAACACCAAGAAAAAAATCCTCAGTTACGGGTGGGCAGGATGACTCCACCCTCATCGCTGAAAACAAACATCTCACAAGGTAAGCCAATGTTCATTTTTCCAGCGTTGAGGGTGGAGCCATCCTTCATGAGGGACATACCAAAGCTCCCTAAATGGGTGGGAACTGAGGTAAGGAATTATAGGATGGACTGAAGGATCCGTCTACCAAATGATGCCTCACCCAGTTGGAAGGCATTGATTCGGCAGCAACGGATAAATATGGAAGGAGATGACTAAGCGGCCACCCTGCAATTATCGGAGAGAAGAACATTAGTGGTTAGGGCGGCAGGCGTGGCAGCACTGTGAGCAGAATGAGTGCTGACCCTTCCTTGAAGCGTATTACCCGTCATCGAGTCACACTGAGAGATGCAAGCCCAGATCCATCAAGCCAGGGTCAATGAAGAAAAACTTCTCTCCCAGCTATGTAGGACCAAAGGAGACAAATAGACAAATAGACAAACAGACGGTCTGATTTGCGCCATCGACAAGTGCGTTTGAGGAAGCGGGTTCTGCGACGGCTAGAGCACGCCTGGTGGAAACACCATCGTTTATCCGACAAGGCTCTCCTAGACCATCATTTGAAGGACTATGGAGAGGCGATACAAGCAGATAAGAACTCGTTCTATGCTGCTCGTATCACGTCCGCGGAGTCGCGTCCAGCAGAGTTGTTCAGGGTAGTGAGGGAGCTAACTCAGCTCCCTCCTGCCCTGAACCAGATCCTTGAACCTACTAAGGCCTGCTGCGACCAATTTAACAACTTCTTCGTGGATAAAATCTCTCGGATAAACGAAGGTCTGGACGCCAGGGTTGAAACAGGAACCAGAATAGAGGCATCCAGAGCTTCCGTGGACTCGGTTGTACTGGATCAGTTTGAGTCTGTCAGTACCGAGGATGTGGACAAGATCCTTAGAAGTGTTAGGAAGACAACTTGCTCCCTCGATCCCTGCCCCTCGTGGCTAGTGGCACAGGGGGGACCGGTAGTAACTTCCTTGTTACACCAGATCATCAATTCATCTTTGAGGGAGGGACAGTTTCCCAACCAGCTTAAATTGGCCAGAATAAAACCTATATTGAAGAAGCCCTCCCTCGACCCCCTGGTTCACAACAATTATCGGCCAGTCTCGCTACTGCCATTTTTGGGGAAGGTGATCGAGAGGGCGGTTGCAATCCAGCTTCAATCGATCTTGGATGAAACGGATTTTCTAGATCCATTTCAAACCGGTTTTCGGGCGGGCCATGGGGTTGAGACTGCCATGGTCGCCTTGGTCGATGATCTCCGTCTGGGCATCGACAGGGGTAGCGTGTCCCTGTTGGTGCTCTTGGACATCTCAGCGGCTTTCGATACCATTGACCATGGTATCCTTCTGGAACGCCTGGCAGAGGTGGGGATCGGGGGCACTGCGCTCCAGTGGTTCCGGTCCTACCTCTCCGGGAGGTTCCAGATGGTGCAGCTGGGGGACGTGTGCTCTGATAAGAGGGCCCTCACTTCTGGGGTCCCTCAAGGAGCCATTCTGTCCCCCATGCTATTTAACATTTACATGAAACCGCTGGGAGAGATCATCCGGAGGCATGGGGCTCGGGGTTATCAGTACGCTGATGACACCCAAATAGTCTTCTCGATGTCTTCGACTGATGCAGTGACCAGGGATGGCGTCGCTCCTCTCGTGGCCTGTCTGGAATCGGTAATGGACTGGATGAGGGAAAACAGACTCAGCCTGAATCCAGAGAAAACGGAAGTACTCCTGATAGGTTCTCCCGGCCCAGGAAGGGAGGTGGTTCCACCTGTCCTGAATGGGATCACACTTCCCGTAAAGGACACTGTACGCAGCTTGGGGGGTGCTCCTTGACTTGTCGCTTCATCTTACTTCTCAGGTGGATGCGACAGTCAGGAGCACCTGCTTCCAGCTTCGGCTGATACGCCAGCTGCGCCCCTACCTGGACCAGAGGGACCTTGAACCAGTAGTACATGCTCTGGTAACCTCTCGGTTGGATTTCTGTAACGCGCTCTACATGGGGCAGCCTTTGTACCACACTCGGAAGCTACAATTAATCCAGAATATGGCAGCACGGTTGATCACGGGGGCACCTAGGACCCACCATATAACACCTATCTTAAAAGATCTTCACTGGCTGCCCATCCGCTTCCGGGCTCAATACAAAGTGCTGGTCGTTACCTATAAAGCCCTAAATGGCTTGGGCCCAGAGTACCTAAAGGACCGTCTCTCCCCACATAATCCGCCCCGCACACTTAGATCAAGCGGACAACACCTGTTAAGAGTTCCAGAGGCCAGGCTCTCGACAACTGCTAAGAGAGCGTTTTCTGTATCTGCTCCAAGCTTCTGGAACTCACTACCTACTGAGCTCCGCCTGACTGCTTCCCTCCCCCAATTTAAAAAGGACTTAAAAACGCACCTATTTAATCAGGCTTATCCCTGACTGTTACTGATATCGCCATCTTCCCCCCAGATAAGCCGTTGGAATAAGCCATTTTATGTCGCATTGGGGAGGATAATGTTTTTACTTGTTCTTATTCCTTGTGTTATTGTAAATTTTTTATTGTATTGTTCGAAGTGTTTTTAACTGTAGGTGTTGTGCACCGCCCTGATCGCAGGAAGGGCGGTATACAAATAAAAGCTATTATTATTATTATTATTATTATTATAATATAAATACGCCAAACTCTGCATACATCTAGTGTGTGACAAGTCTTTTCAAGTTCCTTTTTGAGGTCAGGAACGAATGAAGGGAAAACGATCTCCTGTGCTCTATGAAAAGTGGAGTTAACTTTAGTCATGAACGTCGGATCCCGTCAAGCAGAACTGAATCCTCACAGAAGATGCATATTTCACTCCTGTTGATAGTGCTCCTGGTTCAGAAAACCTTCTAGCTGAAGTAATAGCAGTAAAAAATACTGTTTTCCAGGTAAGAAACTTAATATCCACTCTGTCGAGTTATTCAACCTGTGGTTTGGTTAGTGCCTGAAGAACTACATGAGGGTACCAGTTAGGGTATCTGTGAACTGTGGGAGGTTTAATAAGAGAAGCTGTTCTCAAAACTCTATACACACACACACACACACATACATATATATATGAATGATTAGACAGTTTCTGGGACAGTATGATTGGAAGAGCTGATGTCATGGCGGAACTTGAAGCTTTAAGGTGTTAGGTCTCAACCCTTTATCAAGCCCGTCGTGCAAATATAACAGGAGTGTATTTATAGAAATTGATGAGGGGGAGCAATCTTTGGACTCACACCGGTCCGTAAACGCTTGATATGTGAATTCATAGATCCTTCGCATAGATTCCCTATATGACTGTATAATGGTCTCAGCATTTCACAGCAAAATACCATTCTTACCAGTAGGTGCCTTTCAATATCCACATGTGAAGGTTTAACCACTCCGGTTCTCGATATGTTATGTGACCTTGAGTTAGGAGATCTTTGCGAATTGGAAGATGAACTGGTTTCGTGACATCTGGAAGATCTCTGGAAACCCTGCCCTTCTGAAGTCACGAGAGACGAGACCGAAGCATCTACATGAGGGATCTGGAGTTTGGCTATTGGGAGCCACAAACATGCTTCCCGTTGCCCTAAGCTGGCATCCAAACTTATGTGGAACTTCAACTGGGCCTAAATCAGGCAATCCTCTACAACTGGCAGCAAAAACCACCATTCAAAGAGGTTTGATTCATTCAGTGTATGTCAGAACAGATGATTTATGTGTACCATCTGTTTTTGATACAGCTAGAAGAACTACTGTAGGCTCCTGGCGTGAAATGGTGTTCATGCCAAACGATTAACGATCAGGCACTGTAGGTGCACCAGTAACACTAAGTCCAATAACTGGGAACAACCTACCTGCTCAAGGGTGTTCTTCATGGATCTTACCCTTTCATAGAATCATAGAATCATACAATTTGCTTGGTCAGGTAGACTGATCAGGGATGTGTCTACAACCACTCCAAAGTGATGCAGGTTCTGAAATGGAACTAGGTAGTTCTTTTCGTAAATTACCAGAAAAAACATGTCTGGATAGGAAAGAAATCACAACTCAACATCTTATATATATCCTATGGGAGAGAATGAGATCTTATCAGGACATTTGAAATTATGGGTCTATAAGAAGGTCCCACTGTTTTCAAAGCGTGTCTATCTGTGTAGTGCGTGTCACAGAAGAAAAGAACAGACTGAATGGTAGAACCTTGTATGGAAACGGTTGGTAAGATATTTGTGATAAAGTGGTAGCTTGGGCTGTGGGCAGGAGACCACTATCCAAAAAACAGGAACACACAAAAATCTTGGAGGAGACGTGTCTCCAGAATTGTCTGGATAATCTCCCATCTGAACCTGTGATTATTATAACTCAATTGCTATTAGAAAGATAGTATAGTGTTGTTGTTGTTGTTGTTTTTATGGCCTCAATATCGATCAGACATTTTGTGACTTTTATATCAGCCTATGTCTGCTTGCCTTCCTGTACCTTAACGAAGCAATGAAATAGTCATGAGAATGGTATAGAAAAATATATCAAAGTATATTTTAAGGATGGTAAGGTCTTATTATTCCTAGTCTCAGCCAAGAGACTATTCCAAACAATTTGTCCCCAGTAAGCGGTGAGAATCTTAGATATTTTTTGTAATGGGCATTTTTATGTGTCAGTTCTTTAGTCAAGTCTGTCCTTGAACTGGTCTTGGATTACATCCAATCTCATTTAGGCTAGTGTCTCCAGACATAGCCCCTACCTATAACCATAGTTAATGCCCTGATAGTACTTTATTTTGACCTTAAGTGTTTGTTTGTTTGTTTGTTTAACAAGTGGGCGAGGCCACACATGTTTAGCCTCAGAAAAAAAGGAAATAGCAGAGACACCTTTAGTTGAGCATAAACTCTGGCAGCCACAAGTGGCATCTGTTGATTCTCATGACAAAGAGGGGTGAGATGTAACCATATATATATATATATATATATATAAACAGCTATTGGATTTAGAATCACAATAATAAATTATGGAGGCCTTGTTAATATCCTCATAAATTCTGCATGAAATGGTATTGAAGGCCCAGGCTTGGAGGGGGGAGGAAAATCCTTCCCTTGAGGAAGATCAGGATGGATCATCATCTAGCTTCAACTGGTCAGAGTTGACATTAATTCCAATATATAAGTTGTTTTATACAATAATACCATAAAACAAGTATAGTAATAATAAACAAATACAGTAATAATGAAAGATCATCAGTCCCCAAACATCTAACAGATTTCAGGAGCTTTCAGGAGGTACTGAAAGGCCCTCATCTTTATTTTTTTATTTTGTTTTTAACTCTTTATTTCATTCCTTTTCAGATCACATTCCTCTTCTGAGGAGTGAACTATAGGTATAATTTTCCTTTGTTTTACAAAAGGCATATTAGTTAGCAGAAGCAGCAGCAGGCCTTTCCTCTTCAACTATCCGGATATTTGTCCGGGGGGACTTCAACTATCCAGATATTTGCTGGAAGTCAAATTCAGCCAAATCCTCAAGGTCTAGCAAATTCCTCACTTGCCTGGAAGACAATTTCATTGTCCAAAAGGTGGAAGAAGCAACAAGGGGATCAACCATCTTAGATCTTATCTTAACCAACAGGGAAGACCTAGTTGATGGGGTGCAAGTGGTCGGATCCTTAGGTGGAAGTGACCATGTCCTCCTGGAGTTTGCTATACAGTGGAAAGATGAAGCTAGGCATAGTCAGACACGAATTCTAGACTTTAGGAGAGCTGATTTCAATAAACTTAGAGAAATACTGGGGGTGATCCCATGGTCAAGAATACTAAAAGAGAAGGGAGTTCAAGATGGATGGGAGTTCCTCAAAAGGGAGATACTGAAAGCACAATTTCAGACAGTTCCAATGAGGAAGAAAAATGGGAGATGTCTCAAGAAACCGGTATGGATGACTAAGGAACTTACAACTGAGCTAAGTTTTAAACGGAACATGTATACAAAATGGAAAAATGGGGAAATCACCAAATAGGAATTCAAACAAATAGCCAGCACATGTAGGGATAAAGTCAGAAAAGCTAAAGCGCAAAATGAACTCAGGCTTGCTAGAGAGGTTAAGAACAATAAAAAGGGCTTTTTTGGATATGTCCGCAGCAAAAGGAAGAAGAAGGACCACTGCGTGCAGAAGATGGCAAAATGCTAACAGGGACAGAGAAAAGGCAGAATTACTCAACACCTTCTTTGCTTCAGTCTTCTCAGAAAAGGCAAAAGGTGCTCAACCTGAGGACAGTGAAGAAGGGGACAGAGTGGGGGAATTTGAGCACAGAATAAGTAAAGAGACAGTACAGGAATACCTGGTTAAGCTAAATGAATACAAATCTCCAGGACCAGATGAACTACATCCAAGGGTATTAAAAGAACTGGCAAATGTAATATCGGAGCCATTGGCAATAATCTTTGAGAACTCCTGGAGAACAGGAGAAGTCCCAGCAGACTGGAGGAGGGCAAACGTTGTCCCCATCTTCAAAACGGGGAAAAAAGAGGATCCCAACAATTATCGTCCAGTTAGTCTGACATCAATACCAGGAAAGATTCTAGAGCAGATCATTAAGCAGAGAGTTTGTGAACATTTAGAAGCCAATGCCATAATCACAAAAAGCCAACATGGGTTTCAGAGAAACAAGTCATGCCAAACGAACCTGATCTCTTTTTTTGATAAAATTACCAGCTTGGTAGATGAAGGGAATGCTGTGGATATAGTTTACCTCGATTTCAGTAAGGCCTTTGACAAGGTTCCCCATGACATTCTTGCAAACAAGCTTGCAAAATGTGGGATAGACAAGTTAACTGTTACATGGATTTGTAATTGGTTGACTGGCCGAACTCAAAGGGTGCTCAACAATGGCTCCTTTTCATCCTGGAGAGAAGTGACCAGTGGGGTCCCACAGGGTTCTGTCCTGGGCCCAGTGCTGTTCAACATCTTTGTTAATGATTTGGAAGACAGTATTGAGAGCCTAGTTATCAAATTTGCAGATGACACTAAACTAGGAGGAGTAGCTAATACCCCAGAGGACAGGATCAAAATTCAAAATGACCTGAATATACTAGAAAGCTGGGCCAATGCTGACAAGATGAAATTCAACACAGAGAAATGTAAGGTTCTGCACTTAGGGAGTTAAAATGAAATGCACAGATATAAAATGGGGGACACCTGGCTGAATGAGACCACATGTGAAAAGGATCTAGGAGTCCAAGTAGACCATAAACTGAACATGAGTCAACAGTGCGATGCGGCAGCTAAAAAGGCCAATGCAATTTTAGGCTGCATCAATAGAAGTATAGTGTCTAGATCAAGGGAAGTAATAGTGCCACTCTATTCTGCTTTGGTCAGGCCCCACCTGGAATACTGTGTCCAGTTCTGGGCACCACAATTCAAAAAGGATGTGGAGAAACTGGAGCGGGTCCAAAGGAGGGCAACTAAGATGGTGAAGGGTCTGGAAACCATGCCCTATGAGGAACGCCTTAGGGAATTGGGGATGTTCAGCCTGGAGAAGAGAAGGTTAAGAGGTAATATGATAGCCCTGTTTAAATATTTGAAGGGATGTCATATTGAGGAGGGAGCAAGCTTGTTTTCTGCTGCTGCAGAGACTAGAACACGGAACAATGGATGCAAGCTGCAGGAAAAGAGATTCCACCTCAACATTAGGAGGAACTTCCTGACAGTAAGGGCTGTTCGACAGTGGAACACACTCCCTCGGAGCGTAGTGGAGTCTCCTTCCTTGGGGGTCTTTAAGCAGAGGCTGGATGGCCATCTGTCAGGGATGCTTTGACTTGGAGTTCCTGCATGGCAGGGGGTTGGACTAGATGGCCCTTGTGGTCTCTTCCAACTCTATGATTCTATGATTCTATGATTCTTCTGCCTTGCTGCCCTTAATCAAAATGGCTGCCACACCTTCAGTTCCAGCCTTGCCTCTTATTTTAAAAAAGGCAAGCACAATAAATAAATGTCTTTTTGGCCAAATTCTCCCCAAGGAGAGATTGAAACCTTTAGACCAGGGGACGATGGGGCCGAAGGAGACTCCCTGCACCTGGAAATCCTTCTGTTAATCCTCTCTGATCCCTTCAGTCTGAGTGGATCTTGGAGGGAGTAGAGGAGAAGGCAGTTGGTTTTGGAGGGAAACTCTCCATTTGAATTTCTGAAGCAATTGAAGCCTCCTTCAAAGCTGGCAATGCAAGTCAGAAACAGACCTCTGAGGTAAAGATTAACCCACAAACATAGGATTAATGATTGATTCTTCTTCGTGGTCTCTGTGCCTCACACAATAGGGGGTTTTTGCGCCTGCGCAGAAGCTCCATTCGGAATGCTGAAAAGCTGAGCAGATTGGCGGGAGCCCCGCCCCTCCCATTCCCTGAGCATGCCCAATCCCGCCAATCTAGCTCCTCCTTCAGTTCTCTTTCGTCCGCCGCAGGAGTAACATCTCCTTCAGAGTGCTCTTCATCGCGACGAAAGCTGAGTAGCTAGACTCTGTCTATTTTGTTTTATTTTACTTTATTTTGTTCTTTTTCTTAGTTTTTTCGTCTTACTCCCATTTTTTTCCTTGAGCTGCCCCTTTTTGTTCGGAACTCGAGGGTTTTGGCCCGGACGGGCCCCTCGCGATCGGACCGGCCTCTTATGGCCGCCCCCTTCAAGAAATGTTCCGATTGTGGCGGTAAAATCCCGGTTGTGGATGGACACTCGACGTGTATTTTCTGCTTAGGCAGTTCCCACATCCCGGAGAAATGCAAGCATTGCAAGGCTTTTAACCCCGCCATGCTTCGCCAAAGAGCGGATCGGCTCAAGGCCCATCTGTGGGAGAAGGCCCTCTCGGTTTCCCACTCCTCGGAATCATCCACGGACCCCTTAGGACGCCTTCCCATCTCTAAGTTCCCGAGGATCCCAAAAATCAAAAGACCGACGTCGACGGCGACCTCGACACCGACGGAAGCCTCCTCGGCGTCGGCCTCGACCACGACTACCATGTCTCGCCCCGAAGGGCAACACAGAGAGCATAAGAAGCGGCCTTCATCCACCGAGCTGGAGAAGCCGAAATCTAAGAAACATAAGCATAAGGAGGTCCTCACTTCGGTTGCCTCGGCGGCTGCCCAGGCAGACCTGGCCATGTCTTTTCTAAGACAACCTTCGGCCATTGACCTCTCTGTCCCGGCCCCGGTCACTGTACTAGACTCGGCGCCGGAGACCTTGGAACCCGCATTTCAGCCTGCATCTACCCAGGTCCTCGCCCCTACGGGGACGGTCTCGACTTCGGTCTCTACTGTTTCGCCCAGTTCGGCTCCAACTTCGGTACCACCAAAGGAAATCCTAGCCTCTTCGGAGCGCATTTACAGGCTGCGGTTCCCATCTCCTCCACCCCGGAAGTCTCCGGAACCGTTTGAGGAGCACTACTTCGACTCGCCCCACTCGTCGGCCTCCTTTCTGGCGCGACATCGGGCTGAATCCTATTGGAGAGAGCGTCATCCGTCTTACCGCTCCTACTCCCCTTCGTACCGGGATCGGTACCATGTCCGTGACCTCCACGTCGGAGACTTTTCACGATCTCGCTCTCGATCCCGCTCTCCTTCTCGGTCCCGAGCCGAATATAGGGCCATATCGCCCCCGCCGGCCTCGACAGCTACGGTGTTGAAACCCCCGGAATCGAGCGCCATTATGACCGCTTCGGCCTCAGCTACGATTACTACTTCGACGGCGATAGTCTCCGCTCCAATCAGTTACGCGGACGCCTCGACGTCGACCTTCCTTACGGTGCCAACACAGCCCTATGTGGGTCCGCAATTGCCGGCCTCCCAGTCTACGGAGGAGTCCACGGGAGAGACGGACAACCGTCCCGACTCCCCACAGCCTGACATTTCCTCTCCTAATGAGGAAGTTGAAGACCAGACACCGGGTTCACCTGTCGAAGATCTCCATCTCTTCACTGGAATTGTCGACAGGATGGCAAGGGCGGTAGGCCTCCGAACGGCGCAGACGGCCCAGCCTCCCAGAGACCCCATCGATGGCCTCGTGGTGCGTCCCCAGCAACCGGCGGTCATACCATTCTTGCCTTCCTTCTCTGACATCATGGTGGCTTCTTGGAACAAACCGGCCTCGACGCCACCCGCCTCTAAGAAGCTCGACTCCTTGTATCGGGTGCAATCGGACACAGCACCGTTCCTGTTCACCCACCCGGCTCCTAACTCTCTGGTGGTGGAATCCACCTGTAAGTCTACAGGCAAGTCTCACTCTGCCCCCGTGGACAAAGATGGCAGACGGATGGACATCTTTGGCTGTCGTTTCTACTCGTCTGCAGTTCTGGCAGCGAAGGTCGCCAATATGCAAGGTTGTATGGCCGGCTATCAGAGGTTTCTGTGGGATCGTGTGGCTGCTTTTATTCCCTACCTGCCTCAGGCACAACAAGAGGCGGCTCAGGAATTTTATGCTGAGGCTCTCTCCCTCATTGCCCAGGAGGTCCACTCAGCTAGACATGATGTTGACTGTTCTGCGAAAGTTATGGCCGGTGCAGTGGCACTCCGCCGTTTCGCCTGGTTGAGATCTACCTCCCTCTCTGAGGAAGCTAAGTCCAAGATCGAAGATCTTCCTTTTGATGGTGAAGGTCTATTCGCCGCCAAGACCGACGAATCCCTGGACACCATGGCCAAGGCTCATCTGAACGGGAAGAGACTTGGGCTGACGCCCAGCAAGCCCTCATCTGGTCGTGTCTGGCGCCAAAGACCATACGACCCTGGTTTCACCCGTTCTCGCTCGGCTCCGTCCTCCACTTATAGGACCCAGCCTTACACTAGGAGGCCTTACAGACAGCCTCAACAGCAGCAGCAACAGCAGCAACAGCAAAGGCAAGGCCAGCAGCGTCAGCAACAGCAACCTTCCAGGAAACCATCCTCCAAGTCGCACTTTTGACGGACTCTTGGAGGCGACACCCAATTTTTGTTTGCCAGTCACCCTGTCTTCAGTCCCCAGACTTCGCCATTTCTACAAGAACTGGTCCAAGATCACCACGGACTCCTGGGTGCTTACCATCATCCGCCTGGGATACGCCATAGAGTTCTCAAGTATTCCACCAAATGGCGTTTTCTGTTCCACTCCCTCCTCTCCTCCTCTTCTGGAGGAGATTTCCTCCCTTCTCGACAAAGGAGCCATACAACGTGTTCCACCGTGCTTCAAACACCAAGGCTTCTACTCCAGGTACTTCACAGTTCCCAAGAGAGGAGGAGGTCTACGTCCCATCTTGGACCTGAGAGGCGTCAACTCATACATCAGGCTTCGCAAGTTCAAGATGGTGACTCTCCAATCCATCTTGCCGTTCCTGCACCAAGGGGACTGGTTTGCATCCATAGACCTAAAGAATGTTTACTTCCACATCAGCATCAGGCCGCAACATTGGAAGTATCTCCGTTTCGCCATAGATGGAGATCTCTATCAATATACCGTTCTTCCTTTCGGCCTCTCCACCGCTCCTCGAGTGTTCACAAAGTGCATGGCGGTGGTCATCTCTCACCTCCGTCTCCAAGGAATAAAGATATTCCCTTACCTCGACGACTGGCTTCTGGTGTCGTCCTCCAAAACACAACTGTGCAAAGACGTCCAGTACACTTTGGACCTCTTGACCGACTTGGCACTCAAAGTCAACCTACCAAAATCCATTCTTCACCCCGTGAGGGTGATAGACTATTATAGCCACGTCCCTGGACTCTGTGATGGGTCGAGCCTATCTTCCCACCAGGCGGGCAGAAGCCCTCTGGGAACAGCTGCAATCTGTCCTCTACACTCACCGTCCGTCTGCAAAGGACATCCAGAGACTGCTGGGCCACCTGGCCTCAACCACAGCGGTGACCTACCTGGCTCGTCTCAGGCTCAGGCCTCTCCAAGCTTGGTTCCTGGCTTCCTTCGATCACCTGAGGGACAATCCGTCCAAGAGACTCTCGTTGCCACCTCATGTCAGAGACTCTCTCAAGTGGTGGATGTCTCCCTCCAACATCCTCAAGGGGATGCCCTTCTAGACGCCAGAACCGTCCAGGATGGTCACTACAGACGCGTCCATGTCAGGATGGGGCGCACATCTCAACGGCTTGTGTGTACAAGGACAGTGGTCTGCACACGAGGCAGAACTGCACATAAATGCCTTGGAACTGTTGGCAGTCATCAAAGCTTTCAGGGCATTCGAAAACCATCTCCTCCACAGAGTTGTGCAGGTAGTATCAGACAACACAACCACTGTCTGGTACATCAACAAGCAAGGAGGAACTCACTCTCCAGTCCTCTTGCCTCTCTCCCAGCAACTGTGGACGTGGTGCCACCACCGGTCCATTCATCCAGTGGCCATTCACTTGGCAGGAAAGGACAATGTGCTGGCAGACTCCCTCAACAGGGACAAGGTGCTGGAGCACAAATGGACTCTGTCGAGCCCAGCCTTCAATCTCCTGACGTGTCGTTGGGGAATTCCCTCGGTGGACCTGTTTGCCACCCCGGAGAACGCCCAATGCCGGGTATTCTACACCAGAGCGGGCAAAGGACGAGGTTCCATGGGGGACGCCTTCCTTTGCAGTTGGAGTCGAGACCTTCTGTATGCATTTCCGCCCTTTCCTCTGATCTCCAGGACGGTGGCCAAGATGGCCAGGGATCGGTCCAACGCCATACTGTTGACTCCATTTTGGCCAAGACAATCCTGGTTCACTCCTCTTCTTCACTTGGCCAGGGGCCAATACTTCCACCTGCCGAAGTGGCCGGACCTTTTGTCTCACTCCAATGGAGCGGTCCTGCACCCGGACTTGGTCAATCTACGGATGACGGCGTGGAGGATCCAGCCATAGAGTCTCCTGACTTGCTCAGAGTCCTGTCTGCTTCGAGAAAGGACTCCACCAAGAGATCCTATGCATATAAGTGGAAGTGTTTCTGTGCCTTCGCGGAGGCTAGGTCTGAACCTTCCTCACCTGTAAGCCTTACTACTGTCTTACATTTTCTTCTGCATCTTAGGGATCAAGGTCTGGCCTTCTCTTCCCTCAAGGTCTACTTGTCGGCTATTGTAGCCAACCAGCCACCTGGCTCAAGGTCAGCTTGCCTCTTCACGTCACCTACGTTAAAGAGGTTCTTCAAGGGACTACATCACCTTTATCCACCATTGCCACCACTGGCTCCGGCCTGGTCTCTCTCTCTCTAGTGCTTACACAGCTTATGAGACCTCCTTTTGAGCCCTTAGGCTCTGCTTCCTTGAGACTGCTGACACTCAAAGTGTCCTTTCTTGTGGCCATAACTTCAGCCAGATGTGCTTCTGAGCTGACAGCCCTACGCTCGGATGAGCCTTACTTGACTTTTCATAGGGACAAGGTGGTCCTCAGACCGGACATTTCCTTCCTCCCTAAAGTGGTTTCTCCGTTTCATCTCTCCCAGGAGATTGTGCTTCCTAATTTTTATCCAGATCCTTCTTCGCCTCTGGAAAAGACTATGCACACCCTGGATGTTCGCCGTGCTTTGGCTTTTTATGTTCAGCGTTCTCAGGAGTTCAGATTATCCAATAAGTTGTTTGTTTGTTACGGTGGTGGCAGGAAAGGCAACCCGGTTTCATCACAACGGTTTGCAAAGTGGATTGCTCAAACCATCACTTTGGCTTATGAACTGGCTAAATGCCCTCTACCGGCTGGTGTTCGTGCCCACTCAACCAGGGCTACGGCTTCATCTGCTGCCTTCCTTAGAGGTGTTCCCCTGCCAGAGGTTTGCAAGGCGGCTACGTGGTCACAGCCATCCACGTTTGTGAAGCATTACCGGCTGGACTCCAGATCCCGGAGAGATGCCAGTTTTGGTCGTGCTGTCCTTTCTTCGATCTTGCAGTGACCTTCTCACCTCCATAGGTAAGCTTTTCAGTCACCCTATTGTGTGAGGCACAGAGACCACAAAGAAGTAGTACAGGTTGCTTACCTGTAACTGTGTTTCTTCGAGTGGTCATCTGTGCCCTCACACAAATCCCGCCCTACCTCCCCTCGGTCAGGTCCCTGCCTTTTTGCGGCGAACTTGAACTGAAGGAGGAGCTAGATTGGCGGGATTGGGCATGCTCAGGGAATGGGAGGGGCGGGGCTCCCGCCAATCTGCTCAGCTTTTCAGCATTCCGAATGGAGCTTCTGCGCAGGCGCAAAACCCCCCTATTGTGTGAGGGCACAGATGACCACTCGAAGAAACACAGTTACAGGTAAGCAACCTGTACATCCTCACTCACCTCTTGAAATCTGCCTCCTCTCTCTTTCTCCCACTGTCCAAACCTCTTGCTGGGTTTGATGTCTGCAGTGGGGCGCATCCTCCAGCCGCGCCAAGGTCTGTCAGGGTCTCCATCTCACCGCCCAAAACCCCTTCTGGGGCTGGTGTTCTGGCCCCCCTCAGACCATTCTCCCTCCTCAGCCTCAGAGGCAGAAGAGGACTTAGATAGATTAGGAGGGAACGTCCTCATCTGAGGATTTTAACTGCAAGCATAATTTTTGCTTCTTAGCCTTAGATGGCGCTCTCCATTATGTTTATGCTTGGAGAAATAAGCCTGAAGCAGCATTGGCATGGCTCCTGCCTTTTTGAGTTTGAATTTGTGCACCAAGGAGGAACGTTTGGGTGCGAATTTGCCCTGCTCCAAATGGGGAATGGCGTCCCAGGAAGAGCGGGAGGCGGGGAGAGAAGAAGAAGAGGGTTCCCTAGGTCTCCTGGGATTGTAAAGGAGCCTGTCCCTCTGTGAGCCCGACTCCAGGGGCTGCAGGACCACTGAGCTCCCTCCAGTGAGCTTGGGGTCCATCTTGGAGGGACGACTTTCCAAGGGGGAGAAGGCGTCCCTCGAGAATCTGGAGAATGAGGGAGAGGAAGATGATTCGCTGGCCCTCCTTTGTCTCGGAGTCCTTTCTGCCTCTGACCCTGACTCTTGGGAAGAATTCTCTGCCACGGCCTTAGTCTGAAAACAGGCACCTCTCTGAGAGGAGACTGTTTGGGAGGCAATACAGGATTGCGCCGGGTGTAAGGCTAGTAAGGAGGGGAAGAGAGCCGACCGTTCGGGAGGGAGAGGCTGCAGGGTACCTGAGATGCTCACTGCAGCATTACTCACAGTTCTCTCGGCGTCCTCCTTGCTAACCGCACCCTCCCGATTTCGGGACAGGTTCCTGCGGTCTCTCGGCGTCCTCCTTGATAACCGCACCCTCCCGATTTCAGGACAGGTTCCCGCGGTCCGGCGCCTTCGAGCACGGAGAAAAGGGATATCCCTCCTCCGGCTGCACCGAGCGGCCTGCAGGCCGCACCTCCCGGGTCAGGGCTAATCCACTCCTCTTGTGGAGAGCCTGCATAGCGTGGCCGGGTTTCCCGGACATGCCTGGGCCCTCTAGCTCTTCGGACCTTAGTCGGCCCTCACAGAGAGAGAAGAAGTAAGGGAGTAAAAGAAGAATAAAGAAGGTTTTGTTTTGTGAGTAAAGGAGAGGTAGAAAAACACGACCTGACGGAGCAAAGGCAGGAACTAGACTGGGCAAACAAGGGGGATGGATTCCCCTGGTGGACATGCCCAGAAGTCATAGTCCTGCCTGATTGGAGCGAACAGGGGGAACCAACCCTCATGAAGGATGGCTCCGCCCTCAACGCTGGAAAACAAATTGAAACTGAATCCAGACAAAAGGGAGGTACTTACGGTATCAGCTCCAAACCCAGGTATTGGGATACAACTTCCAGTCTTGGAAAGGGGTCACACTCCTCTCAAAGGACTGTGTTCGCAGTCTGGGGGTGCTCCTAGATCCATCGCTTCACATGACAAATCAGGTGAATGCGACGATCAGGAGTGCCTGTTATCATTTTTGACTGATACATCAGCTGCCCCCTTTCCTGGACCTTGGGACCATAGCACATGCGCTGGTAACCTCACACCTTGATTTCTGCAATGCACTCTACGTGGGGCTACCTTCGTGCTTGGTCCAGAAACTTCAACTAATTCAGAACATGGCAGCCAGGCTGGTCTCTGGTACATCCAGAAGAAACCATGTAACACTGATCTTAAGGTCACTGCACTGGCTGCCCATTAGTTTCCAGGCCCAGTACAAGGTGTTGGTTATCACTTTTAAAGCCCTAAATGTCCTGGGTCCAACTTATCTTCGGAATCGTCTCCTTCCATATAATCCTCCACACACACTTAGATCCTCGGGGAAGAATGTGTTACAGCCTTATAAAACAAGGCTGTCCACTACATCCCAGAGGACCTTCTCAGCTGTCGCGCCCAGATTGTGGAATGGCTTGCCAGACGAGATCCATCATATTACCACCCTAAACAACTTTTAAAAAGCTATATAGATGGATCTCTTCCAGCAGGCCTTTTCTGAATAGTTCCCTGAAATCTAATTGCTGAATTCTGACCTCACCACATCCACATTTTTTTTATTTTTTTAAAAAATGTTGTATACTTTATGTTGTTTATGTTTAATATTATTTTAAGGGGGGATTGAGGGATTCGAATTCTATGTTGTTTTGTTGTTTTTAAAATCTTTGTAAGCCGCCCTCATTGCATCCTGTAGAGGAGTGGGATATAAATAATTTTTTTATTATTATATTATTATTATTCCCCCCAGAGCCCCCCGCAGGACCCCAGGGAAATCTCTCCCCCTGAAAAATATTGTTTCCAATTCTACTGAAGCCTATCCTGTGTTATACTCTTTATTTTACACACAAATCTTCCCCAAATGAGGCATCAGAAAGGAGGGTCTGTCCTCTGTCCCACTTTCCAGCAGAGAGGGGGTCCTCAAACCTTTTTCAATTTTGATCACCCTGCCCCCTCCCCCATGGCCATGCCTCTCCCCAGGGTGTCCCCTGCCCCCTTTTCTCATAATAGCCCCCATGTACCTGGGTCCCAAGGAATCCTGTGAGGAGAGGGCAGAGAAAGGAGAAGGAAGAGAAGGTCTGGCAGGACACATGCTTTTGTTTGTGGGAAGGAGAAGGGCTTCCTTCTTTCTTATAACCCCCCAAAAGACCCTCCAGCCATTTCTCCAAAGGAATGAGGGCTCCCCACCACTTCCCTCCCTCAGGACAGGCTGTGAGGGCAGCAATGGCTTCAAGGGATGAAACTGTGCATTCACACATGCAAAGGCTCCCCCCTGAGCATATACAGGGATTGCCAGGGCCTTGCCGCTGGTGGCCTTTGGAGGAAGATAAGGAGTCCGCCGGGGTTTCAGCAGCCTCCCCTTCCTTCCATCCTCTGAGGAGGGAGGCCACCATGGCGACCAAGGTGCAGAGTTGGACTCAGGAGGGAAAGGCAGGGAAAGAATGCTCTACTTTGTACATATAGCTCTCTCTGTATAAGTGTGTGTGTTTGCTTCTGTAGTTCACATGGCTAGAAATGGAGCTGAGGACTGAGGCAAGATGAAAGGGTCAGTTTTGTGCATTCAGAACTTCTGAGCATCAGAGTCCAGTATGTTCCAACAGCAAAGAAATTTATTGAGAACACATAGAACTTCAGTGTTTAAGCCAGAATTGCCTACCCTACGCCCCAAAACTTTAACCTCCACCCTCTACCAAACTGAGGCCCCACCTCCAATTCTCACAGTCTTACCCATTTGCCATTCCCAGAAACTAGCCCTTTTCTGTTAATACCAGCCTACAACTTTCTTCAGCCAACATCCCATACATTTGAAAAGCTATAATTCCACAACTATTCTAGCCAGCTATAACAAATCCCAACCCCCCCTAACTAGCTAACCTATACTACGACCCATAATCACCAGCAAAAATTTATACCCCAAAGCAACTATCTATACTAATAGCAATTAAAACTTAAACTTAACAATATATAACCTTAAAATGTAAAGGGACATAGGGAGAGACAAACCTTACAAACAAATCACAAACAAATTCTTATCATAGCTTTTTGAAAATATATATATATTGTTTGTATTCCTCCTTGATTAAAAATAATGTTAGTTCACTGCTGGGATTTGTGTGGCTTCTCTCCTGTGAGGACTCCCTGATGTGCCACTAGGGCTGACCTCCAAGAAAAACATTTCCCACAATGCTGGCATTTGTATGGCTTCTCTCCTGCGTGGACTCTCTGATGCGTCACTAGAGCTGATCTCCAATAAAAACATTTCTCACAATGCTGGCATTTGTATGGCTTCTTTCCTGTGTGGACTTTCTGATGGTTCAGTAGGTTTGACTTCCGAGAAAAACATTTCCGACAATGCTGGCACTTGTATGGCTTCTTTCCTGTGTGGACTTTCTGATGGTTCAGTAGGTTTGACTTTGAAGAAAAACATTTCCCACAATGCTGGCATTTGTATGGTTTCTCTCCTGTGTGGACTCTCTGATGGTTCACTACATTTGACTTCCGAGAAAAACATTTCCCACAATGCTGGCATTTAAATGGTTTCTCTCCTGTGTGAACTCTTTGATGAATGACAAGGTCTGACTTGTGAGCAAAACATTTCCCACAACACTGGCATTTGTATGGCTTCTCTCCTGTGTGGACTTTCTGATGGTTCACAACATTTGACTTTGAAGAAAAACATTTCCCACAATGCTGGCATTTGTATGGTTTCTCTCCTGTGTGGACTCTCTGATGCGTCACTAGAGCTGATCTCCAATAAAAACATTTCTCACAATGCTGGCATTTAAATGGTTTCTCTCCTGTGTGAACTCTTTGATGAATGACAAGGTCTGACTTGTGAGCAAAACATTTCCCACAACACTGGCATTTGTAAGGCTTCTCTCCTGTGTGGACTCTCTGATGTCTCACTAGGGCTGACTTCCAAGAAAAACATTTCCCACAACGCTGGCATTTGTACGGCTTCTCTCCTGCATGGCCTCTCTGCTGCGTCACTAGGGCTGACTTATGATAGAAACATTTCCCACAATGCTGGCATTTGTATGGTTTCTCTCCTGTGTGGACACTCTGATGTATCACTAGGTCTGACCTCCAAAATACACTTTTCCTACAATACTGGCAGTTGTATGTCTTCTCTCCTGTTTGGCCTGGCCGATGCATGACAAGGAGTGACTTGTAGGCAAAAGATTTCCTACATTGCTGGCATTTATGTGACTTCTTTCCTGTCTGGACTCTATCACGATTCATGTGTTCTTCTGTAAAGAAGGACAATGACAGACAAGACTGGATGTCAGAGTTGAAAGGAGGGTGTAACCCCAAGATTTAGCCCTCATTTACCCTCTCTATTTGAGATTAAATTAATAAAGTTGATGTGAGTGACCTGAGCATGACTCTGTTGCAAATGCCTCCAAGTCTATGGAACAATTGTATACTTACTCATAAGATCTACCAAAGAAGAGATTAAGGGGAACTTCCTTGAGGGAATCAGTGGAAGCAGATAGTCAAACAAAGGACTGTTGAAAAAAATATTCCATTAAACACATGTAAAAATATTTTGATTGACAGGTGGCATTTTATCCTGTGAGACTGCCATAGAGTGTTGAGTCAGAGCCCATGGCATGATGGAAACTAACTGCAGAGGTTGCTTCATGCTGTGTGGCACCATGAGATGACTCACAACCAATACAATATACAGGTTACACGTGGATCAATGTGGATTGGATTGGATTTGTGTGTACAAGAGTTGGTGAAATTGATGGAAATTGGAGAGGAGAGCTTGCAAATATTTGTATTATTTTGCAACTTAAGATAAAGCACCTCAAAGACTTGGGAGGAAATTTGCTGTGTCTATGGGTTATTTTTAAGTGTGGAAAGTTTTCAGTGCATTGCCAATATCTATTTCTGGATATGTACTTCAATACTCTACTATGTTATTATTTAGTTGCATCTGGCACTGTCACCCTCATATTGTGCTGTACATTGGCTTTTGAACAGGATTTGAATTCAGAGCCAAGAAGAACCTGAGACCCAGTGTGCAAATCCTTTTTGTCTGAAGTATTTGCACCAAGCACCCATTGCATTCAATTTGGTTTCGGACAATGCTTTCTCCACCCAGGAAACATTCTAAAGCAATTTAAACCTTTTTGAACACTCAGTTTCTACCCCCAAAGCCACAATTTCCTTATAAATATTAGCCTCGACTGGCTGTTCTTAAATGTCAGACCAGTTGTAGACAGACACTCTGGACCCTATTGGATGGAGTAAAAAAGCCAGCTTACCTTTCCCGAAATCAATTCTAATTCAGGCTGCATCTGGGTCCTATCATATGTAAATGGATGCTGAATTCATTGGCCAAATCCATTGAAGATGTAGCCTGGGGGGACCTGGGCTGAATCCGGGATGGATTTGGCTGGCAGATTCAGCAGTGATTTACATATGATAGGACACAGATATACCTCAAATTAGAATTCAGTTTGGGAAAGGTAAGTTGGCATTTTTACCCCATGCGATAGGGTCCTCTGTCAGTTTTTAAGGCTAAACACCTCAATGCAATAGCCAGGCTCACTTTCTACAGGAGCTACTAACTTCTCTCCCCATTCTGGACCCTCAGCAATTGGAATCAAGATCCATTAGCAAAGCCTTACACCTATTCACCATTCCTACCTTTGATACCTAGTTCTTGTGTGTGTGTGCGAATTCTTGTGTGTGTATTTTGCCTTCCTCATAAATAAAACACAAAAAACCCCCCATATTTCAAATGCATTTGGAGTTCTGTGTGATTGCAGATCTGCTATAACAGATTCCACTTTAACATTAGGAGGAACTTCCTGATAGTAATAGCTATTTGACAGTGGAATATACTCCCTCAGAGTGTGATGGCGTCTCATTATTGTTGCTGTTGTTAAGATTTATTTCTAAAGTGCTCCTTCTTTGGAGGTCTTTACACAAAGGCTGGATGTCCATCTGTCGGGGTGCTTTGAATGTGTATTCCTGCATGGCAAGGGGTTGAAACAGATAGCTCTTTTGGTCTATTCCAAAACTATGATTCTGTAATTCTAAAGTGGAATCATGGGATTGTGACAATGTATTACTAAAGGGCAATGGATTCAGGTTCCTTACCCACAGAGGCCACATTCTCATAATTCTCCATCATCACATTATTGTACATAAGTCTCTGTTTCTTCGTCAATAGTTTCCATTCATCTTCGGCGAAATATACCGCCACATTCGCAAAGGTCACCTGCAACAGAAAACAGCCCTTATCCAGAGAGTGACTAATAAAATGGGAGGAAAGCACAGGGTGGATCCCAAATATTATTTTATCACTTTAGAATTCAGTCCAGGAAATAATCTTTAACTTCTCATAGCAAGCAAAAAGATACTGTCTTTAGATCTAATTTGTCTTGAATCATTTCAATATAATTTACAATATAATGAATAGTATAATTTAGCCCATTTCAGGTGTATTGATGATTGATTAGGATACTGACTATCCCAACATATATAGTACATTGAGCCACTAAGGAATTATACTGCATTTAGTGATTTCTTGCCATATTTCAGAAGCAAATGTCATTAAAAAACAGTTCTGGGGAGCACTGTGGGCTTGAGGGTCACTGGGCCCACCCCCAATTTAGATCCAGAGACGTTCTCCCCTATCCCCCAACATTTCACAGATGGGAAAAACAAGAACATGTAGACAAGCAACATCAGAAAGTGGTCAAAATGGCCAAAGATGTTTATGAGGAAGTTTACACAATTGAGAAAGGGCACAGCAGTTTGCTTTTGCCTCAGAACCCTGGCAAGGGCAAGACTCTGCCCCCTGCCCTCCCATCCTTTCCCACCTTTTGAGTTGATGGGGTCCACACTCCTTGGAACTCATTTTGCAGGAATTGAAGTGAGCTGAGGAAAAGGGGGAAGTGGGAGAAACCAGGATATTTTAAAAGCCCCTGAAAAAGTGGGGAGACAGAGGATTAACCAAGACTCTCTCTGCCAGATTGGGACAGTATGTTCTCTGCATGCTTTCATGAGCTGGCCCAGCAGTGACACACTTTATACTAATAACCAGGATGGCAACTCACCAAAGAGTTGTACCTCAGCGACCTCTTTCTGTTGAAGCCCAACCTTCTCCACTCGGCCTTCAGGTGGGAAGGGGGGTCCTGGTGGCCCTGCATTTGGGTCATTTCCAGCAAGAGAGGTGGCCCAGATGAAGTTCCTGAGAAAAGGGACCAGGGTTAGGCTTGGTTTGGCAAGAAACCCTAAAGCTCTCAAAGACACAGAAAAGTGTCCTGCTGGTGACATTTTCAGGTTATGTATGCCTCCTTTGAGCCAATGTAGAGGTGGACATCCCCTTCCTCTCTCTGCACTAACTAAAGCTCCCTGGACCCAGTATAGACTCACAACAGTTACTCCTTGCTTTATGAGAATGGTAGGTGAGTAGGGCATGGGGAACTGGAGATGGCCCTGGCTATGTCCCCATAGCAAGTTGTGAAATGAGTGCATTATCTGCTGAAACCTTCAGCGGTCCACAATGGCCTTCAGAAGAAGATGTCTTCTTCCAGCCTGTATTCTATCCTATGCTTAGTCCTGATCAGAGGAGAATCACTGGATCAGTTGGATTTACCTACAGGTTCACTCATCAGTCAAGTATGGTTTAATGGGTCTACTCTAGGGTTAACCAACAGAATTCAGGCCTCTTCAATCTTTTAAATGCAGGAATGCTAATTTTTCACTGATAAGAATTTGACTTTTTTTCCACGCTGAGGAGTAGGATTACCTGCTTTATGCCCAGGTAAAGACGCTCTGGCCCCTGGGCTGGATAAGACCTACATTACTTCACTGATCTGATCCAAAGCCTCCCTTCATCCTGCCTCCCTTCCCATTTAGACACTGGTGAAAATAATTATAACATAATTATAATAAATTATAACATTTTTACTAATGAGACCATTTGTCTAAGCTGTGTTTGTGAGTGTCAGTCATAGTAGGAGCATAAAGTGTGGACCTCCCCTCTCTTCTTTCTGAAGCCACATAGAAATTGATGCATGAACATTTGTGTGCATTGTTTCTGAATGGAACTACAGTGGTCCCCCGGGTTACGAAAGTAATCCGTTCCGGATTACCTTTCGTAACCCAGAAATCTTTGTTTTCCGGGGGACCGCTTTAGTGGACGGACCGCGCGACAAATTTAAAGGGGCCACGCGGTTTTTCTTCTTCGCATCCCAGGGTTTTCTTCGCATCCCGGGGGCTTTTTTTCGCCCCCGGCGGTTTCGGGTCCCGGGGATTTTGTTCCCCGGGGGGTTCGTATCCCGGGGGACCACTGTATTGTCAAAATCACATTCACTTCATTTCTCCTTGTGTATTTTTTAAATGTATGCACATCGCTGAATGTGTTGCATTTTATACAACAAAATGTATAGGTTTATAACTGAAAGTTACACCCAGATTATGCTCATTTTGGGGAGGTGAAGACGTATGTAAATTCATATATAAACTGAGTGAAACAAATATCTTAAAAAGCTCTAGTAAACAACACGTACACACACAGGCCCCACACAAAGGACTCACCGGTGCACTGTGTGTCTGGGGTCTGGAAATTTAACTTCCACCTTCTGGGAAGACAATGCTGCTAGTGAATGAATTTGAGACTTTATGCCTGCAAAGCATGGGCTCACTTTCTCAGCTGCAACCCTTCCACACAATCCTGGACTGAAACATTTAAACAAAAGTCCTCTTTAAGCTCCAGGAATCAACACCTACCTTCAGTACAAAGACCCTGATTCCTGCAACCCCAGAAAGGCCTCTTCTGCAGTCCTTTATGGCAGGAGCTTAATCCCTGGGTCAGAGGCCGATGTCTCCTCAGCCGTAGAAAAGGGTTGCTCTGAGCGCAAAGGAGGAGGTCCACAGGGCTGAGGGAAGGCAGGCAATGGGAAAAAAGGTCAGTGCAAATGGCAATGCAGGGCAGAAAGTGACACTGCCTAGGAAACCCCTCTGAATCCCAACCATCGTAGGAATGAGTGGCAGTAGTTAGTCCAAGTGGCTGAGGGGAGGTCTCCTCTCCCAAAGGGGGGAGGCAAGGACCGGTGGGCCCCCTCCCCAATATCTAGGGCCTAAAGGGGAGGATGGTCACTTTCCCCACTTCTCCCAGCCCCCAAAGCTCAGTCTCCCCACTGGCCTTGAGTCCCCCTTCCTGAGAACCACAGGCCCCTTACTTCCTTCACCCCAAAATGGAAGGACAGAGGCACAAAGAGACACACTTCCTTCCTTTTGGTCGAAGGAGCCTGGCCTCATTCTTACTCTGAGGAGGCCTCAGAGAAGGTTCTGGAACATTATCCCCCATAGTCACAAGCAGCAGAAAGTGGCTGCCGAACACGAAATAGCCGTTGGAACACAAAATTCTCAGTTTTAAAAGTGTAGAAGCACAGAAATCTTGTTTTCACCCTCTTAAAAATTGTTTGTTTTGCTGTCTAATATTTATTTTTGTTGTTGTATGTTTGTTTCATTTTTAGTAATCTGGGATGGTCTTCCTTCCTTCTTGCCTACAAATCTATTTGTAAGAAAACTGAGGAGACTTTTGAAACCTCCCAAAAGAGCTCCTTTTGGCCTACTTTGAGGCATAAGCCTCCTCTTAGTAGCCAATGGCCGATGTCTGTAATAACAAATGAAAACTATCCTCTCCATTTCTGACCCCTTTTAAAACCCATGTTCCCCAGGAGGAGCAGAGCTGTCTAAGAAAACCCTCTCAGAAAAGAGACACAAAATACACACAAAGAAACACCCTGACTCTCTTTTGGCCCAGGAGCCTGGCCTCCTTCTCGTTCTGAAGCCTGAGAGAGAGAAAAAGAAGTAAATGGTCAGTTCAGCTGAGGCCTCAAAAAAGGTTCTGGAACATTATTCCCCATAGTCACAAGCAGCACAGAATGGCCGCTGGAACACAAAATGGCTGCCAAACATAAAATGGCCACCGGAAGACAAAATGGCTGCCTCCACCTCAGTGCTTGGCAGTTGGCGGCCTTCAGGGAATTCCTAATGGAGGATGAAAAGGCCCCAAAGTCGGAAAGGACCCCAAACAGGATTTCCAAACCTTAACACCTAAAGTATTCCTGATGCTATTGAAAATAAACACCTGATTCCCCCTCTCTAATTATAATCAATAGTGAAAGATATTAATATTTTCTCCCTATCAAACCACTACCTTCAATACCTAGGCAGCACAAAATGAAAATAAAATGAGTACAGTGGTCCCCCCGGGATACGAATCCCTCGGGATCCGAAATCCCCAGGACTCGAAACCGCCGGGGCCGGAAAAACGGCCCCGGCCAACGAAAAAAAACCCGGGTTGTGAAAAAAATTCGCAACCTGGACGCTTTAAAACAGCACACTTCCGGCGCGCTTTGCATTTATTAAAGCGGTCCCCTGGGTAACAAATGACTTCTGGGTTACGAAGGTAATCCTGGAACGGATTACCTTCGTAACCCTGGGGACCACTGTAGATCAATATTGATTGGACTGACAGGAGTAGACTGGTAGGTTTATCACACAAGGGGGGCAAAGAGGATTTAAACGAGAGTTAAACGGGAATTAAACAGGAAATGCCTTATGTTTAACATAGGACATTTCCTGTTTAATTCCTGTTTAAATCCTGTTTGCCCCCTAGTGTGATAAACCCATGGGTCCCCTACTTCATCCCTATTACAGTGCCCTGACCATTGAGAAAGAACCTTGAGAGGAAATTGAGAGATATTTAGTTAGAGAATGGAAGAGAATCACAGAACTGTTACTTTTTCATAGATATTCACTAGTCACTGCAGGAACTGTGACTGGCTTGAGCACCAAACTGTGATTTTCAGTGACTGTGATTCATTCTCTTCTTGGGTTGGTGACTGTGATTTCTGTTCCTGAGTTCCAAATTGTGATTTTTGATGACTGTGATTCCTTCTGTTCTTTTACCTGCTACAACTGATTTTAACTGCTTCTAGCCATTACTGAACGTAAGTGCTAAGATGACAAGAATCACTGAAATGACAGAAATCACAGAAAGAGCTGAAACTTAGACAAGCAGCACTGTGCTGCAGACAATTCTGCGGCCGGAAATTGGGCAGTGCAATATGTATTTTCTGATTATTATAAATAAAAATAAATAAAAAAGCTAAAAGAACTCATATAAATATTAATACATGCTTCTTGGTCATGCTCAAAGTGGAGGACATGCAAGAAAAAATTTAGAACATGAGTAAATAATAGCTAAAAACAATGTAAATGTAAATCCCTGCTTCTTGGTCCTGCTCAAAATAATAAAAATGAAAGCTACGCATCACAGAAATCACATTTTTGAATCATAGATATTCCACAATCACAGTAACAGTTCTCACTGATATCTAAAAGTCACAAGTATTCCCATCTCTAAGCACAAAGTGCCTTCCTGAGGTCTTCCTTCTTGCCCCAAGCCCAACACTGCAGTTTTTCCCAACCAGCTAAACTCACATTAAGGGAGATATTCTTACTGCAGAAGCCTGCTCCTCCAACTGATCTCAGAGGCCTTTTATATCCCTCGGTTGGAAGCTTCTGGAAGAAACTCTCACTCCTGCTCACTGATTGGCCAAGTGGGTCTTCCGTCAGCTGTGATGTAATTACTCATTTGCATGAACCTCCCTCCCAGCTCTAATCTTTATTGCCTGAGAAAAGTCCTGAAATGACTGGAGGCCCAGTCATTACACTTGCAAATGGGATTTAAAGTTTATTTCCTGCACATAATAATAATAATAATAATAATAATAATAATTATTATTATTATTATTATTATTATTTCTAGCCCGCCCCTCTGAGCGAGCAATCAGGGCGGGGTACAAGATAAAATTAAAAACAAGACAATTAAAATATCCAATCCCATTCCCACCTCCCCCTTAAAAAAGAATTAAACCAACAACAAGTTAAAACATAGTGCAAATAGCGGACAGTCAACAATAACAAACTAAAAGTTCATTGAGCTGTATCGGGTGATGAGGATTAGGGACTGGCGAAAGGTTTGGAGCCGGGTGACGTTAAGCATTTTCTGGGAAGGCCTGCCGGAAGAGATACGTCTTCAAGGCTTTCTTAAAGCTATCGGTGGATGGAATGAGACACAACTCATCCGGCAGGTCATTCCAAAGTTTGGGGGCGACCGCTGAGAAGGCCCTCTGGGAGGTCTGTGTCAGCCTAGTCTTCATGGGCTGCAAGAGACTCCTCCCAGAGGATCAAAGCGTGCGGGGGGGTTCGTACGGGGAGAGGCGGTCTCTAAGATAGGATGGACCTGAGCCATGTAGGGCTTTATAGGTTAAAACCAACACCTTGTACTGTGCCTGGAAACTGATCGGCAGCCAGTGGAGAGATTTTAGCACAGGTGTCATGTGCTCTCTCCTAGATGTACCTGTAATAAGTCTGGCTGCCATATTCTGAACCAGTTGTAGTTTCCGAGTCAAGCACAGGGGTAGCCCCATGTAGAGTGCATTACAGAAGTCCAATCGTGAGGTTACCAGAGCATGTATCACAGTTTCCAGATCCCTGATCTCCAGGAAATGGCGCAGCTGGCGGATCAGCCGAAGCTGGTAACAGGCACTCCTGACCGTCGCATTCACCTGACTAGTCATGTGAAGCGACGAGTCTAGGAGGACCCCCAGACTACGAACACAGTCCTTAGAGGAAAGTGTGACTCCATCAAGAACTGGAGATTGTATTCCTAAACCCGGTTTCAGGCCTGTGACTGTGAGTACCTCCTTTTTGCTTGGATTGAGCTTCAATTTGTTTTCCTTCATCCAATCCATTACCGCTGCGAGGAGAGACGCCATCTGAGGTCTGAACAGACAATCTTGTCATGGAGAGATATATCTGAGTGTCATCAGCATACTGAAGACACCAAGCTCCATGCCTCCGAATGATCTCGCCAAACAGCTTCACTTGATCTCCCAGCATCCACATGGCCACATGCCCTGAGGCAAGGTCCTTCCA
This sequence comes from Urosaurus nigricauda, assembly GCA_034509955.1. NCBI lineage: Eukaryota > Metazoa > Chordata > Lepidosauria > Squamata > Phrynosomatidae > Urosaurus > Urosaurus nigricauda. The sequence goes on from JAOEGL010000002.1 coordinate 334,434,931, forward strand.
ATCCCTCTGAACCGAACACTACAACTCCCACGTATTCTTGACCAGACGCATCTGCAATTTCTTTCTTTCTTTCTTTCTTTCTTTCTTTCCTTTCTGTCTCGCTAGCTGAGTTGTGAGGTGTGATTATGCCCTGTTAGTGGTGTTACTGCTCCTGTTGTTGTTGTGTTCCTTCAAGTTGTTTCTGACTTCCCTAAGGAAAGCCTGTCGCAGGGTTTTCTTTGTAAGATATGTTCAGAAGTGGTCTTATAAGTGCTTCCCTCTGAGGCTGAGAGAGTGTGACTTGCCTAAGGTCATTAGGTGGGTTTCTGTGGCTGAGTGGGCATTCGAACCCTGGTCTCCAGGATCATAGTCCAGTGCTCCAGCCACTAAACCACACTGCCTCTTTCTTGAGGCTTTGTTGTTTTTTGTAATGTGGCTTCAAGTCATTGCTGACTTATGGTGAGCCACTCCTGGAGTTTTCTTGGCAAGAGTTGTTCAGAGGAGGTATGTCATTGCCTTCCCCTGAGGCTGAGAGAGTGTGACTTTTGCCCAAGACCACCCAGCTGGTTTCATGGTGGTGTGGAGAATTGAACCCTGGCCTCCAAAGTTGTAACCCAACACTCAAACCACTGCACCACACTTCCTCCCATGTGTGAATTAATTGCAGGCTTTTTTTCTGTTGTTCATGTGTGTCCTCAAGTTGTTTCCAACTTATGGCAATCCTATGGCAACCTTATCATGGGGTTTTCTTGGCAGGTTTCTCCAAAGAGGGTTTGCCATTGCCATCCTCTGAGGCTGAGAGAGTGTGACTTGTCCAGGGTCACCTAGGTCCAAAACACACTGCAGCAATATTCCAGTCTGAGACCGCTTTAACTGACCTGGCTCAGTGCTTGGGAATTCTGGGATCTGTATTCCAGGTGGGGCCTGACCAAAGCAGAATAGAGTGGCACTATTACTTCCCTTGATCTAGACACTATACTTCTAATGATATAATCTAAAATTGCATTGGACCTTTTAGCTGCTGCATCGCACTGTTGACTCATGTTCAACTTGTGGTCCACTTGGACTCCTAGATCCTTTTCACATGTTGTCTCATTCAGCCAGGTATCCCCCATCCTATATCTGTGCATTTCATTTTAACTCCCTAAGTGCAGAACCTTACATTTGTCTGTGCTGAATTTCATTTTGTTAGCTTTAGCCCAGCTTTCTAGTCTATTCAGGTCATTTTGAATTTTGATCCTGTCCTCTGGGGTATTAGCTACTCCTCCTAATTTGGTGTCATCTGCAAATTTGATAACTAGGCCCTCAATAATTTCATCCAAGTCATTAATAAAGATGCTGAATAGCACTGGGCCCAGGACAGAACCCTGTGCCACCCCACTAGTCACTTCTCTCCAGGATGAAAAGGAACCATTGTTGAGCACCTTTTGAGCTCGGCCGGTCAACCAATTGCAAATCCATATAACAGTTAATTTGTCTATCCCACATTTTGCAAGCATGTTTGCAAGAATGTCATGGGGAACCTTGTCAAAGGCCTTACTGAAATCGAGGTATACTATATCCACAGCATTCCCTTTATCTACCAAACTGGTAATTTTATATATATAAAAAAAGAGATCAGATTTGTCTGACATGACTTGTTTCTCTGAAACCCATGTTGACTTTTTTGATTATGGCATTGCCTTCTAAATGTTCACAGACTCTCTGCTTAATGATCTGCTCCAGAATCTTTCCTGGAATTGATGTCAGACTAACTGGACAATAATTGTTGGGATCCTCTTTTTTCCCTTTTTGAAGATGGGGACAACGTTTGCCCTCCTCCAGTCTGCTGGGACTTCTCCTGTTCTCCAGGAGTTCTCAAAGATTATTGCCAATGGTTCCGATATTACATTTGCCAGTTCTTTTAATACTCTAGGATGTAGTTCATCTGGTCCTGGAGATTTATATTCATTTAGGTTAACCAGGTACTCCTGTACTATCTCTTTACTTATTCTGTGCTGAAATTTCCCTATTCTGTCTTCTGCTCCATTATCCTTAGGTTGAGCACCTTTTGCCTTTTCTGAAAAGACTGAAGCAAAGAATGTGTTGAGTAATTCTGCCTTTTCTCTGTCCCCTGTTAGCATTTTGCCATCTTCTGCACGCAGTGGCCCAACCGTTTCCTTCTTCTTCCTTTTGCTGTGGACATATCCAAAAAAGCCCTTTTTATTTTCTTAACCTCTCTAGCAAGCCTGAGTTCATTGTGCGCTTTAGCTTTTCTGACTTTATCCCTACACATGCTTGCTATTTGTTTGAATTCCTGTTTGGTGATTTCCCCATTTTTCCATTTCTTATACAAGTTCCGTTTAAAACTTAGCTCAGTTGAAAGTTCCTTAGTCATCCATCCTGGCTTCTTGAGACATCTTCCATTTTTCTTCCTCATTTGAACTGTTTGAAATTGCGCCTTCAGTATCTCCTTTTTGAGAAACTCCCATCTGTCTTGAATTCCCTTCTCTTTTAGTAGTCCTGACCATGGGATCACCCCCAGTATTTCTCTAAGTTTATTGAAATCAGCTCTCCTAAAATCTAGAGTGCATGTCTGACTATGCCTGGCTTCCCCTTTCCACTGTATAACAAACTCCAGGAGAACATGGTCACTTCCACCTAAGGATCCAACCACTTGCACCCCATCAACTAGGACTTCCCTGTTGGTTAAGATAAGATCTAAAATGGCTGATCCCCTTGTTGCCTCTTCCACCTTTTGGACAATGAAATTGCTAGACCTTGAGGATTTGGCTGAGTTTGACTTCCAGCAAATATCAGGATAGTTGAAATCACCCATCACTACTATGTTTTTCCTACCTGAGTGTGGTCATCTGTTCTAGAAAGGCATCATCCAATTCCTCTGCCTGAGTCGGGGGTCTGTAGTAGACTCCCACAGTAACATCCCATTTATTTCCCTCTCCTTTAATTTTTATCCAGATGCTCTCCACCTGGCTTCCAGTATTGACTTCCTGGATCTCTTCACTGGTGTAAATATCCCTGACATATAATGCTATTCCTCCTCCTTTCCTGTTTGGCCTGTTTCTCTTTAAAAGGTTATATCCCTCTATTTCTGCATTCCAATCATGAAACTCATCCCACCAGGTTTCAGTGATGCCTATTATATCATACTTCCCTTGCTGTGCTAGGAGTTCAAGTTCATCCTGCTTATTTCCCATACTCTGTGCATTAGTGTAGAGACATCTAAGACCATGTGTCCTCTTTACTTGCTGCTTTTGCACTTTTTTGTTGCCTCCTACTGTTGGGTCCTTTCACTGTTTGCCTTGTTCCCTCTATGCCAGTTTGGCTATTCTCTCCAGCCCTTTTGCCTTCCAGAATGCTGTCTCCCTTCCCCACATAACTCAGTTTAAAGCCCTTCTGATTGGATTCTTCAGACTGTTGGCAAAAACGTTTTTGCCAACTGGCGTAAGATGCAGCCCATCCCTTGCCAGAGGTCCCTCCTCATGGAACCGCAGCCCATGATCCAAGAATCCAAACTGTTCTTGGCGGCACCATCTATGGAGCCAGTTATTCACCTCTGCTATTTTCCTCTCCCTTTCTGGACCATGCCCTTCTACTGCGAGAAGAGATGAGATGACAACCTGTGCATCCATCTCTTTCAGCTTCCTTCCCAGAGCCTCATAATCCTTTATGATATTCTGAAGGCTGTGCCTTGCAGTATCATTCGTTCCCCCATGAACCGAAAGAAAGGGGTATTGATCAGTAGGCTTGATCAGTCTTGTCAGCCTCTCTGTCACATCACAGATCTTTGCCCCAGGGAGACAACACACCTCCCGAGACATCTTGTCAGGCCCAAAAACCACTGCTTCTGTACCCCTCAGCAAGGAGTCCCCCCCCCACCACCACACACCTCCTCTGAGGCTTAGCAGTGTCTGTTCCCTTTCGTGATACTCTAAGGCTCCCCTGCTCTGTCCCTGACGTCTGTCCCTGCTGCTTTTCCTCATCATCTCTGACAACAGAGAGAGATTCAAAGCGATTCTGTAGCTGCAAGCCACTCACAGAACGTGTCAGGGATGATGGGGGTTGTTGCACATAACCTCTGGCTGTAACTCCTCACCAACTTGGTAAAGCAGAGCTGACCAGTTTTGGTCAGTGGTTGTTGTGTTGCAAATATAGCAGAGTTGCAGACTAGGTGCTGAAGATCCTGCCAAATCTCTACTTGCACTCTCTCTCTCATCTGGATATCACCACCTCAGGAACTGCTGGTCCTTGTTTTCACAGCTTGGCACTCCTGTTTCAAACAGTCGAGAATCCATACAACTTGTAGTCTAAACAATAGAACTACTTTTATTCTGCTATCTGGTTACATACAACTAATAAAATAACAAACAACTTTGCAACACATTGACTAAGCTTCTGTAACACTATACATTCACTTCAAATCCTCACAGCTCACCCAGTTCAAAAAACACCACCACCACCATCATCATCATGGACAAGACTGGCAATTATTACTCTTGTTAGTTGCCACCCACTGGGTGTGCATATCCACATTGATTGGCTGACTTTTCTCTCCCCAGACTTAAATCCAACCCTTGACTATGGTGGTTTTGCCCATGAGTCACGTTCCAGGTGTTTTTAATGTACATTCTTTAGTGACCTTGATTTTCAAGACTTATTGTTTTGATTATATTTGCACCTGTGATTTTGTGTATGTGCCTTGCCATGCTGGAAACTTTCTAAGTTGAAATCTTCTGTCCCTTTGTTTCTCACATACATCTTTTCATTTCAATTACTTGCTCCATTTCTTGACAAAACGTTCCCTGGTTTCCTCACTTCTGTGTGTGACCTTCTTCCAAGCATCTACCTCTGTTGTATGTGGAGTGACCTCCTCCACCCCAGCAACTTCCTCTGTCTGTTTCCCACCCAAGACATTCTGGTCTGTTCTGTTCAGGAGAATCTCCTGCTCTCTATGATGCTGGAGTACAGATACCTGCTCCTCTAGCTGCTGTACTTTCTCTTCCAAGAGGGCTACCAACTTGCACTTGGGGCAGATGTAGTTCCCCACATCTGTAGGCAAGGAGACAAACATCACACAGGTGTTACAGGTGACTGCTGCAGGACCTTCAGTGTCCATACTGAGAAGTCTTAAGTAGGCATTGAAACAAGACTGTGGGCTTCCCTTGCTAGACTTGGCCTTTGTTCCCAAGCTCTGTCACTGAGTTTAAGTCCCAGGGCCTATAGTTCTGTAGAGAGCTCCTGGCTACTAGCTCCTTCCAGAGGCAAGTCTCTGACTCACTTCCTCTGATGTTTCAGGCCAGCTTCTCTTCTCTAAAAACCTCCTTGACTAGAAAATCAAAATCAAAATTCACTGCTATCCTTGTGTAGACTTAAGAGGTCTGGCTTCTCCCAGCAATGGCTCCCAGAATGCAACGGGCTCAAGTGTAAATTAGATTAGATCTCACCCAAGCACATGGACAAGAGCCTCCTCCTTCTCCTTTCTCCTTTCTTAAAGGAAATGCACCCTCTCCAAGCTTTGTTTAGATTTAAGAGGTCTGGCTTCTCCCAGCAATGGCTCCCAGTAATGCAATGGGCTCAAGTGTAAATTAGATTAGATTTCACCCAAGCACATGGACTAGAGCCTCCTCCTTCTCCTTCTCTTTTCTTAAAGGAAATCAAATCAAGAAGTCAAATCTAAATCTGGTCTGCTCTAAATCAAGAAGTCAAAAGAAAACATTCTTTTTCTAAATTGCCTTATATTCTCTCCTCTCTTATCCATATATTCATAGCAAACTGATGATCCCTTTTTCTCCCCATTGCTCCTTTATGAAGTTAATCACTAATCCTCTTTAAATTCATTGAAGGAACTGTTTCTCAATTACTGTGTTAGCTTATCTAATTCAATTATATCCTATAATCTTATCATCCATTCCTCTTTTTCTGGGATAGATTTTGACTTCCAGTTTTGGGTAAACATTATTGTAGCTAAGGTTGTCATATAAAAGAGAGCTTTCTTATATTTATTGTCAAAATTTTCTTCACATATCCCTAATAAATAATATTTCGGTTGTAGTTCCAATTTTGTTTTCAGTATATTGTTCATTATAGGGCTAACTGATTACCAATAAACTCTAGCAAGTTTACATGCCCACCAACAGTGGAAAAATTTCCTCTCTGGATTTGCAACATTTATTATTGGTTTTACTATATATCTTGCTAGTTTATCAGACAATAGGTGCCACCTGAAAAAATATAGCAATTCTCTTTTATGTTTTGGGATGCCGTATAGTTTCATCAATGGTTCTACATTTTTCCCACTGTGCTTAATGTATGGAAGTTAGAAAACATTTTTAAAAATATAAATTCCAAAGAGTAAAATTTGATTTGGCCATTTTTTAAAAGGAACACCACCATACTAAGTCATTGTATTCAGTGGGACTTGAGCATCCATGGATATTGGTATCCATTGGGGTCCTGTACCCAAAGCCCATCAGATCCCAATGGACCACTGTAGTTTGTAGTCAATGAACACAGGGACAGAGAGAATGGGAAGGCTTGGAATTGTGCCCTTGCAGGAGAACCGTGCAAAAGCAAATGGCTGCACCCTCTCCTAGCTTGTCTCTTTTTCCTCTCTGAAAACTATTGTCATCATGAACACATTCTGATATTGCTTGGCCATATCACCATGACACCAAATTAAGAGGAGTAGCCAATACTCTAGAAGACAGGATCAAAATTCAAAATGACCTGAATACACTAGAAAGCTGGGCCAACGCTAACAAAATGAAATTCAATGCGGAGAAATGTAAGGTACTGCACTTAGGGTGCAAAAATGAAATGCACAGATATAGGATGGGGAACATCTGGCTGAATGAAACTATGTGTGATAGGGATCTAGGAGTCCAAGTAGACCATAAGTTGAACATGAGTCAACAGTGCGATGCAGCAGCTAAAAAGGACAATGCTATTTTAGGCTGCATCAATAGAACTATAGCGTCTAGATCAAGGGAAGTAATAGTGCCACTCTATTCTGCTTTGGTCAGGCCCCATCTGGAATACTGTGTCCAGGTCTGGGCAGCACAATTCAAAAAGGATATGGAGAAACTGGAGCGTGTCCCAAGGAGGGCAACTAAGATAGTGAGAGGTTTGGAAACCATGCCCTATGAGGACTGCCTTAGGGAAATGGGGATGTTTAGCCTGGAGAAGAGAAAGTTAAGAGGTGATATGATAGCCCTATTCAAATATTTGAAGGGATGTCATATTGAGGAGGGAGCAAGCTTGTTTTCTGCTGCTGCAGAGACTAGAACCCAGAACAATGGATGCAAGCTACAGGAAAAGAGATTCCACCTCAACATTAGGAGGAACTTCCTGACAGTAAGGGCTGTTTGACAGTGGAACACACTCCCTCGGAGTGTAGTGGAGTCTCCTTCCTTGGAGGTCTTTAAGCAGAGGCTGGATGGTCATCTGTCAGGGATGCTTTGACTGGGAGTTCCTGCATGGCAGGGGGTTGGACTGGATGGCCCTTGTGGTCTCTTCCAACTCTATGATTCTATGATTCTACAAGCCCCAGTTTTCATGAGCGAAATGTGAGTCCACCACCTTGTCCTCTGATCTGTCTGAGATGGTCATCCAGTCTTTTAGAGAAGACACATACACACACATGGACGCACACACCACCTTTTTTGGTTGAAGCACCCCTTGTGCCAACATTGCCTTGACTTTTGTGCCACTTTCATCCCTATCTGTCCATGTCAACAGTATTTTGTTCATTAGAATATTTTGGGCTTTTCCAGTTCTTTGGACTGCAGGTTCTGTTTTGTTTCCATTGTTTTCTTTCAATTGCCCTTACAGTTTGCTTTAAATTACTTCAGATTGTTTGAAGTGCTTCAAAATTGCTTTTATGTGTGTGGCTTGTTTGGGTTGTCTTAAAACTCAGGTGGATAATGGGTCTTGTTTTTGAGATCTCTGGGCCTCTGCAGCACCCACAATCTAAAAACAGAAACCCTTTCATCTTGTGTGCAAAAAGGTCCCCCCTTTCCTGCTGCAAAAAAAGGATCTTGTGTTGAAATTGCCCTTTTTGGGGGTGGTGTAGGAGGCATTTGGAGCCATTAAAAAGGTTTTTTTTTTTAAAAAAAAAAAAAGAAAATAAGAATTTGGGTTTGTGGCGTGGAGTGTGACACAGCATCCTTCCAGGGTCCCACAGGGACAATGCATCCCTCTCCCCAATGCCTGGCATTTGCTCATTCCTGTTTTAAAGAAGTCCTTTGGATGGCACCCCACCCTGACATCCATTGATACAGAGTGGGATAGAAATCCAGAAAGGAAAAGAAACCATCGAGTGGCTAAGTGAGTGGCTCTTTCCTGTGCATCCACCCACATCTCACGCCAAACAGGTGAGCAGGAATGACTGACCATGGGGCTCTCTTTGGCACAGCAGTGGCACAAAATCAATGTTAAAAAACGGCAACATTAGGAGTGTGAGGTATAGATTTTTCTAAGTACCAAAATACCAAATCAAATTAATCAGGACAAAACAAATGAAGCAGCAATTTCCAATTGTATTAATTACATTCTTGCAAGAATGTCTCAGGCAAGTAGGTACACCTCCCCCAAGTTTTATACAACATTTATAAAACATTTTCTGTTACAATATTTTCTCTGAATTTTCATTGGATGATGTATAAACTCTATAAACTCCCATTACATGAGTATTCTCTATACCTATTTCATATTACTTCATACAAAAAATTAGTCATTATAGATTCATGGGTGTGTTATAATATTTATGAGTCTTTAATAGGCATGCTCAGAAAGAAAAGTTCTTGAATTCTAGTTTACCTTTTAGAACAAAATGAAATTATTGTAATTAACAGTGTGAGCTTCCCACCTCTTTCTTTATCCTGTTGCCCTTGTAAACTGAAAGAAATCCCTATTCTTTTGAAGCTTATACACCACAATTTGTTACAAGTTTACTGCTAGCTATTCCATCTTAAGCTAAAAAATCAAGTCTGTATTCTTGTCACCTTAAAATATTGTTTTGCAAGGGTGACCATTTTTTTTATCTGAGGCTTGAAGTCCAAAGGATATGTGTATGTGGTGTCTATTTTAAAAAACATTCCTATCTAAACTCTCAATTTTATTTCTACTCACTTCACACACACACACACACACACACACACATATACACACACATATGCATAAATTTATATATGAACATATACTTATTTATATGTTAAATTCAAACATTCATTTCTCTCAAGGAGTAATGCAAAGAATATAATCGCACATATTAATCTGATGCATCTCCTTTGGACATGCTCCACCTTATCATCATCCTTCATGAATTGTAGGGACCAGACATGGACACTCTACTCAGGTGACATCTGATCAAAGCAGATCAGAGTGGGACCATTATTTCTTTCAGTGCAGACACTATACACTTATTGATGCAGCCTAGTATCATATTTGCTTTTTCAGCTGCTGCACAACACTGCTGACTCATATTCAGCCTACGATCCAGTAATAGCAATTCTTTTACTGTTCTCAATCTCTCCCTTTCTCCTATTTCCAAAGTCCACTTCCTGCCCTTCCTGAATCCCCCTCCCCATCTAAATAAATAGAGAACATAGGTGCCTTAGCGCAGAGACCCATGATGACCTTCCACCTGCAGTGATGGTGCAATGAGAGTAACATACATACATACATGTTAATAATTGATACAGAAGATGTATGTGGCTTGATTCTGGGAGCTGCAGTCCATACACACACACACACACACACACACACACAATTGTTGTAAACTTTGTGCTGGGCTTCCTGCCTTCCTCTCTCTGGAAATCTCCTGGGGGGACTGAGGATGTGGATATCTAAGCACAGTCCCCACCTCCAAACAAATTTGTCAATAAAATCACAGAACTGCAGGGATGGAGGGTACCCCAACAATGATCCATCCCAGTGGAATCACTTGAGGGTTGTGGAGGGTGTGCATCGCATCAGGTGAGAACCTAAAGGGGGGTGACCCCAATGCTCCTGTAATGACTAGGGAGTTTATCACATGGGAGGAATTTCTCTCAATTTCAAATGGAGCCAATTTGAATTCACCTAAATTCGCTAGTTTAGCGAATTTGTGTGATTTCTAATTGCGTTTGGAATGCGTTCAGAATGACTTCCCATTGCCTGAAATTGCGTGAGATACTCTAATACGCAATTACGTGAAACCCCATGATTGCGTTCGGATTGCCATTGCATTATACCTCCAAATTCCGTTGTATGATAAACTAATAGGGCTCCAGGTTAAGCCAGGAGGGAGGTATAAGCAAATAAAGAGTGACATCAAAGCTTACGGAAGGCTCACTTGGCCAATCACTGAGCAGGATCAAGGGTTATTTTGGAAGCTTCTGTCAGAAGGAGATATAAGGCCTCTGAGCCCAAATGACAGTTGGGAGAGTGTCAGTTAGAGATGGAGAGGGACAGTTAGAGAGTGAGTCTTGGGAGTCAGTGGTTTTTGAAGTGTAAATAGATCAGAGTAGAACATTTAGGTTTTGTTATTATTTTTATGATAGTTTATATGAAATGAATATTTTATAGTTACCAATATTGTACCTGCAAGACTATAAAGATCTTGCATGATTTATATCTTTTGGTTCGTTTTTGTTAATTATAATAAATACTTCCTTTAAAGTATCTACTACTTGACACTCTTTTACACGTGTCCTTGCGTGGTGGATGCTTGAGTAGATCAGCAAGAAGGAGAACTAAAGTCCTTAACAAGTCCCAGTGTATGTTAAGGGAAATCCATCATAAATTCACTGGATGGTGGCTGTGTGGTTTGAGGGAATTTAAGAGTCTGCTGGGACTAAGTGCCAAGACACGGCTGTTGTTTGGCCGCTTGGATCACAGGAGATCATCACAGTTCCTCAAAAACCTACCTTTTGGCAGAAAGGGGCTGGGGCATTCACCTGCTTCCTTTTAAAATGCTTTAAGAGATGGTGGGAGTTTGGTGAAGCTGAGTAGGTGGAGAAAGGTGGGGCCCAGACTTTTTAAAATTAAAAATTCAAATTTCAGAATTTTAATTTATTTTTCAAAATTTGAATTTTTTAAAAAATATCTTTTTAATTGTACTTTTAAAACATCACATTTTAACAAAATCTTCACTATGTATATTTAAATACATTTAGCTTGTGCATATGATAATGTAATTTGAAGGCATCATTGTAATTTTCCTAGTTGTTTATGTCACAACTATTGACTTTACATTCATTAGTATATGGGAATTATGATTTGCAAGTGACATTAGTGGGGGAAAAGCATTGCTACGGATTCTGTATGGTGTGAAATGGGAGGAAGAGAAGGCCAATGGGGGGTGGGGGTGGGGGTGACACCATGAGTAACTGCACCGGATGACACCAACCTTAGGGACCCCACTGATCTTGCCCCATCCATTTTGCAAGGTGGGAAATGGTATACATTAGGTATTTTTGCAGAAAACCAAAGCACTAGAAAAGCTTTCTTTAAAACATGAACTCTCACAAAATATGTGAACAGAAATCCTCAGATCCCCCTTGAATTGGGCCCACTCCGTAAGACTGTGGTGGGGCAGAAATGGGGCTGTGCTACAAGAAAGGTGACCAATCCAAGGGGGATTCAGAAGAGAAAATGCCAGCAGCCACTTTGTACACCTTCACTCATTGGGAAGGGAGTATAGCTAAGTGTTTGGAGCACCTGCTTTGAATGGAGAAACTCTGAGGTTTTGGCTTCCCAGCCTCTCCCTCCCTTGTCCTGACCCTAATACTAGCCTTGCAGAGTCACGGCTGGCCATCCCTCTGGATCCCATGGCTCAATCGAGGGAGAGACCTTTAAACAGGCCCTTCACCATTTTAGTTGCTCTCCTTTGGACATGCTCGTTTCTCAACATCCTTTTTGAATTGTGGTGCACAAAACTGTACATAGTATTCCAGGTGACATCTGACTAAACCAGAACAGAGTGGCACTATTACTTCCCTTGATCTAGACACTACACTTCTATTCATGCAGCCGAGAATGGCTTTGGCCTTTATAGCTGCCACATTATACTGTTGACTCATGTTCAACTTGTGATCTACTAGGACTCCTAGATCCCTACAGACCCCCAAGTCAGACGGAGGAATTGGATGATGCCTTTCTAGAATAGATGACCACACACTCAGAAAGGAGAGATGTAATAGTGATGGGGGACTTCAACTATCCGGATATTTGCTGGAAGTCAAACTCAGCCAAATCCTCAAGGTCTAGCAAATTCCTCACTTGCCTCGAAGACAATTTCATTGTCCAAAAGGTGGAAGAGGCAACAAGGGGATCAGCTATTTCAGATCTGATCTTAACCAACAGGAATGACCTAGTCAATAGGGTGCAAGTGGTTGGATCCTTAGGTGGAAGTGACCATGTTCTCCTGGAGTTTGTTATACAGCGGAAAGGGGAAGCCAGACATAGTCAGATACGCATTCTAGACTGTAGGAGAGCTGATTTCAATAAACTTAGAGAAATATTGGGGGATCCGACACAAACATCGAAGTCGCAGCATCAGCATAACTAACTGGGGCCCAATGTGTCGACATCAATGTCAACGTCATGGTCGACGCTGAGGCAGTGACTGTGACCGGATCCGTCTCTGGCGGTTTCGACACAGTAGCAGTAGTGGCCGGCGGTGGCAAGGGGGCTCTGTACTCACTCCTGGCTGGAACCGGAGAGCGGGAGCGGGACCTCCGAGAAAAAACGTCGGCGTGGAAATCCCTGACGTGATACCGATCTCTATATGAAGGAGAGTAGGACCGATAGGAAGGGTGGCGTTCTCTCCAATATGACTCTGTTCGATGTTGAGCAAGGAACAAGGCCGACGAGTGAGGCGAGTCGAAATAGTGTTCCTCAAATGGCTCAGGAGACCTCCGGGGCGGAGGGGATGGGAACCACAGCCTGTAGATCCGCTCCGAGGAGGCTAGGATGTCCTTCGGAGGGAGAGCAGATGGGGCCAAAATAGGCGAGATCTTAGTGGTCGAGGCCAAGACCATCCCAGACGGGACGAAGGCCGGAACCAAGACAGGCTGTTGAGCAAGTTCCAAAGTCTCCGGCGTCGAGTCAAGTACCGAGACCGGGGCCGGGACTGAGAGGTTGGTTGGCGTTGGCTTCAAGTATGACATAGCAAGGTCCGCTTGCACCGCAGCCGAGACAACAGAAGTTGGGACCTCTTGAGGCTTGTGCTTCTTAGCCTTAGGCTTTTCCACTTCTTGAGAAGAGGAGCATTTCCTATGCTCCTTGGTGTGCCATTCTGGGCGAGACATGGCCTCCGGAGTTGAGGGCGTCGGTGTCGAGACCGTCGGGGTCGAGGTCGTCGTCGACGTCAAGGGGGACTTTTTGACTTTAGGAATCCTTGGGAACTTGGAGATGGGTAGGCGTCCCAGGGGATCCACAGAAGACTCCGTGGATTGCGACACCGAGAGGGCCTTCTCCCACAAGTGAGCCTTGAGCCTATCCGCTCTCTGGCGAAGTGTGGCAGGGTTGAAGGCTTTACAATGCCTGCATTTCTCCGGGATGTGGGTATTGCCCAGGCAGAGGATGCACTTGGGAGTGTCCGTCCACCACTGGGATCTTATTGCCACACTCGGAGCATTTTTTGAAGGGGGCGGCCATAAGCGGCCGAGCAATGCAAGGGGCCCGTCCGGGCCAGAGTCCTCATAAAAATCCTAACGAAAATAGAGGCAGCTCAAGGGATAACAACAGGGAGAAAATAAGAAAAACTAAGAAAAACCAAGAAAAAACTAAGAAAACTAAGAGTATTGGATCTACTCAGCCTTTCGTCGCGAAGAGCACTCCTAAGGGCATGTTTTGCGCTCAAAATAATTGATTGTGATATAACCCATAGATAAGTCTAGGGGCCTGTAACAAAGGATATAAAGTATGATGCAAAGGAAAACAATGTCAAAGAAATTACAAAATTCTAGCAGGTATAACTATTTGTGTTCAAAATAACGGCTGGCTGGATGAAAAAATAGAGGACCAGTGATTCCAGGATAGGTTACATTTTTGCCTTTCACCAGGGGATGGTTCCTTTTTTAAAGTAAGTTTTGAAGCACAGTACTTACAGTACCTATATTGACCCATGGATAAATCGACTCAGGTTTTTTTTGGGTCAATTTCTGGGCTAAAATTTCTAGGCTTAAGAGTATATACTGTGCTTGGGGAGACAGGATAAAGAACATTTAATTTAGTCTCCTTGCTTCTAGCCTGAAGGCAGATGCAGAGCAGAGCAAAGGGGGAGTCATTGTACCACAGCAACCAATAGAAAGGAGAAACTAACTAAGCAAATCCATATACCCTCTGTAGTCTTTGTCAGTTGCACTGCAAAATATGACAAGCTGTTGTTCCCCCAGCTGAGCTGGAGATTTGTGCAGAGCCCTTTACTCTTGCCTAGAGTTACGACCACCAAAACTAGAGAACAGGGGACCTTCATCTCTTCACTGAAATGACCAGTGGAAACTTGAGGCTCAGGGCCAGGCAACCCTACTGCCCCATGTAAAAAGAGCAAGAAAAAAAAAAGACTCAAATAAAATACAATGGGGCTTTCTAGATTGGCAGGAAAGGGTGACATGAAGTTGCCTTTTCCCAAATACTTAGCAGCTACACTGCAGGTCCCAGGGGTGTAAAAGGTATTAAAGGTATTAAAAGGTATAGGGCAGCTACACTGAGGGGGTGTGGGGACGACTTATCTGAAGTCTTTTCTGTTGCTCAGCAACTACATTGGAAGCTGTCAGGATGCTAGAAACACAGGCTGAGCAGCTGCACAGGCGGCAATGAATGGGGCTTTTGGCAGCACTGAACCTTTAATTTCATTGTTGCTGTTGCTGTTGCCAGCTGCGAACTGTGCAGTTGCACCAGTACATCATACAGGCAATTGTATTGCTGGCTGCGAACTGCGTAGTTGCACAGGTACACCACACATGAACTGTGCAGTTATGAAAATCTGTCAAATTACCATTGCGGTTTCACTTCCCTTTTTTAACTGTGCAGTTGCACCGATGCACCATGAATGAACCCCTTTATTTTATAATAATAATAATAGAATCATAGAATCATAATAATAATTTATATTTCCCGCCTCTCCCAATGGATCGAGGCGGGATTACAGCAAATTAAAATACAATACATACAGTACAGTATAAAATCACAATGTAATTAATATAGACAATTATACAATTATAATAGTATAAAAGTTATCTCTTAGCATAAAATCAATTCCAAATTATCCAGTGCTCTAATCTCTCTAGGCCCATTAGTATATCCAGTTATCACATGGTCTTCTGTGATTGTTATAATAAATCAGGTGGGTAGGCCCGCCGGAAGAGATCCGTCTTAAGAGCTTTCTTGAAAGCCTCTAAAGATGCTATTTGACGGATCTCTTCCGGTAGGTCATTCCAAAGTTTCAGGGCTATTGCTGTAAAAGCTCTGTGGGAAGTAGATGTTGGTCTTGAATTATGTTCTTTCAGAAGGTTCTTCCCCGATGTTCTGAGAGTGTGGGGTAGATTATATCGGGAGAGACGTTCCGTCAAGTAACTCGGACCCAAGCCATATAGCTTAGGCTGATACGCCAGCTGCGCCCCTTCCTGGGTAAGAGGGACCTTGAAACATTGATACATGCACTGGTAACCTCTCATTTAGATTTCTGCAATGCACTTTACATGGGGCTACCTTTGTACCAAGTCCGGAAGCTTCAGTTAATTCAGAACGCAGCAGCCAGATTACTTACAGGGGCATCAAGATCTGAGCATATCACCCCTATATTAAAATTCTTACACTGGCTGCCAATTAGCTTCCGGGCACAATACAAAGTGTTGGTCGTTACCTTTAACGTATCCCATTCTGGGGGACAGAATGGCGCCTTGAGGGATGCCAGATGTCAGCTCTCTTCTCCGAAGGCAGCTGTCCCCCAGCGATACCATCTGGAACCTGCCGGAAAGGTAGGAACGGAACCACTGAAGCACAGTGCCTCCAATTCCCAACTCCCTCAGGTGTTCCAGAAGGATACCGTGGTCTACGGTATCGAATGCCGCTGAGATGTCCAAAAGCACCAACAGGGTCACACTTCCCCTGTTGATACCCAGAGGGAGATCATCGACCAAGGCGACCGTGGCTGTCTCGACTCCATATCCCCTCCTGAAGCCAGTTTGAAATGGGTCTAGATAATCGGCTTCATCCTAGACGACTTGGAGTTGGAAGGCAACTGCCCTCTCGATCACCTTGCCCAAGAATGGCAACAAGGAGACCGGTCTATAGTTCTTTCTTTCCAAGGGGTCCAGGGAGGGCTTTTTTAATAGTGGTTTTACCACAGCTTGCTTTAAGGCAGCTGGAAATTTGCCCTCCCTGAGGGACGCGTTGATGATCTGCCAAAGCAGTGTCATCACTGTATCTCCTCCTTGGACGGTCAACCAAGATGGGCAGGGATCGAGTGCGCATGTTGTCTTCCTAACACTTCCAAGGAGCTTGTCCACTTCCTCGGTATTTACAAACTCAAAGTGATCCAGTTTAATCAAGTCCACAGAGGCACTGGACACCTCTTTTCTAGTTTCTGCATTAATGTTGGTGTCTAGATCAACCCTTATCTGAGAGGTTTTATTGGCAAAAAAAGTATTAAAGGCATCACAGCAGGCATTTGTTGGCTCCAATAATGGGTTCAGGGTGGGACGGTGCTGAATTAGTTCTTTAACCACCCTGAAAAGCTCTGCTGGACGAGACTCTGCCGATGCAATTCGAGCAGCACAGAATGAATTCTTTGCTGCATCGATTGCCACTCCATAGGCCCTTAAAAGATGTTCCAGGAGTGCCTTATCAGATAAATGATGATGTCGGCGCCAATGGCACTCAAGTTGTCTCGTCTCTCGCTTCATTCATTATGAATCAACTTCTTTATTTTATGAATTGGCATTTTATGTGCAGTTGCATGACAGTTACAGCATCCCAGAGTCCCTACTGCGCATGTCTAGGGTTCAGACTAGGGCTGGAGCTAGGGTTTGGAAGCTTTAAAAAACTGTGCAGTTGCACCTCAGCATTTAGATGCAACTGCGCAGTTACACCCTTTTTAGAAAGAAGTGGGGAAAAGCAGCTCCTTTTTCAAGCTGCTTTCCCCCCACTAAAATGCAAAAGAAGTGCGTTCATGCCAAACTTTCAGTGTGGGTCATCTAAAGGCCACACTTTCAGGCAGGCATGAACACACCCCTTTTTGCCAGTCTAGGTCAGGCTAGCCCAAGTTTAGGTCCTGAGGGCAGGGGGGTGGGGGTGGGTGGAGGATCAAGGACTGACTCAGGAGTCAGTGAATATTGTGTCAATGTAGGGCTAGAAATGAGACAAAAATGCATTTTCAGCATCTTTCTACATGGTCACCACCAGCTGAATTATGGCAGCAGAAATACAATACAAATACCAACACTTCATAAATGATGCTGTGTTTCATAGACTCTGAGCAATGAAGAGTACAGAATACTCCAAATTACTGAAAAATTTAGTGAATGTTCCTGTTAGGGCAAGATATTTTAAAACAACAAACATTCTTGCAGAAATAGCATTGAAGGTTATAATAGAGCTTTAAAAATACAATAAAGATGTATGAAGGCTGCCTCATCCAAAAAAAAAAAAAAAAAAAAAAGCATTTTTGACTGTTTGCATTTCTACAGTTTCCCTGTAGTGTAGATTTTATGATGCCTCAAAAAATGTGAATTCTGAGAAAAATGTTTATTTCAGTCCTGGCATTGGTATAGCTTCTCTCCTGTATGGATGTGTATGGTGGTGTGTAAGGCTGGTATCTGAAGTAAAGCACTTGCCACATTGCTGCCAATTGTATGGCATCTCTCCTGTATGAAATCTATGGTGAGAAAAAGGACTGAACAGAAAGCACTTGCCACATTGCTGCCACTTGTATGGCATCGCTCCTGTATGAAATCTATGGTGAGAAAAAGGACTGAACAGCAAGCAAAACGCATTCCATTCATTCCATACTGTTGGCATTTGTATGGTATCCCTCCTGTATCGACTCTCTGGTGAGAGACAAGGACTAAATTGTGAGCAAAACATTTATCCATATTATTGGCATTTGTATGGTTTCTCTCAAGTTTGGATTCTGGTGTCTCAAAAGATTTGAAGAGAAAGGAAAACATTTCCCATACTGCTGGCACTTGTATAGTTTCTCTCCTGTGTCGTTTGTCTCATGAGTTACAAGGGCTGACTTGTGAGCAAAACAGTTTCCACACTGTTGGCATTTGTATAGTTTCTCTCCTGTGTAAATTCTTTGATGAATCAGAAGGGCTGATTTTTCAGCAAGACATTTCCCACACTGCTGGCACTTGTACCATTTCTCTCCTGTGTGGACCCTTTGGTGTATTTTAAGATTTGACTTGAGAGCAAAACCTATTCTACACTGCTGGCATTTAAATGATTTCTCTCCTGAGTGAACTCACTGATGAATTACAAGGTTTGACTTGTGAGCAAAATATTTCCCACACTGCTGGCAGTTGTAAGTTTTCTCTCCTGTGTGGAATCTCTGATGCATGAAAAGGTTGTACTTATGAGCAAAACATTTTCTGCATTGCTTGCGTTTGTATGGTTTCTCTCCTGTGTGGACTCTCTCATGTCTCAAAAGATTTGAACGGCTAGAAAAACATTTTCCACACTGATGGCACTTGTACTGTTCTCTCCCGTGTGCTTTCTCTCATGAGTTACAAGGGCTGACTTGTGAACAAAACATTTCTCACACCACTGGCATTTGTATGATTTCTCTCCTGTGTGGACTTTCTGGTGTCTCAAAAGATTTGACTTGCGAGCAAAACATCTTCCACATTGCTGGCACTTGTATGGTTTCTCTCCTGTGTGGTTTCTCTCATGAGTTACAAGGCTTGACTTGTGAATAAAACATTTCCCACATTGCTGGCATTTATTTGATTTCTCTCCTGTGTGGACTGGTTGGTGTTTTCTAAGTTGTGACATCTGAGCAAAACATTTTCCACACTGCTGGCATTTAAATGGTTTCTCTCCTGTGTGAACTCTTTGATGAATGACAAGGTCTGACTTGTGAGCAAAACATTTTCCACACTGCTGGCATTTGTATGGTTTCTCTCCTGTGTGGACTCTCTGGTGTCTCAAAAGATTTGAACACCTAGGAAAACATTTCCCACACTGCTGGCACTTGTATGGTTTCTCTCCTGTGTGGTTTCTTTCATGAATTACAAGGGTTGACTTGTGAACAAAACATTTCCCACACTGCTGGCATTTGTATGATTTCTCTCCCGTGTGAACCCATTCGTGTATTTTAAGATTTGACTTGCGAGCAAAACCTATTCTACACTGCTGGCATTTAAATGGTTTCTCTCCTGTGTGAACTCTCTGATGAATGACAAGGTCTGGATTGTGAGCAAAACATTTTCCACATTGCTGGCATTTGTATGGTTTCTCTCCTGTATGGACTCGCTGGTGTTTTTTAAGGTGTGACATGTGGCCAAAACATTTTTCACATTGCTGACATTTATATGGTTTCTCTCCTGTGTGGACTCTCTGGTGTCTCAAAAGATTTGAACATCTAGAAAAACATTTCCCACACTGCTGGCACTTGTATGGTTTCTCTCCTGTGTGTTTTCTCTCATGAATTACAAGGGTTGACTTGTGAACAAAACATTTCCCACACTGCTTGCATTTGTATGATTTCTCTCTTGTGTGGACTCTCTGGTGTATTTTAAGATTTGACTTGCAAGCAAAAGCTATTCTACACTGCTGGCATTTGTATGGTTTCTCTCCTGTGTGAACTCTCTGATGAATGACAAGGTTTGATTTGCGAGCAAAACATTTCCCACATTGCTTACATTTGTATGGTTTCTCTCCTGTGTGGACTCTCTCATGTCTCAAAAGATTTGAACGGCTAGGAAAACATTTTCCACACTGCTGGCACTTGTATAGTTTCTCTCCTGTGTGGTTTCTCTCATGAATTACAAGGGCTGACATGTGAAAAAAACATTTCTCACACCACTGGCATTTGTATAATTTTTTTCCTGTGTGGACTTTCTGGTGTCTCAAAAGATTAGACTTATGAGCAAAACATATTCCACACTGCTGGCACTTGTATGGTTTCTCTCCTGTGTGGACCTGTTGGTGTTTTTTAAGTTGTGACATCTGAGCAAAACATTTTCCACACTGCTGACATTTAAATGGTTTCTCTCCTGTGTGAACTCTTTGATGAATGACAAGGTCTGACTTATCAGCAAAACATTTTCCGCACAACTGGCATTTGTTTGATTTCTCTCCTGTGTGGATTGTCTCATGTATTATAAGATTTGAGTAGCTAGTAAAACTTTTCCCACACTGATGTTTCTTGTATGATTTTTCTGCTGTGTGGTTTCTCTCATGAGTTACAAGGGTTGATTTGTGAACAAAACATTTCCCACATTGCTGGCATTTATTTGATTTATCTCCTGTGTGGACTCGTTGGTGTTTTTTAAGTTGTGACATCTGAGCAAAACATTTTCCACACTGCTGGCATTTAAATGGTTTCTCTCCTGTGTGAACTCTTTGATGAATGACAAGGTCTGACTTGTGAGCAAAACATTTTCCACACTGCTGGCATTTGTATGGTTTCTCTCCTGTGTGGACTCTCTGGTGTCTCAAAAGATTTGAACACCTAGGAAAACATTTCCCACACTGCTGGCACTTGTATGGTTTCTCTCCAGTGTGGCTTCTCTCATGAATTACAAGGGTTGACTTGTGAACAAAATACTTCCCACACTGCTGGCATTTGTATGATTTCTCTCCTGTATGGACCCTTTGGTGTATTTTAAGATTTGACTTGCGAGCAAAACCTGTTCTACACTGCTGGCATTTAAATGGTTTTTCTCCTGTGTGAACTCTCTGATGAATGACAAGGTCTGACTTGTGAGCAAAACATTTTCCACATTGCTGGCATTTGTATGGTTTCTCTCCTGTGTGGACTCGCTGGTGTTTTTTAAGGTGTGACATGTGACCAAAACTTTTTCCACATTGCTGGCATGTGTACGGTTTCTCTCCTGTGTGGACTCTCATATGTGTAATAAGGGCTGACTTGTTAGGAAAAAAATTTCCGCACTGCTGGCATTCGTATGGTTTCCCTTCTGTGTGGACTCTCTGGTGTATTTTAAGATTTGACTTGTCAGCAAAACATATTTCACACTGCTGGCATTTGTGTGGTATCTGTCCTGTATGGAGTCTCTGATGAGAGACAAGGACTGAATATCGAGCAAAACGTTTTCCACATTGCGGACATTTGTATGGTTTTTCTCCTGTGTGAACTCTCTGATGAATGACAAGGTCTTTCTTGTAAGCAAAACATTTTCCACATTGCTGGCATTGGTATGGTTTCTCTCCTGTGTGGACTCTCTGGTGTATTTTAAGATTTGACTTGCGAGAAAAACACATTCCACACTGCTGGCACTTGTATGGTTTCTCTCCTGTGTGGACTCTCTCATGCCTGAAAAAGTCTGACTTGTGAACAAAATATTTTCCACACCGCTGACATTTGTATAGTTTCTCTTCTATGTGGATTCTTTCATTCTTCAAAAGGACTGGCTTCTGAGTAAAACATTTTCCACAATCCTGGCACTCTCCTCTGTGGATTCTTTGATCACTTACAAGTTCTTCTACAAAGAAGAAATAGGACAGACAAGACTATATCTCAGTGTTAAGAAAAGAAGAACCTCTGAAATCAACAATGGAGCTAAGCATGCTCAAGTAGAAAGAGAAAAATCAGAATATGGAATCTCTGTGGTCTCTTTCCCTCCTTTCATAGATATTAGTCATAATTGCTAAATGGAACCCTTGATATTTCTGAAACCAAGGACCTGAGCCTGTTTGCAAAAGTTCATTCAAATCAGTTGATAAAAGTTGTCAGATTTGTGGCTGCCTCTCAATACACAAGGAATCAGTATGTAGAGAGATCTTGTAGCACTTTTGAGACTACTGGAAAGAAAGAAACTGGCAGCATCAGCTTTTGATTCCATATACTAACATGGCTATATCTTTGAATACACAAGGAACTTATTATGACCCTATTATGGACATTTGTAGAGTTACCATTCTGTCCACAATAGACTATCTTAACTTTGTTTAACTCTCCTCTACTCTCTCCCACACGCATGATCACCTTCCATTTCTCCCTCCACTCTCCAACTTTCCCACCTGCCCATCTGCACTATCTCAGCATTTTACTTTCAGCATCTCTTCAGTGCCACTCTATTTTAAACATTCCCCCTCTCATTCTCTCTCTCCAACACACATACACACAGAATATGATGCAGGAAAGAGATACTTTCAGGCTCATTTGGTGAGAAAGGTAGCATAATAAATATACAGATCAATCAATGGGAAAGACTAAGGAAGGGGGCTGGGAGTTGGATCCCAATTTTGGTGAGGGTCAGGCTTCAGAACTAGACATCTCTAAGACAGGAATGGGCAACTGTTAGGGATTAGGGGGCCACACTGGACTCCCAGGGGATTCAGAAGGCACCCTCCCCCCATTGTCCCATCTGAAAATATATCAAATAAAGCTTTGCTCCTCCATATCCTCCAACATTCCTTAGGGAAAGTGTAGACAGTTTTGTCGCTTTTGGGCACTCTCTGAACCCAGCCAAGTGAGGCCTTTTTCCCAACAAGATATTGGGAAAGCATATTCTAAAGCACTGAAATAGGGGCCAAAAAATCCTGTAAACTTGCTAAGGAATGTGCTGAGGAGCATTTGGGGCCACAAATATTAATTTCCATAGTTCCTTCCAACAAAATCCTAAGATTGCCAGTTTAGAGAGGGGTATTTACAAACTTCAACTACACGGCTCTAGTGGCTCACTAAATTATAAATTCCAAGATTCCACAGGATGTTGCTATCACAGTTAAAGTGAAATCATAGTGCTATGACAATATAATATGCAAGGACCCACTTCTGTAGGAAGGGCAATGCATTCAAGTTCCTTACCCACAGAGGACACATTCTCATAGTTTTCCATCATCACTTCGTTGTACAAAAATCTGTGCCTCCGATCCAACAGTTCCCATTCCTTCTCTGTGAAGTACACAGCAACATCTGTAAAGGTCAACTGCAATAGAAAATAGCCTTCATCCAGAGAGTAACCAATCAAAAGGGGAGGAAAGCATAAGGTGCATCCCAAATATTATTCCCTAACTTCAAAATAAATCTAGAGAGGGACATGTCTGAATATTCTCCTATTTCTTTTCCTTACCTCCTTTGATCTTTATAAACTGGGCATGAAGGAAAAGATGAGGCTACAATCCGGATCCCTGATTATTTAGATTTCCTCTCTGAAGGAAGACTTTGGTTAGTATGTGGAAACTCATCCATATAGATCTTCCTAATCTGCATTACTAACTGGCGCAACAGGGTAGCCTCACCAAATCATCATACTTTTTGGATTTTGAGCATGTATGGTCAAGTTCTTTAAGCACATAAAGCAGAGAATACAGGAACCTCTTCCCATTCCTGGCAATAAAAATATGAAAACCAATAATTAAATCATTAGGAATTGCTTCCTTTAATGATGGTTCAAAAAACGCTGCCTGATTCAGTGATTGCCCCATCGGCTTACCTTGTGATATGTTTGTTATCTGCAATGAGAATGAAGGTATCCTAGAGAAGTGGTGTTGGCATTCTATCACTTGCTCAGAGCAGGCAGGAAGTTGCTTTTCAAACTGAGGATGCCACCACTAGATAGAGCCAACCCCCTTTGGTAGCTTCAGTTAACAGCACAGCTGAAGACAGAAGTAAAATTAACCTAATAGCTATAGAGAGAAACCGCTCACAAAGGAGAACAATAAACTTGAATGAAAGTGGATAACACTAGAGGGTTGAAATAACCCATGTAATAACATCAGAAGATCAACACCATATGAGAGGGAGTGGAAGATACCTTCGTTCCCATTGCTGAAAACAAACATTTCACAAGGTAAGCCAATGTTTACTTTTCCAGTGATGGGACGAAGGTATTCTAGAGAAGCGGGATATAAAAAAGCTCCCTCAATTTGGGTGGGATCTCAAGGAGGAAACTGTCTATTTAGGAACTACCGTCTGAAGTATTCTCCTCCCAAATGCATCTTTGGAGGATTGAAAAATGTCAAGGCGGTAATGTCGAATTAAGGTAGATGCAGACGACCAGGTAGCTGCTCTGCAAGTTTCTGATAGTGATGAATTGGTGGAAAGGGCAGCTGAAGTTGAGGCACTGCGTGTAGAAGAAGCATAAACTGGACCTGAGCTAGATAGTCCTGATAAGGAGTAGCATGTTATGATACAGGATCTTATCCATCTGGAAAGTGTGGATTATGAAATCTTTTTTTCCATGACAGTTTTGTGGAAAGAGACAAATAGGGTATCAGAAAGACGAAAGGAACAATCCTTTTGAAATATATTTAAATGGCCCTCTATACATCGAGTATGTGCCATGTTTTTTCTAAGTCTTTCTTAGGGTGAGGACAGAAGGAAGGCAAAATGATATCTTGTGTTCTGTGAAAGATGGAGTTAACCTTGGGGATGAAGGAAGGGTCTAACCTTAGTAACACAGAGTCATTTCTGAATATACACAGATCTTCACTAACAGACAAAGCCCCAAGCTCAGATACTCTTTTAATGGCTGTCAAAAACAGGACCTTCCAAGTGAGGTATTTAATGTCTAATGACTGAAGGGGCTTGAAAGGGTCTTTGGTGAAGGCAGATAAGACCTTATGTAGATCCCAGTTAGGGTATCGGCAGACCATAGGAGGTTTAATAAGGGTGGCCGCTCTTAGGAATCTTTTTACATAGTAGTGATTAGACAGTTTGTTACCCAGTCTTTGAGGGACGGCAAACGTGATTGGCGAGACCTGTCTCTTTAAGGTGTTTGGTCTGAGTCCTTTGTCCAAACCATTTTGTAGATTAAAAAAAGGAGAGAACTCACGGTAGTGTTGTGTTTAACCTTGTTTTGTTTACACCAATTGGTAAAAGACCTGTATGAATATTCATAAATTCATCTGGTAGAGGGACGTCTTGCTTTTCTGGTCTATGTCTTTTCTAGTTAGCCAATGTGGTTTTATGTTTAAGGTCTCTCTGATGTGTTCTGTTGTTATTGACAGATCTTTTTCTGTCCAACTGAATAGTAGTTCTGATTTTTGGATTAGGGCTTTTGACTTTGTCCCTCCTTTTCTGTTTATGTCTGCTTTTGTGGTTATGTTGTCTGTTCTGACAAGGATGGTCTTTTTTTGTCAGGTGTTTAAAGGATATCAGAGCTAGACGTACAGCCCTGAGTTCCAAGAGGTTTATGCTGTATTGTTGTTCTAGGTGACTCCATTTTCCCTGGCCGAACGGGTGGTCGAGTGTGGCTCCCCAACCTCAAAGGCTGGTATCCATCGTCATTTGTCATCGTCATCATCATCGCCACAACGCCAGCGCCGGGAACACCTGAGGCCGCGGCGGAGACCTGGAGGAGGCGGGGAGCCGGTGGGAGCGGCCCCTGTAAAAGGCCGGCCTGCCGGCTCTTCCTCCGCCACAACGCCAGTGCCGGGAACACCTGAGGCCGTGGCGGAGACCTGGAGGAGGCGGGGAGCCGGTGGGAGCGGCCCCTGTAAAAGGCCGGCCTGCCGGCTCTTCCTCCGCCACAACGCCAGCGCCGGGAACACCTGAGGCTGCGGCGGAGACCTGGAGGAGGCGGGGAGCTGGTGGGAGCCGGCTCTTCCTCCACCCCAGCATCATCATCATTTGGGTCTGGCGAACTATTAATGTTAGTGCTGATTTACTCAGGCGCTCAGTGGACTTTGGGGGTTGGGCCGACAATAGGAGCGGCATTCTTTAAGCTGGCCTGTCGAACCTCCCTCCCCCACACCTTTAATCAACGATGCGAGCACCGGAATTCCCTCTTCGCCCGAGGAACAATCTTGGGAGGCTCTCTTCCCAGCAGGGCTAACATTTGTTTATGGATGTATTATGAAGTG
This sequence comes from Urosaurus nigricauda, assembly GCA_034509955.1. Taxonomy (NCBI): domain Eukaryota; kingdom Metazoa; phylum Chordata; class Lepidosauria; order Squamata; family Phrynosomatidae; genus Urosaurus; species Urosaurus nigricauda. The sequence goes on from JAOEGL010000002.1 coordinate 334,460,890, forward strand.
TAGTAATTGATTTTTGTTCTGTAATTGAAACTGAATTATTATGTACTTATCTTGTATTGTTTTGCTGATGTTGTATTTTATATGCTGTGCACCGCCCTGATCTATGGAAGGGCGGTATACAAATAAAAGATATTATTATTATTATTATTTGTAATTCTTGTGGGGGACATAAAATCTGTCCTTTGTGAAGGTTGTCTGACATCCATCATGAAGTGAAATCCTGACTTCCTGAGTCAAGCGAAGGCGTCTGTTGGATTTTGGGGCTATTTGTCTTTGGTATGGAAGTAGGAACCACTGGAGCTCTCTTGAGAGCAAGCGGGCCCATGGGAGGCAATCTGTGGTGGATATCATTAGGCCCTGTAGTCTTGCAAGTTGAGTCAGGTTTAAGGATCAAGATCGGTAGGCTAGCAAAGCCATTTGATGGACAGCATGAATCATTTCTGGACTGAGAGACACCCTTCCCCGCCAAGTGTCTATCACTGCTCCAGATGTATGAGTTGTTGTGAAGGTGTGAGGTGGCTATTTCCATGACTGACCTGAAAACCATGTCTTGCTAATGAAGATAGTATACGGTGGATGTCTAACACACTCTGACTGAGAGAAGGAGAGCAGATCAATAAATCATCCAAATAAGGATGGACATGGATCCCCTGTAGTCTCCACTGCGCTATTAGAGCAATCATGAATTTTGTGAGGACGCGAGGAGCCGACGACAGGCCAAAGAGGAGAGCCCTGTATTGGTAGTAATGTTGATGATAAAAAAACCTCAGGAACTGACTGTGAGGTGGGTGTATCTGGATGTGTAAACAGGCTTCGGTAAAATCAGGAGATGCCAGAAACTCGTGTGGTCCAGGATGGATCTGAGGGTCTCTATTCGAAACCAACACTTCCTGACAAACCTGTTGACTCATTTGAGATCTAGTACTGCTCTCCAAGACCCATCTTTCTTGGGCACTATGAACAGGATTGAAGGACAGCCTCCGTAGACCTTTGAAGAAGGCACAGGTTTGATCGCATCGATCTCTAACAGATGTTGAATAGCCTAAAGCATCAGTTGTTTTTTTCATGACACGAAGATTTTGGAGATATGATGAAGTGATTGTGCCTGATGGTAGATAGGACTCACTTGTTGGAAATCGACTCCTCCCACTTGTGGTAAAAGCGACAGATTCTGCCGCCCACTCTGGAAGGCCGTCAGTCATTGTCTAGGGGAGTTTAGGCTTTTGTTTGGAGGTTTGGAATCTTAGGTTTTGTTGAGGTGCATTGTTGTTTTTCCCAAATCCTCGGGACTGGTATTGTTGGCGTCCGTATGACTCTTGAGCTGTTGGATCGGTTGTCTCTAGAGCAAAAGGAGGAGGAATTGTAGGGGGAAAAGGAACCTTGTCCCTGACTAAAGGAGCACTTGTCGTCCTGTTTGGGCAAGGATGTCAATGCTTTCTTTTTATATTTGGTTCTATGAGTACAAGCTCATGAGACTCACCAAACAGCTTTTGACCACCGAAAGAAGACATGGTCAGATTTTGTTTGGACTTGGCAACAACAATCCAATTTTTTAGCCATATCTGTCTCCTAGCCGGGATAGAAGCTGCTTGGTCTTGGGCTCTCAGTAGGATGACATCTAGTGAGGCATCATCCTCCTGAGACAGGGAGTGCCTGGGTTGCTCCTACAGGAGGTCTGCTGATTCCCCAGACATGCCACGGCTATCATCATGGTCCCTTGCCTCCGACATGGTGTTGTTCCCCACAGCAAGGGGAGAAGAAGAAAAAAGGAGGACAGATAGTCTGAGGGGAGAGGGCAGGAGGAAGAGGCAGGAGGAAGGCAGATAGGTAAGATTTTTTTAAAGGATTGAAAAGAAAAGGTAGAAAAACAGCAGAGCCTAAAAGGCATGCGACTGCTCAGAGCCTAGGAAGAAGCAAAACTCAAGCTACCAAAGGGGGTTGGCTCTATCTAGTGGTGGCTCCCTCAGTTTGAAAAGCAACTTCCTGCCTGCTCATCCCATCGCTGGAAAACTATGGGTTTAATGTTAATGCAGGAAATGAACAAGTCCTCCTGAGGGGGCCACCAAAACATCCAGTCCCGCCATCCCTGATTGCACTTTCCTCATTCCTTACATTTATATGGTTTCTCCCCTGTGTGCATTCTGTAATGTAAGTTTTACTGAGATTTATATTAGAATGTTTTTCCACTGTTTACCTTTCTTTTTCCTTCATGCTTTTCATGGGAGGTCACGAGTTCACAAATATCTTCTCCTTCAGAAGCAGAGGGGTTAATCTTCCTATTCACTGATTGGTTTCCTTTTTGTCTTTTTGGTCCACTTTGATTTGCAAACTTCCCTTTGTCCTCAACATTCTTGGTTGTTTCCCATGGCAACACGGAATTCTGCACAAGATTCTCCTTCTCCTGCTTATGACCTGCTTGAGAAATAAGATAATCCCATTAAATGTTTAACACAGAAACCCAGGATCTCAGTGGAGATCCAGACTAATCACTGCTTTATCCCCGGTATTCACCCACCCTATCTGTTTCAGCCTATATTTAATTTTCATCCAATATTTCCTTGCTTTTTTACATGTCCACCACGGATGGAAAAACATTCCCACTTCCTGATAGCATTTCCAGCACTTTTTATTCATCGCTTTATACATTTTTGTAAGTAAGAGTTCCCACTAACTTCCAGCCTGACTTCTTTGTGGAAAGTCCTCTGGCACCAATCCAGGAGATGACACTCCTCATCAGTGATATACACAGCCACTTCTTCAAAGGAGACCAGGAGCCATAAAGAAGAAAATAACAACAGTACTCTTATCACAAATAGTCTCTTCCTAAATGTCCTCCTACAAAACAGAAACAATTTGGGAAGCCTTTCCACTTTTTTTTTCGTTTTGTGTGCAGGATTCATGACTTCACATGAGAGAAAGAACAGTGTGCACAGCTTTACTGTTTCACCTCTTTGAGATCCTCCAGTGAAATTGGATCTTTATAGCATTCTTTCCATTCCACCTGAGAACGAATGGATTTGGTTATGACCATAGCAAAAGAAATAAGAAGGAAATGGTAGGGCCATTGTGTGGAGAAGATAGCGAAATGGTATTGGGACAGAAAAGGCAAAACAACTCAACAACTTATTTGTCTTGTTCTTCTTCCAAAAGGAAAACAGTGCTCAGCCTGGGGGAAATGAAGCACAGAATAAAGAGATTGTACAGGAATACCTGTCTACTTTAAAGAAATATAAGTCTCCAGGTCCAGATGAGCTATATCCAAGGGTAGTGAAAGAACAGAGAACCTCAGGTCTGGCACAGGGCAGGAGCTTTGCGGTGGTCGCTCCCAGACTTTGAAACTCCCTCTCTTGGAAGGAAATGGAACCTTAGGAGGAGAAGATCGAGACGGTGCACTTGCATCCATTATAACTCTGCAGGCTTTGAACCAGGTAAAATCAAAGTGTTATATTTTAAAACGCAGCTGCAGACAAGCTCAGATCTGGCACAGGGTGATCCAGGGGGCACGGCTGGCATCCCATTTCTACCTTTGCAATCCCAACAACTTAAGATACCTAAAACATGAATTTATTCCTTCAGCATCTCTCCAACAAAGACAAAAGGGATCCTTACTCAGAGAGGCCTCCTTCCCAACGTCTTCCATCCTGGCTTCCTTGGATGGAGCCTCTGGTCTGAATCCAGGAGAGCCCACTTCTTCTGCGGAAATTACATGGCCTCCTCCTCAAAGTAGACCTGGACCTGAAAGAAACCCAGAACCTCTGTAATGACCAATAATTCTTCCTTATGTAACTCCCCCTATGAGCGCACTAGAGCCCCAAGTTCTTCAGGAGAGGCCCCCTTCTCTGCCCCACCACATTCTTGGTCTCATATGACAGGAAGTCTGGGAGATAGGGCCTTTTGGTGGCTGTTCCCAGAGTTTGAAAGCCCCTCCCTTAGAAGGCTAACATGGTTCCTCCTTCTTGCTGTTCATCCATCAGCAAGTAAAAATAGTCTTATTCTTTTAGGCTTTTAAACATTGGGATGAATTTTCAATGGTGTCCTATGACGCTTTGTTTATAGTCTTTTAACGAAGTGCAATTCTAAATATTATTGTTGTTGTTTGTTTATATAGTGCCATAAATTTACATGGCACTTTACAGATACAGTTGCCCCTCCTTTCTTGCAGACTTGAAATCCGCGATCTTCAATATTCACAGAGGTGCGACCTCCGTAATTTTCAAGGGCTATGGGGCTTAAATATTAGCAAGTCTCTGTTTTTGCGGGGGGGGGGGGGGGTTCCAGAACAAATCCCCCACGAAAACAGAAAGCCAACTGTATAATCAATTCAACAGCAAATCCTGCCAACGATGTACAAACTAAGAGCCATAAAACAGAAAGGTATACAATAGTTAAGCAAATAACTTTATTACTGAATTGTTTTTTAAATAATTTATATATTTTTATGTTTATATTTATTTATACTTTCTGTATTTTGTATTGTTTTTAATCTGCACTATTTTTAACAAGCTGTATATCACATTGTTGGGGGAAAAGTTGAAATATAAACGAATCTTTACATATGAGGAGCAAGTGAATTTGACCATTGTCCCCAAATCTTCAAAAATTCTTTGTGGAGTCTTAATGACTAAGAGCGCTCCTTGAGATTTAGCTTCAGGAAAATGGGTAGGGACTCACAAAATTAGTTTGTTATGACTCCCAATTATCACTGACTGTGGTTACAGACAATATTCGTAATTCTGTATTTAATTTTCTTTTCTCAGTTTCCCATCTGCACAAAACAAATCCTGTGTTGATCCAAGATGTCTGGTAAAGCCTTTGAGTTAGGAAGGAGGTCAGGCCCAGGGCTTTGAATGGCTACTGGCCACGGGGCTCTCTCTGGCCTCCATCAGAGACAAGGGTTTCCTCTCCATCCCAGCTGCTGGGGAGGATGGGCAGCAGAGTGTGTGGACATTGGTAGGTGTTCGTGTCAGACCCTCCAACATTTCACAAGTCAAACCCGGGACACGTGTGACCAAGAAGCAACACCCAAGTGTGGCAGAGATGGCAAAAGTTATCCCTGAGGAAGAAGAGACAAAGGAGGGGATGCTGCAGCCCTTTGCTTTTGCCTGAGCCTGGAGGGAAAGGCAAACTGCCTCCTCTTGTCCTCTCCTCTCCTCCCTTTGAGTCAACTGAATGGGAGCTACTCTGGCATTTGGGGCCCAGATTTCAGCAACTGGAGGAAGCAGAGGGCAAAGGGGGAAAGTGGGAGGAGGAGGGGAGAAAGTGGGACATTTTAATTAAAGCAGGTGAAAAAGTGGGGCTACAGAGGATTCATCATCAGGGCAGCTGGAGAGAGTATGGGGCGGGTGTTTATGTGGTATTACCTTCCCTTGTGGGGAAATCATGCACTTTGACACCCCATATGAAGTGCTGCAGCCCCATCCCATGGGATCCTGGGATTTGTAGTTCTGGCAGGTCTTCTGCCTCCTCTGCCCCAGAGAGCTGTTGCTGCCCCAAACCACAAATCCCAGGATTCTGTGGGATGGGGCCCTGGGGGGGGGGAACTGTCAAACTGCTTTAATTATTTCTACAGTGCAGACCCCCCCCCTCTGCCACTGCCAAGGCCACCCTGGAAGGAGAGCCGGGGGGGGCTGAAGGGGAGGGAAATGGGACCCCCCCCAATACAGACATTGCATGCTTTGGGGGGGGTCCTCTCTCTCTCTCTCTCTTTCCCAGGGGTTCCCCCTCACCTTCTCCTTTCCTGCCACTGTAGAAGCAAGGCAGGGTGCCCCCCTTTCTGCCTCTCAAATAATACTCCCCCCCCCACACACACACCCCATACCTCCAGTCCTCCTCCTCCTCCTTTTCCAGCCAGGGTCCCAGGGAGCAGAAAGGCTCAGACGTCAGATTCCTAAAGAGTCCTCCAAAGGGGAGAGAGAGCAGACTCAGATTCCTAGAGCGTCCTCCAAAGGGGACAGAGAAGAGGCTCAGATTCCTAGAGCGTCCTCCAAAGGGGACAGAGAGGAGGCTCAGATTCCTAGAGAGACCTCCACCCAGGTAAAGAAGAGTTCAGATTCCTAGATCGTCGTCCTCCAACGGGCAGAGAGAGGAGCATTTAGATTCCTAGAGAGTCCTCTTCTACAAGAGAGCAGCACTCAGATTCCTAGAGAGCCCTTCTCCAAGGGGGAGAGAGAGGAGATTTAGATTCCTAGAGCGCCCTCTTCAAAGGGGGAGCCAGAGCAGGGTCTGAGATTCCTAGAGAGGCCAGAAATGTGGCTTGTGGGAGGGGAGGAAACTTAGGCCCAGTGGATGATGGAGCAGAGCAGCCGTGAGAGGAAGAGGAGGAGGAGGTCAGGTGAGGCGGGGGCACACTGAGGGGAAGGAGGGAGGGTACCCTAAAAGTTAAATTGGGGCAGAGGGGGAAGGAGAGGAGGGTCCTGGGTCCTGTCTCCCAGCTGGGGAGGGGCCCTGGTTCCTGCCACCCCTTTTGAGAAGGGAGCTCCTTCTTCCCAAAGGGCCTTCCCTCCTTCCTTCCTCCCTGGAAAGAAAGCAGGCCCTCCTCTCCCTTCTCCTCCCCCAAATGGTGGCTGGATGTGGGGATGGCCTGGAGCACAGCTGCCCAACTTGGCAGGAGGTAAGGGCCGAAATTAGGATAGGCTGACTTCTTTGGCCGCAAATGGGGTTTAATTAAATACTAATTACATTAATTATGTTAATTAGAATTAATTCCATTCTTCTCCCTTGCCCGCCTCTCTCCTCAGGAGAAAACTGGGCAGTGGAGGAGGAGCCTTGTGTGGGGCAAGTGTTTGCTGGGAAGAACAGGCAGAAGTGCAGTGGCAAGCTAGCAACAGCCAATCAGGAGTCAGCTGGCGACAGCCACTAGAATGTTGGGGTGGCAACAGCCAATCAAGAGAAAGCTAGCTCCAGCCAATCAGGAGTCAGCTGGCGACAGCCAATAGAATGTTGGGGTGGCAACAGCCAATCAAGAGAAAGCTAGCTCCAGCCAATCAGGAGTCAGCTGGCGACAGCCACTAGAATGTTGGGGTGGCAACAGCCAATCAAGAGAAAGCTAGCAACAGCCAATCAGGAGTCAGCTGGCGACAGCCACTAGAATGTTGGGGTGGCAACAGCCAATCAAGAGAAAGCTAGCAACAGCCAATCAGGAGTCAGCTGGCGACAGCCACTAGAATGTTGGGGTGGCAACAGCCAATCAAGAGAAAGCTAGCAACAGCCAATCAGGAGTCAGCTGGCGACAGCCAATAGAGTGTTGGGGTGGCAACAGCCAATCAAGAGAAAGCTAGCTACAGCCAATCAGGAGTCAGCTGGCGACAGCCACTAGAATGTTGGGGTGGCAACAGCCAATCAAGAGAAAGCTAGCTACAGCCAATCAGGAGTCAGCTGGCGACAGCCAATAGAATGTTGGGGTGGCATCAGCCAATGAAGAGAAAGCTAGCTACAGCCAATCAGGAGTCAGCTGGCGACAGCCAATAGAATGTTGGGGTGGCAACAGCCAATGAAGAGAAAGCTAGCTCCAGCCAATCAGGAGTCAGCTGGCGACAGCCAATAGAATGTTGGGGTGGCAACAGCCAATCAAGTTGGTTTTAGTATGGAGCTGGGGAAGTGGCGTTTTAAATGATCTGTAGAAGTTACTTGGGCCAAAGATCATTCCCACCAACAAAGCTACTTCCCCTGTTTGCATTTACATTTTACAGGCATGGAGTCACCATTATTTTTTGGAGGTGTGTTTGTGCAGATCAGTATTAGTGCACCTCTGTCTATTAACATTTAAACTCAATGTGCCACTTTGCTTAATAGTGAAAGAAGAAATAGGTATATTTGTATGGATGATGGGAAGGAAAAAAGTGGAGCAGCCACAGCCATGTGAGCAAAATAATGTGATGTAAAGGACATGCAATCAAAGGGATACCACCCTTTAACACCATAGTGAATTAAACAGAGGCTGGATGTTTTGATTGAGAGGTGAGTTGGGGGGAAAACCTTCATTGCAAGATAGGAAGGAGTCCATAGCTCTATTTGGTGTTATGGTTCATTTAATGCACTGTTCTCAGTGAACAAAGAGATACAGCATGAAGGCTGAAGTTTAAAAAAAAAACTTTCCTGGGAGTAAGTCCTCCAAGAAACCACCTGAGAGGAATCTTTGGCCTCTCTAAAATAGGAAGGAATTTGGCTTCTTCTTCGTGGTCTCTGTGCCTCACACAATAGGGTTTGCGCCTTCGCAGAAGCTCCAACCGGAATGCTGAAAAGCTGAGCAGATTGGCGGGAGCCCCGCCCCTCCCATTCCCTGAGCATGCCCAATCCCGCCAATCTAGCTCCTCCTTCAGTTCTCTTTCGTCCGCCGTAAGAGTAACATCTCCGGAGTGCTCTCCCTGCGACGAAAGCTGAGTAGATACAGACTCTTTTGTTTTGTTTTGTTTTGTTTTACTTTAATTTTAATTGTTTTACTCCCGATTTTCCTTGAGCTGCCCCCTTTTTGTTCGGAACTCGAGGGTTTGGGCCCGGACGGGCCCCTCGCGGACAGACCAGCCTCTTATGGCCACCCCCTTCAAGAAATGTTCCGAATGTGGCGGTAAAATCCCGGTTGTGGATGGACACTTGAAGTGCATTTTCTGCTTAGGCAGTTCCCGCATTCTGGAGAAATGCAAGCATTGCAAAGCCTTTAACCCCGCCACGCTACGCCAAAGAGCGGATCGGCTCAAGGCCCACTTGTGGGAGAAGGCCCTCTCGGTATCCCACACTTCGGAGTCGTCTACGGACCCCTTGGGACGTCTTCCCATCTCTAAGTTCCCGAGAATTCTGAAGATTAAAAAGCCGACCTCGACATCGATGGCAACTTCGACGTCGACAGAGACGACATCGACCTCGACACCGTCTACCATGTCTCGCCCCGAAGGGCAACACAAGGAGCATAGGAAACGGCCATCATCCACCGAGCTGGAAAAGCCGAAATCGAAAAAACATAAGCATAAGGAGGTCCTCACTTCGGTTGCCTCGGCTGCTGCCCAGGCAGACCTGGCCATGTCCTTCCTGAGACAGCCTTCGGCCATTGACCTCTCTGTCCCGGCCCCGGTCACTGTACTCGACTCGGCGCCGGAGACCTTGGAACCCGCATTCCAGCCTGCACCTACCCAGTTCTTCGCCCCTACGGGGACGGTCTCGACCTCGGCTTTGACGGTCTTGCCCATTTCGGCACCGACTTCTCTGCCGCCAAAGGAGATCTTAGCCTCTTCGGAACGCATTTACAGGCTGCAGTTCCCATCTCCTCCACTCCGGAAGTCTCTGGAACCATTCGAGGAGCACTACTTTGACTCGCCCCACTCGTCGGCCTCCTTTCTGGCTCGACATCGGGCAGAATCCTATTGCAGAGAGCGCCATCCATCTTATCGCTCCTACTCTCCTTCGTATTGGGACCAATACCATGTCCGCGACCTCCACTTCGAGGACTTTTCACGATCCCGCTCACAATCCCGATCTCCTACTCGGTCCCGAGCCGAGTACAGGGCCTTATCACCACCGCCGGCCTCGATGGCTACATTGTCGAGACCTCCCGAGTCGAGCGCCATCACGACTGCTGCGGCTTCGACTGCGATCGCCACTTCGACGTCGACACTTTCCGCTCCGATCAGCTATGCGGACGCCTCGACCTCGACGTTTCTTACGGCGCCGACGCAACCTTATGTGGAACCACATCAGGCAGCCTCCCAGTCGACGGAGGAATCCACTGGAGAAACGGACAACTGTCCTGAGTCTCCGCAACCTGCCATTTCCTCTCCTAATGAGGAAGTTGAGGACCAGACTCCCGGCTCACCTGTGGAGGACCTCCACCTGTTTACAGGAATTGTCGACAGGATGGCGAGAGCTGTAGGCCTACAGACCACACAGACGGTCCAACCCCCCAGGGACCCCATCGATGGTCTCGTGGTTCGTCCCAGGCAACCCGCTGTTATTCCGTTCTTGCCTTCCTTTTCGGATATTATGGTGGCTTCCTGGAACAAGCATGCCTCAACAGCACCCGCTTCAAAGAAGCTTGACTCTTTATACCGGGTGCAGTCTGAAACGGCCCCTTTTTTGTTCACTCATCCAGCTCCTAATTCCCTGGTGGTGGAATCTACTTGCAAATCCACCGGCAAGTCCCACTCCGCCCCCGTGGACAAGGACGGTAGGAGAATGGACATCTTTGGTCACCGTTTCTACTCCTCTGCAGCTTTGGCGGCAAAAGTGGCCAACATGCGGGGTTTCATGGCTGGTTATCAGAGGTTTCTGTGGGATCGCATGGCTGCTTTCATTCCATACATGCCTCAGGCACAACAAGAAGTGGCTCAGGCGTCTTATGCTGAGGCACTCTCCCTCATTGTGCAAGAGGTGCACTCAGCTAGACATGTGGTGGACTGTTCAGCGAAGGTCATGGCCGGTGCGGTGGCACTCCGCCGTTTTGCTTGGCTGAGGTCGACTTCCCTTTCTGAAGAGGCTAAGTCCAAGATTGAAGATCTCCCCTTTGACGGTGAGGGTCTGTTTGCCGCTAAGACCGATGACTCCCTTGACACCATGGCCAAGGCTCGTCTTAACGGGAAGAGACTTGGGCTGACACCTAGTAAGCCCCCATCTGGTCGTACCTGGCGCCAAAGGCCATACGACCCTGGTTTCACCCGTTCTCGCTCTGCTCCGTCCTCCACCTATAGGACCCAGTCCTACGCTAGGAGGCCTTACAGGCAACCACAGCAGCAGCAACAACCAACAGCAGAGGCAAGGCCAGCAACGCCAACAGCAACAGCCTTCTAGGAAGCCACCCTCTAAGTCTCACTTTTGACGGGCCTTTGGAGGCGACACCCAGCTCTTCTGCTGCCAGTCACCCTTTCTTCAGTCCCCAGACTTCGCCATTTCTACGAGAACTGGTCCAAGATCACCACGGACTCCTGGGTGCTTACCATCATCCGCCTGGGATATGCCATAGAGTTCTCAAGTATTCCACCAAATGGCGTTTTCTGTTCCACTCCCTCCTCTCCTCCTCTTCTGGAGGAAATTTCCTCCCTTCTTGACAAAGGAGCCATTCAATATGTTCCACCGTGCTACAAACACCAAGGCTTCAACTCCAGGTACTTCACAGTTCCCAAGAGAGGAGGAGGTCTCCGCCCTATCTTGGACCTGAGAGGCATCAACTCATTCATCACGCCTCGCAAATTCAAGATGGTGACCCTGCAATCCATTCTGCCGTTTTTGCATCAAGGAGACTGGTTTGCATCCATAGACCTAAAGGATGCTTACTTCCACATCAGTATCAGGCTGCAACATTGGGAGTATCTCTGTTTCGCCGTAGATGGAGATCTCTATCAATATACTGTTCTTCCTTTCGGCCTCTCCACCGCTCTTTGGGTATTCACAAAGTGCATGGCAGTGGTCATCTCTCACCTTCGTCTTCAAGGAATAAAGATCTTCCCTTACCTCGACGACTGGCTCCTGGTGTCGTCCTCCAAGGTACAACTTTACAAAGACGTCCAATACACTTTGGACCTCTTGGCCGACTTGGGACTCAAAGTCAACCTACCCAAATCCGTTCTCCACCCTGTGAGGGTGATAGATTATATAGGCACATCCCTGGACTCTGTAATGGGCCGGGCCTACCTTCCCACCAGACGGGTGGAGGCCCTCTGGGAACAGCTGCAATTCGTCCTCTACACTCATCGTCCGTCTGCAAAGGACATCCAGAAACTGCTGGGACATCTAGCCTCAACCACAGCAGTGACCTACCTGGCTCGCCTCAGGCTCAGGCCTCTCCAAGCTTGGTTCCTGGCTTCATTCGATCACCTGAGGGACAATCCGTCCAAGAGACTCTCGTTGCCACCTCATGTCAGAAACTCTCTCAAGTGGTGGATGTCTCCCTCCAACATCCTCAAGGGGATGCCCTTCCAGACGCCAGAACCGTCCAGGATGGTCACTACAGACGCGTCCATGTCAGGATGGGGCGCACATCTCAACGGCTTGTGTGTACAGGGACAGTGGTCTGCACAGGAGGCAGTACTGCACATAAATGCCTTGGAACTGTTGGCAGTCATCAAAGCCTTCAGGGCTTTCGAAAACCATTTCTTCCACAGAGTTGTGCAGGTAGTATCAGACAACACAACCACTGTCTGGCACATCAACAAGCAAGGAGGAACTCACTCTCCAGTCCTCTTGCGTCTCTCCCAGCAATTGTGGATGTGGTGCCACCATCGCTCCATTCATCCAGTAGCTATTCATTTGGCTGGAAAGGACAATGTGCTAGCAGACTCCCTCAGCAGGGACAAGGTGCTGCAGCATGAATGGACTCTATCAAGTTCAGCCTTCAATCTTCTGACGTCTCGTTGGGGAACCCCCTCGGTGGACCTGTTCGCCACCCCGGAGAACGCCCAATGCCGGACATTCTACACCAGAGTGGGCAAAGGACGAGGATCCATGGGGGACGCCTTCCTTTGCAGTTGGAGTCGGAAACTCCTGTATGCCTTTCCACCCTTTCCTCTGATCTCCCGGACGGTGGCCAAGATGGCCAGGGATGGGTCCAACGCCATACTGCTGACTCCATTCTGGCCGAGGCAACCTTGTTTCACTCCTCTTCTTCACCTGGCCAAGGGTCAATACTTCCACCTACTGAAGTGGCCCGACCTTTTGTCTCACTCTAATGGAGCGGTCCTACACCCGGACCTAGTCAACCTAAGGATGACGGCGTGGAGGATCCAGCCATAGCGTCTCCTGACCTGCTTAGGGTCCTGTCTGCCTCGAGAAAGGACTCCACCAAGAGATCCTATGCTTATAAATGGAAACGCTTCTGTGCCTTCACGGAGGCTAGATCAGAACCTTCCTCACCTGTTAGCCTTACTACAGTCTTGCATTTTCTACTACACCTCAGGGATCAAGGCCTAGCCTTCTCCTTCCTAAAGGTCTACCTGTCGGCTATCGTAGCCAACCAGCCCCTGGCTCAAAGTCATCTCGCCTCTTCACGTCACCCACGTTAAAGAGGTTCTTCAAGGGACTACATCACCTTTATCCACCGTTGCCACCACTGGCCCCGGCCTGGTCTCTCTCTTTAGTGCTCACGTAGCTCACGAGACCTCCCTTTGAGCCCTTGGGCTCTGCTTCCTTAAGACTCCTGACACTCAAAGTGTCTTTTCTTGTGGCCATAACTTCAGCCAGACGTGCTTCTGAGCTGACGGCCCTGCGCTCGGATGAGCCTTACTTGACTTTTCATAGGGACTAGGTGGTCCTCAGACCGGACATTTCCTTCCTCCCTAAAGTGGTTTCTCTGTTTCATCTTTCCCAGGAGATTGTGCTCCCTAACTTTTACCCAGATCCTTCCTCGCCTCTGGAAAAGACTATGCACACCCTGGATGTTCGCCGTGCTTTTTATGTTCAGCGTTCTGCAGAGTTCAGATTATCTAATAAGTTGTTTATTTGTTATGGTGGTGCCAGGAAAGGCAACCCAGTTTCTTCGCAAAGGTTTGCAAAGTGGATTGCTCAGACCATCACCTTGGCTTATGAACTGGCTAAATGCCCTCTTCCGGTTGGTGTACGTGCTCACTCAACCAGGGCTACGGCTTCATCTGCTGCCTTCCTCAGAGGTGTTCCCCTGCCAGAGGTCTACAAGGCGGCTACGTGGTCACAGCCATCCATGTTTGTTCGGCATTACTGGTTGGATTCCAGATCCCGGAGAGATGCCAGTTTTGGTCATGCTGTTCTGTCTTCGATTCTGCAGTGACCTTCCCACCTCCACAGGTAAGCTTTTTAGTCACCCTATTGTGTGAGGCACAGAGACCACAAAGAAGAAGTACAGGTTGCTTACCTGTAACTGTGTTTCTTCGAGTGGTCATCTGTGCCCTCACACAAATCCTCCCCTCGGTCAGGTCCCTGCTCTTTTGCGGCGGACTTGAACTGAAGGAGGAGCTAGATTGGTGGGATTGGGCATGCTCAGGGAATGGGAGGGGCGGGGCTCCCGCCAATCTGCTCAGCTTTTCAGCATTCCGGATGGAGCTTCTGTGCAGGCGCAAAACCCTATTGTGTGAGGGCACAGATGACCACTCGAAGAAACACAGTTACAGGTAAGCAACCTGTACTTTTTTGTTCTTGCTTCTGCTTTCTTCTATTTTGAAGCCATGTTTCAGTCAGACTCATCAGAACCAAGGAGACTGTTCTGATTAACATAAATCTCCCTGGTTTTCACTTGGAATTATTAATTAAGCCATTTTCCTGAGGATAAATCTCAAAGAGTGTTTTTAGTCATTAAGACAATGGCAAAATTCACTTCCCCCTCTCTAAAGTGAATCGAAAGAAAAATAAAATGAAGGAAAACAAAATGGGAAAATCTAAAAAATTCTTTATGTCAGGCTGAAATGTTTAGGCAATTATTTTTGCTCCTGGATGGACTTTTTAGAAAGGAAGACAGACACACTGGGGTCACCAGTCTACACTTTCTCCACCCTGACTGATACAGGCTATTCACCACTCAAGTGAGGGCCAACCTCTGTTTAAAATCACAAAATCCAAATTAGGGGAATGGATGAAGGTGTTCCCTCCTGCAAGACTGCACCATTATGGCTGCATGTGCATTACTGAAATAACTCAGTTTAACACCAGTTTACCTGCCATGGCTCAATGCTATTGAATTCTGGGAATTGTAGTTTTGCTGCCTTCTCTGTCAGAGAGCTCAGGTGCCAACACAAACTACAATTCCCAGAATTCCATTGCATTGAGCCATGACAGTTGAAGTGGTGTAGAATTGGATTATTTCTGCAGTGTGGATGCAGCCTATGGGAACATTTATTTATTTATTTATTTTATTTCTTTACATCCCACCTTTTCCCCAATGGCACTTATAACCTATTAAAAATGGTGCAGATTAAAAACAACACAAAAACGTAAATATAAAAGTATAAAAATTATTTTAAAAACAATTCAACAATCTGAAATGTTGTTAACAACTAAATTCATTGGAAGACTACATGCAAAGCAACAAATCAACACAGCACACTATTGAAACTGAAGAAATACGAATATTTTTGCCTGTGGGCAGCAGGAAGGAGCCACTTGACTTCCAAGGGAGGGAGTTCCAAAGTCTGGGAGCAGCCACTGAGAAGCTCCTGTCTACTCGTTCCCATCCTACAAGCCTTGAATGTGATAGGGCAAGGAAAAGGGCCTCTTCTGAAAATCTCCTTTCTAACTAATGACAAATCCAGTGAATGCGACAGTCAGGAGTGCCTGTTACTAGCTTTGGCTGATATGCCAGCTGCGCCTTTCCTGGAAGTCAGGAACCTTGAGACCATAATACATGCACTGGTACACACCTTGATTTCTGCAATGCACTCTATATGGGGCTAACCTTGTGCTTGGTCTGGAAACGTCAATTAGTGCAGAACATGGCAGCCAGACTGGTCTCTGGTACATCCAGAAGAGACCATATAACACCGATATTAAGCTCACTCTACTGGCTGCCCATTAGGTTCCGGGCCCAGTACAAGGTGTTGGTTATTACCTTTAAAGCCCTAAATGGCTTGGGTCCAACCTATCCAGGACTGCCTCTTTCCATATAACCCTCCTCAGACACTTAGGTCCTCTGGGAGGAATCTATTACAGCTTTATAAGACAAGGCTGTCTACGATCTCCCAGAGGACCTTTTCAGCTGTCGCTCCCAGATTGTGGAATGGTCTGCCAGATGAGATCAGTCATATTACCACCCTAAACAGCTTTTAAAAAGCTATAAAGATAGATCTATTCCAACAGACCTTTCCTGAATAGTTCTCCAGCCACTAGAAGGAAAATCTAACTGCTGTACTCTGACCTCACCTTAGTCATGGTCTATTGTTTACTGTATTTTTTACATTGTTTAACATTATATTAAAGGGGAATTGAGGGTTTTGGATTGTATGGTTTTGTTTTGTTTTGTTTTTAATCTTTGTAACCCACCCCAATTGCATTTTGTAGAGGGACGGGATATAAGTAAATTTCATTTATTTGTTATTACTTGTACTGTGAAATACATGAAGAGGGATTATTAGTCATTACAGAACTTTTGGGTTTCTCCCCTTTCAGCTCCAAGTCTGTTTTGAGGAGGTGGCTGTGTAATTTCCTAAAAGCAGTGGAATCTGCTGGATCCAGGTCAGAGGACTCCTTACAGGGAAGTCAGGATGGAGAATGATGGGAAGGAGGTGTCTATGGGTAAGCTTTTCTTTTATTGGATAGATGCTCTAGGAATGAATTCAATATCCTTGGCATTTCTTACCCAATTGTTGGGATTCAGGTGTAGAAATGGGATACAAGGTTGTGTCCCCTGGGTTACACTGGGACAGATTTGAGCTTGTCTGGAGCTACTTTTTAAATACAGTTGGCCCTCCATTTTCGCTGGGCGATCTATACTCCCCCCCCCCCCCCCGTGAAAACTGAGGCTTCATTTTTCAAGTTTATTCAAGGCCCATATGCTTGAATGGAGCGCGCCCCCATGCGCTGGGTGCGCCCCATTGCAAATAGCAGAGGTCATCCCTTCACATATATTCAAGGGCGTGGATCACAGATCCATGCATTAGGAGGGGCGACTGTATAACACTTTGATTTTGTTCTGTGTGAAGCCTGTAGAGTTATAATAATGCAAGTGCAGTGCCTCAGTCTCTTCTTCCTCCTCCTCTTTCTGAGTCCCCATTGTCTCCAATATCAGAAGGAGTTTGAAATAACATACTTTGCTGGGTAATCTTGGAATTTAGTACTTCTTCCTTGGATCCTCTCTCTGAGCATGGAAAGGAAAAGCTGCTGGAGAGAAAAGGTCTGAATATTTAACTCCCTAATGTAGGTTTGAAAGTGTAGAAATATATACTGTATATATTTTTTTCATAGAATCATAGAATCATAGAGTTGGAAGAGACCACAAGGGCCATCCAGTCCAACCCCCTGCCATGCAGGAACTCCAATTCAAAGCATCCCTGACAGATGGCCATCCAGCCTCTGCTTAAAGACCCCTAAGGAAGGAGACTCCACTACACTCCGAGGGAGTGTGTTCCACTGTCGAACAGCCCTTACTGTCAGGAAGTTCCTCCTAATGTTGAGGTGGAATCTCTTTTCCTGCAGTTTGCATCCATTGTTCCGCGTTCTAGTCTCTGCAGCAGCAGAAAACAAGTTTGCTCCCTCCTCAATATGACATCCCTTCAAATATTTAAAGAGGGCTATCATATCACCTCTTAACCTTCTCTTCTCCAGGCTAAACATCCCCAGCTCCCTAAGGCGTTCTTCATAGGGCAAGGTTTCCAGACCCTTCACCATCTTAGTTGCCCTCCTTTGGACATGCTCCAGTTTCTCCACATCTTTTTTGAATTGTGGTGCCCAGTACTGGACACAGTATTCCAGGTGGGGCCTGACCAAAGCAGAATAGAGTGGCACTATAACTTCCCTTGATCTAGAAACTATACTTCTATTGATGCAGCCTAAAATTGCATTGGCTTTTTTAGCTGCCGCATCACACTGTTGACTCATGTTCAGCTTATGGTCTACTTGGACTCCTAGATCCCTTTCACATGTGGTCTCATTCAGCCAGGTGTCCCCCATCCTATATCTGTGCATTTCATTTTTCCTCCCTAAGTGCGGAACCTTACATTTCTCCGCATTGAATTTCATTTTGTTAGCACTGGCCCAGCTTTCTAGTCTATTCAGGTCATTTTGAATTTTGATCCTGTCCTCTGTGGTATTAGCTACTCCTCCCAGTTTAGTGTCATCTGCAAATTTGATAAGTATGCCCCCAATTCTGTCATCCAAATCGTTAATAAAGATGTTGAATAGCACTGGGCCCAGGACAGAACCCTGTGGGACCCCACTGGTCACTTCTTTATTTCTGTGAAAGAAAACTCCATAATGTGCACACGTCATCTGCAGCCTTAGTGAATACAGGTGTATGAACAAAGTTTGTCTTTAGTTTTTTGTGTGTTTTTCGGGCTATGTGACTGTGTTCTGGAAGAGTTTATTCCTGACGTTTTGCCAGAATTTGTGGCTTGCATCTTTCTCTGAAGATGCCAGCTACAGATGCTGGTAAAATGTCAGGAATAAACTCTTCCAGAACATGGCCACATAGCACAAAAACCCACAAAAAACTATGGATGCCAACTGTAAAAGCCTTTGACTTCACAAAGTTTGTCTTCTTTTCTCCTGTCTGTAAAATCAGAACAGGTTTACCATTTTCTGCTGATAATTTTATGTGTCGAGAGGATCCTCTTCTTCCAATACAGCAGTGGTTCTCAATTTTTGAACTTTCAGATTTTTCAGACTTCAACTCCCAGGAGACCCAGCCAGTATGGCCAATGCTCAGAAATTCTGGGAACTGAAATCTAAAGCGTCTGGAGGACCAAAGGTTAAGAACAACTGCCATAGAGGTTCTTGGCCAAATTGCTAGGATTCTCCAGAAGTGGTCTGGTTACCCAGTTCCTATGCCTCCTTCTATGCTCCTAAGCCCCAAAATACTGAGATTTACGGATGCCAGAGCCAGTTATTCACATGAAGGCTTTCAGAATACACTCACGGTGGGTTTGTGAGAATGGGTGTGATATGTCCAAATGCCTAGCAGATCTTGTTGGTGTAATGTGTCTTTACGGATGACACATATTCTGAGGGCCATCATTCACAGAGTCATGAGCATGTGGCACTGAATGATGACTCACAGCCTATACTGTATGTGAGTGGACCAAGAGACATGATAGAGTTCAATTGTCAGTTACACTTAGAATGTTCAGTTGGTTAAGAGTTATGGTTGAAGTACCAGTGTCATTTATTCCTGTGTGTGGACTACATTTGGAGCTGTGAAGCAGACTTTAGAATTGATTAGAAGTCAGAGAAGAATGTGTGTACGTATATATGTGTGTGCGTGTGTGTGTGTGTGCACGCACATGCGCACGCTGTATTCTACAGATACACTCTTCCTTCCACATTTGCAGCTTTGATTATTCACACATTTTATTAATATGTTTTCTCTAGGAATATCTAAGTCTTCCAGCGCAACTCTGTGGTCAACTTGAACCAAAGTTTGCACTGAAGGACCTAGAGATTCCTAGAGAGAACACTCCATTAGGCATTTGTAGCTCCTCTCATGCAACTCTATGGTCAGTGTCTGGCAGATGTTGACCACAGAGTTGCATTGGAAGACCTAAAGATTCCTAGAGAGGTGTGATCTCAGGTAACAACTTAGTATTTTTCTTGTTCGTGGCTTTTCCACATTGACAGGGGTCCTGTTCCTCTAACCCCAGCGAATGTGGAGGGACAAGTGTATATGACAACTGAATATAAAAGCCTCCAGAACTTTGAATGAATCAACTGTCTGTTTGTTTTATTTTAAGAGTGAAAAATAGTCAGTGCACTGCCAATACCAACAGTTGGGGGTTGTTTCTGTACTCTGCTGTGTATATTGTTTTGGCTGTAACTGGGTGGTTTTTGCCCAGACTGTACCGGGAGCTGGCCTTTTGTCCGAACAAATAGTAAGCTGGATTTTGGCCCACAGATCTGACCCAAGACAAAATACCATTTCAAGGATAGACTCTGCTCAGATAGATGTGGAATACCTCAATATTTTATCATAAGGAATAATGAGCCTGCTTCTTTTCCCCTAAAGAATTTCCTACCCAGATCTTATTTCCAAACTAAATGATGAGGCTCTGAGGAAGGGGAGAATACAGCAGGTCCTTACTTCTGTGGGTATTATGAACTATAATATTTCCATGGAAGAGGTTTCAAAAAGGCCAGAACCAAGTGTAAATTGAAGGTTCCTCATTGGCCTAATTACACTTTGTACACTGGACTTGCTTGTCAAGGTACTTAAGAAAATCAGGTATGCCGCCATCCCAAAATGCCCATTCTACAGTCAAGAAAGCACAATTTCATTAATAGGGGCTGAGGGATGCTGAGAGTCAGTTCAAAATTTTAATTGTGATTTCCAAAAAGCTGGCCTGAATTGATTTCATGGCATGGTTACTACTTGGGATCTCTATGGATTACTCCCCAATTTTTTAAAAAAATTGGACTATACCACTTTCAGGGCAGGCTTGCTTATCACTACAAGGGAAATGTCTTTTGTAATCTTTTCCACTGGTATCTCAAGCTTGGTTTGATTTAGAAATATTGGATTATTTGTCCTTTGCATGTGAAAAACCAAAAAAATAAAGTGCTAGTCTTGGGCCAACATTACCTCTGTATCTGACTAGGCATTTCACACCTTTTCTACAATCAGCCCACCCAGTCCTTTCTTCACCTAGCCATGCCACGGCTGTGGAATCTCCTCAACTTCTCATAATCTTAGAAATGAATCCTACTGTTTATCACCAAGAATAGAAAAGGAACTGACATCTCTGTCTAGTGTATTTAAAGGATCAATTAATCCAAACAGATGCTATTGGGTGTGTTAGTAGTATGCTCGAAAGAGAATGTAGATTTCAGCATGGAATATTAAGGAAAGGGGATAATCTTTAAAATAAAGAAATTGCTGCTAAAGAGATCTTTCTTTTTCCCAAGCAGATATTAAGCAGGAGGGTGAGACCTACCAGGAGACAGCTATGGCATCATGGGAAATAACCCAGCTTGTCGTAGAAAAAAGGAAATTTGGAAATCAAAGGGTCCCAGGAAGGGAGAAAAGAAACCCATCAAGACATATGAAGAAGAACTGCTTTGCTTCTTTAGACATCAATTATTCTAAATCCCTAGAATCACAGTTGAAACAGGCACAATGTTCAGTCACTGGGAAAATAGGCAAAGATAAATCAGACTTCAACATATCCTTCATAGTTCATACAGGTGACAAACCCTATGGATGTATGGAATGTGGAAAGAGCTTCAGTCAGAGGGGACATCTTTATTTACATCAGAGAATACACACAGGGGAGAAACCACATAAATGCATAGAATGTGGAAAGAGCTTCTCTCATAGTCATAATTTACGTTCACATCAAAGAATTCACACACAGGAGAAACCATATACATGCATGCATTGTGGAAAGAACTTTAGTCATAGTGGACAGCTACGTGCACATCAAAGAACTCACACAGGGGAGAAACCATATAAATGCATGGAATGTGGAAAGAGCTTCTCTTATAATCATAATTTACATTCACATAAAAGAATTCACACAGGGGAGAAAGCTTATAAATGCATGGTCTGTGGAAAGAGCTTCAGCCAGAGTGGACATCTCAGTATACATCGGAGAACTCACACAGGGGATAAACCATATAAATGCAAGGAATGTGGGAAGAGCTTCAGTCAGAGTGCACATCTCAGTTCCCATCAGACAACCCACACAGGGAAGAAACCATATACATGCTTGCATTGTGAAAAGAGCTTTAGTCAGAGTGGACACCTACGTGCACATCAAAGAACTCACACTGGAGAGAAACCATATCACTGCATGGAATGTGGAAAGAGCTTCTCTTATAGTCAAAGTTTACATTCACACCAAAGAATTCACACAGGAGAGAAAGCTTATAAATGCATGGAATGTGGAAAGAGCTTCAGCCAGAGTGTACAGCTCACTTCACATCAGAGAACCCACACAGGGGAGAAACCATATACATGCAAGGAATGTGGGAAGAGCTTCAGTCGGAGTGGATATCTACATATACATAAAAGAATCCATACAGGGGAGAAACCATATAAATGCCTGGAATGTGGAAAGAGCTTCAGTCAAAGCAGTGCACTTGCTTCACATAACAGAACTCACACTGGGGAGAAACCATATAAATGCATGGACTGTGGGAAGAACTTCTCTCATAATACTGGATTAAGTTCTCATAAAAGAATACACACTGGGGAGAAACCATATAAATGCATGAAATGTGAAAAGAGCTTTTCTCATAGTGAGAGTTTACGGTCACATCAAAGAACTCACAGTGGGGAGAAAGCATATAAATGTATGGAATGTGGAAAGAACTTCCGTGAAAGTGGACACCTACGTTTACATCAAAGAATCCATACTGGGGAGAAACCGTATAAATGCCTGGAATGTGGGAAGATGTTCCATGATAGAGGAGCATGTACTAAGCATCAAAAAGTTCACACAGGTGTGAAACCATATAAATGTATGGAATGTGGAAAAAGCCTCTGTTCTAGTGAGAGTTTGCATTCACATCAGAGAACTCACACAAGGGAAAAACCATATAAATGCATAGAATGTGGAAAGAGCTTCTCTTCTCGTCAACATTTATGTTCACATCGAAGGACCCACACAGGAGAGAAACCATATAAATGCACGGAATGTGGGAAAACCTTTAGTCAGAGTGGACATCTACATTCACATCAAAGAATCCACTTAGCGGATAAAGACAGAATGAAATCAAGACAGATTACTTCTGCAGCATTCCTGTGATCAATGAAGGGTGCAAGTTTATATTTTGAAAAAAGGAAGAGTTACTGATAGCTGTAGGGTGGGAAGGGCTGGAGGTTCAACTCCTTTTCCAGGCTCCCTGCCTAGTTTTCGTTTTGGGGGTTATCTGTGGGTCTCTCACTTCAGACCATCAATGGAGACCATGCAGGGTAAGTTCCTGTTTCCTCAACCTTCAGCTCCAGACTTTATTAAATTTTTTGCAACATCTCTGTCATTTTCTATCTCCCAGATTTTTCAGATTGTGACTCAGTGTGTGTTATCATTTTTTGTTGTTTTTAACTGCCCTCAAGTGACTTTGACTTGTGGCAACGCTGTTAGTGAGGTATCTCCAAGACACCCTATTCTCAACAACCCTGCTTCTGCTCCTTAGGGCCATGTTCTCTTTGGTTGAGTCTATCCTAGAATCATAGAATCACAGAGTTGGAAGAGACCACAAGGGCCATCCAGTCCAACCCCCCTGCCATGCAGGAACTCCCAATCAAATCATCCCTAACAGTTGGCCATCCAGCCTCTGCTTAAAGACCTCCAAGGACGGAGACTCTACTACACTCCGAGGGAGTGTGTTCCATTATCGAACAGCCCTTACTGTCAGGAAGTTCCTCCTAATGTTGAGGTGGAATCTCTTTTCCTGCAGCTTGCATCCATTGTTCCGGGTCCTGTTCTCTAGAGCAACAGAAAACAAGCTTGCTCCCTCCTAAATGTGACATCCCTTCAATTATTTAAACAGGGCTATCATATCACCTCTTAAGCTTCTCTTCTCCAGGCTAAACATCCCCAGTTCCCTAAGGCGGTCCTCATAGGGCACAGTTTCCAGACCCTTCACCATCTTAGTTGCCATCCTTTGGACATGCTCCAGTTTCTCCACATCCTTTTTGAATTGTGGTGCCTAGAACTGGACACAGTATTCCTGGTGGGGCCTGACCAAAGGAGAATTGACTCATGTTCAGCTTGTGGTCTACTTGGACTTCTAGATCCCTTTCACATGTCCATCCAATATCTTTGCATTTCATTTTTTCCTCCCTAAGTGCAGAATCTTACACTTCTCTGTGTTGTATTTCATTTTGTTAGCTTTGGCCCAGGCTTTCTAATCTATTCAAGTCATAGACTAGAATTCTGAATTTTGATCCTGTCCTCTGGGGTATTAGCTACTCCTCCTAATTTGGTGTTGTCTGCAAATTTGATAACTAGGCCCTCAATACTGTCATCCAAGTCATTAATAAAGGTATTGAATAGCACTGGGCCCAGGACAGAGCCCTGTGGGACCCCACTGGTCACTTCTCTCCAGGATGAAAAGGAGCCATTGTTGAGCACCCTTTGGGTGCAGCCAGT
The DNA here is from genome assembly GCA_034509955.1 of Urosaurus nigricauda. Taxonomy (NCBI): domain Eukaryota; kingdom Metazoa; phylum Chordata; class Lepidosauria; order Squamata; family Phrynosomatidae; genus Urosaurus; species Urosaurus nigricauda. The sequence continues at coordinate 334,484,571 of JAOEGL010000002.1, forward strand.
CAACCAATTACAAATCCATGTAACAGTTAACTTGTCTAGTCCACATTTTGCAAGCTTGTTTGCAAGAATGTCATGGGGAACCTTGTCAAAGGCCTTACTGAAATCAAGATATACTATATCCACAGCATTCCCTTCAAATCCAGTATGTACAGCACTGTGTAAATTTACAGCGCTATAAAAAATAATTTTAAAAATCCATCTGGTTTGTGGTCTTCCTCTTGTTCTACCGCCCTCTATTTTTTCAAGCATTGTTGTCTTTTCTAGTGAGTCATGTCTTTTTGTGATTTGGCCAATGTATTCAAAGTATTAATTGTATTCAGGATTCAAAGCGACTGGTTCGTTGTTAGCTGCCTTTAAGTCGACCTCAAGTCATGAAGACCCTGTGAAGGAGATGTCTGCAAGCCCCTGTATCTTCCATTGCTCTGCTCAGGCCCTGTAGATTCAGGCTCATGGCCTCCCTGATTGAGTCTATCCAGTTTCCAGGAATATAGTATCTTTCCTACCTGAGCTTTATTCATTCTCATTTGTAGCTTTGGTACAACTATCTCAAAAAAGCTTTTATAAGCACCTAACCCGTCTGGTCCTGGAGCCTTTCAAGACCTAATTTCTTTAATTGTCTCCACTGATTGCATTAAAGTTATTCTGAGATTTAATTCTTTTCTTTCTTCTTCCTTAAATTCTGAATCTGTTTATTTAGATAATCTGTTTGATTACCTTCTTGAGTCTCTCCTTAAAGACTCCCTTAAAATATCTATAGAAACAATCTTTAATTTCATAGGCATCTTTTCCCATTCCCTTATTTTTACTATTAGTCTCTTCTTCATTTCTTTTTTCAGTCTTAATGCCAACCATCTTTTTGGTTTGTGAGAAAATTCAAAATATTTTTGTCTTGAATATAATAATTTTTATTTGTAGCCTGCCCAATCACTAGGAATCTGGGCGGGTTACAACAATACAAATGTATTAAAAATACAATAAAATAAAATTGATCCCTTCCCAACCCCCTCCCCAATATTAAAACTATAATTAAACAAACAAATTAAAAGCAATTAAAAATACAAAATAAGTAAACATAAAAACAGTTTGGCAGGCGGAGAGACAGACATCACAAAATTAGGGTCATATTCATAAACATTCACAGAGGGAGAAAGCTAGGATATATTATCTAGGTTAGGAAGGCCTGCCGGGAGAGAGCTGTCTTAAGAGCCTTTTTGAAGGCTGTAAGAGTGGAAATATGGCAGATCTCCTCTGGCAGGTCATACCACAATTTTGGCGCAGTGATAGAAAAGGCCCTTTGATTAACAGAAGTTGGCATAGTTCTTATTGACTGAAGAAGTTTTTTTATTGAATATTTCATCTTCATTTCTTCTATTAGATGTAATTAAATTTGTTTTTGTAACCATCTTTAGTTGTGTTATTAACTTCTTACATCCCAGTTTCTTTTTCAACTGATCTTCTCAGTTCTGATGGTAGTTTCATCAATTTCATCAATTTCCAGACTTGAAGTTTTTTTTTTACAAAGGCAAAAAGCCAATATCCTTGTTGTAAACCATATAAAGAATATAATAAGTATTTATAATTGTAACTACATATATATGAAACATGCTGGTTTGTAAATGTACTCACGTATTTCTTTTTTTTTTCAAGAAATAAGACAAACTGTAGTTTTTTATCTGAGATAATGTTGAATGCTTTTATATGCCCTGATCCACAACTAAATAAGAGGTGATGAGCAGAGCAGGTGCATTGAATACCACCACTAAACAGCCTTATGATCATCTCTTACCAAAAACAATTGAAACTCAATCTTTCTCATTTAAACTAATAGGGAATGGAGAATTTAAAGAGAAAGACTAGAAACATTCACTTTTCAAAAAAGTGTATGCATATTGGTAGGAGTTTTGTGAATGCTTCATTGTAGTTCGTTATTACTGATATGCCATTATCATTGTATTGAAGCCTTTGTGTTCTTGTACTTACAACAGACCATGTTTATATTATGTGTTGAGTATGTTATTCTGCATTACTTATTTATTATTTCTGTGTTCCACTCCTAATGGTATCTTCTTCTTTCTTGAGCAGGTAATGAACAGGAAATAATAATAATAATAATAATAATAGTAATTATTATTATTATTATTATTATTATTATTATTATTTCTTACCTGCTCCTCTGTAAAACAATCGAGGCGGGGTACAACAGGTTAAAAAAAAAAACAGATTACAAATTAAAATAATTCAAGAATTCCATTCCAACCTCCCCCCCTTAAAATAGGATTAAACTAGTTAAGTTTAAAATTAAATTACTAACAATAAACATACAATACGACATAATACACAAAAACCGCAATGCTGGCCACAGCATGGGTAGCAACAAAATACAGAGGGGGGGGGATAAGAGTTGGGAATTGGCTGAAAGATTTTAGGAGCCGGGTAGGTTATACATTTTCAGGGAAGGCCTGCTGGAAGAGATGCGTCTTTAAGGCTGTTTTGAAACAGTCTAGTGATGTAATGAGACACATCTCGTCCAGCAGGCCATTCCATAGCCTGGGAGCAGAAGCAGAAAAGGCCCTCTGGGAGGTCTGCACTAACCTAGTCTTCATGGGCTGCAACAGATTTCTCCCAGAGGACTGAGGCATGCGGGGGGGGGGGGGGTTTCATATGGGGAGAGGCGGTCCCTGAGATAAGATGGACCCAAGCCATGTAGGGCTTTAAAGGTTAAAACCAACACCTTGTACTGCGCCCGGAAACTAATCGGCAGCCAGTGGAGAGCTTTAAGCACAGGTGTAATGTGCTCTCTCCTAGGTGTTCCGCTAACAAGCCTGGCTGCCATATTTTGAACTAGTTGGAGTTTCCGGGTTAGGCACAAGGGTAGCCCCATGTAGAGCACGTTACAGAAATCCAAACGTGAGGTTACCAAAGCGTGCACCACTGTTTCCAGGTCCCTCTGATCCAGGTAGGGGCGCAGCTGGTGTATCAGCTGAAGCTGATAACAGGCACTCCTGACTGCCGCATTCACCTGACTAGTCATGTGAAGCGACGAGTCAAGGAGCACCCCCGGACTGCGAACAGGGTCCTTCGAGGAGAGTGTGACTCCATCTAGGACCGGAAGATGTATTCCCGAACCTGGTTTCGGGCCTGTAACAGCTAGTACCTCCGTTTTGTCTGGATTGAGTTTCAGCCTGTTTTTCCTCATCCAATCCATTACCGCTGCAAGGCAGTCATTAAGAGGAGAGACGCCATCTGAAGTCCGAACAGACGATCTGGTCACGGAGAGGTATATCTGAGTGTCATCAGCGTACTGAAGACACTGAGCTCCATGCCTCCGAATGATCTCACCCAGCGGTTTCATGTAGACATTATATAGCATCGGGGACAGGATGGCGCCCTGAGGGACGCCACAGTTAAGCTCAGTCTTGGAGGAGCAACTGTCCCCGAGCCTCACCCTTTGAGATCTCCCAGAGAGAAAGAACCGGAGCCACCGGAGTGCGGTGCCCCCGATCCCCAACTCCCTCAGTCGACTCAAGAGGATGGAGTGATCTACGGTATCAAAAGCCGCCGAGAGATCCAAGAGCACCAGCAGGGTCACACTACCCCTGTAGATGCTCAGGCGGAGGTTGTCGGTCAGAGCGACCATGGCAGTCTCCACTCCATGTCCTGTCCTGAAGCCGGTTTGAAATGGATCAAGATAATCGGTTTCATCCAAGACAACCTGGAGTTGAGAGGCAACTGTTCTCTCGATCACCTTGCTCAAAAAAGGGAGCAAGGACACTGGTCTATAGTTGTTCCTGTCCAGGGGGGCAAAAGAAGGCTTCTTCAGGAGGGGCTTAACAGCTGCCTCCTTCAGACAGGATGGTAAACGGCCTTCTCTGAGGGACACATTGGTTGTATCCCGAAGGAATACCCTCAATGCGTCCCCCTCCCTGGACGACCAGCCAAGATGGACAGGGATCGAGGGAGCAGGTCGTCTTTTTCATACTTCCAAGAAGCTTGTCCATGTCATCGGTACTCACAGGTTGGAACTCATCCAGCAAAATGACATCAACGGAATTGTTGGACGCCTCATCTATTGGTTCTGGTGGAAAATTGACATCTAGGTCGGCCCTTATCCGAGAGATTTTATCTGCAAAGTAGGTATTAAACGCGTCACAGCAGGCCGTCGTAGGGTCAAGTAGGGGATTTGACACAGGAGGGACCTGTGTTAGCTCCCCCACCACCTTAAATAGCTCTGCTGGCCGGGACTCTGCAGACGCAATGCGTGCAGAGCAGAAGGCTCTTCGCGCTGCACGCAAAGCCTCCCGATAGGCGCGAAGATGCTGCCTATGGCGAGTTCTGTCGGATAAGAGCCGAGTTTTCCGCCATTTGCACTCTAGTCGTCGTCCAACCCGCTTCATCTCCCTACGTTCCTCTGTGAACCAGGGCTTACGGTTAGGAGCGGGTTGGAGAGGACGCTCGGGCGCAATCGCGTCGAGAGCCTTGGGAAGATCGGTGTTCCAGGTGGTGACCAAGGCTTCGACGGGATCACCGGCACTGCCAACCATTAAACCCTCTAAGGCCTTCTGGAAACTGATTGGTTCCATCAGCCTTCGAGGGCGGACTGATCTAATGGGTCCGCCACCCCCGGGGGAACAGATAGCGGGTTTTAGCTCCAGCTTGATCAGGAAATGGTCCGTCCATGACAAGGCAGAGGTTTTAGTTACCTCTGCCCACGGATGTTGCTGTTCCGTACTAAAAATCCCATCGAGTGTATGACCAGCACAATGAGTCAGCTCGTTGACCAGTTGGAATAGGTTCATGCCTGTCATGGTATCCATGAACTCCCGAGCTGCTCCAGATAGATCAGAAGGGCTGGTCTCGAGAGGGATGTTGAAGTCACCAAAAGTCTGGGTGTCTCCAACAACAACTCAGAGACCAGCTGAGTCAGCTCGGATAGGGAGTCTGTTAGACAACGGGGTGGCCGGTAGACTAACAGAATGCCCAAACTATCCCTGGACTTCAAGATGAGATACATGCACTCGATGTGGATTGTTTTCCGGACAGGTTTCCTGATCAAGGTTAGGTTGGTTTTATGCACTATAGCCACTCCACACACACCCCGCCCACTTTCCCTTACCTGCTCACTGACCGTGTAACCTGCTGGGAGAGCCTGCGCCCACGTAGCAGCGCTGGCATCACCCAGCCAGGTCTCGGTAAAACATGCCAGGTCGGCCTGTTCATCCACAAGGAGGTCGTGGATGATATGGGTCTTGCTCTTGGCCGACCTGACATTGCAAAGGAGCAGGTTAAGGGATTGTGGAATGGATGGTCCGCTCTCCGTCTTATCTTGGGAAACAGAGTGAACTGAAGAAGAGATAGATACCAGACATCTATCCCTACTTCTTTTGTGACATCTGTTCACTCTGTTGCCGCCATACCTTCCCTGCCCCCGCACAACCTTGATAGCCCCCAGGCTATTTCCGGCTTCATGCTCAGAGGAGGGTTGAAAACAAGCCAGTTAAACCCAGTTGAGTCCTAGCTCTAGTAGAGGACAGAAATATGTGGTGGTAAATGAAAAATGAATTATGAGCTGGTATAATCAACCCCCACGCTCCCATAACTGCTGTGCAAATGATCGTAAAAATAGACCAGTACAAAATGTTGGGGGGAGGGATGGCTTTGGGGCCTACAGACTCCAAGGAGAATTTTGTGGAACCTTCCATAATATCATGGGAAACATCTAAGATTTTTGTGGAAAAAAAGGAGTTTGGACATCCAAGGGAAAGGCAAAAGTGAAACCAATCAAAGAAGGTCAACTCCTATGCTTCCCAAGGGGATGATATTTCTGAACTGACCCACCATGAAAACTGCAAAGGGTAAAGAAAAATAAGGTGTTGTGTCTGTGGGCAAATATTCCTTCCTCCTATTTTCACTCCTCCTCCTTCTGTGTCCAAGCCTGCTTTTATTTATATTATATGTTATATGTTCTGCATACAAATTGAACAGATGGGGTGAAAAGTTAATGCCTTCTCTGACTCCTTTGCCAATGGGAACCATTCCATTTCTCTGTGTTCTGTTCTGATAGTAGCCTCTTGTCCTGAGTACAGATTCCTCATCAGGACTATCAATAGAAATATAATGTCTAGATCAAAGGAAGTAATAGTACCACTCTATTCTGCTTTGGTCAGACCTTACTTGGAATACTGTATCCAGTCCAGAAAGATGGGCTACATACAGATGAGGATTATTATTATTATTATTATTATTATTAAGCTTTATTGCTGTAAATTTGCACATGGTGCTATGGCTATTTACTGCTCTGTGCATGTGTATGTATGTGCCAACGGGAAGAGAAGAGAGAAATTAGGAACCACAATGAGCTGAAAAAGTGGGATGACAGAAGATGAACTAGGACTGTACCTGCAAAATTGGTTTCATTGGAGGGGGGTGGTCGGGACAATCACTGGCAATCTTTGGCTCCATGTATGATCTATCTTTTTTACTAGAGCTGTAAGGCTCACTGATCAAAGCCAGGTACAAAATAGTGCATGTGAGGTGCAGGTTAAGGATACAGAAGGCAGAAGGAAATATCTACTGTTGAATCTCAAGAGCCAGATGCGGTCAAAGACTTTCATATCCAAGTATCCTTTGGCTGCCCTTTTCCATGTCTGGAAAGTTCCCATACAGCCGTGGAGAACGGACACCCTTCTCTCCCACTTCTCCCACCCTCCCACCTTATGGATGCTGGCCATGAAAGCCTTCAACTGTTCTCTGGACTTAGCCAGACTGAATCTCAGACTGGAGCTCACCTCTGGGGCTGTGTGGGAACTTGGAAGAGCTGCCCAGTGCTGATGCACCATTGGCAAGGAGCCCTGCAGAAAACAAGGACACCTCTTGGATAAAAGGTGCCAGCAGGGCAAATAGATGGGAGGAATTAGTTTCCTATGCATTTATATTAAAGATAAGGCATAAACAAAAAGCCTGGTGTGATTGGTACAGTTGTTTTATTTGTTTTTTTAAACAACTAAACTAGGGTCTTTTCATCCCAACAGGAAAGATCCTAAAATCACACAAACATTGCTGAAAGGGGCAAGAGGTAAGCCCAGCCTCTGTTTCTCATGGTCCTTTGCCAGGATGAGCACTTATTACTATTTATTTATAGAGTGCCATCGATTTACATGGTGCCAGTAAGTGAACAAAAAATCCCAGCCAGTCTTGCTAAATAAATGTGTTGTGTGTGTTGTTTTGTCTTCAGCTCACTTCTGTCTTACGGCAACCCTAAGGTGAACAGTTGCACTGTTGACCTCATCAGAACTCAACGAATTCCTAAAGCTCTTGTTTCCTTGGCAGCTTTGCTCCTGGGCCTTTTGTGACATCATAGCACAAAGGCTTAAGAGGAGTTGCTTGCTTGGGAGGACTCAGAGCAATTCAGCCCACTTGGAAGACTCAAGGCAAAATCCGAGCCTGGACAATTTGAGCATTAACCCATTCCAACCTCCAGGTAAAAGCAAAATGAATTGGGTGCAAGCCACCCTCCTGTCACCTCACACTCTCGAAAGGGGACAGCTTGGAGGCAGAAAAATAACTTCAGAGCCGAGTGTTGCTTGAAAAGGATTTACAGTTTATTTGCTAAAAAGCAGAAAACAATACATGCATGCCTGGGTACCTCAGAATGAGAGACAAGAATGCTGTGTTTTGCGGTTACAGATATAGAGCTGCAGAAACCTCTTATCAGTGGCCAAACTAATCTTTCACCAGGACATGCTGGGCTAGCCTAATCTTTAAGCAAAAGAAGCATTTTTTTAGAATGCTGAGACAATGGAAGGGGGAGGATGTCAAGTGAGTAGCCATTTGTCTATATGACCTGTTCATTTTCAGAGAATGGAGGACAGGTTCCATTTTGGTAACAACTTTGGCTCCCACTCCACCCCCTGCAAAACACAAGTATCTTCCCTCTTTGGCATTGCAATGCAGCTGTTTCCCGGGTAGACTCTGCCCCCTCCGTATCCCATAAGGGTTTCCTCTCTGTGCTTCCCTTGAGGGAAGAAAAAGAATATAATGTGACGAAATCAGACAAAGCCATCTGCCATCTGGTATGGACAATTTAATTGACACCTGGACAATTCTGGTTTTGTTTTTTTTTAACTTATTGATAAAAAAACAGCACAATTTATCCAACAATCTCTTAAAATACATACAAAACATACAGATACAATGAGGTTATTTAAATCAGGATGCTTTAAATTATAAGTATTTTTCTTCTCAGCTTCTTATTGGTTTTATGCACGCTTTGCCATTCTCTGCCGTTTTCTTACTCTTTCTTCTCTTCTTCTTTTCTTTACTCCCTCTCAAACCTTCCCCTTGTGTAATCCAATTTACCAATATCCCTTTTCTCCTTACTCAATCCAACTTCCAAACCTCTCTCATTCTTCTTTTACCAGACAACAATTCTTACGTTCCCTCACTCTTACTTTCTACATAACTTGCTTTAACCTTTGTTCAAAACTCCACACACACTAACTTCCTCCTCAACTCTTGGCAGTTTCTTCACCTCTTGATCTAATGGATTTCCATAATATTCTGCTTATGTAACGTGTTTTTATTTTCTTACTTTATTTTATGTTCTGTTAATATCTTTGCTACTGGTACCACAAATTACAATTTTTATTCTATCCTTATTAATTCTAATAGTTCTACTCTTTTGTTTTCCAGTCTAGAACTGGTTAGACCTAAAAAAAAGGAAAATTGTATCTATAAATAAATCTGTAAATGAATTGTATGATAGTATAATAGACTCTTTCACTCTCCTTCCAGTTTTCATTTCCCTCAACCCAATACTGTAATTGTGTGATATTTTAATTCTCTTAATAAGCATATTTATAGTAGTCATTGTTCAGTTATTCTTTCTGGATTCCAAATATGTACTTCCTCTAAAGGTTTTAAAACCATTTTTGGGGATAATGCATTGTGTAGTTTTATTAGCCAATTTCTTACATCAGGTAATGTTTTGAGTTTCCAATTTTGTGTGAATGTTATACGTGCCGTTATAGTCACGTAAAAACAATTTTTTCATGCTTTTTTTCCATTTCAGTACCCCACGTTTAGCAAAAAATATACTATTGTAAATACATTTTGTAATACTTTTCCCTTAAGTTTTGCAATTTTGTGTATTTTCTTATTTTAATCCAGGTATTTCCCCATTTTTAAAGATCTATTGAGTGTCCTATGTTTTGCATCCATTGTACCATTGTATTTTTGATTATTTCTGTTTCCTGATCCAAATTAAGTAAAATTCTATATACATTGCTAATCATTTTGTCTTTACCAGCAAGTATTATTTTATCCAGTTCACTTTCTCCTTCCTCAAATCATTGTCTATAATTGAACCAATTAATCTTTATCCCCTCTTCTTTTAATTCCTCCAATGTTTTCAACTTCCTTCTTTTTTTAATTAGAAATTTATATATTAGCCACTTTTTCTCCTCCCATCATTTCTCTTCTATAAAATGCTTCCTGGGGTGAGATCCACATGGGAATTTTCCTGTATACTTTAAGCTTATATGTTTGCCAAGTGTTCAATAGTGGTTTTCTAATTCAGTGGTTATTATTACATCATTTTTGATTTCTCTCCAAATTTTGTTACAGTTTTTATCAAATAGTTTATCAGTATTCTTTGATCTGTTAATCCCTAAGTATTTTATAGTTTTTTGAACTTTGATGCCCATCACTTGACTTAATTCCTGTTCTTCCAGTCCTCTCATGTTTTTTGTCAAGATGGCTGATTTACTTCTATTGATTTTACAGCCCGTAGTTTCACCAAATTCTTCTATAGCTTTTATTGTCTCTAGTGCACTCTCTTTCAGGTCATTCAATATTATTACAAGGACATCCGCAACACTAACGTGTTATAAGAGTATTTTTTCTTCTTCTTTATTCCTTGTATTTTTTAAAATTTGACCTTATCTTGACCAATAGCCTTTCCATGACCAAAATAAACAAGAGTGAAGAGAGAGGGCACCCTTGCCTTGTTCCCCTATTTATCTGGAATCTTGGTGTTTTATCTCCATTTATGATTACTCTAGCTGATTGTTCTTTATAAATTTGCTTTATCCAATTGGTATAATTCATGCCTAAATTTAATTTGTCTAAGATTTTGTACAAAAATTGCCAATTAACCAAATTGAATGCGTTCTCAAAATCAATTAATATTAGTCCTAATTTTTCATTGCTGTGATTCTCATAATATTCTAATATATTCAATATATACCTTAGATTATCTTTCATTTGTCTTTTGGGGATGAAGACTATTTGATCTTCTCCTACCCAGTCTTTCAGAAAATATTTTAATCTATTTGCCAAAATTGTTGTAAAAATTTTATAATCTTGGTTTAAGAGGGAGACTGGCCTAAAATTTGCTGGATCTTCCCTGTCTTTTCTGCTCTTGGGGATAATCATTATGTTGGCGTCTGTAATGACTGAGGCCCTCAGTCATTTGAGAACCTCTCTCAGACAACAAGGGGTTAAGCTGGGGAGAGGTACGTGCTAATGAGAGCTTACATCACATGCTAATGAGTGACTACATCACAGATGACCTAAGGCCCAATTAGCCAATCAGTGAATAGGACCGGGAGTTTCCAGAAATTTCCATGTGAGATCTTTAAAAGGACTTGGAGGCCATGTGGTCTTGTCTTCTACTCTTCTCCTTTGTTTGGGAAGTCCAGTTGGTTGGGTCTGTGCCAAAAAGGGCAGACCTAAGAAATGCAGTGCGGTCTAGGCTAATGGAGCCAGCCCTTGCATGTTCCAAATCCCTATCATAGAATCATAGAAATTTAGAGTTGGAAGAGACCACAAGGGCCATCCAGTCCAACCCCCTGCCATGCAGGAACTCCCAATCAAAGCATCCCCGACAGATGGCCATCCAGCCTCTGCTTAAAAACCTCCAAGGAAGGAGACTCCACCACCCTCTGAGGGAGAGTGTTCCACTGTCGAACCGCCCTTACTGTCAGGAAGTTCCTCCTAATGTTGAGGTGGAATCTTTTTTCCTGCAGTTTGCATCCATTGTTCCGAGTCCTGTTCTCTGGAGCAGCAGAAAATAAGCTTGCTCCCTCCTCAATGTGACATCCCTTCAAGTATTTAAACAGGGCGATCATATCACCTCTTAACCTTCTCTTCTCCAGGCTAAACATCCCCAGCTCTCTAAGTCGTTCCTCATAGGGCATGCTTTCCAGTCCCTTCACCATCTTAGTTGCCCTCCTTTGGACCTGCTCCAGTTTCTCCACATCCTTTTTGAATTGTGGTGCCCAGAACTGGACACAGTATTCCAGGTGGGGCCTGACCAAAGCAGAATAGAGTGGCACTATTACTTCCCTTGATCTAGACACTATACTTCTATTGATGCCGCCTAAAATTGCATTGGCCTTTTTAGCTGCTGCATCACACTGTTGACTCATGTTCAACTTGTGGTCTACTTGGACTCCTAGATCCCTTTCACATGTGGTCTCATTCAGCCAGGTGTCCCCCATCCTATATCTGTGCATTTCATTTTTCCGCCCTACGTGTAGGACCTTACATTTCTCTGTGTTAAATTTCATTTTGTTAGCTTTGGCCCAGCTTTCTAGTCTATTCAGGTCATTTTGAATTTTGATCCTGTCCTTTGGGGTATTAGCTACTCCTCCCAATTTGGTGTCATCTGCAAATTTGATAACTAGGCTCTCAATACTGTCATCCAAGTCATTAATAAAGATGTTGAATAGCACTGGGCCCAGGACAGAACCCTGTGGGACCCCACTTGTCACTTCTTTCCAGGATGAAAAGGAACCATTGTTGAGCACCCTTTGAGTTCGGTCAGTCAACCAGTTACAAATCCATGTAACGGTTACCTTGTCTAGTCCACATTTTACAAGCTTGTTTGCAAGGATGTCATGGGGAACCTTGTCAAATGCCTTACTGAAGTCAAGATATACTATATCCACAGCATTCCCTTCATCTACCAAGCTGGTAATTTTATCAAAAAAAGATATCAGATTTGTTTGGCATGACTTGTTTCTCTGAAACCCATGTTGGCTTTTTGTGATTATGGAATTATCTTCCAGATATTCACAGACTCTCTGCTTAATGATCTGCTCCAGAATCTTTCCTGGTATTGATGTCAGACTAACCGGACAATAATTGTTGGGATCCTCTTTTTTCCCCTTTTTGAAGATTGGGACAACATTTGCCCTCCTCCAGTCTGCAGGGACTTCTCCTGTTCTCCAGGAGTTCTCAAAGATGATTGCCATTGGTTCCGATATTACATTTGCCAGTTCTTTTAATACCCTAGGATGTAGTTCATCTGGTCCTGGAGACTTATATTCATTTAGATTAACCAGGTATTCCTGTACTGTCTCTTTACTTATTCTGTGCTGAAGTTCCCCTATTCTGTCCTCTGCCCCATCATCCTTAGGTTGGGCACCCTTTGCCTTTCCTGAGAAGACTGAAGCAAAGAAGGTGTTGAGCAGTTCTGCCTTTTCTCTGTCTCCTGTGAGCATTTTGCCATCTTCTCCACACAGTGGCCCTACCATTTCCTTCCTCTTCCTTTTGCTGTGGACATACCCAAAAAAGCCCTTTTTATTGTTCTTAACATCTCTAGCAAGCCTGAGTTCATTTTGCGCTTTAGCTTTTCTGACTTTATCCCTACACGTACTGGCTATTTGTTTGAATTCCTCTTTGGTGATTTCCCCATTTTTCCATTTTTTATACATGTTCCGTTTAAAACTTAGCTCAGTTGTAAGTTCCTTAGTCATCCATACCGGTTTCCTGAGACATCTCCCATTTTTCTTCCTTGTTGGAACTGTCTGAAATTGTCCCTTTAGTATCTCCCTTTTGAGGAACTCCCATCCATCTTGAACTCCCTTCTCTTTTAGTATTCTTGACCATGGGATCACCCCCAGTATTTCTCTAAGTTTATTGAAATCAGCTCTCCTAAAGTCTAGAATGCGTGTCTGACTATGCCTAGCTTCACCTTTCCACTGTATAACAAACTCCAGGAGAACATGGTCACTTCCCCCTAAGGATCCCACCACTTGCACCCCATCAACTAGGTCTTCCCTGTTGGTTAAGATCAGATCCAAAATAGCTGATCCCCTTGTTGCCTCTTCCACCTTTTGGACAATGAAATTGTCTTCGAGGCAAGTGAGGAATTTTCTAGATCTTGAGGATAGCGCTGAGTTTGACTTCCAGCAAATATCCGGGTAGTTGAAGTCCCCCATCACTACTACATCTCTCCTTCTTGATTGTGTGGTCATCTGTTCTAGAAAGGCATCATCCCTTTCCTCTGGCTGACTTGGGGGTCTGTAGTAGACTCCCACAGTAACATCCCTGTTGTTTCCCTCTCCTTTAATTTTTATCCAGATGCTCTCCACCTGGCTTCCAGTATTGATGTCCTGGATCTCTTCACTGGTGTAAATATCCTTGACATATAATGCTATTCCTCCTCCTTTCTTGTTTGTTCTGTTTCTCTTAAAAAGGTTATAACCGTCTATTTCTATATTCCAATCGTGAGACTCATCCCACCAGGTTTCAGTGATGCCTATTATATCATATTTCCCTTGTTGTGCTAGAAGTGCAAGTTCATCTTGCTTATTTCCCATGCTCTGTGCATTAGTGTAGAGACATCTAAGACCATGTGTCCCCTTTACTTGATGCCTGTGCATGTTTTTTTGGCTCCTATTCTTGGGTCCTTGCACTGTTTGTCTTCTTCCCCCTATGTCAGTTTGACTATTTTTTCTAGCCGTTTTGCCTTCCAGACTGCTGTCTCCCTTCCCCAGATCACTTAGTTTAAAGCCCTCCTGATCAGATTCTTCAGACTGTTGGCAAAAACGTTTCTTCCAACTGGCGTGAGATGTAGCCCATCCCTTGCTAGAAGTCCCTCCTCATGGAACCGCAGCCCATGATCCAAGAATCCAAATTGTTCTCGGCGACACCATCTGCGGAGCCAGTTGTTGATATCTGCTATTTTCCTCTCTCTTCCTGGACCATGCCCTTCTACTGGTAGAAGAGACGAGATGACAATCTGTGCGTCCATTTCTTTCAGCTTCTTACCCAGAGCCTCGTAATCCCTTCTGATATTCTGAAGGCTGTGTCTTGCTGTGTCATTCGTTCCCACGTGGACCAAAAGGAAGGGGTATTTGTCAGTAGGTTTGACCAGTCTTGTCAGCCTCTCCGTCACATCACGGATCTTCGCCCCAGGGAGACAACACACCTCACGAGACATCTTGTCGGGCCCACAAATCACTGCTTCTGTACCCCTCAGCAAGGAGTCCCCCACCACAACCACGCGCCTCCTCTGAGGCTTAGCAGCAACTCTTCCCTGCGATGGAGCTCCCAGGCTCCCCTGCTGTGTCCCTGAAGTCTGTCCATGCTGCTCTTCCTGATCCTCCTTGATAAGTGAAAGGGCTTTGAAACGATTCTGTAACTGCAAGCTCCTACAGCTATCCCTGATTTCTCTGCTTCTATGTGTAACATTCCTCCAGCTGTCTGCCTCCTGTGTACATGAAGTGACCTTCTCATCCCCATCGACTTCCTCTGTGTGGTCCCCTTCCAAGATCGTTCCTTCCGTTGTGTCGAGGAAAACCTCTTGCTCCCTGACATGCTGAAGTGTCGCTACCCTGGATTCCAGCTGCTGTACTTTCTCCTCCAAGAGGGCTACCAACTTGCACTTGGGGCATGTGAAGTTCGCCACATCTGTAGGCAAGAAGACAAACATCCCACAAGTGTTGCAAGTGACTGCAGCCGCTCCCTCGGTGCCCATACTGAGAACTATTAAGGAATCACTAAAAGAGGACTGTGGGCTTCCTCCTCGAAGAATATCCCCCGGTAAACACTAATGTCAAAGCCCCTGATGTCCTGTCCTATTTCACCAATCTCTATCAGTGATTTCAACCTACTGGAAATGTTACTTTATACAGATGCCCTGGTTTCTAACTTGTATTCACTTCCTCTGAGGTGGAGGGGAACCCCTCAAAAGCACTTTCAGAAAGGGGGAGATCTAAAGGAGAACCTCTAAAACAAAGTTTACAGCTTCTCTGCTCCTAATGTTGTGCTTTACCCTGTTTGGGGGGGGGGGGGGAATTCAGCAGCTGGCTCTCTGAGCAGTTCTGTATAGCTAGTCTCCTAGCTCCTCCCACTTGTGACTCACAGATGTGACTCACAGAAGCTCCTCCTCCTCTGCAACAGGCACACTCCCCCAAGAGATTTTAAAAATCCACTCACTTACCACTTAAAATGGCTGCCAAAAAGTTGCTCTTCCTTCTTCTCTCTCTCACTCCAAGTGGTCTGCAGCTGGCTCTCTGAGCAGTTCTGTATAGCTAGTCTCCTAGCTCCTCCCACTTGTGACTCACAGATGTGACTCACAGAAGCTCCTCCTCCTCTGCAACAGGCACACTCCCCCAAGAGATTTTAAAAATCCACTCACTTACCACTTAAAATGGCTGCCAAAAAGTTGCTCTTCCTTCTTCTCTCTCTCACTCCAAGTGGTCTGCAAATCAAGGAGTGCAATTCCCATCTGTGTGTGAGTAATTTAGAAATGTGGTAGTTAATGCACTTAGGCCTTTTTTATTATTTTTATCTTTGGCTTGCCTGAAATGAACATCTGTGCAACTATGTCTTCTGCACCTGCAAGGCAAGGGGTCTTGCATGATGTATGATACCATATTGCTCTATTTCATTTAGTAGAATAAATACTTTCTTTATAAGTGTCTGCTGACCTTCTACTCCCTTCACATGTGCCTTGAGTTCAGTTATGCTTGCTTAGAAACTAGAAATCCCTTGGCAAGTCCCAGTATGTGCTGAGGGGGAGGGATTCATTGTAATTCGCTGGGTGGTGGCAGTGTCTAGAGGACCTCCAGGGGTCTCATTCCACTCAGCAGGGAGTGGGAGCACTGGAGAGACCCAGGAGGCTCTAGGGGAAATTAAAAAAGGACCTACTGGGGGCTAAACAGGCCCAAATGCAGGGTGCTGGTTGGCTGTGTAGCCCCAGGGGTGACAACAGCATCTTTCCATGATTCCGGTATCCCATTTTTTAATATGTCATTCATTTTTTTTTGTAAGGGTGTAACCAATTCTTCTTGAAATGTTTTATAAAATAATGCTGCGAATCCATCTGGTCCCAGAGATTTTCCTGCTTTGGCACTTTGAATGGCTTTTATTACTTCATGTTTTGTAATCATATTAAATTTGAGGACCGTTCTTTGGTTAATTTTATTGCCTGTAAATCTTTTACATATCTTTCTATTTTATCTGCTTCAATTTTTTGTTCTTTTACAGTTGTGTGTAAAATATCTGGAAAAAATCTTTGAACTAATCAGTTCTATAGATAGTTTTCTGTGTAAAATTTTAATTTCTAAATTAAGATCTTTATCTTTTGAATTTGTTTCTAATTCTTTTTCTTTTTGTTCTAATTCTTTGTTTAGATTTACTGATTTCTCCTTTTTCTTCTGTTACCTAATAGAGTATAAAAAAAGCCTCTTATAACAGCTTTCCCTGCATCCCAAATAGTTTTTAAAATCTCATCTATGTTTTTTAAAAATAATTTTTAATTACACTTTTGGCTTTCAATATAATTTCATTATATACCCGTAAATAAGACATCCCCTGAAAATAAGACCTAGTAGAGGTTTTGGTGAATTGCAAAATATAAGTTCTCTCCCAAAAATAAGACCTAGCAACATTTTTGTATATATATACTGAATATATACAGTATATAATAAATGTTCATTTTTTTGTTTAATAATAAATGTGAATTCTTCTTTGCGGAAAAATAAGACATCCCCTGAAAATAAGACCTAGTGCATCTTTGAGACCAAAATTTAATATAAGACACTGTCTTATTTTCTGGAAAACACGGGTAACTCTTAATTTATTCATAGAATCATAGAGTTGGAAGAGACCACAAGGGCCATCCCGTCCAACCCCCTTCTGCCATGCAGGAACTCCCAGTCAAAGCATCCCCGACAGATGGCCATCCAGCCTCTGCTTAAAGACCTCCAAGGACGGAGACTCCACTACACTCCGAGGGAGTGTGTTCCATCGTCGAACAGCCCTTACTGTCAGGAAGTTCCTCCTAATGTTGAGGTGGAATCTTTTTTCCTACAGCTTGCATCCATTGTTCCGTGTTCTAGTCTCTGCAGCAGCAGAAAACAAGCTTGCTCCCTCTTCAATATGACATCCCTCTTAACCTTATCACCTCTTAACCTTCTCTTCACGCTAAACATCCCCAGTTCCCTAAGGCGGTCCTCATAGGGCATGGTTTCCAGACCCTTCACCATCTTAGTTGCCCTCCTTTGGACATGCTCCAGTTTCTGCACATCCTTTTTGAATTGTGGTGCCCAGAAGGTGGGGCCTGACCAAAGTACTCTTTTTTTATTTTTCTAAAGCCATAACTAAAGGGTTATGGTCTGATAGAGTATGTAGTAATGTTTCAATGTGTTTAGTATTTTTTGATAAACTTTTTGAAATCCACATCATATCCAATAGTGAAAAGGATTTATGTTTTTCTGAGTAGAATATATATGATGATGTTTCATTATATATATGCCTCCAGCTATCTAGTAATCCCAATTCTTTAGTTAAGGCGAAGAAAGAAGTTGCCAATCTCCCTAAGTTCTGTTTATTTTTACCTATAGTTTTCCCACCCTGTTTCCCCAAAAATAAGAAATCCCCATAAAATAAGGCCTGGTAGAGGTTTTGCTGAATTGCTAAATATAAAGCCTCCCCTGAAAGTAAGAACTAGCAAAGTTTTGTATATAAATATATATACAGTATATAATATATATACAGTATATAATGTTCTTTTTTTTCCAGCAATAAATGTGAATTCTTCTTAATGGAAAAATGAGGCACCCCCTAAAATAAGACCTAGTGCATCTTTGGGAGCAAAAAAAATATATAAGACGCTGTCTTATTTTTGGGGAAGCACAGTATCTAATTTGGGGTCTATTATACCATTGAAATCTACTAAAATTAAAAAATGTTCATAGTCAAATTCCAGATTTTTTTCGTATAATTTTTAAAAGAATTATTTCTTTTTTTTTACTGCGGAACATATACACCGACAATTAATATTTTATTTCCTTCCCAAATTATTTCAACCCCAATCAACTATCCCTCTGTATTGCAAAATATCTTTTTGGATTCTAATTGGTTATTTACATAACGTACAACCCTTTTTTCCTATTTTTAGCTGCAGTGATGTATTCTTTTCCTAGCTTTTTGTTTTTCAGAATTCTAACATCTTTTAGTTTGTAAAACGCATTTCCTGTAAACATATGATTTCGTATTTGTATTTGTTTAGTAGCTGGAAGACTTTTTACATCTTAATGGGAGAGTTCATTCCTTTTACATTCTAAGTTATAATCTTCATTTTCATTTCTTGTTTTATTCTATTTTAAATTGGTGAAATGAATATTAAGGGAATGGGAGAGACAAGTGCTTCTCATGTTTGCCTGTAGGCAAGGCAATGTCCTTTAGCACCTATGAAAAAATTCTCCTACAATCAAAGTGGCGTAAAGCTTATTAAAAGACATACAATAATATATACACAATGTCTCCCCCATTAAAAAGAATTAAACAAGTTACGATTAAAAATTTACATAAATAACAATTAAAACGATTAACAGTGGTTGGAAGCAAACATAATCCATAATGTGGCCATGGTATATGGGAGTAGTTGCTGTATGGCTGAGTACTTCGATCTGGAAAGGCTTGCTGGAAGACATCTCTCTTGACAGCTTTCTTGAGGTTGTCTAAATTGGTAATTTGACAGATCTCATCCAGCAGGCCATTCCACAGGGTGGGAGCAGTTGCCAAAAACGCTCTCTGGGAGGTTATAGTTAATCTGGTCTTCAAAGGCTGCAATAAGCTCCTTCCAGAGGATCAAAGTGTATGGGGCGGGTTATATGGAAGTAGGCGATCCCTTAAATAAGTTGGACCAAAGCCGTGTAGGGCTTTAAAAGTTATAACCAACACCGTGTACTGCACCCGGAAACCAATATGCAGCCAGTGGAGTAATTTCAAAACTGATGTGATGTGATCACCCCTGGATAATAATAATAATAAAATTTATTTATATCTCCCGTCTCTCCCTACGGATCGAGGCGAGCTTACAACATGATAAAATACAATACAATAAAATCACAATTAAAACAATATCACATTAAAAACAACATATTACGTCATGGGGCCTATAACTTCAGGGGAAGTACCATACGGGAGAGTTAGATGAGATCAGGTGGATATGCCTGCCGGAAGAGATCTGTCTTCAGAGCTTTTTTAAACGCCTCTAATGTAGGTATCAGACGGATCTCCTCTGGCAGGTCGTTCCACAACTTAGGAGCCACTGCTGAGAAGGTAAGGCGAGACGTAGATGTTAGTTTCGTATGTTGGTGATTTAACAACTTTTTATCGGTAGTTCTTAGGGTGCGGGGCGGATTATGTAGGGAGAGGCGTTCTCTCACGTAACCTGGGCCCGAGCCATATAGGGCTTTAAAGGTAATAACCAACACTTTGTATTGCGCCCGGAAGCAGACTGGCAGCCAGTGCAAAGATTTCAGAATGGGGGTGATGTGTTCCATCTTTGAAGCCCCCATCAATAGTCTGGCCGCTGCGTTTTGAATCAGCTGAAGCTTCCAAACTTGGTACAAAGGTAGCCCCATGTAGAGTGCATTGCAGAAATCTAAACGAGAGGTTATCAGTGCGTGTACTACTGTTTCTAGGTCCTCCCTGCCCAGGTAGGGACGCAGCTGGCGTATCAGCCGAAGCTGATACCAGGCGCTCCTGGTGGTCGCCTCCACCTGAGATGTCAATTGTAGAGACGAGTCCAGGAGCACCCCCAAGCTACGAACCTTGTCCTTTAGGGGAAGTGTGACCCCGTCTAGGACAGGTTGATGAATCTCCATCCCTGGACTTGGAGAGCCTATTGCAAGTACCTCCGTTTTCTCTGGGTTCAGTCTGAGTTTATTTTTCCTCATCCAGCCCATTACGGAGTCAAGGCAGGCATTCAGAGGAGAGATGCCATCCTCAGTCACTGCATCAGTCGGAGACATAGAGAAATAGATTTGGGTGTCATCTGCGTACTGATAACACCATGCCCCATGTCTCCGGATGACCTCTCCCAGCGGTTTCATGTAAATGTTAAATAGCATGAGAGACAGAATGGCGCTTTGAGGGATGCCAGATGTCAGCTCCCTTTTACGGGAGCAACTGTCTCCCAGCTTCACCATCTGGAACCTACCCGAGAGGTAGGACCAGAACCACTGGAGCGCAGTGCCTCCGATACCTAACCCCCTCAGGCGTTCCATAAGGATACCATGGTCAAAGGTTTCGAAAGCCGCTGAGATGTCCAAGAGCACTAACAGGGTCACACTTCCCCTGTCCATGCCCAGACGGAGGTCATCGACTAAGGCGACCATGGCTGGCTGTCTCAACTCTGTAGCCCGTCCTGAACCCAGTTTGAAATGGGTCTAGATAATCGGCTTCCTCCAAGACCGTCTGGAGTTAGTGGGCAACTGCCCTCTCGATCACCTTGCCCAAGAATGGTAATAAGGAGACCGGTCTATAGTTGTCTCTTAGCAAGGGATCTAGGGAGGGTTTCTTCAATAGAGGCTTAACCACAGCCTGCTTGAGTTGAGATGGAAATTTCCCCTCCCCGAGAGACGTATTGATGACCCATTGAAGTAGTGTCACCACTACATCTCCTCCCTGCACGGTCATCCAAGAAGGGCAGGGATAGAGAGTGCATGTTGTCCTCCTAACAGATCCAAGCAGCTTGTCCGCTTTCTCAGTACTCACAAACTCAAACTGATCCAGTCTAATTAAGTCCATGGAGTCCCTGAACACCTCTCTCATAGTTTCTGTTTCAATGTTGGCGTCCAGATCAGTCCTTATCCGAGAGATTTTATCGGCAAAAAAGTCATTAAAGGTGTCACAGCAGGCATTAGTTGGTTCTAGTAATAAATTCAGGGTGGGAGAAGGATGTGATAGCTCTCTAACCACCCTGAAGAGCTCTGCTGGACGAGACTCTGCCGATGCAATACGAGCAGCATAGAATGAGTTCTTTGCTGCATCGATTGCCACTCCGTAGGAACTAAGAAGGTCTCCAAGGAGTGTCTTGTCAGATAAGCATTGGTGTTTCCACCAACGGCGCTCTAGTCATCTCACAGCTTGTTTCATTTTTCTTAGATCTTGAGTGTACCAGGCCTTCTTATTAAGGGCAAGCTGGAGAGGACGCTTGGGTGCGATACTGTTTATAGCCCTGGCGAGGCCATTATTCCATGTATCAACCAGGGTTTCGACAGAGTCGCCGTCATTCCCAACCATATAACCCTCTAGGGCTTCTTGGAACCTTTTGGGTTCCATCAGCCTTCGAGGGTGGACCATCTTAATAGGTCCTCCACCCCGAGGGGGGAATAGGTAGAAGCCTTTAACTCTAGTTTGACCAGGAAATGGTCCGTCCATGACAAGGCAGAGGTGGTTATAACCTCTGCCCATGGATTTTCCTGCTCTGTGCAAAAGACTACGTCGAGTGTATTACCTGCGAAATGCGTCGGCCCTGAGACTAGTTGAGACAGGCCCATGGATGTCATGGAATCCATGAACTCCCGAGCTGCACCTTTCAGATCTGATGAGTTGGACTCAAAGGGGATGTTGAGGTCCCCCAGGACAAGAAGCCTGGGAGACTCCAACAACAGCTCCAAGACCAACTGTGTCAGCTCGGCCAGGGAGTATGTTAGGTTACGGGGTGGACGATAAACCAACAGAATCCCTAAACTGTCTCTGGCCTTCAGGATCAGGTAAATACACTCGATGAAAGTCGTCTCACGGACAGGTCTCCTGGTCAAAACGATAGTACTCTTATGAGCTAAGGCAACACCTCCCCCTCGCCCACTTCCCCTCACCTGCTCTTGAACAGCGTACCCGACTGGGAGGGCCTTAGTCCAAACTACACCACTATCTTTACCCAGCCAGGTTTCCGTAATGCAGGCCAGGTCGGCATCTTCATCTTCTAGAAGATCATATATTACATGAGTCTTATTCTTTACCAACCTGGCATTCAAAAGGAGCAAGGTAAGGGTTTTTGGTATGGTTGGTGTGACCCTAGGTTCTTGAGAGCTAACAGAGTGCCTGGAAGACGGGATAGATATCAAGCATCGATCTTGTCTTCCCTTTTTTCTACTTGCTACTCTTTTAACGCCGTATCTCCCATTGCCCTGCACCACACCCCTGGATGTTCCGGTGATCAACCTGGCTGCCATATTTTGTACCAATTGGAGTTTCTGG